>CP099839.1:22309323-22909323 GCA_030062745.1 Capitulum mitella
TGATGTAGTGAAATCCATCCCTCTTGACCTTCGCTGTGCAGGGCTGCAAAATTTGGATGTAGGTCGCAGTGACTTACCTGTTCAGCGGACCTTGGGCGTTGAATGGGACACAGAGGCTGATATGTTCCAATTCAGCGTCACTCGTAAGGACAGGAAGGTCAGTAGACGTGGCATTCTCTCAACTGTTGTCTTTGACCCGCTAGGGTTTATCTCGCCCTTCATTCTGACAGGGAAGTGCATCTTGAAAGAACTCTGTCAACAGGGTTATGGCTGGGACGAGAACGTGCCAGAGACAGTTGCAGATCGGTGGAACGAGTGGTTCTCCGATCTTCCTGTGCTCGCGAAGATTAAGATACCAAGATGTTTCATACCGGAGGGCTTCGGCTCCATCATGTCCGCCGAGCTGCATCACTTCTCAGACGCCAGTCTCGTGGGGTACGGTCAGTGCAGCTATCTGCGTCTCATCGACGATGGTGGACAAGCCGTCTCAAGAATCGTTATGAGTAAGGCTAGGGTCACTCCGTCAAAGTCAGTGACAATTCCCAGACTTGAACTCACAGCAGCACTGCTCTCTGTGCAGGTGAGCTGCTTCCTGCGCAGAGAACTGAAGATCGAGAACCTTGAAGAGTACTTCTGGACTGACAGCAGAGTTGTGCTGGGGTATATCTCGAACGAGGCGCGCAGATTTCACAGCTTTGTTGCCAGTAGGGTGCAGCAGATTAGAGACCAGACCATGCCGAGTCATTGGAGGTATATCGACACGAACTCCAATCCGGCGGATGCTGCATCACGAGGCCTGACGGCGACCCAGCTCGTCAGCAACGACCTCTGGTGGAAAGGCCCACCAATCCTCTCAGATGCTGCTCCTATCCCTGAACAGGAGCTGCAGACATCGATCGACCCTGGAGACCCTGAAATCAAAAGATCAGGAGAAATGAGGACAAGATCGGTCTTCACCACAGCAGCGACGCAAAAGGGGAAATTCGCTAGTCTGCTGGAGAGACTACAGTACTTTTCTGATTGGCATCGTGCAAAAAGAGCCGTAGCGATATGTCGCAGGTACGTGGAGATCCTGAGGCGACATGTGTCATCTGACAAAGCCTTTCCCCGCGACAGCGATCCTATCTCTGTAGAAGAGATTTGCAAAGCTGAGGTTGTTATCCTTACTGCTGTGCAACGTTCGCAGAGGAATTCAAAACTCTCAGGACAGGAACGGCTGCTGAAGCATGCCGCAAGCGGATGAACCGACGACAGACCAGAGCGTTGGCAAAGGGGAGTCCTCTGTATAGGCTAGACCCCTGTCTGAGGAAAGATGGCATCCTGTGCGTGGGCGGAAGACTGTCCAGAGCCAGTTTGTCTGTGGACCTGCTGCATTCAGTTAGATTTAGTCACAAAGAAAATTAAATAGTTACATTTTCCGGAGTGGTGCCGGCCTCCCAGTCAGGAACAAAGTGACACTCAAAAACAAACGTTAGACAAGGTCGCCGCAAACGGCGCAGTTAAATCATCAACCAAACAAAAACAAAATGACCACCGCGGACTGCGGTAACACAACCTGATTTAACCCTGCCACTTTCAACTCAAACAAAGTAGTGCCTTTGGTTGCATTACGACCAAAACGTGGAGTGCCATAACTCCGTTACGTCAGGGACATGTTCGTACCGGCTAATGCCTCTAAGTAAACTGTTTAAAGAAAAACGCTGCTTGATACCAAACTGACTTAGTTCGTGCTGAATTACTCTTATCATTTTGGCTTCAAATGTTTGATATTTGGTTCTTGTGATGCAAGGGCTCAACATTTAACCGTATTCCCGGAGGGCTGGTATGGCCGAATCCCGGCAGGGGGGCGGATTCGGTCGCCTGAGATCTCGAAAACCACACATCCGATTTCATTACAACAAACGGCAATCGATTTGCCATGACTTAAACCACATTTCTATTGAAAAAAAGTTTTCAAAATTTTGAAAGGAGTGGATACAGGGGGGGGGGCCAGAAAAGTGAAAATAGGGAATGTTTTTGGACTTCTTATAACTCCGTTGTTTGTAAACCGATTTTGATGAAATTGTCATGAATCGAGAGATTATGGATGGTACTTTTATCATCGGTATATACATTTGAAATCTCGGGAAAATTCATAGGGATTCACAGGGTCTCAAAAAAGGAAAATTAGTTTCTCAATAACTGAATAGACAAAAACGTTAAAAGCACTTTTCATAATCGCAAGGTTGTGAGTTCATATCTCAATGTCGCTAGCTCTCGATCGGTGACACATGTGTTTTGACTTGGACATCGGATGCTGAGGTCAATTGGCTGTGCGCCGTAACCCTAACCAACCAACCACCCAGGTATTTTGACGTGGGAGAGACAGTACATTTCCCGCATTTTTGCAAGTGTTCGTGAAACTAAAGGGATTTGCTTAGATAAGAGGGCAGAAGTATAACCGTCAGGACATGGGCAGGGGAATCGTTTGGAGACAAAAGCTTGCCTTTTCACAGCACACATTATTTTAAAATGAGGTGTAAATATGATTTCAGCATGGCTATCACTCGTCTATTGGGAACTCGACGTCATTTGTGAGATATTTTTGAGATGCACATTTATGACTAAAATTGTCTGTATTATCTCACAGCCTACCGTGACTCACTAAAGACTCGTGCATACGTGAATGGTCCTAACATAGTTTTGTGATGTATTTGGGGGAATTATGTTCTTATCAGCGGGGGCGACACCGTTGGCGACGTGAAGGATGCGTCCCTCGCAACGTACAGAGTGTGGGGGACTGTCCCCACAACCTTGGAGGGAGTTTATATTTTAGTACGAATGTGCATTTTGGCGAGGAAGGTAAATGCTCCAAATCGCCCATAAATATCAACTGCTACTGAAACGGAGAAGAGGTGAATGTACCGCCAGCGTTTCGTTCATTCCACGTTTTATCATGCTGCAGTGTCTGGCGCAGCAGCGACACCTATCGCACAGCAAATTGTCAGCTATTTTAGTTTTCTGCGTAACGCAAATCGTTACAAATAAAATTGCTGTCGCAAACGCCCACGCAAAGCACGTGCGTTCAATGCGCCACTGTTTGTCACCTTTTCCACGGTTCTCGGCAGTCTACATCCGAACAAGTTGAAGGCGCTCCAGCCCGCATAGGCACACAGATGACAGCATGGATATTTGGTCGTTCTTGAAAAGAAATGTGGGAATCACCTACTCTGATAACCTGCTTCATAGCATGATTTTGAGGTTCATATGGACGATCTGTTTCTGGTCATCTGTATTAGCAGCTTCTCCACAAGAACGCTGGAAATGGGAGGAAGAGATGGGACGTGGCAGTTGCCCCAACTTCTCTGAAATTTAACATTGACCCTATGGCCGTTGATTGGACAGCATTGACCCAAAATGCTTCTTTGCCCTCCCCTCCCCCCCCGCAACTGTGGAGGAGTTCCCGCGGTCCTGCTTCTCCCGTCCGGCACGCTGAACACTAGTCGACCGGACCGCCGACAGAGCCCTGTTTCCAAACAACGGAGATAACGCTGCGAAACTAGTTACTGTCATTTCAGAATAACTCGGTTTATCCCAGCTAAGGCTTGGTCCGTTATGTTTCCATGAAAACGCCAGTGCATGCCACTAGACAGGCGACCCGGCACATGTTCAGACGTCGCATCCGACTCTTCAGATCACAGGGGAAAAACACGCCTGCTGTGATCATGCCAATCTGTATCTAGGTCCGATGGCAGGGCCGTCGTACAGTTTCAGGACGCTCTGAGCATTCGTCTCTCGGTTAATTAGTGGGTTCCGTTTGCGAATGTGGAGAGCTACGAGCACTTGCACATGTCGCTTTTTGAGTCGTGTGATTATTGTGTTTTTGGTCATTATTCACAGTGTTGGTGTTTGTCCATGGTCCTTCTCCTTGTCCATATGGAACCAAACATTGTAAATGACGTACAAATGATGCATAAATTATGAACAAAAAATGAATATGTTTTCATTGTGCATAATTTTAGTACCTAATGCACATCTGAGCGTGCAGTACATCAGTACAGACAGTACTGAAACTGCATGACTGCCCCCCGTCGTGCCTAGACACAAATGCGACATGTAATTTCGATTTCACTTGCTTATTTCGGCATATATATATATATATATATATATATATATGTATATATATATATATATATATAGTGGTGTAACTCTCTAGTTTCCAGTGAGGTTGCACTTTGACATCTCTTGATAGCCTGACCTACCCCTTTTATCTCCTCGGATTTGTCCCACCATGTCTTGCACCCCAGCAAAGACCTCGGTCTTCAGCCTTCATGTATTGACAGATTGTACAGAGGCGGGAGATCTTGGAATCCAGCTCAACGCATCCGCGCTCCAAACTGACGCTTTATATGTATATGAATGGACTGAATGAATAAATACGGACCATTTTGGTTGGGGCCATGGTGGACCTACGCATGAACACTGAAAAGGCAAGATCACAAGCCAGAAAGTCGTGCTGTGCACGTTTACAAACACACGCACGCACACAGGGCCACACCAACAAGATCTCGTCAAAACTTGTCACGTTTTGCAGGCTGCATGATGTAGTCTTTGAGTCTAGGCTCTTTGAAATAGAATTATTTTTAATCTGCTTAGCGCGCGAATGGAGGTGTCTGTGTCGTTACTGATGCACAGCTTTCACTAAGTTTCCCAATATGTAAAAACGCCTAATTTCCGCAGTCCACATTATTTGTCCATCCTCTGCTCCAAAGGTATCTACTTCAAACCTGCCATCAACATGAATAGTTTCATTCAGCATGTAATGTACAACAATAGCATTGGCAATCGGCGCAAAAGTGCAAGCATTCTATTTAGAGCGCTCCTCGCCGTTAACGGAGCAGTATAAACTTCAGCAGTAAGCAGTAAAAGTAACATCAGGGCGCTATGTACAGACCCAGACACCAGTTCGGCATTTTCTTTGAGAGACTGCGCTTGGATCCAATGGGGTATGTGTATTATATGTATATGTATGTGCTTTATTGAGCTTGACAGCATAGAAGAAGTTAATTAACTTCTTGTGAAAGGTTTCAGTAGCTCTCATCAGTTTTCTTTGTTCCGGGTCAAATTCATCTAAAATGAAACCAAAACTCTTGCAACGTTTCCATATTTCTAATAACACCTTCAGGTACAAGAACACAGTTAAAAATGAATCAGATTCGAGTCGCCTCAGTGTTTCAAATCACATTGTGAACAGTTGACACGAAGATATAATTGCATTTTACTGTGCCACGCTAAGAAAGCTGGATACAACAAAATCCTCATTCCTAAACGCTCAATTAAAACACAGGTTACAAGTCAAGGTCCACTCCTCACTGTCTCCGCATTTCACAGAGTCGCTCTTAGTGTGGCGAGCTGTCGTATAGCGACAGAGAACATCACAGGTTCATTTGTAGGTGATGGACGGGTCAATGTCTCGGATGTAAACCACTTCGAGCACATGAAGCTTTCCTTTGTCCCGGCAGCGCGCTACGATGATGTTGTTTTCGTCTAGCATCTTGCGTGTAAGTTCCGTGTTGTGGGAGGGGCGAACATGCATCTCAGGGGCGCCGTTCTACAGGCGCATGGTCAGTCTTCTTGAGAGCGTCGTAGTTGTGTGACCAACGTAGCAGCAATCAGAACGGTGCGCAGTCACTGGTCGTCATTTGAATTTATGTACTACGTTGGCAGATTTCAACTTCGATGGGTCTTGCGAAAAGTCATTGTTTATGATCATGCTGGACACTTTCGGACTCTAGTAGTAGACAGCTAAATGGATGTTGTCTTCAGGCTGACGTGCTCTACAGTTCTTGGTGATGATGTCCCGCAGCACCTTCTCGTCGTTTGGCCCTCGCTCGCACATGGGAGGAAGGGTGGGTGCTAACCTCAAGTGTTTTTTTTTCGACACATGCCAAGCTATTAAAGACAAAGTTCTGATTTTCTCAGCAGTTGCTTTGTTATTCTTTCTGCAGGTTCCATAAAATATCAGGTTTTTCTGACCTTTAGTCTGTTAGATATAACCATGCTCTCGAGGGCATGTCACAACCTTAAAGCGCGATTTACTCTAAAATGTGCGAGCAACGCGTCAAGTGCACTGCAGATGTCATATTTGCTGATTACTTTGCAAGCTGCGTCCCGCATGCGCCGAAAACATGTATTTAAATGCTACGAAACATCAAGGTTAGGGCTGTGGTCAAATTAGGCCATGGATAATATTACATTCCGTGGAAAATCTTACGCGTTTTCAGGAAGTTCATTTCGTAGACATTTGGGAAATGAGTTATGAATACATAATTTGATGCTGTCAGCCACACACAACGAAACACATAAACAAACAAACGAACAAACACACAAACATACGCACATTTACTCATACAAACTTACAAGTACGAAGCAATATATTTCTTACACCCTGCACATCATAGCGTTACGTTGTTTCAATACTACAGACGCAGTCGGACATAATTCGTCATTTTTTTTTTGGGGGGGGGGATTTGCAGTGAATATCCAGTTCTTACTCTTCAGAGCGTAATGAGGTATTTGAGCTCGGATGACCTCGGTTTACCTTCTGTTATTTTGTTCCTCTGCACATGAAACTGGTTCAGTAAAGCACTACAAGCTGTTTGGATTTACAAACAGACATCAATATGTAACAAAGTGCCTTCAAAGTAGCATCGGGAGCGGATTCTCCTGAAAAGGGCGTAAGCTGACCTGACCTGGAATGCGACCAGCTGACCTCAGGCATTAAAGCTGCATGTCATAAGAACATAAGAATAAGGTGGTGTATGGGAGAGGATGATTCGAACAGCCAAGTCGGTCCTGGCTGCTTTGTTGGCGGCGCATCATGAACAGCTAGATTACGAGCTGCTGCGCACATTTTTGGCAGAAGTCGAGGCTGTTATCAATGGTCGACCATTGACGACCTGCGGGATGAATCCTGTAAATAAGCTAGAACCACTGACCCCTAACCAACTACTAACTCAAAAGTCGCGTGTAGTGCTTCCTCCCCCAGGCAAGTTTCAGAGCCAGGACCTGTACAGCCGTCGGCGATGGCGGCGTGTTCAGCATCTGACGGACATCTTCTGGAGCCGTTGGAGAGCGGAGTTTTTTGCCTACACTTCAGCAGCGGCGCAAGTGGACGCAGCGTCTGCCGGACCTGCAGGATGGCGACGTCGTCCTTGTGATGGATCCTGACGTTCCACGCAGCAGCTGGAAGATGGGGCGCGTCGTCTCCACTGCCCCGAGTGCGGACGGCCTGATCCGCACGGTAACTGTGCAGGTTGGCGAGTCGAGGCTCGTCCGGCCCGTGCACAAGCTGATCGTTCTCCTGGAAGGTCATAATGCTCCTCATGGGGAGCCACGTGGGCGCGTGACTGCGGACTGATGCTCAGTGTGGTGGAAGCGACGTATACCGTGATATTCCGTCCCCGTCGTGGTGGCAGATACTCTGTGTAGTGGTCGGTGACCGCCGCGGAGGATGCGGCTGGTGCGTTCTGTGGACATGATGACCATACTCAGGCAGGCCGCCTGGCGCCCAGGAGAACCGTTTGGGACCTGGCTGTAAGGACAGTGGAGTGTGCGTTCACGGGGAGCCACGTGGGGCTTCAGTGTGAGTAGGGCGGTGCCACGAGCGGTGGTCGTGCCGTATCCGACTCGTTCTGAAATGTAAATTCGTGTTACAGAATTTAGAGGAGCCATGTTACCGCAGTCCGCGGTGGTCATTTTGTTTTTGTTTGGTTGATGATTTAACTGCGCCGTTTGCGGCGACCTTGTCTAACGTTTGTTTTTGAGTGTCACTTTGTTCCTGACTGGGAGGCCGGCACCACTCCGGAAAATGCAACTATTTAATTTTCTTTGTGACTAAATCTAACTATTGCAGCTGTTTTCTCTTTTGATTGATTGATTGCCCATGATTGCAGGTTTCTACGTAAATAAAAGGATTTTCTGAACCGTACACCGATCCTTAATTAGCCAAAAGGCCGGTACAGGTTGAGACATAAAAAATACTATTGATTTTCAAGCCAAGTCTTAAACCTTAAATTACAAAGCACTGGAACATACAAACTCTTTCCACCATTACCCACACAACGCCAAAATGTGTTCTTGGTTGTCATGGCACTTATGTGCACAAAGCGATCACCGGGCTAAAGTTACAGGACGAAATTATCCTGAATGGTAGACAATTTACATTTAAATTAAAGCTTAGTGTTTGGACTTTCATTAGAAGGGACTGGCTCGTAGTGAGATCAGTTTGAAACTATGACGTTCGGTCCCCCAGTGCATCGGCATGCTGGACAAACCTGCGGTATTTGACAGCCATTGCCAAAATGACAGGACTAGATCAATTTACATCGCGAAAAGTTGGTGTCCATGTTGAAGACCCGTAATCAGGCTTAATTTACAGCCCACTGGCCTGATGGGATCTTCGGGCGTTCTCCTGAAATTGCCGAAAACCTGTACAAAAGCGTTCTAGTTCCATTTACATAGCACCAGAGGATTATGTCCGCACTCGGACCGTAACGCAATTCGGTGTCCACAGCGGCGCGGACGCTGGGTGCCGCCGCCACGACACTGGCCGGTCAGCACTGGAGGCCCACCAGCAGACGGAGAGGCGCCTGACGAAAGGCGCCAGGCCGTCTGGGGAACAGGCCGTCTGATGACGCTCGGCGTGTGTCATCACCCTGGACCGCGGGGAATACCGATCGCCGGCGATGGCCACTCCTTGGCTGGAACTACGAACTTCGTTGCGGCCTTGTTCTTTGACCGTTCGTGGTATCCCTGTGTTGTCTTGCGCGGTCGACCGCGTTTATAAGCGTCGGCGTTTTGTTCTTATCTGTTCAGACGTGCGGTCGGCGGGCGGGCGACGAACATCTTCGGGGCAATGGAGCTTAGCGCTGTGCTTCTCTTGGCTGTGGTCCTCCAGCTGCGTTCGGCGGTGGCCTACGACCAGCTCTGGGCTTTGACCGCCACGCCTCCAAGTCGGCCCGCACTGTGGTCCAGCTGCGACGCAGACCGCAGGAGCCCGAAACTGGAGCGGCGCGCTCTCTGTCCGTTTACTCTGCAGAACAGGAGCCTGTGGGGAGACAGCGTGACCGTGAAGGAGGCCGTCCGCGACCCCAGTTACGAGGAGGCTTGTGGAAACGGAGGCCTGTGCACGCCCGTGAACAGCATCATGTTCATCTGCAACGTCAGGGTCTTCGTGACGGTCGCCTTCGTGTGTGCTGTGCAGGAGGACAACGTGAAGAGTTCCCAGACGGAATTGAGTCCGCACAGCGATGGCAGGTCATACCATGTGGCACCAGCCGGCTCGTCAGAGGGCTGAATCAGCCGACGGCTCTTTGTGGTGGCTCTGACCCGAACCCTGCGACTGGACCGCGCCCGATCCGTGACGATTTCCGTGTCGCAGTTTGGCCTGATCGTGATGTCGGACTGAGCACGGCTGGTGTGACGGCTGACCAGTACATCATGGGAAAGGTTGAACTACTGAAGAATAAAATACAAAGAAGCTCGGATATGTGCACCCATACATATTTACCCATTGCGCTTATGCCCGTCTTGCTTGTCTGTGATTGGTAACTGGGCAGTGATAACGCTTTGCGTTTCGTCGTCAGTGGCTTAACGTT
The DNA here is from genome assembly GCA_030062745.1 of Capitulum mitella. Taxonomy (NCBI): domain Eukaryota; kingdom Metazoa; phylum Arthropoda; class Thecostraca; order Pollicipedomorpha; family Pollicipedidae; genus Capitulum; species Capitulum mitella. Next base: position 22,318,962 of record CP099839.1, read on the forward strand.
GTTTACGAGATATTTAATATGTCTGTGTGCCTGTATGCCTTCCTACTTTGAAATCTGTTCAACAGAGCAGCCTTTTATCATGTTAACAACGATTTTTGCTGTGGCGTGATTTCGTGCAATCATGCGCAATCCCTTGTGATATTTACATATGTTGCACCGTGTGTTCTGTGTATTACATTTGTTAAGACGTGCCATAAACATTCATTCCATATTAACTGTTTACCAGTAAGACGCCCTGTGGAATGCATGACTAGCAAGGCCGACGTCCTTGCTGCTTGCGTCGTTACTTTCCCTTTATGCATGTCGCAATACAACAGGATGTTTATCGATTTATTCTTGTTTCAGTATTTTGCATCTGAGAAACGGCAAGTTGAAACGTTACAATGAAAAACAAGAGTCTCTTTATAGGTTTCAAACACCGTCTACTGGTCTTATTTCCCTATTCAATTTAGGCAGCATGTTTTGGTACCTTCTGCTGTTTCGACTGAGACCTCTTCACTTAAGCCCGTAGCAAGTCTCAACTGAAACTTGAGACTGTTCTCACCCAAACCAATACCTGGACTCAGCTGAAACTGGAAAAAAGTATCACCGAATCTAGTAGTTGGTCTCAGCTGGAACTCGCTACTGACCTGAACAGAAGCTCATAAGTAGTCTACATAGAGCCCAGCGGAGAGCCTGTCATCGTCCGCACAGTGTCGTGTGGATGGTGACGTCGTGTTACTTTCACTCTGTGCTGCTTCACACGATAATCCTCAATCTGATCGTAGGCACGGCATTCCTGTATAAAAGATGCATGACTGGACAGCATTTTAGTATACCAGCACATTCAGCATCAAAACATCGGACATCAAAACGTAACGTCGAACATAAAATAAAAACTGACATGATCACCGCCGGCAAGACTTGTTCCGGTTTAGAACGTCCCGTGTCCCTACATCAAAACACTGCGGGGCTCTTCGCCCGTCGCACAAGCCACTCAAGTCATTTCAGCAGGCCGAGAAAGCCAGCAAGCTTTTGTCCCTGCTTGCGACACGTCGCGCTTTGGTTTTCTTACGCCGAGGCAGGTGCGCTGCGCAAAATGCAGGCGGGGTCCACCTGTTTCACGGCGCTCGCGCGAACACTGATTGAGCCACAGCCCACATCAAGAGGCCGTCTTGCACGTCAGAGTATTCGCTGAAGACCACGCCCTCCGAGGTGACGGTTCCGTCGGCCATCGTGATCGGGCCCGCAGTTTTCAGAGCCGTAGTGGTGATCTGCGGAGAGTCTGTCATCGTCCGCACAGTGTCGGCTGAAACAGAACGCAAGCAAGGGTGAAATCACAGCATCAATTGGGACGTTATCCTACGTCACAACATATGACCGTGGGGTGGGATGCACAGAACGCATTCATGAAGAAAATGGGAGGGGGGGGGGTCTGACGACTAACGGAAAACACAGCCCAAGCCACGAATTCGTTTAAATCGCGTATGATCCCTGGTAGGTTTGGAGTCAATGAGGTACTATTTCCAAAGTGAAATATACCGATAAAGCTCCAATTTCGTGATGCACACGCTGTATCGGCATTTGAGATCAATAACAAAATAGAAATAGCATGATGCTCCGATTCTGATTCAAGTCTACATGGATCGCAACGTCTTATATTCGGTGGCGAGAGATTCATGAGACAGGCGTGTAATCACGCGATCGCTCACCACAAGTCACAAAAGAATTTACACGCCGCTGGCCGGCCACCCCCGACCTCGGCTCCAGCTGGCACGGGTCACGTGCCGACTGTCACGGGCGGGCCTGACCCCGACCGGCCGCAGCATCACCTGGCCGGCCGGCAAGTGATAGGCATACAGTACACCTAATGTGCACATGTCTATCATGTCTTCATGTCTTTTATATCTAGCACATCCGTACAATGCCAACAATCATATGAGTTGTTCTGCGAAAACGAATTATTCATTTGCTGTCATTTATCCCAAATGGTTGCACTGCTTGCACCTAATTAGATGCCTGAAAATCTTTGCCTCATAGAGAAAAAGGCATGTAAGACAGGAAAACAACATGCTGAAAATTTGGAGATAAATCATGCTTTGGGGACAGGCAAGATTTGACAGCTGCCTCATTCATGGCAGCACTCAAGCCAACTCGCAAACCTTGTTGACAGTCCTGCCACGCTTTGGAAACTCAGGTGCAGTCATCAAGATTTTCTTGATTATCAATGGATGGATGAGAGTGCTTAAAGTGTCTAAGAAACTAGGAGAAGAGAATGGGCACCAGAGTCCTCTGGAAATAATCAAAACATGAGATTTCAAGCTTGTAAGAAGTAAAAATTGCCATTACGGACGGGCAAATCTTCTTCGACCTTTCTGGAATACTTATTCAAGATAATATCGTATACAAAGAAGCATGCACACCTAAAATGCATTACATGTGGCACAGCACAAGATGTAACATAACTAGCAAAACCTGACAAACTTTTGCAAATCAAACTTTTGCAAAATGAGGTCCCCAAGGTGATGACCCTACATATACAAGCAATGCCAGGTAATGTGACAATCACTATGCCAAGACAAACAACATAAAGTTTTATGGTAAACACCACTCCAATACGAGCAAAATTTCATAGTGAGACAATGAATATACGGCGGCAAACAAAATGACGCTGCGCGGCAATCACTACCACAACAAAGACAATTACATTAATTGGAATTCTCAGAAGGCCTGCTGGATATGGGGTACAGCTCTCGATATTCTCTAGCTTCTATGTATTCTAGCTTGCTGACCAGCTTATCATTTGGTGATAATGGCTCTAAAAGAACTATGGCTGATGTACACATTTCAGCTACAGGCCTTCTTTGACACTGTTCTGTGCAGCTTTGCTGGCTGCCACGCAATATCAAAACGTGCCCGTGGTCAAAACATCTCAATAAATTTCCCTTTTTAAACAGATGCGATCAAATGGCACACTGCTCAACAGCCAAACAGTGCATTAGGTTACATTGCCATTACTATGTTGAGCCAAACAAAATTAGGTTCCACTGTATGCATAAAAGGTAGGTTGGGTCAGCTATAGGTATGTTATGTCCTGTACCATGCAGCCAGTGCATTTTTGTTGCATTTTTGTCTACACACTCCACTGTATCAGGTCGGCAAGGAAGAGAAACAAGTCACAGTTCAAAGCTATACTCTGCACAACTGTGGCTTCATGTATTTCACATTTCTCACCAAACTCGCAATCATTTCTGTCACTGATCTACTGCCAAGGCAAGAGCACTTGTCATTTTTGAAATGAAAACCACACTGACCCATAACCTTTAGATTTTTTGCACAATCTCCAGATGTCACCAGGATGTTTCCTGTCCTTCATTTCTGCATTTATCTCATGAACACATTAATCAAATGAGCTTCTAAAACATGCTGGATACCATAAAATTTTATGGTCACAAACTGGCACTGGTACACTACTTGTCTGGAAGGGACTGCATGCTGGATATTGCCCGGTCAGTCTCCGCGACGCCCTCACCGTCCTCCGGCAGAACATGCCACGTGATCAAGGCGCGCTCCCTCCTCACAGCCTCTACCCATTCGCAACACAACTGACCGTATCAATTTGACGGCCGAGAGTGTTAGCGCAGTGGCGGAACTAAGAAACTTGCCCAACGGCCGCGCTTATCGAGCATAAATGTGTTTTTTCATGTTCCTGGACATGAAATCAAAATATGAGGCACAGGTTTGAAGTTATTACGGGCACTGCTACGTCGCGGCAGCTAGCTGCTCAAATTACATCAGCACCATAGATACCGGAGCTATGACCGGTTTACCACAGTAACACTCATACTTCCGTTACTTTTGTGGAGACCTGTACAGGAGCTAATCGCTGCAAGTCATTTGTGCCGCTGACTGCCGACAACAGAACGCGAGTAAAGATGAATCGAGATACCGTCAACGTAAATGCTTCCTTGCAGTTTAAGTTCCGTTTGCCGGAAGCAGTTTCGGACGCCATTTGTTTCTGTATTCATTTTCATTGTCAGTGATCATATCATCACATTAGTAATATAATGAAGTTGGACACATTCTACCTGCGCTGTATTATTTTACTTTGGTCACTGACTTAATAATTTGTAGTTGGTCATTGGCAGTTTTAATTGTTAGTTCGGTAATTGGTTTGGTAATGGGGAAATGTTTTGGTAAACGTTGAAAGATTTACCTAGCAATCAAAGTATAAAGTCAGTTTTCTAAAAAATTGTCGAATCCCACACGAACGACATATAGCCTGATTTGGTAACTCGGCTCAAATCCAGGTAACAGCAGCACGTCGTACTCCGCGTCAATCGGCTTGACAGGATGCTGCGTGAGACGACTCCGGCCATCGAGGGCATAAATCCACAAACCACTTATTACCTGATGCGACCAAACTGAGCAAATTCACGCGAAGCTGCCGCAACCTCGCAGACGGTTTCACGACATTCCCGGGTCCTGCTACCCAAACGCCCGGTGCCGAGCGCTCCTCTGTAATGGTCCCTGCGGGGCTTACGCTAATATACACACCGCCGTGCAGCTGTCGCTATTGACACGCGGGTGAGTACACTTCATTCGACACGGGCACGACTAATGAAATCTGACCGACGGCTAATGGCACCGGCGCGCTGCGCCCGGTCGCCCCGCGCCGCCGGCCCGCTCGGTGACACCGGAGACCTCTCCGCCCGTCGCGCCCCCTCGTAATCACGCGCTAACGACGCGACCTCCTCGCGCTGCTGCTTTCATGTTTCCCGCGGCGGCCCGGCCGAGACGGTGCCCGGCTGCCGGCGCGTGTAGCCGACTGACTCTCTCACGGAAGGTAGGGGCGGCTGGATAGAGAGCAGTGGATGCTGGACAGCCCGAGCCGTTCCGCTGATCGATGGTCTTGTCTGCTTTTTGCCTGGACTCAAGCTGATTCTTCCTCATTTGACAAACCCACTGATATTTTAGGTTTCAGTGTACCGAATAACCCGTGATGTCATGCAAGCTAACTTCTCTGTGGTGGGCGGGAACTATGCGACAGAGTGGTCAAGGGCGGTTGTCGCGCTTGCATGTGCAATGATCAGCGATAAATCGGGCGTCAAAAACATGCTGAAGACAAGACCCGATTCTCTTTGTATTCTTCGTTTCCGGTTGGGAGGCTCCAACCAGCAAGCATCTATCGGACGACGCGGTCAGACTTTTGGTGATAGACAGTTGTCCCGATTCTCACCCGAGGTGTGGAGCAGGGCGCCCCGCTGCTGCCTGCCGTGCGAGCGGCATGACTTCTTATTTATTTCCTCGATCAATCCTTCGCGTCCCTTTCGCCTCCCTATTTGCATAACAGGTCTTTTGATATGGACTGCTCGTCCCGACAGAGCCCCCGCCCCCCGCTGCCGGCTGGAGCCGCTGGCCGCGGTCGGCGCGGCGCGGCCGCGGCCGCAGCCATAACCTGTCTCGCTGTTAGCACCTCGTTGTCGGGGTCCGCCGGCGCAGCCGCCGGACGCCCGTAAACACCTGGCGGACGGACCCTCCGATTCAATAGCGCCGACCCGGTGAGCGGTTAATTACGCGACGCGCTGGCGAGCGACGCGGCGTCGGGCCGGCGCGGCGGCGCGGCGGCGGCGCAGCCGTCGAGCCCGACGCGCCGACGGGGCCGCCGGGCGCGCGGCGGCCGCTCTCGCGCCGACCGGCCGTGCCGCGTCGGCGTGCGACTGCCGACCAGTTCTCTGGCGATTCGTCAGGCTGGCGGCACTGCGCGGACCGCGGCCGCCGCCGCCCGGCCCAGGCCATCCGGCCGGCCGCCTAATTACTTAATCAGACGGGCGCCCGATCGCCTTCCGCGGCGCGCGGCCGCCGCCCGTTTCGAGGCCGTACGACGGCTTTTTGCCCGGCGCCAACAGGTTGTGGCCGCGCGACCGACTGGTCGGCCGCGCGGCGGCCGGCAGGGGGCGGCTGCGGCGCCGGCCGGCCGGCCGCCGCCGCGCAGTCGGGCCTCAGGTGAGCGGCGGGCTGCACGCGCCGCCAGCTCCACGGCCGTCACGTGGTCGGCCGCGCCAGCTCGCTGTCGGAGACGTGCAGCGGCGCGCCCGCGCGCAGCCGGCCCCCGGAACTCCGATGAACGCGCCCGCTGAGAGATAGGTGAGTGGTCGGGTCGGAGCGGCCACGCCGGCCGCCGGCCGCCGCCTCGTGCCGGCGAGGAGGTGGTCCTGTGTGCCGCCGGCAGCGCGGGTGGAGCGGTTTATCCTCTGCTGACGGCTTCGCGGCCCCTCGGGGACGAGAGCTGGGCTGGCGCTGGGTCGGATGATTTCCGGCCGCGGTCTGGATGATTCAACGCTCCCGCTCCATCTGGCGACGCTCCATCTGCATGCATTGGTGAATGTGCCGCCTGGCGTAACCTCAGGGTCGGCGTTATCGGGGGGTGGGGGGAGGTACCAGACTTCCAGACAGTGAGGCGGGACAAGCCGCCAGACGTCTGGACGTCTTGGCCGGTTGCACAGCTGAGCGGTGAGATCACGCCGGGGCTATGAATTCTGCGCCGTTCGACGCCCGTGGCGTCATCGCGCCGCGGCATGACACACGGCCTGCCCGGCCGCTTCCCAGCAGCGCCCCGCTCAAAGTACGGCGGACGGATCGGCGCGGCGGCGGCCCGGACCGGCGTGAAACGGACGCCTCTCTTGTTGCAAGCCGCTTTGATGGATCGCGCGAAATGGCCCCGGCCTAATGTCGGAGCGGGCCCGAATCGTTCATCACGCCATAAGTGCCGAGTTGCTGGCGGGAACAGGTGGTTAGCACCGGGCCGGGTGACCCGGCCTGGGGTCGACCGGCCGTCGGGGCCTCCAGGAAGTCGGCGGCGGTCGCGGCGCGGCGGCGGCGGGCGTGGCGCGCCGCCTGTTTGGCTGCGGCGGCCAGGGGACGCGACCAAAACAGCGGCGCGTCGCCGTTTTCCCACGGTTTTCGAGAGGATTGATTTGCATAATGTGGCACAGTGATGGACTACTACTTCATTGGTATTCGGGGGAGGCGTCAGCGGCGACGCGTGCTCCTTTCAGCCGTCGTCGCGCGGCGCGAACGGGACAACACGCGGCGGGGCCGGTGCCGGCTCCGCCGTCGACGGCGGAGTCCCTCCCCCCTCCATCACCTCACCCCTCCGCGCGGCCAGCAATCGACGTCATAGCACGTACGACGATGCCCGAATGTCTTCATGCTTGCCGCCTAATGGCACCGACATGCCTAACAACCGATTCATGGCCATAATTCGCCAATAATGATCTTCTTTGTTTTAGCCCCGCATTCAATTACATTGTGGCTGCGTTCATAAATTATATTTTATGGCCGGTTCATTTAACAATGGGAAAGTGCACAGTCGCTGTAAAGTGGTTTGATTGGATTTTGCTGGCTGCGCTGCATGGCACTTAGCCTATTTCGTAGGATCCTCAGAATATCTCGTCTTTGCCTCGGGACCTAAGTTTATCCTGTTCGGCGATCAAACAGTCTGCTGAAGACGTGATTTACTCGGACGCAAACGTAGCAGGGCTCTGCGGATTGCATTGGTCTCGTCGTGAATCTCCTTCAACGGAAACAAGTTGCTGTAGTGCTCGTAAAATAATTCTCTCGCAAAACAGAATGTAGTCTGTGAAGTGTTCTCATGTGCTCCAATTTTTCACAAATGAAAGACATTGTCTATCATGCACCGTACTTTAAGTGGACAAAGGGCAAAATGATTTGGACCAACAGCTTTGCGCACCTGTCATGTTTGCTGGTTGCGCCGAAATTTAAAACAAAAGATTGTACCAAGCTTTGCACCAGATTATGGAAGGGCGGGGGAGCGGGGCCAATACGCATGCAGAGTTTTTTTCCACAGCCGGACGGCAACATGTGGACCAAAAGAAACAGAAGTTTTGCAGACCTCATGAGCGGTGTGCCTCAAATAATCAGGCCATCTTAGCAATGCTGGAAAGGCCCTGACTTATACCCGACCGTCTCTAAACCGGTTCCACTAGCTTAATGAAATTATCTACAAATTACCCCTCTGGTAGCTGTTAATAAAGGCCAATTGACAGTCTGCTGTAGTTGTTCCAGCCTTTTGCTCTTCGGCAATGCTGAGGTCTCTCAGCGTTCTGCAAGGTCTCATTTGCATTGATGTAACAACAGTTGATATCAAACATGGTTTGTTTGTCTTCGCTGCGAAATGTTTAACACAATGTCTTTCTGACATCTTTTAATATCATGCTGATTAACGGCGGCTCTGGAAACTGGAAACTACTGGAAAGTGAGTGCTGAGAAAGTGATGACTGACAAGCCATTTGAAATTGGATAGTATCGCGGAATATAGTTATTTAAGTCCCAGTGGGCATGAGTAAACATGATGATTTATCTAAAAAAACGCAATGTATGCAGTAACTAAGAGGAAAGTAAAATCGGTTGATGCCACCAAACGATTATATCTCTAACATCTGCACCGGAGTTCCGACATTTTTCGCAGTTAGTTATCAAGACATTTTGAATAAAACGACCCTACTAGTTGCTTTGGTTTTGCCGATACTGGCACAGTTACGATAATTGTCTTTTGACACACAGTGACACCCAACAACTTTGTTTAAGCCATGCTCTGCTGCAAAAAATTATTGATGCAACCGGGCAAAGGTCTACCATATATGAATGGTAATAAAACGATGTAGATGTTATTTCTGAGTTCACTGATAACCTTATGCCAGTCAAATCCAGGATTTCTGGACTGGACTTTTCTGCGCAATTGCGAGAAGATATGCATTGATAACATGCATAATGCACCATTCTGGGAACACTAAGATGCTTCTGGACTGGTAGCAACAAATCACTCGGCGATATCCTAAAAACCAAGGCCAGAACGGAAGCCGAAGAACAAAAATCAATGCCTCTCGTACACCAGAAATTCGGTTCGATTCATTCTCCATGCGAGAAAACCGCTTTGGTTCTTGCCAGTGGATGGCGCTAAGACGTACTCCTACCAAACAAGATCACAGGCGGCCCCATGGCCCGGTCGGCACCGCCAGGGACGGAGGCTGCCGTTGCAGCCACCTCGGGGCGAGTGGATCAAGTCTGGCCACCCCTCCGCCACACCGGAACCGCGCCCTTATCACGACACTATCAGTCAAACAAGGGGCGGCCGGGCGGCGCGCGCGCGGCCGCCGCCGACCGCCCGGCAAACAGCGCGTCCGCCGCGTCACGCGGCCTGTTGCAAGGACCCGTCACGTGGCCGCGGCGGCGGGCGACGGCCGGCCGGGCGCGGCCCGTCCTGCACGTCACGACGTCGCCGCGCCGCGGCCGCCGCCGCCGCCGCCGCCACGGAGTGCCCTGGCCGGGCGGCTCCGAGGCAGCGCGGCGGTGCGCAGCCGGGTCCTTGAGCGCGCGGCCAGGATGATCCGATGACGAATTGGCCGACCGGCCGCCCCACGAGCGGCAGACGCCGGCCTGGCCAGCCACAGCACCTGGCAAGCGGCGGCGGCCAACCCGCCCGGCGACTGCATTTCAGCACGGGCGGGTAGCACCGCGCCTCTGATATCATCCGTATATTTACAATGCAAGCAGGCGTCGTTGGGTAGGGCTAAGTCCTTGTGTGTGCATAAATCGATTTGCAGCAGCGGCAGAACTGTGTTCCGAGATGGCTGATTGATCGTTCGGCAGGAGATCAGCGATGTAACTCTGGCGTTTGAGTTGTGGCTGCGGCCGCCGAGAAATATTGCCGAGACTTTGTTCTCTGCCGTTTACAAACGGTCTGTTGAAGCCTGGTGCGGAGAACTTGGTCTTTTTAGCACGGCTGAATATGGGTGACAAACTACATTGGTTTAGTGAAAGGAATCTGAAAAGGTTTCAACTTTTCTGAACGTACTGGTTTCAATTCAGAAAGATGTTCAAACATCGTGTCATTCGAAATCATAATCTGTATGGCTCCTTGCCACTCATGTTGGGTAAAGAACATTTTTTTTCGCCGATACATCGGCAATTGAGTCCATTGGGCTTTCTGGTCGAACTTCCAAAGACTTGAAGCGACTTGCAGATGACGGCAGCGAGCTTATGGGAAAGTGGATATAAAACAAGACTGTTGCAAACAATAGTCAGGTAACCGGGTAATACTGGCAATCGGGTACAAGACGAGATTTTGAGTAAAAAGTAAGCAAGAAGTGTGTTTTTTTGTTAGTGTGTTACTTTCCTTTTTGTAGTCACACAGTACAGATAGCATACTCTTCGTATTTAGACTCTAAGCTTGAAGCGGATCAAAACTAGCAACAGTGGTTTTTGAACGGAAGACATTTAGGACAAGGTAATTGTAACCGCACATTCCATGACATCAGAAGCAAGAAGTCCTGGTCTTGAAATGGATAAGCCTTAGTCTGTCTGATTACTGTCACTGTTTTTATATACGTAAAAGGGTGCAAGCAGCTTGTTCTTAGATTTTCGGGCGATTTAGCATGAGCTTGAGTGCCTTTGTTCAGATCTGCACCTTTCTGCGCAGTTATTTACAATGCACCGGGGGTGATGTAGATGTTCCCGATTCCTGGCGGGAAAAGCTTCTCTCACAGTTGACTTTCACAACACCGACCGCTCATCTGTTGGAGGATGCATAGCGTCCCGATCAGCGTCAGCCCATCAGCGTCGTGACGTCATGCGATGTCTGGCACCAGATCACAGGCCAGGTCACAAAGCGAGTATGAGTAACCCTAACTGCGTCATGTCCTTTTGCGCGTCTTTCCTTTTGTCCGCAAACGACGCATACGACCACGGCTGTGCAGTCGCCGCCTCCCGACACGCCATGGGGTTTGACGTCACAACTATGCGTACCACTACCACCGATATGCACCTCGAAATCAGTTCGGACCAGTTTTGGGGCAACCGCGAGTTTCTGGGTCTCCTTGAACTTTGGATTGGAGTGTGATGCCTTTGCTAAGCGTGACCTGACGGTGTGGAAGTTTCTGCGTTCGTTGTGTTTCGCCGGCATTCCTTGCGTTATGTGAGGTCCTGCGGCATCAGCCGATAGCAACGCAAATTAACTTCTGACCACCATTGCTATCTGAGCTTCGGCGGAGCTGATGGATGTGACCTGCCCTGCGCTGGATCTCTCACTGAACCCCGTCGGACCTGGCGAATCTGCCCTGTTGCGTGCCGGATCTGACGCTGAACCCTTTGTCGGCAGGCGTCATCGGACCTGATGGATCTGAGCTGCCGCCTGCTGGCCCTGACGCTGCTGCTGGTCTCCGGGACTGGCCAGGTCAGCCCGGACGGGCCGCGGCCAGACCGGCGCCGGACCGCCGCCGCCCCGGCCGGAGCAGGCGCTCCCCCCACACCGCTCCAGCGGCCAGACGCTCCGGCGCGGGCAGGGCAGACGCCGCCGCGCGGGAGGGCCCCGGACAGGACGGCGCCGGACAGAACACCAGACAGGACAGCGCCGGACAGGACAGGACCGAACAGGACGCCGCCGGAGAGGACGGGGCAGCAGAAGAAGAGGGGCGGCGCGGACAGGGGCCGGCGGCACCGCGGAGACCACACCAACGACCTGGGCCTCTGGATCGACCCGAAACAGATCGAACAGTTCTCCGGTAGGTGGAACTCTGTATTCTCTAAGGAGGTTGTGAGTTTGAAAACGGCGTTATGTTTAACCTACTTTGGAGATCATCTCTGCCGATGTCCTACGTTGTTAGATGCCAAAGGGCTTGATTTTCTATTGTTTATTTTTTCTCATTATTTTCTCTAGGACCTCTAGGAGGCTTGGGAGCAGGATTTAAACGAACAAAGGAGACTGTGTGCCATATGTTTTTTTGTGTGCACCATTGCAGTGAATATAGATAATCCTGAACATGGCCATGAGCAACACCACTTGTCCAATGTGGTCATCACTAATTACTCAAGTAGCAGACAGCAAGAGACGTCACACAAGCTCACATCTAGCGTGCTGCAGTACCCAGAATTACCCACCTGTACCCGGCCGCCGAGAACGGCCGATAACCCAGCCAAACGGGCCGGGCGGCAGTTAATTTGTCACCGGCCAGCCCTCGGCGCCAGGCGTGCTAATCGGGACACCTGGCGGCGGGGGGGGGGGCGGGCAGGGGCCGCTAATCTAGTGGGCGGGGAGACCGAACCCCTTTACCCGATTGTGTTCCCGGCTGGACGTGTGTGCAAACCTTCGCCTATTTTTCCTTCCCGCTCTTTGGGGTTGTTAATTATCTGATTCTGACAAGGCCTTTTTTTCAGCTCGAATGTTTTGCTGATGGGTCTGATAATGGCGTCATGACAGGAGTGCTCCAGGTGCGCTTGCACGTCAACGCTTGACGCGATGTCCTGCAGCGAGCGAGGCATTGTTCAACGGATCGTGACTGAGCAGGCTGCATCACTCCGCGGCCAGTGAGCACGCGCAGCCGACCAGACTCCCGCCAATATCACTCCCGCCGCCGGCAGGGTACCGCATGCAGATCCCGGTCATCATCAACGGCAGGCTGCTGCAGCACATCATGGACCCGAACTTCGAACGCTACCTGCCGATGATCCCCGCCGAGGTGAGACGGCGCCGGCACGTGCGCGCCGCCGATCCTATCGGCGCAGGCTGTCAGCACCTGTCCCGGCCCTGCCCGGCACGTCCCGGCATGTGCCGGTTCGGGCGGATGCGGCTCGGCCCGTGGTCACGCCCGACCCTGCCTGGCCCGGCAGAATTACCGGGTACTACTGTCAGCCGGCATGTGGCCAGCCGGCGCTAATCCTGAGGCGACCGCAGGGCCCTCCGTTCGGACGCGCAGCGACCGATCCGGCTGCGCCAAGAAAAGACGATTTCTGTAAAGTCCTGCGCCAGACGTTAGCAGCAGCAGGGTCTGGCCTGGACATGTGCAGGGCTGGTTGAATCGAAGGCAGTTGTTGGCGGTACGGTCGAAACCCGTTGTAGAGGGAAAGAGAGAGAGAGAGAGAGAGAGAGAGAGAGAGAGAGAGAGAGAGAGAGAGAGAGAGAGAGAGAGAGAGAGAGAGAGAGGGAGAGAGAGAGAGAGACAGAGAGAGAGAAGCTTTAACGTAAAGAGCAGTTACTACACCTTTTACGTGTTCTTTATCGCAAAACGACTACCTTGCAGCCACGTTGCGCCCTTTTACCGCACCATCTCTGAATTATGTCCGTCGTTAATTTGCCGTGACCACTGTTTGAATTTGCCAGTGTTAATTGCATGTCCGACGTTATCAACTCAGCATGGTTCTTGTTATTCACGCTGCTCCTCGGTAACCGCTTTTAAAACTCGATATTAAATATGCCTTGCAACAAAAACGTTGCATTTGCAACGACTTCATGAGATTGGAAGATTGGAGAGGATTACGATGCTTTGACTATTAAACGAATGATGGCACACCACATAAAAGGGGACTAACATTTTGCGGTCGTCTTTGCACGCGATTTGGCAAGCTCGTAGGAGGGGGCTGTGGCTAGCCGACAAGCACCGTGCAATGCACAGGAATGAATACCATGTCCGTAGATTCATGAAAAATGGCTTAAGGTCTGGGTGTAAAAGTCGCTGATACTAGAACTTCTCTGAATTCCTCTGATGAAGATCTGATGGCTTTTCCGTTTCATAATAGACTTTTGTCACCCCGCTTTTGGCTATGTTTCTTTTTCAGAGAACTGCATTGTTTTAGTTGCAGTCCATTGCAAACCTATTCCATAATTCAATATTTTTATCCGGAATCTCGAGATGCCTCTGCTGTCTTCCCAATGTAACGGGCTGAAGAGCATGCAAACGTCGCCTGCAACTGGATTGTTTGGGCCAGTGGCGGCACCACTGGGGCAAGGGAGGGGGGTAAGCGAAGATATCTGTCTTTACCCATCTCGGGCAAATTTAGCATTGCCCCAATGGCGATGCGTGGAAAGAAAGGACTCGAAAATGTCCTTAGTCCCCGCTGTCCTGAATATGTGGCGCTGCATCTAGTTGGGGTAGGTTCTGTATGGATAATGTGACTCCATGCCTCATGCAACGCCAAAAGGCGCGACCCTGACGGGAGTGTACCAGGCGACCTGAAATGTCACCAAATAGTTCTCCGCAGGTCGGATATGTCAACTTCACGTGGAGCTCTGGACGCCGCCGGTACAACTACAGTTTCTTCGAGCTGACGTCAGAGGACACTGCTGTTTTGCGGCCGCCCAGCGTGTCTGTCGACAGATCTGGCCGCGTGCCAAAGAAAGCGCGAAGTAAGTGTGTTTACGGAGTTCTGATCCTTGCTGACAACGCCGCGGACGTGACTGTTTTTCATTCTGGTATTCGGATATCTTTTCGCTTGGGATGGTGGACACCTGCAGCGATGAAAACTGAACCGATGACGAACCTGTTCGTGGCGTGAAATGTGCAGCTATACGTATTTTTTTGTCATGTCTATGGCAGGTCACGTAAGAAATTGCATATCATGTGCTTTAGCATCACGAGTTACATATGTCACACTGCGCACCTTTTGCTACATTCAGCAATTTTATTGGTCCAGTTAACATAGGCCATTTTCCGTGGCAGTTAGCGCAGCCTGCCCTGTGCTCTGGAAAGAAAGAAACTTTTTCAAAACCATGATGTACACTCAATAACTAACCAGTCACAAGCCCCACTCACCGTCGGCACATCTCGATCCTCACCACAGGAAGTTCTGAAAGCTGATGGTAGTTAGCATGGTGGCATACGATGCTCAATCGCTTCACGTCAAATCAGCCGCCGCAGAACTTGTATCATCACGCCTGCTTTGAAATCACGCGACAGTTGCGCATGTTTACAGGAACCCGAATTATTATTTTAATTATTAATAGTATATAATATATTACAGTACATATATATAATAGTATATAATATATTAATAGTATATAATATATAATAGTAATTCGTTTTTAAGGACCTTCAGTTACTATACCTTCCAAACTGCGTGTGGACCACATTTCAAGATTAGATTAACTGCTTGACCATCGCCAGCAAGCACCCGACCTAACTGTCTGACGGCCTTAGAACCAGACTAAGCGGCTCGTTCGCGCTCACGCCTGGTGCCGGCGGCCGTGGCGCCGCTGTGACGTCTGCGCTCCGCTTCCGGCAGCGTTCTCGATCGGGCTGCCGTGCGTGGGGAACGTGTCGGGCGCGGTGCGGTTCACGGTCGGCCTGGACATCATGACCCGGCGGGGCCGCCGCGTGCGGGGCATGCCACTCCGACTGAGGCTCAAGAAGGAGTGCAGGATCAGCCATGGTACGTTCGGGCCCTCCAGGCGCCCGCCACTCTGCTGAATGGAACGTCAGAGGTGCGGTTTGCTTATCGACGTGGCTGTACCTGTGTGTGAATATTGCCGAGTTGGTTACAAATGACATCTGGCCTCCACAGACAGCCTCACGTCTTCTGAAGGGGAAAATAAGCACATAGCTTAAAAGCTGAAGTGGCTTCATCGCTTTCAGTCCTTGGTGTAAATATTTATCTCCACATTCTATTGTTTATAAAATACAGCATGTTTCGTACAAGAACCCTTGACCATACCGTATGTGTATGTTCAAAGTGATCCGAGAAGATCTTACCATTGAGCCGAGGTCTTACACAGTCCCGACTGTGCTCCATGATGCGCATATACATCAGACAGCTCTCTCAAAGTAGAGAAAAGTAATACGTCGTTTTCGTTTGTCTTGTTCTACTTGTTAATGTACGTTAATAATATTGAAAGACATGTTCTCGTTCGGCGCAAATTTCCTCACACTTTGTGCCATAACTGCGCCCAAACAGCAGTTTTCTTTCCTGCTCAGATCTCTGTGGCCTGGATGTACGTACCAGCCATGGTCCCGCCTCTCAATTCTTGAACTAACAAGAATACACAGTCCTTATCTTTTACCGGCGGTGTAAGGGAAAGACCTAGCTGGGCGTCTTATAACTGGCGCTACCCGGTTTGGTTTGCGTTGTATGTTAATGTCAAGTTCCCCTCGTCACGTTCGCCTCAGAATAAATCACGAGGATGCTTGACATACCGTTAAGCCTTCGCGGAATAATGCATAGGCCATCCTGATACAACGAAAACGGCTGCTTGGTGAACAAGGATGCAGCTTATAAATATCTGTGTGTGTTTATACAAGTATCTATATTAAATATGTAGCTTAAAAATGCATAAATAAAAAGTATATCGCTTATAAATATCATTCAAGGATGCAGCCGTTTGTACCTGTTATGCGATTCAAGATGAGACTATAGGTTTCTGGACAGCTTATATATTTAATTTCAGAACGCAGTGAAATCTGCGTGTGTACCAAAACAGGGCCCCGTGTAAGGGATTTTCACTGGGGGGAGGGCGTTGGGGAAAAACAACCGTCTGTAGCATTTTTGGTGCGTTTTTTACATTTCATGGCAAATTAAAGTCGTCAGTACTGTTGATTGAGGTCCGATATTGGTATTCAAGTAAATTAATACTTATATGGACATGCTTAGTAAAAACTGGTGCCGCGAAGGCGCGCGATTTTTCATTAAGAGTTTAGTCATAGTCAGCTACCTTTTTGAGTTTTAGTTTCAGTATTTTCAATTAACTTTATTACCTACATATAGCGTGATGATTACTTCTTGCTGCCATCGTAAGGATGATGATGTGACGCTGTTGCGCACAAATACCAATCACGATTGATACGTGCTGATTGTCGATGTCGACTACCTTCGTTTTTGACGCGGCCAGCGCATCCGAGCTTGCCCCTGTGAGAGACTGTTGGCGGGGATGCTGGCACGCCAATTTACACACCGTGAGGCAGCAAGAATGGTACAAATGAAATGCGAAAACCTATGTAGATGATGCGCCAAAATAAATTTAGGTGTAGTAAAGGTTCTGTGTATCAGTTTCACACACCTGTTGCCAGGGGCGGCGACACCATGATGGACGTGGGGACGCGTCCCCACTACGTTCAGAGTGTGAGAGACTGTCCTCCACAGCCAACCAACTTTTTAGTACAAACTCGCATTCTGGCGGGGAAATGCCCAGAATCGCTCATAAATATCAACCGTTAACGAAAGGGGAAACGGTAGGTGTACCGTAGACCTCATTCAATTCATATTTTGCTACAGTGCTTGGGGCAGTAAGCACACTTATCGTATAAAAAGTCATTTCCGCTGTTTTGTTTTTCCGCACAGCGCGAATCTCCACATATGAATGAAATGAAAGCACCTGTCGCGGGCCCCGACCAATAGTTTGTGCATTTGCCGCCACCGTTGTTTGCCGCCTTTTCCACAGTTCCCGGCAATTCGTATACGAGCAAGTTGCAGGCTCTCCAGCCTGCTTAGGTATACTCAGATGGGAGCATGGACATCTTGACGTTACTCCAAAAAAGTACGGCAGCACCTTTTCCGATAACCCGTTTCGAAGCAAGTGATTTTGAGGTTGATATGAACCATATGTATCGGATCAACACAGCTCCTCTGGTCCGGTGCGTCGAACCCACGCCGACGGGACCGTCGCCAGGGATCTGTTCACGAACGGCCGAGGTAGTGCTGCGAAACTAGCCACTGTCGTTTCAAAGAAACTTTGTTTACTCCAGCTGAGGTTAGGTCAGTTGTGTATACATCAAAACGTTAGTACACTGCCACGAGACGGGCGACCCAGCACATCTTGGGACGCCACATGGCACTTAAGACGAAAAGAGAAAAGCACGCCACGTCTGTTCATGCCGACAGCCTAAAGGATAATGGTTAAAACTGACAGAATTGGCGGATTAATGGGCCACCAGCGTTCGTGCGTTAATGAAACAAAAATCCCTTCAGATCAAATGTCAAGTGGTCGAAATGTGGTGAGATTTTATTTGGTGAGGGGTTGGCCATCCCCGAGCCGCCTCCCGTCCCCACAGCCAAAACTGTATTTGCCGTACCTTCCTATTACTGCACCATTTTTTTCTGGTTTCTACGTTTAGGTTATCGGCAGTGCATAGGCACTGGAGGAAGCTCTCTCCTTACGAACTCTCTTCAAGCACCATTGTTTCATCGATAAATCGTGTTACAGTCCGCCTGTAAAAACATCCAACGACGTGTCGTGCCTACCGCTGGGTCCGCGTCCATCCCCGGCCCAAATCCATGCGACGGAGCGCCATCCGCCGCCCAGGCAGACGCGTAACCGCCTTTTCCGCCAGGGCCAGACCCCGAGTGTGACAAGCGCTGCAGCAACGGCGGCTTCTGCAACGCGCAGGCGCAGTGCCAGTGCCCGCTGGGCTACATGGGCAAATACTGCAACACGGCGCTCTGCTACCCGCAGTGCATGAACGGCGGCACGTGTGTGCGGCCGGGCAGCTGCGAGTGTTTGCCCGGCTACCAGGGCCCTCACTGCGAGGGAGGTCAGTGACGTTGTTGCCCAAGGGCAAAAGAGCAGCGATTGTTTTTAGAGGACGGGAAGTTGGTTTGTCTTCCAGATAAGCAGGTGCTTTTGGTATTTCTCACTTATGTGAATGTTGGAACCTGCCCTTTTGGCATCACAGCATGTTTCACGTGCATGACTACGAGTAATTCAAATGTAACCTGGGACCTTATTTGTTGCAGGTATCTGCCATGAAAGGTGTTTAAACGGTGGCAAATGCATACAGAAAGATACATGTAATTGTAAAAGAGGCTATTATGGACCACGCTGCCAGTACAGTAAGTACATTGTCAGCCCGTCTTAACTCTAATCACCAAATAATCCAGGGATTTTCCCGATTTTTTCTTGATTCCCTGTTACGTTTTAGGCTGGTAAAGCAAACTGACGTTTTATGTTAGCTTTGACACGGCTGCAGCTAGATGACATTCATTAAGTTTATTCTACATATTTCGTGTTAGCTTTGACACGGCTGCAGTTAGATGATATCTAGTAAGCTTATTCTACAAAGTACACTATTGCTATTTTATTTTGCGTATATCTGTCCTTGTTTTGTTGCTACTAGCATATGCTATACTCATTTGCGATTTTTCGATCTCCACGTTTCATGCAAAGGGACCTCTTGCCGTTCCCGTGAGAGTTTTTGCGGCAATCCGGAAATGTCCCCCCCCCGCGCGGCACATTCCACATTGTCTGGCATTTGCGGCGGGTAAGTTATCATGCCCCATCTCCTAAACAAACGTCTCTGTTTTCATTCTCTTTTTACGAAACCGGGGCCAGTCCCTCTGACATCCAGGATATGCCCGCTTATCCCTTGGTTACTTCAGCTCATCTCAGGAGAACTCTCTTACTCCAGACCATGCTCTCAGAGCGACAGCCTCTGATTCTCGAGGCACGCCCTAAAACATCCAGACCACGCCCGCTATCCTCCAGACCCGCCTGACTCTCAGACGGGGTCGGCCGTCCCCGGCTCGCGCCCCTGACCTCCGGCCGCGTCCCGCCCCCAGGCAAGTGCCTGATCCCGTGCCAGAACGGCGGCCGGTGCCGGGGCGTGAACCGGTGCCGGTGCCGGTCCGGCTACGCGGGCGACCACTGCGAGGTGGTGGCGCGCCAGCGCTGCCGTCGCTGCCGGCACGGCCTCTGCGTCGCCTCGCGCTGCGAGTGCAACCGCGGCTGGTTCGGCCGCCGCTGCAACAAACGTAAGAGGGGCCGGAAGGGCCGCCGCCGGCACCGCGGACGGGCTCGTCGCAAGCAGGCATGTGAGTAGGTAGTCGAGTAGGCGGCGGGCGGCCAGACGCGGGCGGCGCCGTGGCGGCGGGGGCGCTGGGCCGGCCTGGGTGGCGGCAAACCGGCGGCCGGCCGGGCGCCCGACCTGTAAATGGCAGAGAGGGCCTGTCCAAGTCTGCGCCGCCCGTCGGGCTGTAGTTGGGTTCATGCATGACGGACCTGGGCGCGAGGTGGAGGGAGGTGACCCAGCTTGGCTGCTGGCCGCGGCGTGCTGGAGCCAGTCTGCTGTACACTGCGTCGTGCATGGAGCGCTAACCCAAAGCGCCGGGCTCACAGTTCGTGTTGCCTTGGCTTGCTTGCATGAAAGTTGTCCAGGTATGTGGCCAGCCATTCTGTTTGCCGACAAGAATCAGGAGCAACGGCATCAGCTATTAACTATTGTAGTCGTAAGGCACGTGACATGTTTTATAACCGCATCGAAGGCATGCCACCATTCTACCGAACACTGACCCGAGACATGCTATCCTGGGATATTACGCGATTGTCCATGTCCATTTTCTACCGTTTTGATCCAATATTTCATAACCTGAAGGTCAGGGTTCTTGACTTTGCCATGTCTTTTCTGCATTTATACTGGCATCTCGCTCATGTCTTTCCCTGTGCGTCCGAACAACAAGAACAATCGGGACAGGCTGCAACAATTGGTAAGGTGCAATATCCGGGAACAACGATCTTCAGTGAGTGCTTGGTGTCATGATGTACGCTAATGATCTTAAAGCTGCAAAGTCCCCATACGGCTCAAAGCTTGCGGAAAGAAAACAAGCAAAATAAAGCTTAATGCTTATTCCCGCTGAACATATGCTGCGCATTGAGTGACATAAAATGTTCTTGACTTGACAATTCGCAGACACCTAGCGCCAAGATAACAAAAAGATACGTGTCTGCGTGCTGTGCATTGGAGACATGGACAATGGGTAAATTCACGTGTGGCATAAGCTCTGGTAAAGCCCATTAATTTCACGACGACTACCGCCAAAAAAATGCCCCATCACCACGCGACAACATTTTGACCTGTCGCCCCTCCCTCGCAAGTTGTTGACGACTAACACGCCGCTCGTGTTTGAAGGAAGGGATTCGGGCCGCCGAAGAAATCGCCCCCGTCAGCAAAGGCGGAGGAAACAGCGTCTGTCCGTGTAGCTCGCGCCGAAACTGGGGCTGGGCTCAGTCAACCGAGTTCACGGCAGTCTGCCAGCCCGAGGAGAGGCGAAGACTCCGATCTGCTCCGGGAAGCGAACGTCCGTTTTGCTAGGGACGAAGGTCACACAGAGGAAGACAGCGAACCTGTCGGAGGATAGGTGCTTTAACACGGATTTTCAGTTTGAGAGCACTCAACGTTGCTGGAGATTTGAGCTATCAAGACGTTGGGAACCACCATGCTACGAATAGACATGTCGAAGTGTCGTGCACAGGTTCCCAACATTTGTGAACAGTGACTTTACAGCGAACATTTTTGAAGAGGTTGGTGATGTGCGTGCTATAACGTGAGCCATTTTGCAAGCAGCGAACTTGCGGTGCCGAAGATAGGTAACGAAATGACTGGGATCGCATTGAGATGCTTCATTGTCCGTTGTGCAGGCTGTAAAATGGTCAGCTGAGATGACAGTGTGATGCGCCGTCGGCCACTGAGCAGACTGTAATGTGGTCAGCGATTAACAGCCAAAGTCAGATGGCCTGTATGACTTAACGCTGTTTAAATGCGAGCATAAATGTTGAACGTATTATGCTTCAACTTCGTTCACGGTAATGCTGTTTTTTGTTTGTTTTACGGACGGCGAAAATTGGCTTCATATCTCAAGAGCTCCAGGATTCAGCTCCACTAACGCCCCGAAGAATCGCCACACCGGATGCTTTCATGAGTTTTGCTTGCAAATGCTTTTTATACTCCTGTCGATCCCCCTCCCCTGTTTGTGTGTTCTGAGACGACAGTAAATTTGCTAGCCAGTGGTCCGTCCGGTGCGCGCGCCGTGCCATCATTGTTTTGACTGTGATCATATACGTGTTTTGCGCGGCTCCTGGCTCTGTTTTGTGCTATGAAACAATGGATTTCTATGAAAATGTGTGTTTTGGGGAAATCCTGGCAGTATCCTGCATCGGGACATCCACTGATGCTAAAGTTATCTAACGCTACATACTATCGTGTACGACTGTGCCATTTCTGGGGCAATAGGGATATGTTTACCCTCTGCCAGTTTCACAACAGCATCAGTCTGTTTCGCTGGCGAACGGAGCTGGCTTACTCGGCAGATGTTCATCTTGACCGACATCGGTTAGATTTCAGTGAACGGGAGTCACGGCACAAATAAGTCAGCACATGTTACACGGCACCAGCACTTTGTGACGCACTTCCCTCTCCATACGGGCCACTGTAATGGGACTTCCGAGTAACGTCAGACGACCGCCGTTCTGCCGGGGACTATAGCAATCCCAAGGATGTAGCTAAGGAGACCATGCACCCTTGGGGGCTAGAATTTGACGTTTTCTGACGTACCAAAAATGTCGATGGTACAGCAGAAATCTTCAGAAATCGCGATAGCGCTGAACTTCAAACTATTGTGAGCGAAGTACATTTTTTGATGACTGAATGGTTACGTACCAACTTTCTCTTACTGAACGCAATAAAAAGTTTTGCTCACCATTATTCGGCTCTTCAGATTTCAAACCTGACATCGTGATAAATGATTGTCGTATCTCCTCGCCGGGCCAGCCTCCGCATTCACCTTCGCGAGGCCGGAGGTCATGAGAACTCCCCAAGATCTCTGGAGTTTTAAGACCCACAGAAAAGAGAATTGGAAACCCTTAGAGAAACCGGAACAAAGCACTTGGATTTTTTAAAATAGAATTAACATTTAGACCATCATATGTGAAGTTCGATCAAATTACCCTGTTGACATTTTTGACAAAAACTTTGATAACCAAGGCTTCTTTGTGGCTTCAAAGAAGTTTCACCGCACAAGAAAGGCCTGGTTTAACCACGTGGGGAGGAAAAGGGCACTTGAGGCCAAATTTGACCATCTCAAGGACAGGGGGAAACGAAGCCAAAAAATCGTCGTTTTGTGAGGGCAGAAGTCTTTATTTTTCTGAATGTATAAGTATCTGTCTTTGTTGGAATACGCCACAAATGTGTTTGGCACGCATACGAAGCCAGCCACCACCATACTAAAGTCAAACAAGGTCAAATTAGGTCAAGGTATTTATGCCGATACGTCGGGCATTTCTGGGGTCTGTCGCATCATCTACTACGTTACCATTGATCAGACACGATACAGCATACAATTCTATAACATAGGATCATGAAAATCCCTTCTACATCATGAAGCCCGCGCCTCAAAATATTTTTAACGTAAGTCACTCAGATGCCGGGCGGCCGGGACGGACTCATTGCAAAAAGTTAGTATTTGGCGGAGTTTATTTTCGAGACGTCAAACATTTTTATTTTGGCGTCAGAAAATAAGAGGACTGGGACGGCGCAACTGAGCAGAAGGAAGGCATGCCCTTGGTTCTTATCATTTGTGGCCTTGTAATGTGTGTTCACATTGAGAAAAACAATATTTTAAGAGGCCAAATGAGCTGAGTCTGGGTGAAATGGGATTGCGTCACCCTTGGCAAGTAAGCTCTTACCATATATTAGTGCTTCCGAAGCACATATGACTACCACTCAACGTTCCAACATTGTACACGAAAACATCGTGCTCGGTTGCGGCCCTGAAAATTTGGCATGAAACGTTACCTGACCCCAGACCACGGGTCAAGAGGAACTCCAAAACCGTCGAACCAGTAAGCAAACATAAAAAGACGAAAGTTCAGCTGACCTGGTACTTCAGCTGACCTGGTAGCTCATGTATAACATGGTAACTATGGTAGAGCTGG
The DNA here is from genome assembly GCA_030062745.1 of Capitulum mitella. NCBI lineage: Eukaryota > Metazoa > Arthropoda > Thecostraca > Pollicipedomorpha > Pollicipedidae > Capitulum > Capitulum mitella. The sequence continues at coordinate 22,342,426 of CP099839.1, forward strand.
TGGGAGTATTTCAGTCCGTTTTAGTGTTTAGCAGCGACGCAGTACATTCCAGAACAACGTCCGTTCCAGCAGCTGTACGTCGATGCTGATGCCGCAGCCGTGCAGCCAACGCTGGAACAGACCGAGCCGCCGGCCGCCGTCGCAGCATGCCCCGGCGGGCTCTGGTCCCGTGCCTGATCCCGCTGGGCACGGCTGTCCGGCCGGCAGGAGAGAAAGCCGAACCGCCGGCCGTCGTCGTGCCGGAGATGTACAGCACGGCGGGCGTGTCCCAGCCCGTCGGCGCCCACCCGGCCGCTCCTTCACTCTCCGGCTGATGTCTAAGACAGTTGCGGAATAGGAAAAGCTGGTAACGAATATGACCAATTCGTGCGCAAACGGGCAAAAAAATGGCAGAGGCGGAAGGATGGTGACTGGAGGCCTTGTCCCCACAATTTAGAAAACCGTTATCCTAAATTAAAAAGGTCGTCAAAGTCAGTCCTATGCCTTTGCGTGGGTGGCTATGACCCCATGCTAGTTTTGACACAAATTTTGAAAAAGTCCTGCTGTTTACCCTCTTCAGCAACGCGGCCTGGTCCACAAGGTAGTGTTTCCTAACAAATATTGGAAGTTTTCTTGTGCAAAAGCAAAATATAATTGTAGATATTCAAAAAGACAAAGCAGTTTACTGTGCACTATTCGTATGCACAAGCAGAAGGTGCAAACTCGTCACTGTGAAATCCGCATAACATTACGGGAAATATAATTTAATTCCAGATCCAATCTCATTAATTGCGCTCCAGTCCTTTACAGCATGATGTCATGGCCACCCAGATGCATTTTTTACAGTGTCCTGTTGACAGAAAATCCGTAGTCATGATGACGGCCATTTCAATGCCATTGCACTTCTCTTCGTCTATTTTTAAAACCAATCTTGCAGTGGAGGAGTGGAAATGTTGACATTTGGTAAACAGGTGAAGACAGTTCAAATATTATGAACACCATACTGACAGACGAAACGTGAAAGAGAGAGATAAACAAATAAAACTCCACAGTATAAAGTGGTATTTGAAAACACCTATATATTTGCATTGCCTTTAGTTTTTTTCATTTCACCGGATTTGGCTGATGCCAGTGATATGAAATGGAAGTTGTTGACCACTGCATGCCACGTTATATCGTGTCTCGACGACTTTTAACAAAAAATCGCACTGCTCAGAAATGAACAGTACGATCAAGAATGCGATTTTGTTTTCATTTGTTCAAAATGGCCGCCAATCGAAATTCCTACTGATGAAATGACTAATATTTGCAGATTTAGAGCCATGGGGCACCAAATTATTTTGAGTGCTGACATATGAGTTATTCAAGCTAAAGCGTTGCTATACGGTGTACCTAGAATAAAACAAGGCCAAGCATAATTCAACAGCCATCGATCACCACTGTTAGCGCAAAACATTCCGTATTATTTGACCATGTCCCTGTGTCAAAACATCTTGAAGTCTTGTTCCGGCACATGCTGCTTATTTGCCATATTTTCAGATATCTCAGCCTTAACTGGCATATCCATGGGATATTCGATCGTTAAATCCGCTCATGTGACTGACCCAATAATGGCCAAGTGCTTCGGCAACCTTCTTCTCAGCGTTACAGTTCTGGACCTTTTAAACCAAACTGTCGGGCTGTTCTTTGCAATATGCTACGAATTTAAATGGATGCTTCGACTTTTTATGCTACTCACTATCACATTCCTCGTCATTAGATGTACAACGGTCCTCACGGAACCGGTAAGTGTCATCCAGTCCCCTAAGCCCATCGTTGTGTTTAGGCGGAAATCTTATGCATGTGAATGCGATTTCTATGAAATCATGTTTTCTGGTCATCTCGGTGAATTTATCGTTCTTTGTCAAATGAATATACGCTCAAACATATTGTCATAATCTGACTTCGTTTCCCTTTGTTTTTTATTTCCTGAAGGTAGTGAAGGTGAAATCTGCTCCTCTTCTCGGCCGGTCTTGGACCCCCAGTAATACGCCATACGACCAAATGGAAAATGATATCAAGATGTACCACGTCCGATTGCCGTCCCAAGTAGCCATCAGCTCTCTGTACACATTTGAGAAGACCCTGCACTGTTGCGGCGTCAACGGACCAAAGGACTACTTACTCACCAAGTCATCGGCCTGCTACTATGGGGGACCACCGCCCAGCATACCTGGGTCCAATATAACAGATGTATTGCCCAATCCATTCGGAAACCACAGCATGGTTCCGCTCCCAAACAACGAATTCCGACTGCAGCTTGTAGCGACACCTGATGGCAAACACAACGACCATAGTTCTGAAACTGACCGCCAGGGAGCCCTCGAACCGGAGAGGAGGTCGATTCTGGACGGAGGTGCCAAGTATTACACCGACGCCTGCAAGCCAAAAGTTTCTTCAGTGTGGGAGGGTGCCAGAGCCACGTTCGACGCAACGGTGACAGCCATATTTTGGACTATCCTTACTGCGCTGTTAACCATAGCTTGGTGTGAATTTTGGGGAGATGGATTATTAACCGGTTTGACCTGTTGTGCAGATAAATAATAATATGGCTGGCCCTTGAGTGTGCAGCGCGGCCTGCAAATGTATGAAGGAATGAAAACGCACTATCTTGTTTTTAAATGAACATATTTCACGCAAGCCTGGGAAATTCTGTTTCGAAAATGATTGAAACGAACTTTGCTAGGGGCGAGGGAACAGTTCCGAGCCATTGCGTTGTCTCTATTCTAAGCACTACTGAAACCTAGAAATGTCTTGTAGAAATAGCATCTTTTGACGAGCGAAAAATGGAAAAAATATCGCGACGATGACTTACAAAAATGGCGGAGAAATGTGGGATCTAGGAGACCGACCATGATTTGAAATATCCAAGGAACGGTAACAACAAGGCAGTAATTAAAACATCATCATGTAATTTTTAGAGCCCTATAAAAATACGCATGCATACATTGAGCAAGGTTCTCAGCTTTGCGCAATGCACTAACATGAAGGCACTGAGGCTGCATCATCATCGTTGAGGTGGCATCACCACATGCCATGACCGCAGCGAACGGACAGCGCTCACCATTCGTGCGATGGACGGCCGGTTATCGTCCTGTTGTTTCTCGGCAGTCGGGAGGGTAGTACTCGAACTGCTGCCGTGGACCGTGCCCAAACACACCGAAATGTGAGTCCTGAACAGCATCATTCTCGGGAATTCGATATCGGGTAACCTGAACCGCTATGCTGTATGTTGTTCAAGCACTGGCGGAATAACATCGGAAATTGTGCCGATATGATAACATTTGAGCTATCACAGTAAATCAACTCACAGGTTATGCAATGACGTATTACGCATTAAAATTAAAGGTTCGACACTCGACTATTGAACTACTGAACAGGACAATTTTCGGGACATTATGATTTTCTCTTTGTCTGTCTACCCCGAGTAGAATTTGACCAGATGGTGATCCTGAGCGCAGGCATGATGGCCAGATTGGACTGGCGTCTGCACCGGCTCGCTGAGGGGTTTTTTGGTATAGCAAGTGCCATGTCTACGACTTCCTTGACCTTTCGTAAGATTCCAGTGAGGTTCGATGTCGACGCTCCTCATTTCTTCAAATCCTAGTCTATGAGCCCTTTATGACCGTATATGCTCAGGTACTTGGAAAGTGCTGGTTTCATCTTGGCTATTGGCCTTCTTACGTTTTCTTTTTTTCTATCGTGCCGAAAAAGGGCGACCGGTTCTCCCTTTTGAGATCTACCCGTTAGGGACATGCTCCATGTAGCGGCGGACAACAGGGGCGCCCGTGGAGGAAGAAGAAAAGTTTCTCATTTCACCGGACAATGTGGCGCATATGTACATTTGCGGCGCGTAGCGAACATCCCGCGCGTTTTGAAGTGAAACAGTCGGCACGCTGACTTCACGACGCGTTGGTTGCGGTATATTTAGTAGACGTGAAAGACATGGTGATGTCGTGCCTGTTCTGACGCTAAAGGTGAGTGCATGCGTTTATCTTATTTAGCTGTCCAGGACATATCAGCGCCAGATGCCCGAATGGTAACATCCCATAGTGATTGTCTTACTGGAAGGGTAGAAAAGTATGCGTGTTGACTTGGTGCCTGCCCTCCGTTGAGAAATAATGCTAGGCTGTGGACGAATTCCAGAATTTGCTTCATCTTTAAGGAGAAATGATGCAGAAACAGTAACGGAACAGAAATTCATCTGCGTTTGAACTGGTGATAGGCTGCACCTAGTAGTACTATTGTCGCAGCAGGTGAGAGCAGGAGTGGTGGAATCTGCGGAAATGGGGGAGGGGGCAAATGTGACTTTTACCTCACTTCTTTCCATGCAGTGCCATAGGGTTAATGTTATATTTTGTCCAAAGTTGGGGGGCAGCTGCTCCCCTGCCCCCACTTCCGACGTCGCTGGGTGGTAATGTATACCAGATGCATAGGATTTCTGTGCTGCCTGAATATTTTGGGCAGATTTTATGCCAAATTTCTGCACTGGCAATGTGATTCAGATGAACTGAAATCTCATAAAAGGATTTTCAGGCAGTGTGGCTAAATCTGCAATTTTGGGTGCAAAATGTCACCCACCCATGGAAGTAGACATCACAATCATGGAATAATTATGCCAAAACATCACTTTGGTATGAATTCCATGTGCCCAGACCATAATGCTGCATCATTACTGTGCACGATTTTATCATTATGCATCTTTTTTCACAGGATTTTAACATTCTTTGGCAATTTGTACATTTGTACATGTAACCAAGAGGTATTTGTTGAACGTTGCGGCGGTTGGCATCCTTTATTTTTGCCATGGTCCTGGAATATTTGCATCTTCTGATTTTTTTGCTGTATTTTGACATTTATTGTGAAATGTATTTGGTCACACTTTGTAAAGCATATTTTGTGCCAGATGAGTAGGTTCATAATGGTGGTCCATGGTTTTCCACACCACACAAGTCAGAACAGCATCATAAGTGCCAAAATTTGCCATGCTTTGCAGTCTGGATGGAAGGAGGTATGGAACACCATAATGCAATTGAGGATACAGGAAAACATGGCCAAATATAAGCATCTGATTGAACTACAGATGCTGCCTCCCCAAATAGACTTGCGTGGTCTGGCTACAGCTTCATTTTATGCAGCGAACTGTGTGTTTAACCAGCCTGTTATTGCATGACAGGTATTACCGAAGCGCGTATGGCAACTCATGTTACATATGTATGATGTTTGGAAACGTTGATGTGAAAAATCTGGGCTTTGTGATGCATGGCTTATGCGAATAAAATTGTTTCAGAACATAGGTTTGTGTTCAACTGAAAAAGTACGTGGAATTTTTTCTTGGGATCCGCACATGGATGTCAGCGTACGACAGCCCCGTTAATTCTGGTCTGGAATCTGGGTGCGATCTCTGATGTTTTCAGCTCCTTGAATGAAAATTTGTCGGTCCGCGCGATGGTTCGACACGTCCCGGTAGCCCTGAATACGGGAAGCGTTCGTGTAGTGCTTCTTTCATCTGTTAAAGTACGTGGGCATTTTTTATCTTGGGGGCATAATATGTGGCTTAAAAGATGCAGAAGAAGCTGATGTATCATGAGTTGTATGCGATTCCTTACAAAATGGTCTCCTTCTGATCTCAACCTTATTTCTTCTGAGAAATGCTGCGCATTTCTGCCCTCACCAGGGCGATGACAGTAGTTGCCATTTGTGCCGCCAGAGGCGCCACCAGTATCGTGGCCGGCCGCCGCTGGCCCCTATCGAACACACCAAGTCCTGGACAGCACCATTCTCGGGACTCCAATGTCGGGTAACCCGGACCGCTATACTGTATGTTGTTCAATCACTGGCGGAATAACATTGAAAACTGTGCCGATATGGTAACATTTGAGCTATCACAATAAATTAACCAACAGGTTATGTAATAACGTATTACGCATTAAAATTAGAGGTTCGACACTCGACTATTGAACTATTGAAGAGGGCAATCTTTGCGACATTATGATTTTCTCTTTGTCTGTCTACCCCGAGTTGAATTTGACCAGATGGTGATCCTGAGCGCAGGCATGATGGCCAGATTGGACTGGCGTCTGCACCGGCTCGCTGAGGGGGTTTTTGGTATCGCAATTGCCATGTCTACGACTTCCTTGACCTTTCGTAACATTCCTGTGAGGTTTGATGTCGACGCTCCTCATTTCTTCAAATCCTTGTCTATGATCCCTTTATGACCGTATATGCTCAGGTACTTGGAAAGTGCTGGTTTCACCTTGGCTATTGGCCTTCTTACGTTTTCTTTTCTATCGTGCCGAAAAAGGGCGACCGGTTCTCCCTTTTGAGGTCTACCACAACTGCGCGGAATGTCGCAGTTCTTGTTTTGGTGCTTTGAGATCGGTGGCCAGACTGATTAGCGCCCTATGTGAAGCTGTGTTGTTTTAGGAGGCGGTCCAGATGACGCGCCGCCCGTAGACCTGTCTGATCTGTACCTGATCTACGGATCTGATCAGTTCCGGTATAGGCATCGGCTGTACGGGAGGGACAGTTATAATGAGTGGTTCAAAAATTTAAATGTTTACAGTTTTCACTGATAAGCTTTTTGCGTTCATTCCTTGCTTTGGAAGAAAATCAGATGTCGCAGCCGGCGCGTGACGTGTGGCAACAGAAAACGGCACTACCAGAAGTAGAAATGACTATGTTATCGTGCTTTGGTTATGACTGGAAGCAAATCAAACGAAACCCTGTGGCCAGTTTTTTTGTTCGCCACGGCTTCCATGGGGTGAACTTTGGCTCCACAATACATGCCAGGCACAAAGGTCACATCACATGCATCGCTATACACCAAAAACGTAACAATGAAATCGCCCCAATACCCAGACATTGCATGTCGCGGCTCCCGCTCCAGGACCGGCAGGCCGGTCTGTCCGGCGCCGGCACCCTTCGGAGGGCGGGGGGGGGGGGCGAGGAGGGGTAGCGAGGGGGGCTCCGAATGGGGCTTAATCATCAGTGACTAGATTATACAGTTAGCGACATAGTGCGATCCTTTTTATTCCCGGTAACTATCCAGCGCTCACATCTTTATATATGTATATATATATATGTATGTATGTATATGTACGCATCCACCACTCATTACATCTATCCCCATAATTTTCTTCACCTTCTAGTCAGCATGTCATTTGTATTTCAACAATTTAGTTTTATTATTACGTCCTGCTATTTGATTTTCTTCCGCTCCGTCTCTCTTCAGCCTAATTCTGAGCATCTCTACACTTAAAACCAAATTCCTGTGATAATGGCTTTGTCAACAATCATGACATGACAGCAAAACCCATCGAACACTCTTCCTAAAACCACCTCTTTTTCTGGAGAGTCAGACAGCACATCTACACTGAGTTAAACCCCTGATTTACATCCAGCCAAAACTGTCTGACCCTGTCGCATTTCCGGAATTTATGCATGCTTGTTTCTCTCGCTATTCTGCAGCGAAAACATAAATCTGTGTCCGACTTACCTGTGCTGAACAAAAATGCATCTGTGACCATTGTTTCTGCCAATATTTCTATGATTTAAAGAGTGATATTTGACGGAAGTGGCATATTTAATAACATCAATATAGCATTCTACCCACTCAGTATCTCCATATCCTCTTTTCCAGTACGATTTCCAGATTTTCCTAAATTCAGCCCACTTTATTTTGGTGATGTAGCTTAAACGTATGCTTTGACATCAATCATGGTCATTTTCCCCTTGGGTACACTCTGCACAGACTGCTTCTCTTTATTCTATCGGGTTTACTACCCCATGTAAACCCGAACAAAAAAATTCGCATTTCTTTCATAATGAGTGATTCGGCCTGGGCAGTGTTGTGAATAAATGAGTAAATTTTCGAAATGCCAATGATTTTAAGATGTCTATTTTGCTCTCAATCGTAAGATGACGGCACTTCCGGGCTAGTAGCAGTTGACCGGTCTCTAACAATCTCGCCTCAATGTTTTCGCAAAAAGCGCATTCGACTTTATTTTCGTACCATATTCCAGCTATCTCAGTTTTTCAACCTACTTCAGACCCATATCTTCACAAATACACGTAATTTTGTCAGCACTGGAACGTGCCCAAAAAAGTCCAGTTTTTGCAACGTTCGGTTTTAGACTAGAGAATTTTACAGAGGTCCCCAGATCATTCAATAACTGCCGACAGCTACTGATGCCGCCATCTAGCGAGCACAGAACTGCGTCAGCGTAACTAGTGAACTCCATCGCATGCACCCTAACTCCCCGAATATTTCGGTTGTGTCGCATAGCTTCCGATAAACTTTCTATGACAACAAGAAACAAGCAACAGCTTCGAGGACCCCTTTGCCTACTCGATCTCTCTAGGTTCATCAAGTCCAATATATGACCGTTGTAGACTAACGCCGCAGCTGAACCAACATATAAGACATTGAACCACTGTGTTATAAACTGAGGAAAGTTTCTTTTTAATAATACGTCTCCAAAAAAGCACAAACTCCAGTTTACGGAATTAAACTCCCCTTCGATATCGATACTGAGAAAGAGGTCCGTTTTTCCTTGCTCTTTCAAATATCGCAGGAGAGCGTAGGCTAAGCGAGTGTCATTGTCTATAGATCAGCGCTGAATAAATACCGTCTGTTCCTCACCAAACACGGTAGGCATTATTCCTGGCATCGATTTGCAATAATCGACGATATGATTTTATAGCTTCCGTTGAGTAAAGTAATCGGGCGACACGAACTAATCTGGTCGCCAGGCTTGCCTGGCTTTGAACCCTTCTCCCCAGGTCGTGGGTAAAGCAGGTCCATCAGAGCTTTCCGTCAACATCCATTATAAATCATTTCATACTTCCCCGAAATAACTTAAGAAACTCTGCCGAGAAACCATTATGTCCAGGACAATTTTGCCCTTTATTTTACGTAGCGCACTGTCAGCTTCCATTCTTCCGGTCGGCATACTTATTTGAACCTTCCGACTTTCAGAAACGTTCTTCATTTCAACGGTTTCTAGGAATCGTTTCATTTCATACTCCGAAGCCCTGTGCTCTTTAGAAATGTTAAAAAGTGGCCCACTAGTGCCTCCATGGCATCGATCTGTTTCGTCAACGAGTCATTTTAGCCTTCAAAAACACAGTGAGCTTGTTGTCATAATTCTATTTCTCCGATCAAAGGAAATATTCCGTGGAACGCTCTCCTACGTTGTGCCATTTTGTCATTGAACGCGTAATAATTCCCTCAATCTTGCATGCCCTGATTAATTCTAAATCACTTTTTATCACTACCGACTTCAATAGTCTCCATCTCTGAGTCCGTTATCTTTTTGCAGACAAGATTTTCGTCACTTTTTTTTGCTGACGTTACTGCGTATGCCTCAAGATAAAGTTTCCGTTCCAATCATATCATAGCTATCAACGTTTCCCGAAAGACAGAATCTGTGACTGTAAGAAGCGTTTCTCCGAGATTCATTTCAAGAAACTCAGGAGAGTAAAGCGGTCACGCACAAGTCTCGTCTGATAACACAGCGGCATTAATTTTATAGAACCATGAGTCCCATTTTCTGCACGCTTGAGTTCAGCTCCAGACTGGATATGGAATGATCGGTTCGGTAATCCAGCGGAACTCTGTACCGCACGATGCGTAGGATGAGACTTTCCGAGGCCAAAACGTAACCAAATCTCGCCTGCTTTACCGACGGTCGATGAGCTCTCCAGGTAAATTGCTTAATATCACCATCTATATGTCGGAAAACATCAACGAAAATCCCTTAGGAAAGCATTCTACCCAGTATCGCCTTTGCATTTGGATTCTTGTCGCGAGCATGATAGCATTTATCGGTATATGAATTCAACATCACATTCCAATCACCCGCCATTAAAACTTGACTATCTGGTGCCATGCCACAACCTGTTTTATTTATATCGTCATAAAATTCGGCGTGTCGACATTCGGGCCCCATATGTTTGCAATTTCCATGAAAAACTATTAAATCAAATCTTTGCAATCAAATAGTTACCATTAGCATCAGCTTTCACCTCAGTAAATTTTATATCTAAACTTTTTGTCAGTACGGCTACACTTCTCGCATTGATGAAAAAGAGGGCAATTAAAGCATCGGTTCCCCACAAGTTTTGAAACCCATACACCTTGTCAGGACACAGCGGATATCTTGCAACCAGAACATAATGAAATTAGTCCTCCTTATGTAGCTAAAATATCCATTCTCTTTTTGTAATGGCGAAGACCACATCAATTTACTGAACATATTTTTCGATCTGTCACCGTTCTTTGTGGCTGAGAATTGCTTCAGAAGTACTGCAAACCGCATGTCAAGGAAATCACAATTAGCGGTAAGAGAGAAACACCTGGACACATCAGCAACGTCCAGAACGGCGCATCGTGAGAGTAAATAAACCCAAACGCCGCTGACGTCACAGAAACTGGGTCGGACTGGATGCCGGGGCTGAAGAGCCCTGGCGGTGTGCCAGTACGAGGGATCAGCAGAGGGAACAGGAATGTGCGCGTTAGCGACTCAGGTAGGATTTCAGGCAAAGCCTCAAGCGAATTCATGATTTATGTTGTTTTGTTTGTATGAAAGTATGAAACCAAATGTTTCTTCTCTGTTGTGTAGCTACTAAGAGGGCGAATGAACCGGGCCAAAGATGCAGCATCATTAACACGCGCTAGGACCATGTGGCCGCCCTTTCGCGAATACGTTTTCCCGTTTCGTGTACACACACAGTTCACATCTTCGCGTTTTTTTTTTTAGCTATAACAGCTCGTTAAAAGAAACTGCTTAGCTAAAGACAGTGGCTCATTGATGAAGAGTTTAGCGCCGTTTCTACCGGTCAAGGAGACCGGTAGAACTGTTTGACTAGTTCTACCGGTAGACTTAGTACCTCTCAATAGGTACAAACGGAGTAATACCGAACCTAACACCATTTCTCGCTTCCATGAAGTCTCTTAAAATCCGACGAAATATTCACATCTCTCGCTGTTGTTCTCCCTTCGCCTTTCTTCACGGCTTGGGCACCGGAAGCTTACATCAAAGGCCACTTGATACCGGCGAGCAGAGCCGTAAAGGCACTTTAAATGAGGTCAAAATTCCGTGACTCAGGAACCAATGGTGATAAAGCCGTGATTTTCAGGCCGTACGAAACAACATAAAGCTCTCTATATGTTTACACCCATTTTACATCGTAGAATACTTCTTTAGCATGGATCTGAAAAAAGAACAACACAAGCGAATCACACGCAAATGCTGATTATCGGGCCTTATCAGAGTTCAGTACATCTCTATGGCGTAAGTACTTTTAGTCTCCTCCATATATGTAATTTTCCTTTTCAACGAACGAGCATGTTGATGCCCTCAGTATTGGCCCGAATCTTTCTGTCCATACCGACAACCGGTGCAAGTGTTTTACTCTAGGCCGTATGCGGCATCCGTTGACGAAAACAAGACAACATGCATTGTATTTACAGAATATGAGGCGCCTAAACTCAGTACTAAGTTCCTCGCCTTACACCGTACGTAATCACCCAGCAGTTACGCAATGTACTGACGACATTCCAGCACGATACACGACCGACACTACTACACAATCAAATGAAAACAGTCCTCTTCAGTCCATTCGCTGTCACCGTCACTCTACCGTACGATTAGCGTCTCACGTCTCAGAATGCCTCTTGACCTGACTTGTCCCTGGACTCCCGGTCGTTAAATGTCCTGTCGAATGATGTTGATGGTCAGGATCCCTGGTCACCAGTAAGTGATCCACAGATAACTAGTCCGCCATCGTGTCCATGCGAAGCGTTTTCATCAACAGTGTTCTCGCAGCGGTCCTGTCACAGGGCAACGCGCGGGCTGGAACACACTCGGACGCGCCCGCCTCTACCGCGGTCAAGGTCACGCTGATTATCTCCCCACTTTGTGGGGAAACTTGATTTTGAGACAGATAACCAACAATAGCAGTCCAAGAAGAACGTTAAGAGGTGTATTCCGTGGCCACGAATCAAAATAACATTCCGTTTTCTCCAGTGCATGTGTAGCTCAATGTTTTGCTATTAACTCCATAGCGGACGTTTCGTAAAATTTGACAGAAGTTTTACTGTTCCCTAATGATGCTTTGCAAGGTCCGTATTTTCTCAAGAACGCCCCGGAACCGGCGTCTGTATTTGGCCTGCAACTGAAAAGATCAGCCGGCCACAGGGCGGCTGCGTCGTGAAGTTGCATGGCACAATGAAGATTCTCCAGCGCTGTCCGGTCCCGCGCCGGGGACAAAGCTACTCTATATTTGTGAACATGTGGACAGTAGGACCAGGATGCAACAACAGACTAGATTTTGCATGGACGATGATCCCAACGCCACCCACTTTAACCCTCTCCGGAATGACTTCCACATCTGCCTTTGTCGGCCGAGGGGAGGGAGGCCGTGAAAATCCTCAAGATCTCGAGAACTGCAAGTTCCATTGGAAAAGTAAGAGCAACGTCGGAAAGCCCGTGGCAAAACTAGACGAAAGCACTTAGATGTTTTAAAATAAAGTTAACATAAAGGTTACCAGAGGCCGTCTTAGGTCCAACTGCCCTGTTGACATTTTTTGCAGAAAAATTTGATAGCCAAGGCTTTTAAGTGGCTTCAGAAAGGTTCAACGGTCCAAAGAACGCCTGATTTACCTCTGTGGGCGGAAACAGGACACTTGAGGCCAAATTTGACCTTTTCAAGAAAAACGGAAAACGAAGGCGAAGAATCATCTTGTTTTAAGGGGAGGAGTCGCGTTTTTTTCTGGTTTTATAAGCATGAGTGTTGGCTGGAATAGCCAAGTGTGCAAGTGTGTCTGGTACGCATCTGAGGTCCGCAAACACCATACTAAGGCAAGGTCAGACTAGGTCAAGATTTTGACACACATACGTCGGGCGTTTCTGGTACTTGTCGTATCATCTGTCACTTTATTATTGATCGGTCACGGTACAGCATACAGTTTTATAACATCAGATCATGCAATAACCCTTCTACACCTTGAAACCCATGCCCCAAAGCATCTGTCACATAGTTCATTTAGATACCGGGCGGAGGGCAGGACCACAATGCATAACCTTATATCTGGCGGAAATCTGACGTCAATGTTTTTGTTTTGGAGACCAAAAATAAAAGGATTGGTGCAGTGCACAGTGCATAGGAGGAAGACATGAATATAGTTTGGCCATGCAAAATGCGCTCACATTGAAAACAAACATAATATTTCAAAAGGCCAAATCAGGTCAGCCTGAGTGAAATGGGATTGGGTCACCCCTGACAAGTAAATTCTTATTATATTTAAGCGCTTTCGAAACACATATGACAACCAATAAACATTTTAAGACTAAACAAAAGCATTGTACTCGGCTGCGCGTCCGAAAGTTCGATATGAAACGTGACCCGACCCCAGGCCACGGGTCAAAGGGTACAATTACATGTGCAAATAACGCAAGAAGCACCAGGGTGTGTATCCAAGCTTCAAAACCGCAGAACCAGTCTAACAATCTCATTACCAACTGTAGAAAGACTGAGCTTTCAGCTGGCCTAAGGTAAATGATCTGGAAATCTCCGAAAAATTCGAGACAACAGAATTGTTCCATTTGTCATCTATTAATCTGCAAAGTTTCATGCCAATTGATACACATCACAAAATGCTATGCCACTATCATTTCATGTTCATTTGTTTGAAAATGAGCTTGCTGTCTTAGGCAATGACCTGAGTTCATCCTAAATTTAAATGTAACACAGAGTGTAAAAACGATGAGGGAAAATGCTTGATTTGATTTGATTTGATTTGCTTGAATGAATGATTTTCGAGATAGACGGTGGGTCTATCTCGCTCTAAACGCTCCCCTCAGTCAGTGAAAGGTCCGAATTACCCCAGTCAATGATGGGTTAACACGTTGGGGCTAAATCTATACAAAAAAAGTAAAAAGCTAAATCGGACTTAGATCCGAAGCAATTTCTTTGCAAGACGGAGTTGACAAATGAACCCAAAATATTCTTGTAGAAATGTGAAGTAAATTACCACGAGATACAAGTCACGCAGCAAACTCTTTGGTTGACCGCACGCCGCATGTTTTTTAGGAACAGAGTTCCTCAGTACAACGTTTCTTCCAGACCTCTTATACGGCATTTATGGGTTTGTTACCGTAGCAAACCCAGAACGCAATAAGTAGCAGTGAACTGCAGCTTGGCTGCTAATACGATGCGGCGCGCCGCTTGATATTCCGAAAATCTTCGGCAAGTGATCAGCGATTCAGGAATGCTGGTTCAGTCCTGCCTAACTCTGGAACGCTGGTACTGTGCAGCGCCGCCGTTTCAACGGCCAGCGACAGCACATCTGATAGCAGCGAGCGCCCGACATTCCTCATGCATGCTCTTGGATAAGCCATTCGGATTTCAGCCTGTTTGCCCGATAGCGTCGTGTCCGCCTGTGATGCCGCTGTTGCATGGTGCATTAGTGGGATTTCCGATTTCTGGTAATAAAACCCGGCTGTCGTGCAAACAGGCGAGCAGAAACTACCAGAGTCACGCACATCATGCATGTCTGGGGATTTGGGATGTATGAAGCATTAAAGCAGTCACGTACCATAGCGCCAAAACTTATTCTCCAGTTCCTTTTGATGCTTTACGTTGGGTACGATGGGTACGGGACACTAACTGACTGAGCAACTATACGCCGAAAAAGTGACTGATCCACTACAATAGCTCAGTAAGCTTGTCATTTTCTCAGTTGATATCAACATACCAGTTCACTGGTACATTGACACAAACGCTTAAGATTCCTATATTTTAATTCGCCCAGCACAGTAAGGCAACATTCCACATTGATGATTGTTGTCTCCAGAGCTGGTCATTGAACAGTGCAAAATATTCCATTTCTGTGCAAAATCGTCTTTGATTTATACCCTGACTAGGTCAGGTCTTGTCTGTCAAGGACTCATATGCACCACTTTAACCAGTTTTAAGGCAAAATCGCTGAAAGAATTAGTGAAGATCATGGACCAATATTTCATAACTTACATGCACCATGCAAGGAATTAAATTTCACAATATTAATTAAACAAATCAAATTTCGTATTCCGCTTAATGCGAGGGTGCATTGCATAAACTTTACAATGAAACCAACTTCGCGCTGAAGTTGCCCAAAGTCATAGAGATTTTAAAACATTTATTGAATCCTCGTGATCCACCCGGTGGGCGAAATTCTCGTCCTTCGTCGGGCGAAAGGAGGTCTCGGAAGCCCCCTACTATCTCAGGAGTAAAAGGTGATAGAGAAAATAAGAGCATGGTCTTGACTAACTTTCATCCTCCTGATTCGTACAAAGCAATCAACATTTTAATTTTGTGGCCTTCAACAGTTCATCTCAGGTGAAATGACCAAAACGAGTGTTTTTTTTTCCATCCCATGCCCCATTATCTCGAAAATGTGTTTAGTTGTATGTTACCTCACTAAAAATAATCAGGTACCGTAAGAGCACCTGATTCCTTTTAGTGCACAAAACGGATCTGCAACGCTGGCAGTATCTACAATTATTGCAGACTCCATAAAGTCCTTTACTTATATCACTTTGTATTGAGCGTGTGCGATCCTGGTGTCGGTTTAATGCTCTAGATAGACATTTTCGTGTCATTCCATCTTCTTATCCATGTTTGCCTTTTAAATGCGTATCGCGCAACGTTTTGCAATGTTGCATTGTTGTATAGTGAACACTGTACATGTGCGTATGTTACATATGTTGCGGACATGTGTAACATAGCTGCAACTTTCAGGACACGTTTCATTACCATGGGTATATTAGATAATTTTGTATTTCAAACATATCAGCCAGTAGCCTTTTGTATCAGGCAGTTCGCAGGTTTTGCGAAATGCGACATGGCACAACTTTGCCAATCATACTTATATCTATAAAACGGATACACGGGAAATGTCCAGATTATCATAAGTGATATCAAGATGTTTAACACCCGGACGCACACAAATTCGGCATGAGACGTCAAATAAGACAAAGGGTCTTAAAAAAAAAAACTGAGAGGAGGCTCTAAAGCCCCTCACCGGGAGAGGCCTTACACTTTTGCTGAAAATGCATTTGTTGGCTGCTGGTATGCCTGGGAAGCTGAGCACGATAGGTTGGACATGGTATGATAGGACTGATGACATGCTGATGTGATATGATTCAACAGGGTATGGATATGTCGTCAAGGAATCATGAAGTGTTTAGTTTCATGGTTTTCATTAAAAATGTGAAATGATGTGTGAAACATATGAGCTGAATATGAAGCATCAGCAAAACATTACTGCTTTGTGTACAGATGACATGGGTTTTCCGTTATGGCCCTATAACTTCTAGTGCCGTCGTCACTTCATTCAGAGCCCCCAGACGCAACATTGGAACAGGGCCAAAATTGCTGTGATCAGAAAGTTTAATTTGCAAACGTTATTAAAGCTGTTGTTTCCGAGCATCTAAAACGTGTACGGTTGATCTGAATCTGGCTGACAGTGCGGGGTTGTAGAAGACTCGTCGACCACTCATGCGAAGTAGTAGCAGATAGATAGATAGACAGATAAATACAGATAGATGGTATTTATTAATTGGAAAGACATATTTCTCATGCAAGCTAACGACTGGTGCAAAAGTGGAACACTTCAATCGAAGCACCTCTCGATAATATTAGTTGTGGATTATTAAATAACTGCACTAAACGTCTAATAGGCCTCAGGCCTCTCTCAGTCTAATCCTGTGAGTTACGGGGCATTTTTGCCCCCCTTCCACCTTGCTTTATCCGGCGAGACTTCTGAACGACAAACGCCATCGGCCTGAATTCGCCTTCCCTCTATCTGAACATCACGACCATCATTTGACCAAAAATTTTTGTCCAGTCACCATAGATCAGGTCATATGAAGTTATACACTGAATCCTAGACGGAGTTTTCAAATACTGTTAGAACTCTGATGTCTGCTTTTTCCTTTGGGCATGGCTGCGAAAAAAAATTCATCACGACACAATGACAACAAGTATCAGGTCACGCAAGTCATAAGCAACCTCATGTGGTCCCATCGTCGGCCAATGGCTAGGCTTGGTGGGAATCGATTTAGAGACAAATATGGCTCCAGTGCCCAAACTATTGCATACATCTACAACAGAAACATGTCAAAGGCCAACGTCGGATTTTTACGTTGCCACCTACAGGCTGAACTCCGGTCACACCTTGCCTAAATGTTGTTCGTCTTGCAAGCCCATTTGATACTACGTATAGCCAATTCAGATCATTGTTCACACTTTTCTTAGTGTGTTTCTGAAGCTTCCGGCTAAGTGGCCATTATTTATCTGTCACTTATGATGATTCTTGCGTGACGTGACTTGCGAGGCCATCAGAGACCTTGAAGTTAACAAGTGGGGGGTACATCGGGCGTCAGGTTGACGGGCCATCAATCATCCTTTCATTGGTTGCCATGGGACGGATTTTCGACACAGACAGGGTCCGGAGGGAGGGGAGGGCTGGATATCTGCAAGCATGTGTTATAACATGAAAAGATGCCATTGTAACCCACGTGATCATGTTACTGCGTCATCATGCCAACATGTTATCAGTCATCATGTAGCTGAAATTTTTAAACTACAGTAGCAGTTTAAATCGTTTAACCAGTTTTGATAACCATCTGAAGATTTTCTGGCCCAAACAAAAGTATTTTAAGACATTTTATGATGTGCCATGACTCATGATGCTGAAAGAGTTTCATGCATCATTAAACGCACTTGAAAATAACCTGCAATTTACCTCTTAACACTGCGTAACCTAGGTTGACCTATGTCAACATTTTCTTCAGATAGAAGTGTTTTATGACGCTCAGCGTTATCTTTTAGTCTTACTATGCCTGCAATTTCCAGTTTGTACGAAAAAAGCAAATCCTATTTTAAAAATGTATACCTTAAAATTTTTATTAATTAAATTGATTAAATTATTATTTTTTATTGTTTTATTACATGCTATATATTGCATTAATATATATTTATATCGTAAAATTTGTCTAAAAAATAAATAATTTAATTAAAAAGACAAAAGTACACCTTTGACGTGACCTGTGACATAGGACATAACCTTCAGGTCCCAAATTGTTTCATATCCGGGATAGCAACACCGAGGGTAATCGATTATCATTTCAGTTACCCATATCAGATGACTGGTTGCCGAGTCATTCAATGATGTCCCATTCCAGCAAGTGTTAGGTGACGATTCAATTTTTCTTCCTATCTAGGGTGTCAATTTTCTTAACCCCAACAACTGGCGGGATAAGAAATTTGTGTGAGCTGAACAAAATATCTCCTTTTAAATTACTAGAATGTTTGAATGGCGTTATCAGTGAAATGATGCTCTTTAGCACGCAAAAGCAAGAACTAAGTGCTTTTTACTGAGGCTGTCAATATGGTTTCCAAGAATCCTGTCAGGGTCAGTCATGTGAGTCTAAACTATTGACCAGCGCCTACAGTGTTTTTCCTGGCCTTTACCACGGCCAGGCCATCAGTCAGAGAAGCAACATTGCTTCTGACGCCCCACCCAGCGTAATAACGGAATAATGGAAGACAACAGAAATTTCCATGGCAACGGGATAACACGCCTACTGACAAGGTCTTGGAGCTTCCGGTGCAATCCTTTTCCGCGGCTCAGCAGCACACGTCAGTCAGTAAATCGAGATTATCCTAGTGTTTTCGGTCCTTGGCAGAAAAGAACGATGATATTCCAGGACAAAAGCGGAATGCCAGGCAATATTATCTCGCTTCCAAAAAAGCTGTTGAAGTGACTTTCTTATGACAGTTTTTGCATGCATTGAGTATCCTCAGGGCAAAAAGCTTTTCGATTTTCCGTAATCTGTGTAAGTGTTTTTTTTGGCAAACACTGAGCAAGCATTTCCTTTAAAATAGGAAACCCTGTTTCGAAACGTGCCAGTCGTTCTCAATATCTCTTACATTAATTGCACTTACGAAAAGAGACAGCGTGTAATGTCCGACACACATCGTGCCCGTCACCCTTTTTATGGTAGTGAAACGGGTTCGTTTCCACGGACGCAATGTGTACTGCTTCGACTTTTCGACTTTTCTGGCCGTCTTATAAATAGGCTTCACCGAGCTGCACAAATAACTCAGATCCTATTGCTTTCCTTTTATTTATGGCTCCTTGTGTGAAATGCTAGAAGAGGGCGCTAATACGTGCTAAACATACTTGGTGATTGCCAGTCGCTGCGAAGGCTCGGTGGGTTTCCGGAAGTTGATAACTTGGTGACAATCCGACCGATACGACGATACCGATAATGATACACAAAACTCTTGCGAATCTTACAGACGGCATTCAGTAAGGACCATGAAATACGTCAGCACCTTCTCTATAATATCCACAAGCTCAAATTTACCACGGGCTTTAATACCTAACGTCAGTATGCTCTCCTTGCGGTACGTAATTTGATATTAAGAGGCGGGGACAAAAGGCGCGTGCTGTATACGTAGGTGTATGTACAGCTGTCCACGTACCACACGCTCAACAATCTGTACCATAATAGGAACAATGCAAACGAGTCGGAATTCAGAGGCTAAAACAAAATCTCCGAAAGTGAAGATGGGATAGACTAGAAAGCTTTCTCAAGAATCCGTGATGTTGCACATGACGAGGCGGGCTTAAACGACATTGAGCATGATGGGGTCGATTATGTCCAAACAAAGAATGACGATGCGGATGCCCATGCCATCGGACCCGCAAGCGCCGGGGCGTTTCATGGAGAAAATGTCGTAGAATGCAGTTCAGCCAGCGTGATTTCGTTCACCGGGAACCTGCACACATGAATCTTAACCATACGGCTGGATCACACCGTAAATAAATATTGCAATGTCACGTCAAAGCAATAAGACTCGGCAAAGGATTTCGAGCCAGGCCGCACGCATAATCGTGTTATTTCAACTGTTCAAAATGAAATTCCTCAGCCCGACCCGGCCATAATACTTTCCTCAGGTGAATTATTTACATATTCTGTGCACCAAACCCTAAAATTTTCACGGGAGAACAACTTAAGTTTTTTTTGTTTGCTGTGCGCCAGCTTTAGTTTTTTCCACGTGATGATAGAGAAAATGTTTTTCGTCTTAGTTTTCTACCTACATGTGTTTTAAAACTGCGCAGTTATAACAGCGAACGATATCATGAGCGCGTGAAGTTTAACCCTCGCCCACACTTGGGGGGTGGATGCCACCCGAAATGTTTTTTTTTTTGACGTACGCTAGCTATTAAAGACAGAGGTCTGATTTTTTTCATTAGCTGTCTTTTTATCCTTTCTGCAACTTCCCCGAAAATTTCAAGTTTCCCAGACATTTCGTTTGTTAGGTATGACCTTGTTTTCAAGGACATGTCGCGACCCCTAAGCACGGTGTACTGTAAAATGTGTGAGCAACAAGTCAAATGCACAGCAGATGTCATATTGGCTGACTGGTATGCGAGCTGCACGCCGCGTGGCCAGAAATGTTTTCTTAGATGTTACGAAAGGTCAAGGTCAATGTCAAGGTGAATTTAGGTCAAGAATAACATTATATTTTGTGGAAAATCTAACGCATTTTCGGGGAGCTGGTTGAGTAGCTGATACTAGAAGCTGATCCTCGTTCAATCATCTGGAACGAGGATATTTAAATACATAACTTGATGTTGTCAACCACACACAACCAGACATATTAACGAACACACACACACACACACGAAGTTACAAATACGAAGCAAAACATTCATTGCATTTCGTACTTTTTCTGAGCCCCCTCGGAAGTAGCCATTCCGAATTAACCTCCGTAATGCTACATTACCTATGTTCACATTGGGTCGTAACTAATGACAGGTCATTAGGTAATGTTGGGTCATGACCTGACTTTCAAAATTGTGTTTCGTCGTTGGAGACGCGGTCCGACATCATGCACTTTTTTCTTTGGGGGAGGGGAATTTGCAGTGAATATTCAATGCCCACAACTTACGGCAGAATGAGGTATCTGACCTCGGATGACGTCCGTTGACCTTCTGTTGTTTTTTTGCTCTGCACATGAATCTGGTTCGCTAAATCACTTCACCCTGTTTCAATTTACAGACACCGATCCGTAACACACTGCCTTCAAAGTAGCTTTTTGTACTCTTCAAAGTAGGATTCTGCTGTAAAGGGCGTATGCGACCTGATCTGGAATGCGACCAACTGACCTCAGGCAGTAAAACTGGATGTCATTAGAACGATCGGAAGCTACTCTATCTGATTTAGCACCACAGATGGCGGCGACGTTACTAGATGGGGACTAAAGTGCGAGACATTCTGTTTGTCAAACAAAAAGTAAAATCGTTTTGTTTGACATGACCTTGAAGGTCAGGATTTCTCCTAAGAAGGTCAGCTTGGACATCGTTAGATTCGGCACGTGCCAAGAAATCCTCTGGTCCTTATCGTTAGGCTTTATCTCAATTAACTGAATGGCTTAGTGGGTGGCAACCACCCCCTCCCTCCCCAGATGCGTTCCAGGATGGCGAAATAGCAAGTGCGGACGAGGGCTAAACATCAAATTCCGCTGCTGCAGAATAACGAAAGATAGCAAACAGTATTGTGGAACGCAACAGTGAAAAATAAAAACGCCTGCCATTTTTTAAAATGCATTCTAAATTTGAAAGATAACAAAAGACGGCCGCATTCGTCACCCGCCACAGAGGCGCGTGACTGACATGTAAAACTGCTGCCGCCCGTGGGACGGTCTCGGGTAGTTTGCTTCGCTCATTCCCTCACTCCGTCTGAATAAGTAATCTATACTGCATCTGGTTCGGCACCTGGTACAACGTTAGTCCACATCTGAGGCACGCTTGGGGAACGCAGTCAGGGCTCGCGCCGAGAAATTGACTTGGAGTGAATCTGATTCCAACGCTGTGCACTTTGACATGATCGGACAACATTATTTCGGTAGGCAAAATATGAAAAGAATGCATTTCCAACATCCCTTGCTGTGCCAAATATTAGCCTATGTGTTTGTGCTGTTGTGTAAAAAAAAGAGGTTTCGTAGCAGACAGTGACCCAGAAACGTTTGAGGTTATATAGCGGAATCAGTGAAATATTTCGCTGCATTCACAATCCACATTTGCGCAAGCCGTGAGGTGCAATTAAATCTACGCTCAAAAGGACTCTCGTGAATCCTGACATTTGTATGATATACAATCGGGCTCGAAAGGGCAACCCAGATCGAACGTTACGCCAACGCCATAGTATCAGTTCACAAGCGTCGTCATTATCATGCCAAATACACACAGCTTTTAGCAAGATCCGGTCTGAGGCATTGAAGGACTGGCGGTACGTATATATATATATATATATATATATATATATATATATATATATATATATACGTACAAACAGCGTCGTACAAAAAATGAGATACCAGGAAAGAGAAGTCATCAAGGCAAGTCGAATGAGCACAACTTTTTTGAACTTGGATCAATATTGAGGCCATCAGAGGTCATGATTGGTCAGACTAAATTAGAGCGGAAGTGAGGCAAAAAAGGACATTGACGTTGTGATTTCCATTTTGATGGAATAGTGACATAATAATGGACATATTGAACACATTCTTAGCGCAGATGACCCAACTAATGACAGAGGTCAGATCAAGCCACGACCTAATTTCGTGCATGTTTATGGCGCTGTTATAAAGCATCGCACTTCGACCTATCCGGTGCTTTTGGTAATAAGTTGGATCACAGACGATGCCAGCAACAGTACAACGCTTCATAAGCATTTGCCCCAGACATGAAAATCAACCTGGGTCAAGTGAGATTATTGGAGTTCATTGATCTTTGATGACCTCTAGTGGCCTTATATGGGATTATTTTTGCGCTGAATTTGATTTCGTCGACTATTGTTTCTAGGCAGACAGTTCTGGTGTTATGGGAATCTTATACTGCGGGCAGCAGATACCCACGTCAGGGGCCATGACCTGACGTAAGGTCACGAGTGTTCTTGTAATATGATGGTAGCATATGTCATTGGCCATGTTTTTAACAATATTTGAACATGAAAATCCTGTGAAAATTCTGTAAATATAAGCAAAATCTCAAAAGTGCCAAAAAGTGATATGACTTGAGGCCACTGACCTTCGATTTTCCAAAAAATCCGAAATGTGCAAGTTATTACGTTTATTGCGTTCTGTTACCCTTGCAAGTTTCATACAAATCTGTCCAATGCCAAAAAAAGTTTTTAGGGTTACAATTTTCTTATGAGGATTGACATTTTGACCTGAATCGATTAGTGAGCTGACCTGCTTGAAGTTTCAGATTTTCAAATAGGGTGCACAATTGATAAGAAAAAAGGTACTTGAAATTTCGCGGCGCTGCGTGCCGCTGTTTTAAAGTTTCTCGCCGCCCGGAAAACCCTGGGAATTGGATTTCCGCCCCCCCCCCCCCGGCCGGCGAGGATTAACGTGAGAACGCAATTGGAAAACCGAATTACCCAACTCACTCATTAGATACATTATTTAACGTTTCAGAGACGCGTTCTGCGTATTCAGAAATGACAGGTTTATGCGATGTCACATTTAATGCAAGAAAATGAAACGACTGACATGGACAACTAAAATTGTGGAGACCTCTCATCTGACAGATATCAAATCGTGAAAACACAAACATATGCAAAGACATTCACAGACTCCAGTCAATCAATTTCTCCATCTCCATATCCTAAAATCGTGCAATTGGCCTATCCTGGTTTCAGACCTACATCCCCCTACAAACCTAGAGTTACGCTCGACTTCCTTGTATATTGAGTGCTGGCGAGTGATCTTGAATGTAGAGAGCTTGCAGCACCACCAATTTCCTCTTGTCAGCGCAATTTCTCAAGACCATGGTATTTTCGGTAAACCGTGTTCTGCGGATGGCCTCCCCATGCTGGGAGAGTATGTGCTTTTGCGGAGTTCCGGCTCTCAGATGCATTGTCAGTCTCCTACACGGTGAGACGGTGGTTACGCCAATGTAGTTTGTGTAACGAGCCTACCATCGTCGTGAGGACTGGAAATTTGTAAACCACACTGGTCCTCTTGAGGTCGTTTGTTTGGTCGAAACGTGCTTTTTCATCGGAAGGTTAGGAGTTTTTCTGGTATATGATAGTTCCTTGCTGGCTTTTTCATCAAACTTGTGTGCGTTGTTCTTTTGGTTCTTGCAGGAGATGTCAATGTCTTTTTGTGGTGTCTTTTGCTTATTGAAGGTGATATTTAGTTGCTGTCGTATCTCAATGTCCACTGCCGTATTTGAGTAGACATTACTAACTAGAATGAACTTCAGTCTCAGGAATTCGCCGTCCAGTGCCTTCCATGTGAAACATGTTTTGTGGCTCGTTTGACGCAGGACTTGATGACGTTTGTCTTATATCTGGTTGGATACTCGCTGTTCGCATTCAAGCATCTCCCTTGGTCAGAGGCTCTCCTGAGGACCATGCTCTCGAAGGAGTTGTTGCAATCCCTGACCTGGACGTCAAGGAACGGTAACGTATTGTCGGGGCTTTGTTCGTACGTGGAATTTAACACTGATTTGTTCTCCAGAGCTACCCTGAGCCTTTTCAGGTAGTCTTCGTCTTGGATATTTGCGACAATATCATCTACATCATGGCAGCTGATGTTTGGTCTGAGTATCATGTGTAAATACTTTCTCTTCAAGGGCGCCCATGTAGAAATGGACAGAGGCCCAGTGGGAAATCCCATAAGCACACCCTCCTTCTAGAGGTACAGCTTTCCGTCAGGCTCACATAAGGAGGACTTTATCGTCAAAGCTTCACTTCAGAAAGTCTTATGGGATGATGCTCTAGGACCAAACTTCTACGGTCGTTACGTGCGTGATATTTCCGTAAACGTCCGAGACGAAGACCACCTCAAAAGGTCCAGGGTGGCTCTGGAGAACAACTCATTATCAAAATTTACCTGCGAACAAAGCAATGACAATGTGTAATCGTTCCTTGACGTCCAGGTCATGGCTTGCAACAACTCCTTCGAAGCTACGGTCTTCAGAAAGGCCATTGACCGAAGGAGATGTCTGAATGCGAACGGCGAGTGCCCAGCCAAACAGAGGACAAGCGTCTTCAAGTTCTTCTTTGAACGAGCCATCAAAACCTGTTCCGCATGGGAAGCACTGGGCGGTGAATTCCTGAGGCTGAAATCCATTCTAGTTTCGTAGGATGGTTCAACGAAGAACCTACGAACAAAGCGCAAAAAATGCGCAGAGATTTCAAAGATGGCAGGTCGAAGAAGATTGTCGGACTCATGGGTTTTCAGAACACCTGAATAAGCCAATCTCGACGTGCATACCAGCAAAGCTCTGCCTCTGGTCCACAACAGATTTTATTGATAACATTCGGTCTCGTCAACCATCCGGATTGTTACCGTCCATTGACGTGGAAAGCCTCTTACCAATGTCTCCGTTCAAGACACCATACAAATCATTATGCACTGCGTATACAACTATCCTTCTCTGCCACCGCTAGTACTGTCCAAGCCCATGTTGGAAAAAATGTTTCATGCCTGCACGTCAGAAGTGGGCTCCCCTTGGGAAGTCTGCAGACATGAGTATGTGCAAACTGGAAATTGACGTCCTTGAAGAGTTTGACCCAAAACCATGTCTATACTTTCATTTCGATGACATTTCGATGACATGACATTGGATCGTCGGAAGCTCATGATACATAAAGCTCTCTTCATTTAACGTGACCGACCGGAACTGAACCGGCAGATCAACTCTTACGTCGTCTCGGAGTTGTTCGGCAGTATGTGTACATAAAGTTCAGTTCTATGAAGCATGGCGTGCGCCTCTTGTGTATTGTTCTTTTCGATATTCTTGTACTTTCTGCGTTTTTTATAATTCATAATGAAACTGTCTTATCTAAATTTCAGTTGCAACCGCATGATGTCCAAGTGCCCTTTATCTAATTGCTCTAGCTTGAACCACGTATAATGTTAAATGTTCCCTATCAGCGTTCAGCCTACTTGTACATACTCTGGAGATGGTGAATGTCACCGAAACGTCAGTGAAGGCATATTTAACTATGACATGAATGTTGGACACATTATTTGCAATTTGCCGATAAATACAAAAACCTTGACACGAAACATCGAACAAACGTCAAAAAAGATCATTAGATGTCGATATGCCCCGGGATTTCATAGAACATGTATTGATGAAAATGTCCTGCATAAATACACCTGTATATAGGTAGAAAGGATTTCTTGTAGTGGCTTTAAACGCGAGCATTTCGTAGAAACGCTCGTGCCTAACGTACAGCTTATTCAGAACGGAAATATCAGACATCTAATCTTCATATGGATTGCAGGCTTATACCTGCTCTTACATAATCGTCCGGTGTTGAAACAAATTAAACGAAATTAGAAGATTAATGATCTGAATCTCTTGGAAAAGTAAGAAAGTTCGTCGCAAACTGATGGGCAAGTTGAAAACCCATAGTTCTTGGCTTGCAAGAAAACTGGCTGCAGCAAAAATGGCGTTCAGCTCATCCAGAGAAAAAACAACCATTTATCGTTCCGCTCAATTTGGAAACGTGCGAGCTGAGCTCACAATGTCACCCGGCTGTTTGAGCACGCCCGATACGCGCCATTTTGAGCGTGAGCGGAGTGTTTGCCGAGAGCCGTTTCCAGGCACGCGCAGAACTCAGTCCGGCGTCTCGTCGCGTTCCAAGCCGGCTAACTTCTCTCGTGCTTCCCGTGACGCGGCGGCGATGCCGTTCGCCGTTCGTCCCATGGCGCAGGGCGTGGGAACGATCGACGAGCGCGTCGGCGCGGCCCGCGGCGGTGGCGCGGCGGCGGCCTGGCGCAGTTATCCGCCGCGACCAGCCGCGCCGGCTCGTTTCTCTGTTTTCGCCGAAACGTCTGCGGCGACGAGCTTTTTCCGCGGATTGACTGCCCTGTTTGCCACCGAATAGCTAACTGAGTTTTATCTTCGGGCTCCGAGGGCTGATTGAGCCCTTGCCACTCAAACTTCATCCGTTTTTCTTAAACGTGTTTTGAACGGCCAGAGCGCAACAGCTGTAGACTGCAAATCCCGTGAGAGCTATTGATGACAGCATTGCCGAATACCCCAAATTCTACATTTATTGTTATTTATTACACATCTGCTTAGAACACCACTGAGTTATTCTGAAAAGCCTAGCGATACGTTTTGTACGCGTCTTCACAGACCACTATGAGCATGAATCACGCGTTGCTGTGTGGATAAAGGGAGGATGAGATGTACGTTTACGCAACTTGTCTAACTAAGGCTGATCGACGTTGTTTAAAAATGTTCCGACGCCTCAGTGTTTAACATTGTGAGACGCTCAGATCTTGCAAAAATTCTACGGCTTTTAAGTTTGTGTTTGCTTTTTTAGCTTGGCTTATTCCTCATTCGTTTTTTCTCTCTTTCCCACACACACGAACGCGACTGTCATTTACAGAGAGCGGTTGTGAGCAGCGGAAGGTTACATTAGTCTGTCAATTTATCGTAGGAATGCATAGATACAACTCAATACTTCTGGCGCATTGCACTTGTGTTTCCATTCCGACACCAGAGCCTGGCCAGACCGCCCTTTGGCCTGCCCTTCGTCCGCTGCATGTAGAGGCCCGCAAATGTTCCAATGCTCCGGTCGCCGTCGTCAACAAACACATTAAAACGTCTGCCGGTCGTATAAAACTGTTTTGTTCGTGCATCTCTACCGATGCGTCCCCGGGGTGGTGTGTTGTGTATCTCGGAGCGGCACAGGCCTCAGCGAGCGACTTGCGAATTCCGAGAGGACCTAGCGGTGTCCAGCAGTCCGGTGGGCCAAGTCCGGTCAAATGAAGTACGACGACGCAGTAGGTACAGTGGGGGGGGGGGGGGGGAGAGACGAAGGCGGGCTCAGTAGATTCCATCGGGGCCGGGCGAACCACGGGGGCCAGACGAGGCACCAGCTCGCTCCAGAAGGACCCGACAGGGAGTTCAGCCTGCTCTGATCGGAACGTCGACCTTTCCTGTATCGTTGCTGGAGAGCGCGTCATTATGGTAGGGTATCCCCAGAATTGTCTTGACTCAAAAATTTTTAAAAATGATATTAATCCAATGAACTTTGTTCCTCCTAATGGGGATCTTAGTCATGCACTCAGACTTTACATTTTGTCTTTGGTTGCAAATGAAACATCGCTCTCGGCATTGATATTACCACCATATCTTGTCAAGGTCAACCTTGGTAGGGAATTTTCTCAGTTGGTAGGAAAATGTAGTTGCATTTTAGGCTCCTTGAAACATGTTTTCTGCAGACTGAAATGAGGATAGCCAATTTCCGTAAAGCGACAAGCGACCTACCCATGATAGATGTTAAGATGTTATTCTGTTTGGCGGTATGGCAACAGCAACAGGATTATCCTTGGTTCTCAATGCGCAGTAAGTGTGTTCCTCGCCGGGATTCTCGATTTACGCAAATCATAATGATAAACCCATGCTCGATGGTCCCTAAGCCTTACGACAGTCAGAACCACTTACTCTTCTGCCTGGTGGAGACAACGGGACGCAACCGCAACGCTCCCGTGAGGTTTTATTATTCCGTCTATCGGCAGAAACACGGCTAGGCAAGGCCCCAGCTGAGGCCGCTGCGGCCGCGCCGCTCCGCCGAAGGGCCAGATGTGCCGGCGGCCGGGCAGATTGGCCGGCGGCATCGCCGGAAATGCGCCACGAACGCCGCCGGCGGGCCGCGCCGCGGCGCAAATGGCGGCGCGGCGCGCGAATAACCGGCCGGAAGGCCGTGGGCGGCTGTTTTGCGGCGTCCGGCCGAGCTGTTTGGCCGTCCCAGCACGTCTGGTCGCAAATAACTGTCCATTTGAGCTGCTGTGGCGAGACGCCTGGCCGAAGTTTGCAATGAATCAAACCCTGTCGATATTGCGTCGGCCGAAGATATCTCTACAGTTCCAAATTGCGGTGACGAGCACTAAATAGAAGGCTTCGGATTTCCCACAGAGCGCTGATTCATCGCGACTAGCCCGTCGGATATTCGGTGCTGAACATAAATCTTTGCCGTCACTCAAAACTTCCCGCAGTAGGCGTCCACCTTTGGCATATGATTTCAGCCGAGATGGACAATGTGTGGCGTATAGTCTATGAAATCGATTCGTAATGTGCGTTATACTAAAATTATCTGCATTTGCAGAGTT
Source organism: Capitulum mitella (assembly GCA_030062745.1). Taxonomy (NCBI): domain Eukaryota; kingdom Metazoa; phylum Arthropoda; class Thecostraca; order Pollicipedomorpha; family Pollicipedidae; genus Capitulum; species Capitulum mitella. Next base: position 22,371,655 of record CP099839.1, read on the forward strand.
TGAAATTTTCCCGAATTTCTTTTTCCAGAATGAATAAGAAATTAAAAGTGCCAACGACAATTTCGAGGCCAAATATCTGTGTGAAAAGTCAGCTAAAGCCGACCATTCCATTTGCTGCAACTACTTTGTAGCAACGTTGAAACAAATAACGAAACGTTTCGAATGACAGGTGCCAGGTCCGAAGTCGGTTTTATTTCACATTCGTAAGAAAAAACATCTTCATAGCCATAAATATGTTTGTTTTTGCATTACTAGGATTAAATAATGTTTTACTCGGCTTAAACGTATTTTTACGCAACAGAAATATTTTGAAGGAGCGGCTCAGAACCTGGTCCATGTGTTGGAAACAGCAGAAGGCAAATGCAATGACATTTTCTTTCAGGCATGGTTTGCTATATAATAATGCCATTTGCGATCTTCATGCGTTTTTACCATGACCAAGATTTTCTTCAGCTATTCTGTTTTAGGTCACTGGGGTCAGTGACCTGGTTTGGCATTTGGGCATTCTGAACTCTTTAAACATCATGGAAACAATACAGATGTCACATAGTATCTGTTTGGTGTTCAAGGTCAGGAATACGCCACATAACGTCAATTCATGTCAGTTCGGCAGAAAACCTCACGTTTCCTTGACGATTGACTACCGATCTGCAAATCATTCGGAAGTCGATTCGATAACTAACCAAAAATGTCCATTGGATTCGGCAAGGGGACATCATGGGTCTCAAAATAGTGTTGATATGCAAGAAATGCCATAAATCATTGCATCATATTTACCGTCAGCACTATTGAAATGCAGTCCATTTATCTGAAAAAAGCTGAACATTCCCTTTTTAGCCTTGCACACCTTGCTTGAATTAGAGTGCAGGGAAACGGTACGAACTACATACAGAAGTTTGGGCATTTACTGTATGGCAAAGAACGATGTACCAAATGTCCTTTACCCGAATATGGTATCGCTCTTAGTCTTTGAATTACCAAGGAGGACCAAATGGGTTCCGCTCGTAGACCGTCTTAGCAAAAAATAAAAAAATAAAAATAAGTAAAAAAATCTGCAGGGCGACGGTTAACCAAACCAATTCACGCATTACCTCAAGACACTTAATACTGTACGAAAAGTAATGGGTTCCATATTCAATGCACATATAAGCTTTTCACCTTGTCAGTGCCCTCTAGAAAGATAAGATAATAACCAATCTTTCTAATGTTTTTGCAAACCTTAACATCAGTGCTAGGGATAACATTGTCGACTATCGGGGTATGTAGCAACAACGATCAGTGTTATGGAATGGAAGAAATTTATCTGACAGATGGCAGATGAATACGGTGCTGAAATCAAGAAAAGGCAAAATTCAAAACGACGCTGTAACATGAATGCATTAAATGGCAAGACGGGATGAGACACTCTTTTGCTACGTCGTTGGGACTATAGTTCCAACCACACACTGCATCGCCATCTGAGACAACGTTGAATCAACAAAGTGGCCATCAGCATAAGCCGGATTAGAAACAACCTTCGTAGCTTAGGCAATAAGGCGCTTTGTTGCATAAGACGCACGCAGATGAAGAAGACACGAGGCAAATGCTGCCACCATTCAGAACAGGTGGCTTCTGACCATCGGATCGGATCCCTATCTAGGAGCTTACGGAGAGCGACTGAATGCGTTCTTGGGTGTTTTCCATGATACTTTTTTCATGGGAAGTTCAACAATGATACACTTCCGCATCTGCAATAAATGACAAGAATCCACGCCCGCCTTTCGCTGGGCCAATGTCCCGTTGGCACCCGGGACGGTTCTGACAAAGAAAAAAACGCGGCGCGCGCGCTATGATGACGTGAAGCCGAAATTTCCCCGCCGACGACGCGGCCAGCGGTCCGTGTCGCCGCCCGGGACGTCTCGGTCCCGTCCGCCGGGCCCGCTCCCGCCCTCTGACGTCAGAGTCCGAGCTCTACCCGCGATGACGTCACAGGCAGGCTGTGCAGCGTCCTGACCAACGGCTCGGCGAGAGCGGTGTGAAGGCGTCTTTGGAGCGAAGCATTAAGGGCACCACAGTGCTCGGGTAAATTAGTGGAATGTCAAAGGCCCTGTATTGTCTAAAATTTGCAAATCAAACGAATGTTCGCAAAACCTTTTTGAGGAGGGTGAACAAATCACACTTGCTTGTTTTGTAAATACATTGCCTGTATATTATGGTATTCCTATTGTCTGCAAAGCTGTCCGCAATATTGGTTCATTTCGCTGTCGTTAAGCTGAACTGGGATTAGCCGTGGTTACCGTCAATGAAGACGAAGAGCCTTTCGCATTTCTTACCTCTCTTCTCTGTTTCTCCTTCATTACCGGTTTCTCGCCCTGTCGTTTTCTTTGCGAATGAGACTATCCACATGCCTTGCTTATTTCCTCTCTGAAAAGGCGCAGCTTAATATTGCTGTGGGCCCACAGGGACCCAGGAAGCCGATGCGTGCACCATCAGACAATGTTTGCTTACAAATGGTCTTCCTCTTTCAGTTACTCACGTGCACATGTCCTAATACATGTCCGAACGTCCACAACCAGACACAAAGACAATCCTGCTTGTGCGTCTTTCACCCAGTGGTTTTCCGTTCTGTGCCCATCGTCACACATGCCTTGCGTCCATCCCTCACTGTTTTTTCTTCTTTGTGTTTTTTGCCAATCTTTTTTGTCTGGAGTGGGGATCAACGTCAGGTTCTGGCGGCGGTCTCTTCAACGGGTTCCCAGGGCGTAAACATCGCGCGTTGAGAGCTAAAATCTTGGCTCTGTTTTTTGACCCGTGTTTTGTATACTATGACGTGGTCCTCCCGGGGATGAAATTCCACATATTCAGACGTAACCACACAAGACAGTTTTCTGCATCGATCGGGTAGCCTGGCGATGTTCCAAACTTCAGGTCATCGACCTTGTCCATGGAGAAATCCGATCAAACGGGCACGTGAAGTTCGTGGCGTTTGTCGGCCTAGATTTAAGTCGTGCCAACGATGAGAGACATTCAATGCATTTTTCATGGCTCTGGAAGTAATGAATTCGTCACGGGGAACAGTGGTATGCACGTTCATCTTCCAACATGCATCGACCGAGTTGGATCGATAGTACCGCATTTATTTCTAACAAGAGATTCTATACTTGGCAGGGGCGGCCTACCCACTAAGGCACCGAGGGCAGTGCCTCACCTGAGATAGGCTGAGGACTTTTAGACACTAACTTTTAGACAAAACCAAACTATTTTGTCACGTGCAAATTGGGAAATGAAATTAGATATGACTGCTGTAGCAATGAACTACTTGTAATTTGAGAGGAAATCTCAGGTTAATTTCAGACGAATCATCACTCTCTTTGTAGCTGTGTATCTCATTCTCCATGCCATTCACGTAAGAATGGAAAGAACTGTTTAATGGCAAAGCGCCGTTTTTTTCCGTAGAGGGAGGGGCTGCTTTTCCATGACCCACTCACAGCAGCCTGTATCTTTACTGCATCCCTGTGTCCGCGGCGGGCCGTTCCTGATTCGTGGTAGGCAGATACTCAAGTAATCGCAAATATTACGCAAATAATCAAACTGCTTCTGTGACATTCTATCCCGCAAAAGCCAACGCCCTTTCGTAAAGCGCAGCAACCAAACATTTCGCGTAGTCGCACGACTGAAACAAAATCTGATGCTCCTTTGGCTTCCTAGTTTTGCTTCATCGATCCGAGAACCCATTCCCTACCTGCACACGTCGACACACACACACACACACACGTCTGAGAATATCTCTTCTGCTTTCAATATACCTCCGTTGTCGACGGTCCTTTTCGCTTCAGTGCAGGCATCGGCATTCAACAGGGAGGAGGATAAGGAGGCAGACGGCTTCCTCTTTCCGTATCAATCCGCGTGGAAGACCATGTGATATGCTAACTGCAGGCACCCGTCCACGTCGAGAGCTCGGATTTCTTAACTCCCAGACAATCGTGATGTGGATTGTCCTTGGACAATGGCCTCACTTGACTTTCACTTTCTCGACGATTTCAGATCAACATATTAATCTTTATCCGCACTTGCTATTTCGCCATCTTAGAACAAACCTGCGAGGGTAGTTGTCATCCCCCAAGCCATTCACCTTCTAATTGAGATAAAGCCTAACGACAAAGAACATTGGATTGCTTGAAATGTACTGAATCTAACGGTGTCCGACAGGACCTTCTCAAAAGAGATCCAGACCTTCCATGTGATGTCAAACGAAAATATTTCATTTTTTGCGCTACATACGAAATGTTTCGCACGCGAGTCCTCATCTAGCAACTGCACAGCTATTGCTTGTGCTAAATCAGGTAGAGTAGGTCCTGGCCGTTCCTATGACATGCAGTTTTACTGCCTGAAGTCAGTTGGTCGTTTTCCAGGTCAGGTCAGCATATGCGATTTCCAGCAGAATCCACTCTCAACGGTACTTTGAAGGCAGTTTGTTACGTATCGATGTCCCCAAATCCGAACATCTTGAACTGATTTATCGAACTAGATTCACGTACAGAGCAGAAAAAATAACAGAAAGTCAACCGAGGTCATCCAGTTCAAATACCTCATTTCGCACTGAACAGTATGAACTGAATGTTCATTGCAAATTGCCCCCACCCCCCACAAACTGACAAATGATGTCGGACTGTGCCTCTAGCGTCGAATCAACGTTACGCGTATTTACATGTCGCGTGCCGCGGCGGCGAAATGTGTGGTTTCGAAGGTCACGCTTGATTGTGGCAGTCGTCAGATTACCGATCGAACCGATCGGTCATTACGCAACAGAGCGATCAGTCTCCATCTCGTCAAAGTCCCGAGGAACTGCTAATATTATCGGTTTTGACGCAGGCTTCCGCTGCTGGGAACTTCTGACACCTTAGATTTTCCACAAAATGCAATATTATTCGTGACGTAATTTGACCTTAGCCCTAATCTTAACCTGTCGTAGTAGCTAAGTCCACATTCCCGACGCATGCGTGATACAGCTTGCAAAGCAATCGGCAAATGCAACATCTGTGGCGCATTTGACGTGTTGCTCGCGCATTTTACAGTACACCGTGCTTTGGGGTCGTGGCAAGCCCTGGAGAACAACGTCATATCTAACAAATCAAAGGTCAGGGAAACTTGATTTTTTTAGGGAACCTGCAGAAAGGAGAACAAAGCAGCCACTGAAAAATCAGACCTCTGTCTTTAATAGCTTTGTATGTATGGAAGAAAGAACCACTTCGAGGGCATCCACCCCCCATGTGCGGGTTGCTTATGGCGGGTATTGGCATGCAGGATGTCAATGTTTGGCTTTGTTTTCCAGCCAAAAAGTGCACGGAGACAGAACAGTCTCTCTGCAGCACATCATCTTGATAACCCCTGGGTTAGGTTAGGTTAGGGTAAGTTAGATTTTGCAAGCACTTCCAGAAAATGGCAATAATCAGCAAACCAAAATTAAGGTGCATTTATTGTTGAGAGCTATACAACGCGCTGGAAAAAGCTTTTCCACAAAGACCCTCATTTGCCAGCCTATGGCAGACTTAGTAGGCAGTTTACGTATACACAAACTACCTATTCCGTAACAATGAGTCGTAAATTCCTAGGAATAAAAAAAGAAATATAAATACCCCTTGTACATGCGCCAGGATCTGCCATACACTATTTTTTTCTTGAAAAGACTTTGCAGTTTGAAGGTTACAAGTATCTAGAACACTTGAATTGCCCGTGACATTAGAAAGGCCAACAGAACTGACCACGCCGAAGAGCGTGACTTCCGGAAAGCGCGATATTCCTCAAACATCCCGCGCAGTGAAAGGCGGTTTCGTGCTAAGGCGCACTGGAAGGGGAACACAAAAATGACCCCCTCCGATCTCGGAAACAGAACGAACTAGAAACATGATATTTTACGGGCAGGATGGGGATCTATTTACATTGTGCGTAATTTTCATGACCCTAGGCCAGTATCTTCAAGGGCAGATTAGGTCGAAAAGGTCAATGTTGGACACTCTCGGTCCGTACGACTTTTCAGACGAAACGGGAAAAGAGTATTAGTTTGAACGTTAAAACGTAGAATACAGCAATTTCCATTCATCTGGCGTCTTGACTGGTGATTTCAGGTAGAGGTCATATCAGGCCATTGACCTACGGCGTCATTTTCCATCCTTTGCCATCACTTATGCCCGAATGACGTCGCCCGATCGTATCCAAACGATAGTCTTTGGCACAACGCTAGTCCTTTCATAAAGTCCCCATTTGTCAGCGACAACCGGTGTTTTCGTTATGTTTGTTTGACTTGCAATGCTTGAAACGTCGAAAATTTTGTGATCGATTTTCAATTTTTCTGCGTCAATGAACGAGTTATTCAGTTGGCATAAATGTCGCAATGTGGCAGCAACTGGTTCCGATCCGCTCTCGATATTTTCAAGAAAAACAGGTGGGGGGCACAAAAAGACCCCTACTTCCAATGCGCCTGATATGGATCTCCAAAAACACGATCTGGGACCGTCTCTGGAGGAGCTAAAATTTTGCAATTTTGTCTCAAGATGTGAAAAACACGTTTAAGAAAAGGGGTAAAGTTTTGTGAAGCAACTCCCAAGATTCCGCCAACTGTGAACAAAAAACCAGAGGGGAACAGAATCTGCGCTCTTCCAGCACGGAGCAGGGTTACCTCGCACGCTTTGTGTCCACCCAGCTCTTCTTGGGGTGTTTTCCCTCTTCGACGGTAGGTTTGAGCCTCGCAGGGATGAAAATAAACAATATCACAAGCATACATGTAGTTCCAGTTGTCAGTTCCTTTATCGTTAATATTGCAGTATGCTGAAATTGATCGATAAATATCGCTTTGCCTCGCAGAGTCCAAGGCAAAATCACTGATCTACAAAATGCGCTTAAACAACACTTTTCCAAAATTATAGGCAAACATCTCTCGCGTCATGCACCAATCACAGCATTTTATTTAATGTTATGTTTCTGTTCGTAGAGTTGACGGAGTAAATTCATTTATCAGAATATGTCAGGTTTTTTGGTGCAATAGCTCTTACCCAGAATCATTCAAACGCGCATGTTTCATCACGAGCGCAGAGTCAACGGGAAGCTCTGTTTTCCGCGAACATGCTAATTTTAACCCCACTTCATGCTAAGTTTGATTAAAAAAGCGCATTTCTCTACCCAGCAGTGCCGTACTGCTCGCCTTCTACTACAAAGCTGACAGAATACAGTGGTAGGGAATTTCGTCACACAATTATGCTAATTCTGTTGTTGTTATCTTGATATGAGGATGACTGTGTAATTCCATTAAGTTTCTTTTTATTTTTTTTTAAAAATTTTTTTTATTTTAAAATTTTTTTTTTTTTTTTTTTTTAATTTTTTTAAATTTTTTTTTTTTTTTATTTTTTTTTTTTTTTTTTTTTCCCCCTAAACAAAAGCTGTTCCTTGAAATCGCAATATAGCGCACGCTAGGCGTCCTAATGTAACGGCGAGGCCTTTGGTTCTTCGCGGAAAACGATGAACGCGGCGCATTACTGTATATTTTTAGACCGTCTGTCAAAACTACCATGGAGGTGAAAAATTACCAAGAATATGTCATTGTTTCATGAGTTCAGAGTCATCATTAACCTTATTTTCATACCCATGACGCTAGTACGTATTCCTGAAAAGGGAACACATTCCCGAGATCTCGATAACTATCCGTCCGATTTGATCGGAAAAGATAATGTCCGATTTGACTGTAAAAACGGCAGTCGATTTGCCTTGACGTTAACTACGTTTTTATAAAAAGGAACTAAAAGATCGTGCAAGAAATACATAGAGGGGGAAGCAGCCAGGAGGCGGGATTTTTTCTTGTTGCTTGCAACGACAGTTTTGTGTAAATGGTTGAGGCGAGATGTTCCGGACTGAGGAACTGCGTGTCAGTACTTTCACAACGTTTCCGACAGTTATTACTGACAAAGTTTCTCCAGCCGTCGTCGGTTATTAATTCGTGAGGTGCTAATTTGTCCTGAGAAGAATCGTCTGATTTTCGGCTATTAACCATGTTACGCATCGAATCGACCTAGCGGTATTTTAGGGATTCGAACCAGGGACCAAATGATTCTGAGCCCAGCACGTTAACCACTCCACTAAAGGGATGAGGGTTGGAAATCCCTATGACTCATCCCTTGTATTCCTATTTTTTCCGCAGAATCGGTAGCAGTACTGGAGTGATGTCTACACTTGGCTTACTGACGGGATTTTTAGTTCGGATATTATTAGAACCAATCACGTGCTGTTTGACCACAGCTGCGTTCCAGTTGGACCAACAATACTACCAGCAAACCGAGGAGACAGCCATGGGGTCACCTCTGTCACCAATGATTGCCAACATCTACACGGAACACATCGAAGACATGGTGATGGACAGTGCATTACCCAAACCACCAGTGTGCCCGCGACACGCCGACGACACGTTCGTCCTCTGGCTACACCGGGAAGATGTGACGACATTCCTCGACCACATCAACAGCCTACCACCATCCATCCAATGCACTTCGCAACGTGAGGACAACAACAGGCTACTGTTCCTAGACGCACAGGTCGAAAGAAACAACGGCAGATTCAGGACATTGGTGTGCCGGAGGCCAACAACCAGTCGCTACATAAACTTCGCGTCACGCCCCTCGGAAACTATCAAGAGAGCATCGTCAGATGCCTTCATTATCACGCAAAAATCATCACCATTGGTGACGCGACTAGAAAGAGAGAAATGGATGACCTAGCTGAGGCATTCCGTAGGAACGGTTGCCCAAAAGGTTCCATAGACCAGAAACCCAAAGAACATTCCAAACAACCAGGACAATCAAAGGAAAACCAACAGCAACGGTTTCACTAACCTAACAGGGGACTATCGAGAATATTCAAAGAATCTGTGGAGGATACAACATCAGGACGGTCTTCGGAAGCGCCTCCATGTTCCGTAGAACATTCACCAATGTCAGACCACCGACACCTAAGGAACACACAGAAAGCTGCATACTGCATTGCCAGACCGGAAGAGCACAGACAACCGTCCGGGGTGAGACACTAAAGTCTGGCATGACAGAGCACGCGTGGTCAGAAGGATATCACCGACCAGCATCGGATGAAACAACCGTCATCGACATAGAGCCATACTGGAAAATGAGAAAGATCGAGGCGGCACATATGACACTAGGTAACAATCCCAGCAGTAAGCCAAGTGTAGACATCAGCCCAATATGGATCCAAATTCTACGCAATATGGCTCCCAGTTCTGCGAAAAAAACAAAAATCCAGAAGATGGAGAGAAGTGACTTCCAACCCCATGAAACCTCATCCTCGATAGCGCAGTGGTTAACGTGCTGGGCTTAGAATCTGAAGGTCCCTGTTTCGAATCCCCGAAATACCGCAAGAGTTTCAAGCCTGCAGCGCATACGTGGATAATAGCCATGGACCAATTACACTTGACAAATTAACGCCTGGCGGCGGTCGGAAAATCAGCTGGTGGGAACGAAAATACCAAGACATACGATACCTTTACATTGTGTGTGAATAATAACGCGCCTAATGGCGCTCAGAAAAGTAACTGGTCGAAATGTCTATATTAGGATATCGAGATAAACGACAGCGTTACATTGTCTTATGTGGAAATAATAACACTAGTCGAGGACGATGGTACGGAAAATTCCTTCATTCGTATAACTCCGATGTTTATTGGCCCAATGTCCTCCAATTTGCATGAATCGAGAACTAATCGATGGCACTTTACCTCTGGCCCATACGTTTAGAATATTAATAAACATTATATGCATTCATAGGGATTGGAAAAAAACGGAAGGAGTATTTTTGGGAGAAATGGATTGACATAAAGCTTTAAAACCACTGTTAAACTTTCTGATTATTCCTTAGAACTTCAGAAACACAAAGCATTTTGCACTGTTCGAATAATGTTGGTATGGGAGGCGCCACGAGCATGAAAAAGAGGGAACTGAACTGAAGCCAAATGTTCATCAAGCCAGCTTGCGACCTTTGACCTCAGATAACCTCAGATTACCTTAAATTCACATGGAATGAGCCAGGGTCCATTTCGTAGTGTTTAAAAGCGTTTCCAGTCATTTAAATCGATTACATCTCTAGACCTCCGGTTTATGACCGTCGTGATATAGGATACGAGCGAGAACATTTTTCGGCCTAACTCCTTGACCCGACTTGATATCGACCTGAAGCTTAAAACACAAATAGAAAATACTTTACCAAGCAACATATTTGTCGGATTTTTTACTAAAAATTGGCGTAAAATATACTTACATAAAATCACAGTTCTGCTTTTTGTCTTCACCTGAGCTTCTAAAGTGACTTCGGGCCAGCAGATTCTTTGATATGTTTGCGACTTATTTATCACGCACTCATATAAAGTTTTAAATTCCATCTTAATAACTATTTTTTAGCTCTTCTCCTTTTACCTTCGACAGTTCCAATAATGGTCTGAGGTGCCCCGAAAACGTAGGCTGGGTACGCCTCTGGCCGCAGCAAAATTGGGAAAATTTCACATGTTACGTAGAAAGAATAAATAGAAAAAACTGCCAAGTTTCGTGACGCTGCTTCAAAACCACGGAAGTGGTGAGCAGAAAAATCAAAGGTGGGGATTCCGAAGATTCCGAAGCTCCCCCACACGGGAATAGGGCCAAAATTTGCTATCATCCTTTGATAATCATACGACATATTACACATGAACTTATGTCAAACATTTACAAACCAAAGCGAAGTACATATAGGGATCCAGTTTTTGGCTGCAGACGAAAATGACCACTACAGCCTGCTCCTGTCTCCGATCTTCCTTTGTTTTGCGACTGCTGCTCCGTCTGACTCCGGCGCGGCGTCGGCGGCAGAAATCCGGGATAAGCCCCCCAGAAAGTCTGCTCTCTGGACGGGCCGACCTCGCCGCTCGCCGAATCCGAGCCTGTCTCTTTCAATCTGTGACGCCTAGCTGCGCCCGTCGCGCCGTCTGCGCCGAGACCGGAGGGCGGGAGAAGGAAGGAGGGCAGGGAGGGGCTCGGGTCGTGCCTCTTCGGCGTCCTTCCCTCGGTTTACCGCGCACTCCCGTCGTACAGCGCCCCGCGCCGAGCCCGACCCGCATATAAATGAACGCAATTTGGAGGTGGCAATCTCTGGCGGCCAGCAGTTGGAGTTATTGGGCGCTATGATTGGTACCGGACACCCGCCGCCGTGCCCAGTACCGATCAATCCAATCCGCCGTCGCGGCGGCCGCGTGTCCCCGCGAGAGACGGCGTTACGAGTCGGACCACGCCGAAATTGTGATTGGCAGCGGCGAGCCGGGCCGCATCGGCCGCCGGTCGTCTCGCGCTGCACATGTTTGCGGCCGGAATGATCGAGGAGGGTCATTGTGCGGCCGTCGGCCATTGATCGGGCTCCGTTCGGTGGCGGGATGCGCCCCGCGGCCGCCGCGCGCGGCCGCAGACGGCGCCGAGTCGAGCGACAACAAAGACCCGATGACAGGATCCCTTTGTCCCGCGAAAACAAGTCAAACGGCGCCCGCGAACGCCGTGTAAACAAAGTCGTGTTTCTGTGTGAATGTGTTTCCGTTTTCCGATGTGTCATGCGTCGTCTGAGGGTATGTGGTAGGACACCTGGTCTGGCGCAGCGCCCGCCGTGTAACCATCGGAAGGGGCCAGTTATGCTCTACCCTGAGTAGCTGGTTCACCCAGAGCAAGCGGCGGCTCTCTCGGTACGCTTCTGGTAAACAGCAGACCACGGAGCGCTTTCAGGGTTGATCATATCGGAAGTCGTAAGTATTTCAGAGTGGGATCCACTTTGTTCGGTTCAGGCTTAACACAAACACACCTCGGTCTCTGTGCGTGTGTGTGCCTGTACCCGTCTGTTTTTCCATCCATTCCTTCTATCTCCTTTTCTCTCCCTCCTCCTTCTCTCTTTTGCTACCTCCTAGATTTTCTTACTAGTTACGATGCCAGTAAAAAACACCTCTCATATTGTCTCGTATCTGGAGCGATTTTAAACGTCCCTCAATTGCTGTTCTGCAGAATAATTTTCAGACGTGAAGCCTTTCTTCGTAACTCCCTTAATCCTAGACTATTTCAAATCTCGAGTGTTAATTGGACGACAAAGCGGCATGAGTCTCAGTGGATGAAGTCGGGCATAACTTTAACAAACGAAATTAATCCCCCAAGAAAAGCTGAAGAGAATGGTGCGGTTTTAGACAGACAAACACCAGGAGTCTCAATTCTTTGCAAATAAAATCTTAAAAGAGCAGATAAAGATTTTACAAGGCGAAACGGTATTTGTCCAATTAGTTTTTGCTGTTTTTCTCTCGAAATGACCGCTCGCAACAAAATATCTGGCCTGTCCGTTCCTGTATCATTTTCGGAAGTACCCATCGCTCGTATTGCAGCCCATCCGCTCTGCACTACGCATATTGCAGAGTAGTTTAACCCCGCACCGCCTAGCATGTTTTGTACCCTCGAAGGCCTGGGGTTTGTCAGAAAGGGCGCCCCCTGCTATCGTAGGATCTAACCGTCAGATCTGAACCGGTCTACCACCAGTCGATAGCCCTGAGACTTATCCTTCAGAAAATACTATGTTAGTCTTGGTTATCTGACTGGTTACATTAAAGGTCACTAAAACGTATAACACGACGTCGAAGAAGCTGACACCAGTTCGTACATCATATCATCAGCAGTACTTGTCGTAAAGCCTTCAACTGGGTATCAAACGAAAGACCGCCATCTTCTGTATCAAAACATACCAAAATGTTACAAAATGTCGGGTAAAAATCAGCCTACGTCAGGCGAAACATTGGTCTCATTTTAGATGCCAAAGATCTATGTCTATTTGCAGCCATCTTGTTCCGCGTGTTAAAAAGGACGGAAGTAAAACCTTCCGATAATTAGTTTTGCATTGCCTGCCTTTCATTCAGTCAAAGGCAGTCCAGGTCAGGTCAGATAAGGTTGTATTACTGTTCCTGACAAACACTAATAATTACTGGCTGGGATTCTTAATTAATTCAACTTCCTAACTGCTCTTTATTGGGTCAAGGTTAAGCCAGGTCAGGAGTGATAGCCGTTTTTTCTTCTCCTGACGAGTAGCAATAATTGCTGATTACTGCCACTGAACGATCTTCTACAGAAAATGTTTATATTTCATTTGACTTTGACATCAACTTATGACGTGACCTGACACAACCTCATGTTGCATTTAGTGAACCTTGTTAAGAGACACATATAGATTTGCTTGTCTGGCTTGAATGATGGGGAAGGTCAGCGGCAACCACATTGCAAACCAGTCCAATTGTCATCATGCATGTCACTTAGCATGGCCTCTAATGCTGACGTGTCACGGCCGCGTATCCTTTTCGGGACCGTCACCCATGTAAATCCAAATAATGTATGCACTGTGTTCGCGAATATTATAAAAAAACGAAACATGAATCGTGTCACTGCCCAAAGAGGCAAAAACATGCGTGGAAGGGTTCGTTTATGACGTCATATTTCCATGACCTGACCTAGCATGGAAATGGCTTTGATTGCAAAATGTGTAAAACTGACTGTTGAACAGATACCCAAAATTTGGTTGGTCTGGCTTTAACGGTCCAGAAGTTATTTACGAAAACCGAGGGGTGCTCGATTTGACACCCCACTGGCGATGCTGGGCTATGTTATGCTTTTAAACGTTGCGCATTACAAGGGATTTTGGGGAATGATCACGTAATTTTTTGTGACAAATTTCAGTACTGGTTCGATAATTCAAACATGGGCCTAGGTTACGCGTGGTTCAGCTTTTCTACCTATTGGGGACAAAATCCAATCTTCCATAGTCCAAAGAAATCCAAAGAACTGCTGGGACACTGGAGTATTTTTCAGTTTGAGAATTGAGGTTGCAACTTGGCGGCCGCCCAAATAATCCAAAAAATTACGGGAGGTCTTTCAAACCATCTTTGAATTGCTTAAACAATCGATAATTCTTCGACGCGTTTTACAGCTAGTTGCATTGCTTTCCCGCTTTTGTATTCTGCATAGAGATGGAACTGAATCTACGTACTTTTCATTAATCAGCTACGGATTTCGAGAGCACTTCTCATTCCCTTCTATATGTATCCCTTATATCTGCGTTCTTCAAGTCGCATTACCTGTGACTCGCGGGCTTTGAACGCAACGCCTTGGCCAATCACCATGAAAGCCAAACGACATCTAAATACAAATTGCCTTGTCATCATGCGAGCGACAGAGGACATCAAGTTGTGTCATCTCCCAAATTGCTGCCGCACGCACTCGCAATCGTTGCTGTTAGCATTATTACCTCTGAGCGCCAACGATTTTCAGCGTTAGACATTGAGAACCACACCCTGCCCTTCACGTTCGGCTACCTTCATTAGGGTCGACAGAAAGCGCGATGCGCTTCTCAGCAAATTGGTGACTTCCAGGACGGTGGACGAGGCGGTCGCAAGACGCAATGCGCAGACGGTGCGTCAGCAGATCCGCTAACTAGTTCGTCCCGTCATCCCCCCTCAATGGCAGAAAAGTGCCTCCATCTTCTGAGCGTCGCGATCATTTGTCGACATCGCAGAGTGGTAAACGTGCGTTTTCACTGCTGCCTCCATCACTGAGGCTTGCCCTCGAAGCCCAGACTACCGCTACTGCTCCCATGCAGGATCGTCGCTACCGCCGTCACGGGCACGGACCAGTTCAGACGACCCTCCGTGCGTCCCTCACCGCGAAATCACGTCGGTGCGACGTCTCGCGTTCGGCGTCCTCTCAGAAAGCCAGCAGACCGGCGGAATACCTCGCTTGCTGCCTAAGAACAGGGCAAAGCGCGCTGTCCGTGTGTCGGCCGGCCGCGGGACCGCAACAGATCGATTGCCGACGTGTTTTGGAGTGGGGTGGAGCGCCGGGCGCCGACTGCGTCGCCCGCCCGCCATCCCATTAGCATTTGGAGCGTCATACGAGCGAACAAGCGCGCGGAAAAGTTGGCCGGCCAGCAGCGCTGATCCTGCTAGAGTGACAGCTGTTGACGGGGTGACAAAGCCGCGTCAGTGCGCGTTACCACGTGGAGCGGCACGAGATCTGGGCCTGATTCGCTGAGCGACGTTTGTGAAAGGTCGGCCGTTGATGTAACCGGGAACCGCGTGAAGATCGTGAGCAAAATGGCGAGAAATCTAGGTTTATTTTCGCGTTTTTGTAATTTAACCCTTACTAGCATCAGGATCGTGTATGACCTCAGGCGCTTTTCGAAGATAGTGCTTGACAGACTTTCTCGTTGCATGAGAAAGGTGCGTTTTTAATTTCCCTAAGATTCGGGAATTAAAATTGGAAATAAAAAAAAAAATTGGAAATAATGGCAAGGACGCATACGTATGCGATATGCGCATACAGTAGGACACAACTGTCGTCTCTGTTGTGGCCATCCACCGTTCCATTGCGCGTCCAGTGACACCGAAATCGAGGCAAATAAGAGAACATCTTTTGTGTGAATCAATATGAAGCTCACGGCGCCCAAAAGAAGTGTGTAGATGCCACGCCGCCCGGCCGCGTGGCCGTGCCGTGCCTACATTCCAGATGAGGGAATCGAAAGGTGGAAAACGAAACCCTAGTAGCTTGGATTCTGTAGCAAGCACTTCCCGTAATTCTGCGATCCTTATCAGGTAAGATAACACTGATGGTGTATGTCAGATTGCATGCAGTTCCTGTCAAGGAATCAAAGGTTAGAGGAAGATTTCTACAAACTCCCACCAATGGTGACTCGGGAGTCACCAAAGCAAGATTTAGCGGGACAAAAGTCGATCACGGTTTTCGCAAATTGCAAGACAATTGCAAGTCTTAGCCGCGAGCTGCGTTCAGGTCGAGGTTGCAGTCCTCCACGGTTATCAACTCCTCATGTGAAGGTGGACAGCAACAAAGCTAGATCATCTGTTCGAGCTCTTCATCTCTCTCGAGCCATGCACTTCTGGAGCAGGCCGCTTCCGGACGGCTAATTAGGGCAGTGTCGGGGCGGCCCGTTCCCCGTGCGCCTGCAGGCAGACGCTCCGCTCTGATCACATTACGAACCGACGAGATGCGCGCCCCGGGCGCATTAGCTGATCAACCACCTCTTGGTTTGGCGGCGGCGGAGACGACGCGACGCCGCCGCGGCGTGATGCATTCTGTGCACGTGCCGTTCAGCCGATAAGTTGTGATTGCGTTGCGGCGGCGGCGATTTGAATGGGCGGTCGGACGAGGACGCGATTTATGTGGCGGGGACAGCAGCGCCGCAGAGGTCGGCCGGCCTCGTCGCCTGTCGGATGGTGTCCGAACTAGGCCACGGCGTGTTCGGTCGGGAATTAGAAAATCTGGGTTTGCTTGCGTTACTGTAGTTTGAAAAACTCCAGCGTTTTTACGTTTTCGTTGGGACCAATTTAGAACAATCTGGTACGTATCATTTTACGAATAAGGAAAGTGATGACAACGAGGCTAATGCCACTCTTCCCTGGTCCCGCGGCATTCGGCCTTTGCTGTTCTAGTTACGAAGCAGATGAGAGCACGCTCCCTCCGTTTTCAAGTTGTCTGCATGTTGATATTGTCCATTCCGCTTGGCCAACCCGGCAGTCTAATGGAAACATTTGATAAAGATGTTGCCGACTGGTAGCGGCGGCCACGCCGCAACAGATGGAAATTTACGACCCAGCAGCGTGTAGAGAATTGTCCTCATTCGGCGCCTTTCTTGTTTTTGTTTGACTTTCTACAGACCAGCGGCGCGACAGACTACCGAAGTAGGCAGTCGGCCGCCGAAGAAAGTGCTTTACCGTGGTCAGTGGCGGTCACTGCAGAGCTGTCACCGTCACTACCTGTTAATATGACTGACAAAAAGAAAAGCTCAGGGCACGCGAGCGGCTGGGCAGAAACAGAAAAGCCCACTGCACGTGAACAACTGGAACTTTTTTGTCGCGCCGTTAACAGAATTTCGGTTAGAGATCTGTGGCTGGTTCGCAGTCTTCGCAAAAACTGTTCTTTTTCTCAGGCTGCTGTAGAACAAAATACGAGAGCGAAGATCTGAGAGCGGCGGAGTCGGTAACCTGCGACATATCACACCTGAACTGTACCACCTTGATCAACGTTACGTCAACAAGGACAAATAATTTCCATTGTTCAACAGCCGGACACGAAAACGACGCGGATAAACAGTCCATTGAAGACGAGCAATTTGATCGTTTTATGCTGCATCTTTCTCATCGAAACTTCATGTCCTGACTTTTCCCTGGAATCTAGCGTACAAAATTCCTGATGTCGTTTAAACCATTTACAGCTCAGCTGCTGCACGGTGTCCAAAACGGCAGCGTTTGTGAAAGTAATCTCCACCGTCCGCCATTTTCCGAGCCGTCGTCGTGTTTTTCGGCTGTGCGGCACCGCCCTCGCCGCTGGTCTGTCACGACACCCTCGCAGCGTGTGACGGGTCACGAACGCTCCGTGGCGTGACGTGACTGGCTCTGCTGGCGTCACGGCAGGCTGTGGCTCAGACGCCGGCTAGTTGGAGCGACGTGGCGCAGGGCGACGGCCACTCGCTCCCTGCCCTTGCGATGCCTGACGGCACGTCGCGCACGTCGCTGATACCACTTGACACGACTGATACCACCTGATACCATTGCCTGGTGGGAAATGGAAAAGGCGGGTAAGGTCTGCTTGGTTGCCGCATTTATTGAGGTTTCGTTTTGACGTGTTCCCGCGAAGGACCCAGTCGACTATGGACTGGGAGTTGTATTGAGGAGACGCTGAACCTCTAGGGGCTGGGAAAAATGGTAGGATAAACAAAAGTTGTTTAAATAACGCAATGAAATGTAACTAATATGGCCATGCTTACTTCTTGTGTATGACTGTTATGCTTATGATACTTCTCAGGCATAAAATCAAAAATGAAGTTGGTAGAGTCCGCTTCATGGTTGGAAAAAGGATTTTGTTTTTGGGTGTCGAAGTATAATTTGCGTTTTCGAGTACAACATTTTGCAAATAGTGATAAAAGATTAAGTTGGCGTTCTTGATGTACGTCAATTATGACATCATGCCTGCTTCTTACTCAACTGACGCAGTCATCTGCTTGCAGAGTTGTAACTTTGTAACATGGTTATAATGTAGCTTTTCGACGAGGCTCAAGATCAAACTTTTGGGGTATAAAATGTTTTTTGGAGCGCACATTTTCTGGTGTTCTCCCACACATAAAACACCTTCCCAGCCTTGTGAATTCCGCTTCTTTTGGACGTGGGAAATGAGAGCCTTGAAGGAAAGCAGTTGCGAGCCTGACGCAAGACGTCACGAACTGAAGGACGCGCACGTATCACAGCGCGTCAGTCCGTTCGGCGGCTGGTATGAAGAAGCTCTGCAATCTCCGTGCCTTGCCTCGCAGAAGAACCAAGCCATTTAGGTGTGGGATGAAGCCTGCGCCTGCAATGAAACAGGATGACGAGGCTTAAATAATAGATCTAAGGAAGCCTGGCCACTAGTGTCGCCTGTTATTTATGCATGTCGCCTGATTGACTCCGCTTTGTCAGCAAAAGCTGAGCCGGACCTAAGGGACCTGCCATCAATAAGTTGAGCTGAGCGTTAATCTGAGATGGAACCCTTGCTTTAAGTTCACAGTGAGGGTTCTCCATTTTGAAAGATCAAAGGTATGAAGGATGTTTATAGATTGTTAGATCAAAGATCACAAGATTGGCTGGAAGCCGTTGCTAGTAGCAGTGATGAATGACACTTGCCACCGCAGTTTATCACATAGCAACGATGAAAATATGATAAAGTTGACAGTGAGAGAGGTGTGACAGCATTTCACGCGGCACCCGTATGATCAAAACCCATAATAATCATTCTTGGCGATTCTTCCAAGAAAATAAAAAGAAAGGCCAACTTAAGAAAACAATGGAAGCAAACAACAAGCTAATCTTTGAATCGGGCTACCAAATGCCCACTGATCCGACGTCTGACCGATGCGAGATTAAATTTCTTATCGCTGCGAATGGTTGTTTTGTAGACTGGGCCTGGAGTTCGAATACGGTAAGGATAAAGACGATCAATGCAGGAAACAGTTCCGGCCAAAACCAAGACATGTATTGGATGCCAATGCTTGTCTTGAATAACCACTATGGGACAAAGCTCTGAGTTTCTTTCACAGTCGCGTCAGTATCATATGTCATTTCCATCGCTGCTCTGTTGCTTATTTTCAGGATGAAATATGAGGAAACAACGAGCAGTGCCTCAAACTAGAGGTGCGGATCGGGGTGGGTTGTGAAACATTTCCACAACGCTGCGTAAGATAAGGGTAATCGGAACATGAGCAAGCATCGGCGTCAACAGGATGTTTCTGTTCTACCTGCGACCCCACGCTGAGCTTCCACAGAGTCAAAAGCGGCATTTGCTATACGTTCATCTGCTGTACATCTCATGGTGATTTATTCCGCTGAGCTTCCACAGCGTCAAAAGCGGCATTTGCTACACGTTCATCTGTTGTACATCTCATGGTGACTGATGCCTCAGACTGCTGTTCGCACCGGCGAGTTCCAATGATGTGCTTCCTGGTCGTCGTCATCATAGCTAGGCACAACGTGACTGGCAAAATATGGGTGAAGGCGCAATTACGAAATAAACGTATGAATGGTGCCTGTGATTTATGGTTCAGATTGGAAGCCAGGTAGGTTCTAAAACACTATCCATGGGTGTGCACACTGATATTTCCGTGGTTTTGCGTTGGGGACTTGTGAGATACAGAAACCCAAAAGCTGGAGTAACCTTGTTACATCAAGTAAAAACATGATCCAAAGTCGTCTCAGGTCGTTTTCTTATGACATGTCAGGGTACTACATTCCATCGGAATATTCGTGCCAGCAGAAGTTATGGCGATATTTTGCTTTATGCTTTTTCACGGGTCATTTTTAATCCATTCTGATAGTTCTGAAGTTGACATGATATAGTAACGTAGTCCACTGAGGCTCTGTGCGTGATACGAGGAAATTCTTGTTACACGTTCCTTGATTTACAGGCTACAAACATACGCAATGATTAACTCTTCCCGTGCCAGAGGCCAGATCCACTTTTCCCGTACCAGCGGGGAGGGGGTGTTTGAACACCCCCCTCTAACTGGCGAATCATACAAAGGAGGAAAATGAAAGATACATCATTGGAGAGCACTTCAAAAGTAAGGTCAAAACTGGCAAGATTTTTTGAAAATTGCTCAAAAGTTCTGGGAGATATAACCAAAAATTTAAAATTTTATTGTTTTTGTTATTTCTTAATAGCTCCGCAACTGATCCATATTTCGCCTCAGTGAATGCCTTATATGATAGCTAAAACACACCAAACAACCTTTTGAAGTAAAGTTACCTCTTTTTGACCTTCAGCGCGAATCAGGTCAAGTCACATCATTATTCGAAAAAGGTGCATTTGCAAAACGTATGTCCTCTTCTTTTTCTAACTGATGAGCATGCTTTTATAGCTGATTTGCATTTAAGAGGGTGATGATTAAGAACCCAAGCGCACTATAGATACCCAAGCACCATTTCAGATTAAACCAAAGGTCAGCTGAGGTCAAACAAGCCCAAATTTTCAAATGACAAGAACGGAAAGTTCAAAATTTGAGCTGGATCTACGTGGAGAGTGGAATATTTTTCAGGGTTCAGGAAAGGTCAATGGAGACCAAGAGAAGCCATATGAGGTCTCCAGCCGACGGTTGCCGACGCCACTTGATGCGCCTGCCGTGGGGCGAAATGAACAAGGAGCACATGGCCACGTAGGAATTTGTATTATATTGTATTGCATTGTATGCCAAACGTGGGGTTGTCCACTTGGCACAATGGCTATTACGACCCCGAGTCAAACTAACATAAGGTAAAAATGCACACGGACACAAAAACACACAGACCCGTCGTACATAAACATAAAAAAACAGTCAATCTTAATCCGTCATCGAGTGAACAGCATCTGTTTTAAATTGCGCGCGAACCTCTGCTGCCGCATCGCTGTCAGTTCGGCGGGAAGCCGATTGTATAAAGTGGGCGCTCTGACACTGAAACGTTGTCTTCCAGCCTCTGTCCTCAAGCGTGGGACTCGAAACAACTGGTCTTGCCTTGCGTTTCGTTCTCGCATCGCACTGTTCAGCTGGAAGACGGCCGCTAGTGATGCCGGCTATTCACACCCGAGTGCCTTGTGTGCTAGGTTTAACCCTATTCCCGGAGGGCTAGACGGTATGGCCGATTCCTGGCAGGGGGGGGGCGGATTCGACCCCCCCTGACATCTCTAGAACTACACATCCGATTTTATCACAACAAACGGCAATCGATTTCCCATAACGTGAAGTACATCTTTAAAAAAGAAACTTTAAAAATTTTGAAACGGGTGGATATGGGGGGGAAATCTCGAAATGGGGATACTTTGGACTTGTTATAACTCCTTTATTTATGGGCCCATTTCAATGAAACTGACGTGAATCGAAAGATTATGAATAGCACTTTTACCATTCATGCGCATATTTCAAATTTTGAGAAAATTAATAGGTGCTCACAGGATTTCAAAAATAGGATTAATTTTCCAAAAACTGAATGAAGAAAAAAGTTAAAAACACTTTTTTGGCTTCTGCTAGTCATGTTATGCTAAACAAGTACAAATCGTATTACAATGTTTGTATAATGTTAGCATAGGCGATGCCAGGGACATGAAAAAGCGGAACTGTCATGGTCACATGCTCTTCGGATCAACTTGTGATCTTTGACCTTAAATGACCTCCAGTGACCTTGGAATCACTTGGGATGATCTCGTATGCATTCAATATTATCTGTAAACGTTTTCAATCATTTGAATTCACTCTGTTTCAAAAATTCCATTTCACGGCTCTTGTGATACAGGGCACGCGCACTGACATTTTAGGTCATAGCTCCGTGGCCCGACCTGATATCAAGCTGAAACTTGATACACAAGTAGAGGGCACCCTTCTACGTCATGCGTATTCCGGGTTTGATATGACAAAAAATAGCGCCAAAATAACTACTATAAAACCAAATTTTAACTTTTGATCTTGACCTGACGTTGTAAAGTGACTTTAGATGAACAAAACTGTCCTTGCACGTTACCCAACTGTTTTGCTATACATCCATATAAACTTTTAAGTTCTGTCTTAAAAACGCTATCTTTGGTAGTCATTTTGCTTTTACCCTGAACAGGGCCAAAATTCGCCTGAGGTGCCTCCCAAAAATGTCACATAGCTCCGCCCCTGAGCAAAATAGAATTTTGAAATTCTGTCACAGCGCGTAAAAAGAATAGCTAGGAAAAGTGACGAAGCTTCGTGAAGCTCCGTTAAAAACCCTGGAACTGGCAAGCAAAAAACCCGAGGGGGTGGATTCAGCCCGCTGCCGGGAATAGGGTTAAGAATTATCCGTAAAATAACAAGGACATGTACAAAAAATAATAGGGTTAATAGAGAATAGGGTTAATGTGCAATAATCCATCAACTGTTGCGATTGAGGTCAGCCAAGTTATCTTGCTGGTCAGACACATGGCAAATTTTCGTCGGCTGGAATTACTCTGGCTCCAAAGTTGAGAACCTCCTGAATTTTATCCATGCTTTTCTTTGACCCATTTCCGTGAACAGAAATGCAACATCTGACATGCGACAATACAAGTGCTGTACAAGAATGGTGAGGACGCATTGGGTAAGTAGTGTCGCACGGGCGAGAGGCCAGACAGGGTGTCCATGCATCGACGGCTGATCAGGAACACGTGAGAATCCCAGAACAGAGTTTTGCCAAAAATCAGGCCCGGGTTTTTTCACCTCGTTACAAGGTACGAGGACAGCGTCGCAAAAGGTGACTTAAAAATTTTGGAGGTTGGGTAAATTTTGATGGTTTCCAAAGGGTGATAAGCTCGGTTTTTGAAGCGTTCACCTTAACCCGCACACGACCGTCGGTCGGCGACGATCACGCCCGACTGGGGGGGTTCACCCCTTCTAACTCACGAACGGTTGGTCGCACGATAAAAAATAAGCACACCATTGGAAAGCTTGTGACGAGTAGAGCTCGAAACTGGTCTCATTCTAAGTTTTAGGTAAGATGTAAGCAATTTACGTACTATATATGTTTTATCATAGCCGACTACATGAGACCGAGAAACGGCCTTAATCTCAAGGGCTGTGACTAATAACGCATAGGTGAAGACACCAGCGCACAAGTAAAGGTCCGAGGATGCCGATACACGTCTAATTTCTCAGATTTGTTCAATATATACGCCGAAACGTTGAGTTAAAGACACGGCAATTTTCGTACTGGCTGTCGGCGGGCGCCGCAGCCGTACGCAGAAAGAATTTAACGGAAACTGATTTTAGCGTCCCTTCATTTTCGCGACATAAACCTATCCATGCAAATTTTATTGATCTTAGTGGCTCTTGTGGCGGTTTCTCATGCTTAAATTTTGGAAAAATTCATTAGTTACCAATCTGCACAATTGGCGCAGCTTTAATCGCGAGAGCCTGTTTATTTCCAAAATATGCTATTTTTAGAATCTTTTGAGGTTCCTGGTATTATTTACGTCTGTGCAAGCCAGTACTACCATTTTCTACCCATTCTGAGTAATTTGCCACTGATTTTGACTGTGGTACATTTTGACTCACGACAGTTATTTCGTGACCTGACCTCAGGTTAATGGCTGGAAGTCATTGATACTTTGCCCAATGATCGTAACTAGATGTCTGCTTCACTCCACACTAAAAATGTTATGAAAAATTCCGTCATTTTGCGAAAAAGACGACATGTCTTACAAATGGGACTGACCTTAGGTTAATGACCCGGAAAATTCCGAAAAATCTGAGACAGCAGATTTGTTGCATCTGTCGAAATCACTAATCTCTGAAAGTATTATTGTGATATCTTGTTTTGCGAAAAAGTCACAGGGCGCTTAACTTTTTTGGACACAGGTCCATTTGACCTGACCTAGGTTATACATCTGACTTGACCTGAGGTCAAAACTTCGACACAAGGTGTAAAAATAATGAAGCAAAAGGAAAACGGAGTTTCGTTTCTCTGTGTTTGTTTGTTTTCTCGCAATCTTAGAAAATCCTCAGGAGGGCGGCCAACTGCCCCCGAGTCGGGGGCGGGTTAAGAGCGTTCTCGTGGACTGCTTACGGCGGATAAGAGCTGGAAGGTCGGCTTTTCAGCCCGCAACAATGATCTGCGTGTCATCCGCATATTACGCCACGTCGGCCCCCGGAGTACAGAGACAGGTCGTTGGCGAACACGCTGAACAAGAGTGGGCCGAGAGCGGAGCCCTGAAAAACGCCCATGGTGTACGCGAGCGGCCTCGATGTCAGTCTTTCCAGCGTGGTCCTTTAGTGCTTCGCTCTGCGTGTGATCACGAAGGTTTGCATCAAACCAATTGGTGTCAATGCCGTAGAGTTGTAGCTTGCGCAACAAAACAAAATTTCCTTGCAAGGAAATTCTGAACATTATTCCCGCATTTTATCTCTAGTACTGTTTTCACACATTGCAGTGGCCCATTTATGACCACAGCAGTGTTTTTAGCGCATTGCTCAAGTCAAAAAGGGTCATTGGCCTCGGATGACCTCTAGTGACCGGATTTTGCCCTAAAGTGTAAGATAAGAGTATTCTAAGCCAAAGATTCGAATTCAGCGTCTATTCTAACCTTGAAAAACTGCAAATTATTAATTCTGGGCAAAAAGTTGGGGTTTACAACATGCACCCATATTGGTGGGTCATGACCTGAACCAAGGTGACTGGTGCTCTGGTGACTAGATGGTAGCAAACGTGGGGGCCATGTTGCTGATAATATCTGAGCATTTCGATCCCGTAAAAATCCGATCAAATTTAGACATGATCTCAAAAATGGCTAAAATTGACATGACCACAGGTGATTAACCTAGAATTTCCCGAAAAATCTGAAATATGCAAGTTGCACCTTGTGTCAAATGCTACAGTTCCTGGAGGGTTAAGCGACCTCAGTCCAACCCCGAAAAAGGCATAGGGGTCAATTTTTTTGGAGGCTGGACACTTTGGCCTAACCTATGCCATTGATCTTACCTGATCCAGGGTTGAAATGTTGACAGGATATGTGCAATGAATGATAGAAAAGATACTTTAAATTCGGCGGTTCTGTGCCACTATGGCGAAAAAACCTGAGGGGGTGTTCAGACATCCCCCTGGTACGAGGCGGGTTAATGTACGACAAGAAGTCATGTATTGGTAATGCGAGGCACTTGTGTGTGCTTAAATACATACATATGTGTTTTAATGCGTACGTGCTTAACGTCGCCATTGATTCGGTTAACCCTACGTCATTTGACCCGCGCTAACATGTTCTCGCCTTTTGCAAGTTTTCTTTGTCTTTAACCAAGCACAGTAGGCGTAAGCACAAATGATAACATGTGCACTCATGTTTTATTTCAGCACAGATTTCATGTTCCTGCCAGGTACACCCTCCTAGCCGACAGCCATCAGATAGCGTGCATGCATGCTTATTCTTACATTCGTGAAAAGAAAGCTGCGACAGGAACCTACAAGACGAGTGAATCATTGGTGCAGATGGTTATGGCAGTGCTTTAGTCCTTTTCGGCATTTTTTTGCCACAATGGCGACTGATTGCGCCATTGTTGTTTACGTCAAAACAGGAAGAGCACTGTGAGGCTGTTGCAGCTGAGCAAAACTATTGATCGTAAATTTCCATGCAGTACTGTATACATGCGTGATTGCGACGAAAGTGGAAGCGGATGGCTAGGTGGATTAGGGTAAAACGAGACAACGCCTTACCTTTTAGTCATAAGAAACTAATCTGTACCGCCATGTTGATGTTGTCCATCGCAGATTGCTACAGCTGTCACTGCACTAATTTTGGTCTAACGTTTTTTTTTGGCCGAAGTTTACAAATAGTAATGACAAGGATAGGGATCAGATCAGTTCGCTGGAATTCTCACAAATGAATGTTTAAATAGCTTTGACCCAAATAAATTCCTGGGATAGTGTTTGGGACCAGACCACGTGCTAAGCAGGGCTGGATGTACTTCCTGACGCCGGGCTCTGCGGTTGAGTGCGCCACGGTTACTTGGTCGTTTGAATGGCGACCTGCTGGCCAGTGGCCAGCTGACCTACGAATCAAGTAATCAAATCCCAACCGTTCAGCACGATAGGACAATGTCAGTGGTGTTTAATACGCATGCCGGCTGTTGCATCAAAAATACAAATCGTTACTGGCCGTCTCCTATTTCTTTGACATCGCACAGCATGCATATGCAAGATGCATACGTTTGGCGCCATCGCTGCGCGTCTGAACCACTGGGTTTTCGCGCGCTCTGTCCCGAACAAACACGGGCCGGATCAACTCCAGCTTGTTTACATAGAGGGCGGTGAGCGTGCAACGGCCGAGCAATATCCAACCCGCCTGTTTGCTGGCTTCATCTCCTGCTGAAGGGAAGGGCAACACTTGACGCAGTCCCGTTGGTGCAATGTTGGAAAATATCCTTTATGCAGATGTTTCGATCTCCATTACACATTTGAGTTTCAGTTTTGCCTTGGTCTTCTGTTGTCATACTGTGGCGGATTGAATGAAAAAAGTAGGATTTGCTTCCCGTTTCTAACAGCGATCATCCGAGCTATGATTTGCACATCGACAGTTGTAGGCTTGACTGTAACCGTGCAAACCGTTGAAACGTCAACGTCAGCGTCAACCGGTCAGGCTCATCTAGCTCGATAGATTCCATTCGAGTCCATAGCGGGCGCACAGCGTGGCCTCGAAACGTTACAAAACGCGTCGCTGCAAATTCGCTCGCTCCCGACGCGGGCTCTTCCCCCGCCGACGGACGAATGTAGCGCTAACGCTGCCGGCGGCGGCGCTTCGCCAGCTCGCCTCCCTACCGCCACTGGCAGCGCCGACGGTAGCCCGCGTTTTGCCCGAGGACGCCGCGCCCGTGGCCATAGCGGCCGACGGATATTTACGGTAAATGGCGGCTCAGCGCTAAGCGGGCCGGCGGTACACAGTATCATCAATCTTCCAGCCACGTGCGGAACCTGTGCGCGCGCTTCTGGCAGTCGAGGCGCGGGCTCGAGGCGAGCCCGTCGGCCGGCTCCCCGCTCGGAATCCACGGCGACACACCGCAAATTAGTTCGGTGTAGTTCGCGAACTAATAATGCAACGGGTCGGACGAGACGACAGAGCCGCGCCCTCACCACATATCGATGCCAGTTTGAAACCAGTGCGCACAGTTGGGGAGGGCGCGCACTGGACCGCAGCGGAGCTGTTCGATCGGCTACGTGGTGTGCATTCAGTGCATTTTACGGTGTCGTGAAAGGCTGTTCTCCGAACGGCATGCCTGATAACCAACTTCGTGGCACACGATGCCTTGGTCAGTCAGGTCATCTGAAACATTCGTGATTCCATTTTCGGAACATACCGTTGCGAAAAATTAAAAAGGGTTGAAGCATCAGGTTCCAAGGAGTCTGATCAAGAACATAATACCAGTTATTAACAATTATCATAATACGATGCAAACGCAGCTGTCGGCATTTTTAAACTGTATTAGCCCTGCTATTGCCACATGCGTCAAGTTAGATCTTTCTTCTGTGCTGGGTCCCAGGGGCTCCCAGGCTGTGGTTCTGTGAATGATTGGAGGCGGCTGGGCAGAGGGCCGACAGTCCATCCTACCCCTAAAAATGGGTTTCTCAACGGGTTTAGCCCACTTTTTGACCCACGGAGATTTACAAGGTTTTCGCTACTACTTGCGAAGCAAAAAATCGCATATATACCCACTTATATAGGTAAATATACATATATATATATATATATATATATATATATATGTAGAAACAAAAGACAGAAAGATGGATAAACTCATAACTTTCTGCTTTATTCTATACTTTCTATCTTTTATCTGTTGCCGCAGTTCTTTTCGTTATTGCCCACTGCCCTTTAAAGCTGGTAGAAAATATTGGGGGGGGGGACAAACCAACATTGGGGAGCCACGGCCCGCAGAAAAGAATAAAAATCGACAACTTTGCCGGATACGGCCAGATCAAGGGAAATCACCCGTTCCATACGTATGCTAGGAAACCATTAGCCCTTGCCGGACGTAAGGATTTTCAATTAAGTCTGCTGACATGGAAATGGAGGGGGGGGGGGGGTTGCTGCCACCATCTAATCAGTATAGGCCCTTCTAGTCCATTCCCTTTTAATTCCCACCCAGAACCCATAGTGCACCTTAATCAGCATAGCGCAGCGTAGCTGAAACAAGCACTGAAGGTTTCTCCCTGACTCGAATGATATCTGATTTGATCCCTTCAGATTACTTAGCGACCTCTGGGTCATCCGAAAAGAGGTCACCTCATCGTTTTCCGTCTCCGTTGCTATTGCAGCAGTTTTTTTAGCATTTTGGTCAACAAATCATGCTTTTGTATCGTTCTGATTTTAAAATGGGTCCGTCGTTGTAGTCAGTGCTTGTTTTTCTCCTTGAGGTAAAGAGCAGGTCAGTGAAGTGCCAAAAAATCTTTGTCAGCTTTTGTTACGCCGCTGGTGCCGAAAATGACGTTTGATTGGCGCAGAGTGTGGTTATAATCACTGAGAGAAGTAAAAAAGCATTGTCATTATTGAAATCAGCGACGAAATCTAGCGTATAACCAGTTCAAAACCAACTTAGGATCATGCAGGGGCACTGACCTCACATGACCTTGCAGAGTCTAGTGACTTTTCAAGCACTGATAAGTTGTAAGGCACATGTCCAAACATGTGCTTATAACGTGTGGCTCCACGTCTTGACAGATTTAGGAAAGGGCCAAAATGTGGTTCTGATCTTGAAAAAACGGCTTACGGTTCATCGTGATGATTAGAAAACGTGATAACCTTACATAACCTGGTATTTTTATTGTAAAGGCACGAAAAGAAGGAAAGGTCAACTATCGCAGATTTCAAGTTCCTGGTATGGGCCACTCACCGGTAGTCTAAAAGAAGAAGAAAAATCTTTCCGAGGTAGCCTGGTGATTCCGTCGTCCAGCGAGGGTTAAACCCGTTTTCATGTGGAGTCGATGTGCCCCCGGGTGTTTTTTCGGTACCAAAGCCAAACAGTTTATCGGTCCTGCATGAATCAAGAAAGGCGCCAGGAGACGTTTCTGGGAGGAATGTCTGATCAATACGTGTCATGGATTTCAACGCATGTTAGTTATCATAACTGACCATCCATAGTCGGCAAAACGTCAAGAGACTGTCGAAGGCGAATACAAGGAGTATCGTATGGTGTAAAGCAACATTAGGCGTAAGGAGGTTTGGTCTGCAGAAGGCAACGTATGGTCGCCGCACGCACTGAAAGCGCACACAGAATTCACGAGTACCAAATCAGTTCTGCCTACGCAGCGATGGCGGCCGCCTCAGACCGTCGGACAACTGACGCCAAGATCGCCAACACGGCAGACGCCAAGATCGCCCGGGGCTCAGGAGCGGCATGTTCTTGCTTTACTGTGGTAGGGCCCTACTCATGCGCTGCCCTGGATGCGTCTCTGTGGGGCGCTGCGGCCGGGCGTCTGAGACAGTCTGCCGTCCGGATACACGGACAGACGACCGCCTGACGCCTGACGAGACAAACGACTTGGCGCAAGACTAGTCGGCTTCCGACTACGACCCTAATGGTCAATCCTGACTGATGCATCGAAAAGAGGCAAGAAAACAAATAAACCGGCCACACGGCGAGGCAGCAGGGAAGGCCAATCCGCGTTACACAACGAGCACGAGCTGGCCAGGCAGTGTCGGTGCTGAGTACTGAGTACTGAGTACTCTACTCAGGCCGGTGTCGGTCATGAGGCGCCGGCCGAGCGCGGTCGACGGGCGCACCGCCGCTGCGTGTGTGCTTGTGGCAGAGCCGACAAGAGGTTGCGTTGCGGGTTCAGTGACTAGGACGAACATGTTGCCTGACCGTTGAGGTGCAGGGCCATTCGTGCCTTGCCGCCGGAGGTGCGAGAGCCAACGCCCCCAAACTCCGCCGTCGACGACACGGTAGTGGCTGAGAGCTAGCGCAAGCGGAGGCGAGCCCACCGCAAGGACCCGGCGGACACCAGGCAGAGCCACGAGCGCCTCGAGCTGGCGACGGTGAGTGTTCGCGCCACACTGCCATCACAAGCCGTGCGCCTTCTAGGCCAGGTCGTCGCAGGCGCCGGCTCCTCCCGGCACACGCTACAGGCCTTGCGGGCCGGCCGTGCGCGTCCTGCTGCGAGCTCCTCTTGCGCGACGGCGCCCCACACTCGGCTGCGGGGGCGACGATGTCATGCTCGATCCAAAGCTGCTGCACCGGCTTTGGACACACCTGCTGCGCGAGCCATGGACAGCCGCACCCACCGGTGACAAGGTCTCCCGACGGTATTTTTGCCACCGCAGCTCGGCACTGGTGCTTTAATTCCACGTGGAACAGGTGAGAATTCCCAGTGGCGGTCCGCGACCCTGTGTCATTACTCAGGGACACCTAAATCACGGACTGTAGTTGAAGTCCGCGTTTTTATGTACTAAACGATTTAGAAGCAGTGAAGTTAATATTTCGGGGGACGTACTGTTTCAGTTAAAATAACATTTCAGACATTCTGTACCGTGTGTTTTGTAGTGATTCTGAGTAGGAAAAACGCGGCAATGAAGAAAAAGACCTGAGGCGCCAGTCGTCAGTTTGTTCCATTGTGGCCGGAAATAAGACATGCAATGGCGCATACACTTGCTCAAATGCGACAGCGGAGGAACTTGCGGAGATTTTTTTGGACTTAACTCTGTCTTTAGGCGAGTAACGTCCCATATTGTAGGTAGGGACGGATACTCAGTTTTACCACCAAGTGGGACGCTTTTTAGAGGCTCTAAACCATATCGTGGGGACGCCAAAGACGCACCAAAACGGCGCTAAACTTGATCGTAATAACGTTTAAATCACGTCAAACGTTTTAACTCATAGACGCTTGAAAGCGGAAGGCCCATGCAAGGACGTAATATCTTACAAATGCACTACATTCTGGTGCCTTCCTGGGTGTTACAAGGGCGCCTTTTGAGCAGAAGGACGCCCATGGACCATTAAAAGAGCACATGTAATCGCGGTAACTCAACGAAATGTACAGCCACGCAGGTGCGCCTACGGCACAGTTTGTTGTAAATCATGCTCATCGACGACGTCACAGTCAGTGGCCGGGGAGACCCTGTCAGAGCATCCCTTGACGGAAGGCATCACGACCGTGATCAAGATGGCGTCGTGTTCTGTAACAGCCGCATTGCTGCCAACACTGACAATGCTGCCACATCGCGATGCATCTGCCGCATATATATTGCTTACTTTACAAGAAGTTTCTCAGTTCTCCATAGCGGGAACCTAACCTCGTCGCTGTGTATTTGCTTAGGTATCCATGCTTGCTTCCTGCCGAACGAAATATACGCAGCCACAAGCCTTCCCAGAGATTCGGTCGTTTCGCCATGAAACGAGGCCAAATCAAGTGCAATGTTGTTGACGTGTGATAGGCGACGAGGACGAAAGTGTAAACATTGAAGCTCGTCTCTCCAACGGAAACCAGCGCACGATATTGAATCACAAGTGCTCTCCACGCGACTATATTGCAGCGCAGTTTAATATCTAGTTTCGTTGCCTTTTGATTTCTGGAACACAGTAGACTGCTGGAACTATGTCAACACATTGTATTGTTTGTTATTTTCGGAGGTAACATGTTTAAGGACTCACCACGTAAGGGCGACTTGATTGAACAATTACGCAGTGGAAAACACTGAACTTCACCCGCATATACCCGGAACTGAGCAAAGACCTCCGCGAAAGTTTTCGAGCGCAGCATATCAGCGAAAGGTACACAAACATACACCTTTCTACATACGTCCCTGAATTAATCTTTACGTGTTTTGTCATGATGCCAAAGCCAGACCAAACCAGGCCAGATCATTGAGCTATACTACACTTAAAGCTCACCATTTTTTGTCACTCGGCCGCCTTCATAGGGCTGGGGGTTGGTTGTTTGGTATGCCACCTTCCTGTCCATTTCCAAATCTGACCGATAAAGCGACGAAACAAAAACGAGCGTACAGCTTGATGTGCTGGCTACGCGGCCATACGCAGCTGAATGTCTATGATATACAGCGAACCCCCCCCCCCCAAAAAAAAAAAAAATAATGCGACACTTTTCTTAAAAGGGGACATAGTTTAAAGTATAAACATATGATTTTTTTACGTAATAGTGTACATACATAGCACGTGCCATGGCATATTTTTGTCTTCGAAATGTTCATTAGTACGGAAGTATGACAATCAAGTTGGGGCTCACAGTCGAGGAAAAGGCATTTTGTGTTGAAAAATAGGCAACGACCGAATCTTCCCAACAAACATGTCTGCAGTTTGCACAGCGTTTCGTTCGTAAAAGGCCCGATGGCCCTAAAAGACAATCAGCTTGTCGTTGAATACACAAATTAATGGAATTTTATGTGTAAACGTGTGTGTGAATCTGAACGTTTCAGCCCCGAGCGAGACAACTTACTTGGGAAAACCAAGATCCTAAAAAAAACTCCAGCCATCATCACCGCCGTCGCGTCCCTTAGCCCTCCCTGCCAAGAACTCGAGTTGCCCAGGAATGGATTGTCTAGCATTCTGATGAAGGACTTGAAACAACACCCCTACCATACAGGTGTGTTCCATAAACTCGAACCCGAAGACATGGAGAAACGGATGGAGATGTGTCAGTGGTTGTCTGACAGACTCGAGCAGGAGCCAAGCTTACCTGACGATACCTAGTTCACAGATGAGGCACACATTTTGCTCATTGGCCATGTCGATTCCAAGAGCGATGTATACTGGGGATCGTACTTCACAGTGAGCCCTGCGATCTGAGCGGCCTCGTCGCCCAGTGCGCGAACGTTGTGAACAACTTCGCCAAACGCACTCGGAAGTGTTTGAACCGCCGATGCCCACATATAGAGCATGTAATAAAAGTTATAATAAAATATATAAAATAAAAGTTATAAAATCAGTAGGGAAAGTTTTTTCGCTTTGGACGTCGGTGGGCTAAACATGCAGAGCATTGCGAATGCTGTGGGAAAATATGACGTTCTTAATTCAATAGACAAGGAAGTTATTGCCAAAGTTAAGTGTCACATTTTGGGGACACCCTGTACAAGGTGACCTTGGGATAGCATTGACTTAACGGCCACTTCTGAGGGGCTCAGAGCGACTCCTGAGGACAAATAAGGACTCACTACTATTATTATGCAATTCCGTGCTCCCGAATGCTTATTACCCATCCGAGGTGCAAACGGGGAAAAACGCCAGTGATTTCAATTCATGGGGTTAACCTACCATGACCAGCCCGAGTAAGAGACCCAGTGCTGAGGTCACTGAGACTATGGGCGCCACCCATGCGTAAGAATAAGAACGCCAGAGCTCCGCCAAGTGCTTAAAACATTTGCTTTACGATGAAGGCCATCACCGTATCAAGATTTCAATGGCATCCTCTCAAGAGAGAGATCATAGATCAGTGGTATGTCAAGTTGGTGACCTAGAAGTTTCAGAGAATACGTCAACAGTCAGGGCAGTCGTCAGTGGTCGACTTAAAAACCCCAGAGATGGGTTAAACCCGGTTGCTCCAACCCTCCGTACTGGCGAGGATTGAAAAACAGGAGGACAGTTCTCATGTACCCCTCGATCTGTTTGCGATTGGCTACGTACAGCAGAGTTTCCTGTTTAGCGTGATAGTTTGACTGTTGGCGACCACGTTTGTGTCAGTCTTTTCTATCGACTCAATTCTTGCAACTTTCACCGTCAGTCGGTCAATCGGCACCGGACCAGAGACGAATAGCTCCTCACTAACACTATCATCTTCTTACACACACTAAGATTGCATGCACGGCCACTTTTCACACTAACACTATGGGCACCGTCACTCCCCACGCCAACACCACAAACAACACCACAGCCTTCCACGCGCAGAGCCACTGAACCTGAGCCTTAACATACTGAGCAAAAACCGGCACTGTTTTCGTACTATCTGCGAACGGGAAATGATTGCGGGACATGATGTGATTATGCCGTCATAATGATATCATATCTAACCGTTCTAGGAGGACAAGATTTAGCCAATGAGAGAGTGCGGTAACACCTCGTAATTCCGAGACGGTGGAAGATGAAATGGTTCCGAGATTCTGTGCCATGAGAGAGCTTTTCGCTTCAGAAGAAAGGAAGCATCGCTTTACATTACGGATGTGAATCGCTTAAAAGAACTGTGGCACGATTGATCTACTTAAGACATGAACTGGTTGCCAGCCGTCTTTGTCTGACACCTCTCGACGAGCAAGTTCTTCCCCTGAGTTGAAGACATCTGATAGTCAAAAAAAGTATTTTTAGATAAGTCGCTAAATCTTCAGAAATTTTGGGTACATTCATCCGAGGTTCACATTCAGATCTGAAGGATTTCAGTCAAGGGAACTCTGAAGCCATAAGTTAAACTTTGTTACATTACATAACAAAGAGGCGCAGATACTCGAAGCTTGGGGTAACATTCCATGCATACTTTTT
Organism: Capitulum mitella; assembly: GCA_030062745.1. Classification (NCBI taxonomy): domain Eukaryota; kingdom Metazoa; phylum Arthropoda; class Thecostraca; order Pollicipedomorpha; family Pollicipedidae; genus Capitulum; species Capitulum mitella. The sequence continues at coordinate 22,406,185 of CP099839.1, forward strand.
ACATTTTGTGGCAGCTGTTAAACTCAGGGTGACCTCGGGCTACGTACCAGGACAGGTCAAGAGTATTAAGTCATGTTTCGAACAAAATGGTTGACGCGGTGCACGCCTGGTTAAGGAATTCCCCCAGTCTAACTTAAAACTGGAACTGGAAACTGGAAACAAACTGGAAATAACGAGAACAATTGCGAGGACCCAGGGTAGCGAACGTCCATCTGCCATGACCCGCGAAAAAGAGGCCGAAGTGTGCGAGCTAATACGCTCGCAAAAGGACCAACCTGGGACTCATCTGAGTCAGAGTCAGATTGCCGCCAGAACAGGATCGCGGTAGTCCATTCGGCGTGTGTTGTGAAAGAGTTACCCCTTGTAAACTGATAATTAACCCGCGCACGACCGTCGGTCCGTCCCGAACACCGGCGACTGGGGGAAGGGGCAGTTGACTGTCCCCCCTCTAACTCACGAACGGTTGGTCGCACGATAAAAATAAGCATACCGTTGAAAAACCTGTCATGAGTAGAGCTCGAAACTGGTCTCATTTTTAGTCTTACATAATATGTAAGCCAATTTACGCCCTATATATGTTTTCTCATGGCCGACTGCATGAGACCGAGAAATGGCCTGAATCTCAAGGGCTGTGACTAATAACACATAGGTAAAGGCACCAGCGCACAAGTAAATGTCCGCAGATGCCGATACACGTCTAATTTCCTCAGATTTGTTCAATATAAACGCCGAAACGTTGAGTTAAAGACACCGTAATTCTCCAGTCATCCGTCACTGTGCGCCGCTGCCGTATGCAGTACCAAATTGACGGGAACTAATTTTGGCGTTCCTTTATTTTCGGGAAAAAAGACGATCTATGTCAATTTTATTGATCTTTGTGGTTCTTGTGATGGTTTCTCATGCTCAAATTTTGGAAAAATTGATTAGTTGCCAATCTACAAAGTTGGCGGAGCTTTATTCGCGAGAGCCTGTTTATTTCCAAAATATGCTACTTTTTCAAACTTTTTGAGGTTCCTGGTATTAATTACGTCTGTGCAAGCTAGTTCTGCCATTTTCTACCCATTCTGAGTAATTCATCGTCGATTTTGACGGTGGTACATTTTGGCCAACTACAGTTATTCGTGACCTGACCTCATGTCAATGGCTGGAAGTCACTGATACTTTGCCCAATGACGGTAACTAGATGTCTGCTTCACTCCACACTAAAAATGTTATGGAATATTCCGTCAATTTCAGAAAAAAACGGCGATATGTCTTAAAAATGGGCTTGACCTTAGGTCAATGACCCGGAAAATTCCGAAAAATCCGAGATAGCAGATCTGTTGCATCTATCACGATCACTAATCCCTGAAAGTATTATTGAGATATCTTGTTTTGCGAAAAAGTTAGGGCGCGCTAAACTTCTTTTGACATAGGTCTGTTTGACCTGGTCTAGGTCAGGCACCTGACCTGACCTGAGGTCAAAATTTTGACACGAGACGTAAAATTGATGGAGCAAAAGGTACACAAAGTTTCGTGGCTCTGTGTTTGTTGGTTCTCTGGCAATCTCAGAAAAACCTCAGGGGGGCAGTCAACTGCCCCCCCCCAGTCGGGGACGGGTTAACCCACCTATGTCGCAGGCTGTTCGATCTAAAATACTTCCCAGGTCAAGAATGTACCAAGTATCATTGCATACAAGTATCCGTAACAGGCTATCAGCAGTAGCGATACCAAAAAGATAGTCTTTACGGACGAAAGAGACTGCTTTGGAGGTACCAACAGATCGTCAAAACAATCGCGTTTACGGAACAGGGAAAAAGAAATGAAGTGGAAGCGAGGAGGTTTTACCATGAACATTCCACGTTTTTCAAAAAAAGTGATGTAAGTACCAGAATGTCATAAGACGGGGAAATGGAAATCTTTTTCCTTGATAAGGTACACGCCAAGGTGAATTCAGAGCCCTACATGCGACTGCTGAGGGCAATTCTTCTCCCCGGCTGCCGGGAACTTTGTCGTAAAGATGACTACATTTTTCTTCAAGATGGTATTCCGTCCCAGCGGAGTAGTACCACAATAACACCCCAAAATTTGTCACAAAGGATGAGTGGTCTCCAAATTCTCCCGATCTCAACCCACTGATCCACTGCTTCTGTGATGCTCTGAAGGAGGTGTACGAGAACCGGCGCCAAAGTTCGGCGCCATCGATCAGCTAAGACACCATGTTTAATGACTGGCAACAGCCATCATTGAAAACTATCAGGGAAAGTATACCTCAATGGAAAAGGCGACTGTATGCAGTCATAGAGACTCGTGGTGGCCAGACTGCACGCCATTTTAAATAAACGCTTCAAAATCCATGATATAAAAAAACAATTTTGCACCGCTGAGTGTAATTGATCACCATATCCGTATTTTATACAGCGGAAAGCTGAAATTTTATGCAGACAGATTAAAAAAAACGTATGTGCATGACAAATTCGAACGATATCGGTGAGAAACTTTATGAGATAGTGTTCAGAAGATGGAAACGTTTTCTTCGGCCCACCTTGTACATGGTAAGAATTTTCCTGCCAGGGCTGACCTAATCCCGCTGGCCACGGCTGACCTGGTGGGTACATCCCTTCGGAATGTTGTACTTGTTTTCAATGCGAACGGATTTTGCATGACCACAGACGACAGGAATTATACCCATGCCTTTTTCCAATCCAGTTTGTGCTACCTCAGTGCTCTTGTGCATGGTCGCCAAAATATAAACTTTTTCCATCGAGATAATGACTTTTCATCAAATGTCAAGATTTTCCATTACGGTTGTGCCCACCGCCCGATGTCTAGACGACTTTAAGAGAAAAATTTTGGGGCATAGATGTCATGGTGTTAAACGGATTTTCGATGAACCAGTTTTATAGGGTGCGGCGGATGATACAACAGACATCACAAACGACGGTTTTTAGGTGTTAGCCTTTGACCTGGATTGACTGTTTGTGTTTCATACAATGGTCCCATATTTGGTTTACATGCCAGACATAGTTGCGGCGTGTTCGAGGCAAAATACATGCTTATTATTCAGAAACAACGTGACTCCTGCCCTAAAAAAGACGACATATTTCCTCATTTTTAGCTTTGTTTGAGATGACTAAATTTGACTTCAATGGAAAGCAACCTCTCACGCAAATCAAACCTTTTCATTTTCAACCCATTTGGAGCTTCTAGCGAAATTTAATTAAGAAGGTTTCTTTCCAAAGTTTTCACCTCGTCACTACAGCTAATATGGCCTCTGGTGACCTTGATATTGACCCAATTAGGTACGATATAAGTGTTTTTTTTTTGGTTACGTCAAAGCCTTTCCAACGACTGTTTTACCTTTTCCGTGAGACTTACAGTTATCGATTCTTTTGGGTTCTCATTTACCTTCTGGCCTGGAGAAAGCGAATCTGAAGACCAGCCTTGCGAAAGTTAATACATTTACAAGGTTTCGCACGATTTGCGCCTTCCTGAAATGGTTAGGGAACCATGACGTGAGCTTGTTCGACGAGACCTTTACAAATGGACAGTCCACTGAAAACGTGAGCACCCTTTTTCAGTTTTGACAGCCTTTCGATGGCTGCCGCTTTCATCTCGGTAGCTCCATCAATTCTGGAGGTCACGAGGGAGGGCTCTCGGAAACCACCGTGACGGTAGAGGGTGACGGGCGCGACCCACTGCTGGTCGTGAGCCGGCTAACGATAGCTCCTTTTACTTTTGTCAGCACATCTTTCGTGAATTCACCTTCATTTGCCACTTCAGTTCGGTGTTGCTTAAATCGGTCTGTATGTACAGAGGTTTCGTCGTCGTCTGCGATTGCCGGCTGGAGAGACGGACGTTAAATGAGTTGGGCAGTGGGTGAGCACAAGGAATGAGACAGGTTGGAACGATACACCAGCAGGAACGCAAAGGCAAATTCGGCCTGATATATGCCGCAAGCAAGATATAGCCTTGCTGTTCATGCTAAACCTTACATAATGAAGCAAATGTTCACCTGTTACTATCCCTATTACTTGCTCACACACCAGCATACAGCACGGCAAAGAGGACTTTAAAAACGCGGTAGAAAATGGAAAGTACATGGTTATTGACAATGCGTGTCTGCTTAGGCACAAGAGCAGTCTGTTGTTGTTCTGTTGTCTGTTGTCGCTGTCTGTTATCTGCTGTTGCGTTTGCTTGTACTGGAAAAAAAAAACAGAATCATGATCTGCTCCGACACATGCGCGTAGTGGGCTTCAAACTACACTTGTAACGATGCTTGTTTGTGCGAGCAAACTTCTCTTGGCGATGTTGGCCATGCAGTGCTAGTTTTGAACGCTTCCTGAGTTCTTATTTGTTTAAAGGTCACCACTTAACAGCAATGTATTAATTCTCGCCGGGCCGGGGGTTTATGAGAACCCCCAAGATCTCGAGAACTATAAGTCCCACAGAAAAAGTAAAAATTCCGCTGGAAAGCCCTTGGCGAAACTAGAAGAAAAACCTAAGGTTTTCAAATGAAGTTGACGGTTATCAGAGGTTGTCTTAAATCAAATTACCATGTTGACATATGGCAGAAAACTTTCATAACCGAGGTTTCTTCGTGGCTCAAAGGGGATTTAACAGTAAAATACCTGTTTTACCCATATGGAATGGAAAAGACCACTTGAGGTCAAAATGATAATTTCAAGGAAAGCAGAAAATGCAGGCGAAAATTGTCTTTTTACACGGGCATGAGTTTCGTTTTTTTCTGAATATATAAGTATATGTCGTGGCTGGGAATATGTCTGCGTCTTCGGTGTCTTGGCTGGCCCAAATGTGTCCGGAATACATATGAAGTCTGCAACTGCCATATTAAAACCAAATAAGGTCAAGATATTGACACGCAACATTATGACTGATCAGACATTGCACAACACAAAATATTGGATCATGTAATATCCCTTTCGCATCACGGAACCCATGCCCCAAATCATTTTTACATGTCACTCAGATACCGGGCGGCGGCACGGCTGCGATACAAAAGCATAATATCGGAGAGAAACTTTTTGCTACATTAAAGGTTTGTATTTTGGTGACCAAAAACAATGTAACTGCAGCAGAAGAAACAGATAAAAGGAAGGCATGGGTATACCTCTTTATCATCTGTGGCCATGCAAAGCATGTTCGCATTGAAAGCATACATATTATTACAAAATGTGGAATCAATTCGGCATAAGTCAAGTGGGATTGGGCCACCCCTGGAAAATAAGTTCTTATCATATATTAGTGTTGCCGAGGCACATCAGTACTGCAAGCCAAAGAATTGTATTCGGTTGCGGGTCCGAAAATTCGGTATGAAACGTGGCCTGACCCAAAGCTAAGAGTTAACGGCATCAACGGCATCATTACAACTAATGCAAATGGCATAAAAAGCACCAGGGTGTATGTTCAGGCTTCATTACCGCCCAACCAATCCCACAATCTCAAAAGCAAACTTAAAAAAAGGCCGAAAGTTCGCCTGACGTAAGGCCAGTGACTTGGAAATTTCCGAAAAATCGAGATAGCAGAATTGCTCAATTTGTCATCTTCTATCATTATGTCAAGTTTCATGTCAATCGATACATTTCACAAAGTGCTATGTCACTTTCACTTTTTGGAACATGGTTTTACTTGATCTGTTCTAGGTCAATGTTCTTAGGCGACCCGGGCCTGAAAATTGACACAAGGTGTAGTAATGATGCGTAAAAAGATACTCCAAGTTTCGTATTTCCTCGCAATTTCGTTTTTCGGTTGGCCTCAGAAAACCGAAAGGGGGTTCTTTTGAACCCACCTTCCCCTGCCCGGCGAAGGTTGATATCGATTACACATTGTGAAAAAACGAAAGACCTTCAGTGTTTTAACTTGACTGATGTAAATGTCTACGTACCCCAACGTACCAATACCCATATCAACAACCCAAACAGAAACTTTGCTTAAATGAACCCACTGACTGGATGAAAAGTTGCAAAATAGTTCCGTACAAGTAACACTGAATGATACGTTTGAACATAATTACTCCATCGACGACGACAAAAGACATCCAAATCTACCGCAGACGTCATCCCGGTGCAGGTGACAAACATGGAGAAACCGCAGCTAGCCATGGGTTTCCGGGGGGGGGGACAGCCACCTTCATTGCTCCATCGGCTTCTGATTGACGCGATCTGGGCGGATACCGTGCGTGGGTCATGAGTCCACCGACACGAAACCGACAGATAGCCAGACCTAGCCTTCCCACCGCAACCAGCGCTGGAGCCCGGGACGCGGAAAGCCGCGTTCAAAGCGTCGACACGTCACCCAACGATGCACAAACCCACGCCATGATGCACAAGACACCCACGGAGCAGACACCCCAGGCCCTTCCTTCTGGCGCTCAAGCGCGGGTAACGTGAAAGTCCCCGTAGTCTCCGAACTTGCGTCTCCCCCATTGTGTCGTCATGCCGGAGGAGGGGGGCAGGGGGGGGGGGCAAGGCCGAGCCTCCCTGTCCGGCGGCAGACGGTCCCACGACGATCACTCAGCGGCGCCCCGCCCCTGTCGTCCGCGGCGGTCGGTATACGCGGAACCGCAGCGGGAGCAGCGAGAGCAGGGAGTGCACCCTAACGGCACCGCGACAGAGCGCCGCCGAGACGCGCGGATGTCTCAGACCAGCAGGCCGCAGCTGCCCGCTGTGGCGTCGTTATGGTCTGGCTGATGCTTATTAGTAGGAGAGATTTTCTTGTATAACGTTCTAGTTTATTTCGTTTTTTTGTGTTAACCCACAGCTACGATCGATTTGAATGACTTCGATCAAACAAACATGAACGATCCGGAATAACTTCCGAAAAAGAAAAAACAGTTTTCCCCAAACGGTGCGCATGTTCAGTCATATTAAAGATCAATTGTGCATACATTAACTACGTCCGTTTTTTCAAACAAGATCAATTGTGCATACACTAACTACGTCCTTTTCCAAACTAAGTTTTTAGCTGCAGATTTTGCATGAACTGGAATGCATTTCGAGTTATGTTGGTAATTTTTTCTACCTTTCACTCTTGAACCACTGACTTTTTCCGCCAACATTTAGACATTTAGCCCAGTTCTATATGTTCAGCTGTCTGCCGTTAGAAAACACCAGTTTGGCAGGTTCGGAATGAAAAGTGCAAAAACACATCCGAAACAAATCTCAGGTGCTGATTTGTGACCAGTGCTGATAGTTACAAGTTAGTTCTGTATGTATAGTTACCGATCGGAAAACTACTACTTCGGCAGTGCGATTTTTATGGAAAGGGGCCGGCATATGATTGACAAGCATTGATATGAAATCTTAAAACAGTATCGCTGAAACCATGCAAAAATATTTGCGGCAATAATGCGTTAACCTTGACAAGTCATTCTGTTTTGTAAAACACGTTCAGAATGGTCTGAGGTTGAAATAATTTTGCTAAACCCATCCAGTCTGTTCTGCAAACTATTCTCGGAAAGCAAACATTTATTTGAGCTGCCTGAAACCCGTTGTCATCCTTTCAGAAATTGAACGGTAGATGATGTATGATGAATATGGCACCTATAGCCCCATCTCGCATTCTCCCCTTGGTCTCTTTTCCTGTTTTCCTCCCCTCGCTTTCTTCTCTCTTCCGCGTGTCGGTGATTGTTATTTTTCTCTCTACTTTTTACATTTCTTGATTTTAAATTATTTTCTGGCTCTTCTATTTTTTCCTTCCTTGTTTTATGTCATTTATGCATTTCAGTAAAATGCATCCGATGCATTTGCGTTGGAGGTTGAAACAGCATTGCTGACTTAGCTCAGCTCGGTCGCCTCCATAACTACAAAACAGGGTTGAATCTTTAAAATTAAAACAGCAGTTTCGGAAGGAGGTATTGACGGCTACAAATCAGACTAGTGGGCAGCGCACAAAAGCGCACAGCTTGATAGTGCGCTGCTCACGACAACAGCTATGCTACACAACTACTCAGCAACAGCGCTGCTCGCGACAACAGCTATGCTACACAACTACTCAGCAACATGAACTTTCAAAAGAACAACATAACCCACCGCCGCCTGGGGTGGGTCAAATAAGGCATCCCTTCCGGTTTTCCGTGAGTAACTTCTGAACCGGTAAAGCTAGTCCAACCAAACTTTCTGCACCTGTTCGTCGATCATTTTTACATATTTTGACAGCAAATTCATTTCCATGATTCGTGAGGCCATGAAGACTCGATGTCAGACGTGAACCCTTGCAGGGATGTTTCCGCCTCTTAGAGCTGTGACGTGAACGCGTTTCGTTTTTTTATAAAAGTCGCGAACATTATACGTGGATTGTTCGGATTTAATAGAATATGGTACCAAAAAGGATACGTAACCGTGACCTGTCAACATCAGAGGTCATGCTAGGTTATTTGCATAGTGACCATTGGACTGCTGCATTGTGGGTGATAGAAGTGGTTGGCACTGACCTTTCCCATCGTCCAAGCCAGACAAGTGAATCTGTATGCGCCTCTTAGCAAGGTTCACCAAATGCGACGTGAGGTCATGTCAGGCCACGTCATGGGTGGATATTAAAATGAAATGAAATACAACATTGCCTTAAGAAGATGGCCCAGTAGCAGCAGAAAGCAATTATTATTCCTAGTCAGAAGCAGGAAATAAGTGTCTGTCCTGATCTGGCTTGACCTTAACCCGATAGAGAGCAGACAGAGTAGATTTAATTATCATGAGATGTCATTTCATTTCCGTGGTTGTAACCTTGACCCAATATTTTTCTAACATTTTGGCATGTCTCTGATGCAGAAGACTGCAACCTTCCGTTTGGTACCCAGATGAAGGCTCTAAGACTAATATTGTCAATGACATGATGTACGAATCAGTGTCAGTTTTTCCGACGTCGTGTTAAGCGTTTTATGTGTCCTGTGCCGTTACCAGTCACGTGACCAGAGCTAACATAGTATTTTCTGAATTGCAAGACTCAGGGCTATCTGTTGGTGGTAGACCGGTTCATATCCGACAGTTAGATCCTGAAATAGCTGGGGGTGCCCTTTACCACCAGCTATCCCGCCAGACGGCCGCGGGTACAAAAACACGACAGCCGGCGACGAGTTAAATCGAACAAAAAAGAATAGCGCTGTTTATTTCGTGATTGCATACGACTCTCCTTCTCTGGAACGTGGTCCATTCGTGTTCTGCGGATGGCCGTTCGAGTGGTCACCCCTCATCATTGCCCGCATTGACTTTGCCGGGCATGGCAAACTATCGCCGAATTCTGCGGACGCTCGGATAACCAATTCATCTCCATAATGTGGATGACGTGTTTTCCTTTTTGCTGCATTGTAATTCGGCGCAGAATTGGTGGATTAATCTCGCCCCGTAAACACGTCCTGGCTGTCTGCGGGACAAATGCAAATTAAGGCCGCCCCACTGTGACGGAGTTTCGTCACGTAACTATACTACGACTATGTGTGGATGTGGGCGCGTTCTCGAAAAGCGGACCAAAGCGGTCTTAAGTTATCAAGAGTGCAGTGTTCTAACCCCAAAGCAAACTGTGTCGAGTCCTCGTGATCGTTAATATTCTTCGAAATTGAACACGCATCGCGGGTCAGAATAAAGTCCGATAGAGACCGACGAAATATTCCAGTACCATGACAATATCGTTCAGCTATTACCAAACAGATCGCCGTCCACGACTGACGAGAGGGATTTGATACAAACGCGGATTCCTCCAGCTTTCTGTTGATACATTTTCCTTCGCATCCGTCCAGTAGTTCGCTGAGAAATCATTCCGAGACCACAAAGTCGCCCCGACATTAAAGATATCATGAATGGAAAAAAACAACGAATGTGGGAACCTTTTCGATTGATTCATGGTTCACGGTTTTCCGTGCTTAGATGAGTGCCGTTTTCATCGTCATTCGTGGGGCACCCATGTCACCCTTGCTGTCTCAATGCTTTTAAGCTGTATTTTTCGGTCCTTTATGGCACACCGTAGCCGTTTTCACGATGGCTTATTTTGCGCTGGTACTCCCCGAAAGCTACCAAAATTCCACAGGGAGAAAACGTAGCTTATTTTTTAGTTTACTGGTAGCCTTTTATGGACTACTCGACACATGCTACATGTTAGAACTGAACATCGCAGAAATCAATTTTTAGACCCAATAAAGAATTTCCATGTGGATTTCGGAGCTATGTTTTCTGTCTGTTGCACGAAATCATATTTGGTATCCTACCAGACGTTTGTAACCTGGCAACTGAAGATGTAATGCAGTGATGGCGCAAGCGATTCTGGATTCTGGCGACGTGTGCAAGGCGGGCGAAGTGCAAACCGGAGAGAAGATCGAGGGTGGATCCAGGCAACCGTTTCTCGAAGTTTGATTTGCACATCATGATGCAGTCTGTTCAGAAAGCTTCAAATGAAGTGCAAATAATTATAAAATCCTGTCTCATTCACATCATAACATGCAAACGTCCAAGACATTAGACCTGTCCTTACTTCTGACCCCTTTCTCTATGTCATTGCAGAAGACCAAAAGATGAGTACACATCCAACATATTCAAGAATAGCTTTGAAATACTTCTGGTTTTTAGACTGGTATATGTGATATTTTGGTATATATGAAAATAAGTATGTTTTGCAATGAACAATATACATGAAGATATTGACAGTAGAAGTGAACCTCTCTGGAGATGGGGGAGGAGGGGACAGACATGCCTTTTACCTCATCGCTTTCCATGCACCACCGAAGGGCTTTTGCTTAATCTTGTCCAAAGTTGGGGGACAGCTGCTCTCCCCCCCCCGCCTGGGTCCCAGTGCCCCTGGATATTGATATATATGAGATACACATGAGTTCCATATGCTTTTGATCTGTAACTGATTAATGTAACAATACGTCTCCTGGCATATTAAAGGCCGTAAATTAATTGAATATATACGACTAGAACACAAGCAATTACGAGCCTGTATATCAATTTGATACTAACCAGTGCCAGCGGCGGATAAAATCAAGCTACTCGCACAAAATACAACGTTCCGTACTAATACTTCCCAGTCATATCCCCCACTATCTTCTATGAACTACTCCACGAAGCCAGAATGCAAAAATTGGGGCTGACTCTAACTCAGAGTCAGGAAACCCAGAGTCCATAGCTCTTCACCAATCAGGCTTCCGGAGTTCTTATAAATCTAAACTCTGATTGGTCGAAATTCGGCTGCGACAAGGGTGTTAACAGGCTCTAAGGTGAACAACCCATCGAATGATCATCGGCTTCATAACCGGGACGCTGATTGGCTGGCACAGGATTTTAGATAGTCCTTGCGGTTGGTCCCAACCGAATTTCATTGGAAGCAAGCTGCCAGATTAGATTTGGTTCAACTCGGCGAGTGGGACCAAACATTTAGTACCTGCAAACTTCGAATGTAGCATATGGTCATTGCAGCAAACAACGGTCTTTTAGTGTAAATCTGTCGAATAATTTGGTGATTCGGAGAACTTAAAATTGATTTATCTCCAGTTTAGCGGACTTTCCATGCGTTTTTAATTAGGTTCCTGAGGACTTTACGGGCGGTACTTTCCGAAATTCACCATCGTGAAAACGGCTTGAATGTACCTTTATGGGATGTACATACCATTATGTCGGTACATCCCCATGATGACGCCATGGATTTCAAAGGGAAAAGAACTATTATATTGTCTCAGTAATGCTGCGGTAACCATCGTTGAACTGGGTCGCCAGATCACAGCACGAACGGGCAAGCGACGGGAGTCGGAGTGGCTGCGGCAACGCATCTCCATTGCCGTTGTGCGTGGTAACGCTGCCGCAGTGCTCTCCACAATCCGGCCAGAAGACGAGTACATCAGCAGCTCTGCTCCACCCAAAAGTGTCGTGCGACGGCGGCGGCCGTCGGAGCACGGGCCGTGCCCGGCCGGCGGCGGCTCGCAGGGGGACCGCACGCTCAGCCGCGTCCTCTCCGGGCGACCGCTTCAGTCGCCACCGACGTCTCCCGGCCCCGAGACTACGCCGACGCACCCCCGGCGGCCCGCCGGCTGTCAGACGCTGCTTCCGCCGCCGTCGCCTCCGCCTCCGCCGCCTCCGCCTCCGCCGCCGCCACTGCTGCCGCCGGCCGAAAACGGTCCTACATCTGTGGGCCACCAGGACGGGAGCCGGGCCACGATCGAATCCCTGCCGCCACCGTCGCCACTACCGCCGCTGTCGTTGCCTCCTCCTTCGCCCGACGTCGCGGTGAATGAATCATCGTCATCACCATGACCGCCACTGCCGCCGCTCCGTCCCGGGCCCGGAGATTTTCCACCGTCACTGTCGCCGCTGCGGCCCTCTCGGCCGCCACCGCCGCCGCCACCGCCTCCACCGCCGCCGCCGGCACCAAACCTTGGAGGTGGCCACCAAACTTCAAGCCCAACGTGGCTCTTGAAACGAAGAGAAATGCAGTTGTCACTGGGGACCCGGTGTCCGTGACCCATATCGGCCCGGCCGCCTCGCCTGCCACCATGGCGCCGGCCGTGTCCGACAATTGCGGCGACCTGCTCCAGACCTTCAGAGACGGCATCACGCTCAGTAAGGTGGAGATGGTGGAGGAGCGGGAGCGCGGGCGGGCGCAGCCGCTGCATGACGCGGTGTCGATCCTGTCGCGACGCGTCACCATCGAAGAGTCGTCGGTCTCCGAGTCGGACTCGGACTCGGACTCAGAGTGCTGGGACGAAGAGAGAGGCGAATGACAAGACAAGACGAGCAAAAGACAGGACTTTCAAGAGCAGACCAAATCGAGCTGCGCTACGACGTAGCTGTCAAGTGGCTGGAGGCTTTCGCTCCCTACTCCAGGTCCCTGTAAATGGAAAACCTGTTTGGTGCGGGCTGCGGCTGTGATTCCGGCGTAGATCCACCTTTATCTCACCGTTGCATCTTCTTCACCAGCATTGTTCTGCATCGTATTCTACTGGCTGATATCGTCTGTCATCCGACTGTTTTGTTCATTCATGTACCTTCACATTATACACCGTAGCACATCTCTATTCGCCGCTTCATGACCAATAAACTTAACTTATACTTCAGTTGGTTTGCACTGCGTGCAGACTTTGCAATTCCTGTGAAATTATATGCATATATTAATGCTGAATTGGCGAGTACATTTCCGGTCTTGTTGTAGTGCTCTGATTCAGGTTCGTGGCGTAATTTGTTTTGCCACCGTTTACAACATTGTGCAACATCAAGCAAAATTTCAGCTTCTAGCAAAGGCTTTCTGTCAGTTGATATTTCTACCACCAGATCATTGCACTGACGATTAGAATGGACCCACAGCCGGTGCCAAAAAAAGTTGTAAACGTTACATGTGCGCGTATTACAAACTGCGTTGTTTTGATGGTGGCAAGGAATGCTCGTCGCTGCCTCCAGTTATCGGAAACGGAGAAATTGGCATTTGGGATGTTGCCTGCATTGGGTCCTGTTGCAAAGCCCAATGCCGACGCTGGTTTTATCCAGAGAAACACAAGGAGACCGTCATTGTGTTCATGAAGGAAAAATCGGCAGAAACAAGCAATCTCTGAAAAAGGTGGAAATGTTGAGGATGTTACAGATGTTGCAGGCCAAATATATATATAACCAAGCTTGAAATCAGTCAAGCTTGGAAGGGAACTGACACTTGAAAGAACCAATCGTCCAGAACGTGGCCATTGGTGTGGGCTTAGAATTGTAATAAGCGACAACACTTGCTGGAGACCGTTCTCCGTCATTCTGTTAAAGTTCATGTGTCACGTAACTTCTTCCACAATTGACACATAGCGGATGTTCGTGCCAATGAGAACATTACCGAGGCTTCAAAAAGATATATTTTACGTCCATGAGCGGTGCGTGCATGCCGCTGTATGCCATAACTTGCATAATAATAACATAACTGTATAATAATGTATATGTGTATATGTAATAATGTATATATATATATATATAATGTAATATATATATATATAAATATATATATGTAATAACATAATATATATAATGCATAATAATAACATAATAATAACATAACTACACTTCTTGTAGTCTACACGTCTTAGTCTACACGTCGTAGTGCATCTACACGTCTTTCAATGTTTTGAAAGCAAAGGATATGGTGTAGTGATCAAATGTACCCGGTTTAACAAGAAGCGAGACAATTCCACAGTTCACATCTAAGTACGTCAAATGGTCATTTCTTTGCGAATTATGTTGCAGAAGACACATCCATTGTCACTGTGAGTGATTCAGTTCCACAACTAAACTGTGTTGCAATGCACATTCCTTAAAGGAGCGCACAGTTTGAAGTAATTTGACATGGCACATGCGTGTGGAATAAAAATAGGCAGATATTCACTGTTTGGAATTAGGTATACTGCTAAATATGTATTGCATAACCCGGGGGTTTTACTGCATAACCCGGTACCGCCTGGGGGTGCAAGTAGGGCATCCCCTCGGTTTTTCGTGAATAACTTCTGAACCGTTAGAGCCAGTCAACCCAAATCTTCAGTTCCTGTCCAACAATCACTTTTACATATTTTGACATCAAACCATTTGCGTGCTAGGTCAGGTCATGGAGGTCTGACGTCATGAGGGAACCCTTGTATGCATGCTTTTGTCTCTTCGGGCGGTGGCGCAAACGTGCCTTGTTTTTTTTACAATATTCGGGAATATCATCCATGCATTATTTCGATTTACATGGGGCATGCTCCCCAAAAGGATATACAGCCGTGGCACGTCAACGTTAGAGGGCTAGGTCTGCTACATTGCGGATGATAGAAGTGGCTGCCGCTGAGCTTCCCCATAGTTCAAGCTAGATAAACAAATCTGTATGCACCTATTAGCAAGGCTCACCAAGTGTGAGGTGAGGTGATGCCAGTTCACGTCTTAGGTAGATGTCAAAACGGAATGAAATGCAGTATTGCCTGTGGAAGTTCGCGTAGTCGGAAAAAATGACTATCTGTAGTGACATGGTTTAACCTTGACTCAATAAAAAGAGGACAGAGCAAATTTAATTACAACGAGATATCATTTCAGTTCTCTATTCGACGCAGTTAAGAATCCCGGCGAGTAATTATAACTCTTCGACAGAAAAAATAATGCAACCTTATCTGACCTGATCTATACTGGCCTTGACTACATGGAAAACAGGTAATGCAAAACTGATCATTAGAAGGCTTTACTTTAGTCCTTTCTGTCACGTAGATCAAAACGGCTGCGGGTAAAGAACGATCTTTGTCACCTGAAGCAAGACCAGTAATTCAGCTGGCGGAATCCGTCCTTGACTCGACATTTTGTAACATTTTGGCATATTTCTGATGCAAAAGATTGTAACCTTTCGTTTGATACTCAGCTGAAAGCTCAAGACCAATATTGCCGATGGTATGACGTAAGAGCTGGTGTTAGCTTTTCCGACGTCGCGTTTTGCGTTTTGCGCGACCTGTGACGTCATCAGTCACGTTACCAGGGCCAGCACAGTATTTCCTGAATCGGAAGACTCAGAGCTAGGGATTGCTGGTAGACCGGTTCAGATCCGACGGTTCAGTCCTGAGATAACAGGTGGTGCCCTTTTTGACACCGCCTAGGCGGTCGCAAATTCAAAAACACGTCAGGCGGTACCGGGATAGCAGGACATGCAGTCGGATCAACAACGTCAGATCATCAGTCATCATCAATGTCAGATCCAACTTATGCTGGCATCCTTACCCAGGAGGAGCGATCGTATCCGAATGAGGTCGTTGGTGCGTTGTTAAGCAATGCAATTGCGCCTATTGCAGGCGTCCATTGCGGAAAGCTCGATGTCGTTTGATCAAGTCACGCATTTCATTATCTATTTCAGTAATGTTAGGCATGCATTGGTCTGTGGTACCGATGAGCACGATGCCAATGCTTAAAATAGGTATTTCTGATTATCACGAACCATGTTAAACGTATGTCATTACATGCAATCACATACCGTGTAACTATACAACTCTACGTTTTGAGGATGAATGACATGCTTAGCGTTTAAATGAGTGTGGTATTACAGTCTTTTCATAGTTCAAACCTAAATATACCAAGCTAACGTTTTGGGGAAATGGTGCTGAGACTAAAGTGCAGAAATGACAGAACCAGTTTTTTTCATCTGGAGAAAAGAAACTACTTCAGTTGTATTCCCTGCGTATTTGTGTCCGTCGCTTCATCTGGTGTTTTCCAGTTGAATGTCTTGGCTGTGATACAGACAGCCCCTTACTGTGATATGTAAGCATTTTTCGCAGAAATCCCTAGCTAAATTACGCCGAAATATTTATGTTCCACACCATTTGGAGGGTCATATTTATCGTTACATCCCTAATTTGCCTCTCTCCTAAGGGAATGTCTCATATACCTCGTTCAACGAATTTCGACTTATATTTTGGTTTATGGAGAGCAAAAACTGCTGTCCGATTTCAGACCACAGTTGCTATGGCGGTAATACCGTCCAAACGGCAAATGAAAACTTAGGCCCCTATCGCGTATCCTGAATGCAATGATTAGATTGATTTTATATGAGAGGCAGTTCTAAGAGACCCGTACTTCAAAAGCTTTAGTGTCAAACTTTTTAATAACACCGCCGTCGAAGAAGGCTGAAAATTCTCCAAGCTTTTGTGGTTCACGCATGAGCTCACCTTATCACCAGCTATAAACTTCAATTTATATGACTGCCTGCCGGATCAGAAAATAGACGGGTAGATCCTGAACCGTGCAGCACACGGTTGCAAGCTAGGGTGTGTCGTCCAGTGAAAGTGCTCCAGGACTCAGGGCCACATACCTGCTCTGGCGCGCCCTGTTTCAGGGCCAACATCTAAACTATGCGCGAGGAAAAAAAAAACAAAAAAATGACGAAAGGATACATGTTATACGTAAGACATCTCATACGTATGCACGTTGGCTGGATTTTATGCATTTTCTCACTAAGTTATATTTATTTACGCGAACGTGTGGTACCTTGTCACACGTCCACATAACTTCCCTTGCAACACCATTTTATATGTTGCCCGGATCATATTCCCTTTGCGTTCTTGTGTTCCTTTCCGTTTAGTAGTTCTTATTCAACCATGGCCCAGACTTCCCTTCCATCAGTGGTTGTGACGAAACCATTCGTGGTGTTTGTGACATCAGTCGTCACATTCACTGATACTGACACTGATGCCGATATTATCACTTTATCATGGTTGTGTTCTTGTTAAGTAATTCGTCGATTTGCTGTGTGCTCCGTTCACAGTAAAAAATGTTTCGGATCTACAGTGAAATGCGTTGCGAAAGCTTTCCAGTAAACAAAAACGCAAACGACCCAAAGTGATATTGTTTGGTAGACATTCATCGAGGATGTATTATTGCCAGCACGCATCAGTTCGTATCAAACCACTTCGTAAGACCACTTCAGTTTGCAACATCCTTCCGTGGCGGTTCGCGTATCAGCGTTCCACGCTGCCGGGGTTCGGAAACTGTGTACCGCAGCGGTCCTTCTTTCTGCACCTTCGGGAGTTACCAGAGGCCTATTCCACGGGCTTTCCTGACTATATCGGCTCTCTGTATTTTATGCCTCTTTACAACATGACGAACATGCTAGCTGCAGTTCTTTCTGCGCAACATTGCCAAATGCTCTTCGTATTCGTATTCGTATAAATGTTAAATCCATATGCTTTGCATTTAGTCGCTTCGTCTCAATGGTGGTGCGACGTGTTCGCAACGCCCAAAACATTTAACAGCTCAGGCACTGTGATTCACGACTTGTTGGATGTGCTTACGTCGCGCTGCTTTGCTCCTGTATTATGGTCGACATGCGATCAGTAAATTTCAGAGAAATGACACAATAACATCTGACAGTTACACACGGCATCAACCAGTCGTTATTCAAGCAGCTGTGACGTGCAGCGTGGGTGCAAAGGCAATATCGCACAACGGGAACACCTGGGCAACGTTTGTGGTTGATGAACGGTGATGGTGAATGTCGTGAGGTATTCTAATTCGGCTTAAAAGGTCCCGACTTACAGCATCCATTTGAGCACAACTGTCTGCAGAAGGTCATTTATCTGGCTCTGAAATATACGGATACTGTTTTCCAAATGGTAACGAGCGTGCAGCTCAGTTCACTTTGCTTACGCTCAGATGTAAAGGGCACGCACGTTTATGTCTCCATGGCATGAGTAGGAATCTGAATTGCCGTTGGCTGAAGGATTACGCTAAAGCCTGTTCATGACTGTTATTTCAGAACGTTGACCGCGTTTGACACAAAAAGCACTTGCTGTCATCCATCTGTACTTCATTTTATCTTTTAAGTCTGAAGTGTTTTCGCTGACAAAGACCAAAGCGGTCGCTGTACTAGTATATGCATTCGAGTGCCACGGCCTTTGTTACATGGTCTTTATGTGCTCACAGTAATCCGGGTATTTTAGAAAGAACTTAATAACAACGCTGATGTGCCTCTGAAACACGACTCATGACTGAAACCTGCTCTTTGGCTACATTAGCGACTTATGTTCGGGTTATGCTCGTAGTAATATTTAGATGAACGCGTTCTGATCCCAAGGCCATGAGTGTTTATTTGTACCGCCAGTGGCAAAAGTGGTTAAAATGATGTACAGCCAAAATGGTCATTTTTGCTTTTCTGACAACTGGACAGGGGGACCTAGTGTAGTGATTATTGTCGCCTGGTTACCGAAAGGTCTTCGGTTCGAGTCCGGATAAAGCGATATTACGTTCGCTGTTCTAGGCCGAGTAAAGCAACATTCTGCCGTCCCCTCTGCCCACAACACACGTTGGGGGGGGGGGGACGACGCGAAATGGCTTTGACGGTAGACAGCATCGATGAATAACCCAATAACCAACAATTGATTAGCGACGAGCAGCACACGGCAAACGGTCCAAGCATTGGCGACAACAAAGCAGAATCAGCCGCCTTCCGATTGCGTGTGCGTTCAGTCTGAGTTGCTTGGCATTGTTCTCTTAGTGAGAGACCCATCGTGCTCTTTGCACTATGAATGCCTTAGACCAACCGGACGGTGCGCCCTTAATGCGCTGGATGCCTTGCTGCGGAGAGTATATTGATCCCACGGGGACTCATCACCGAGGATAAAGCGTTAGTGAGTCTACACTCTCTTCATCTTTTAAAACAGAAACCATTTTATACTGCCGTATTTCGCTTTCACAAATGGGCTTATCATGTTGTTATTTCCCTTCCTTGCGCTGTTACACTGCTTTATATCCCATCAGACGACAGCAGTAAATAGTTTGTCGCGGCAGCGGTGGCCAATAAAAATTTCCATCTAGAAAAATGACTTTGGACGAAGCCAAGGGTAAAAGGATTTTCAGCACAATAAGCCGACGCCGGCAGGCTCCGAGGGCGGCCGCTCTGAATGCGCGCTGCCCGCCCCGGGGCCGGTCCGGTCCGGCCCCATTGGGGCCCAGCTGGGACCCAGTCCCATCGGGGCCCGACGGGGAGCCAGCGCGGCCGGGCGCCGGGCGGACTAGGCCGCAGCCGGCCGGCAGACAGCACGGTGCCGGCCGGCAATTTCCCGACGGTGCGCGGTGATGAATGGCTGCCTTGTTGTTTGGCGAGGCCCGCGGTGCCGGCGCCGGCCGGAAACACCTCGGCAAGCCGGGACCGGCCGCGCGGTTTGGCGGCACGGCGCGCCGCGGCCGGCGTTACCGCTGTGAGCGGTGTCGTCGGGAGGTCCCGGGAACGCTGCACGCCCCCTCTCTCCCTCCCCTTCCCCACGCAGGGCCGGGAACACTTCTCGGTGGTTGCGTAAGACGTAAACGTGTTTCGTCCAGTTTAGGCGAGTTTAGCAATTGGTTGGGAGCGTTTGTTCCGAAAGGCGTGCCAAATTTGACGTGTTTCGTGTAAGTCGGCATGATGGTAATGAGGAGTGCCTCTTTGCCTCTGTCTTGCCCATATCTTTGTTCTGCAGAGGAAAGTTTAGCTGTGCGTCTCCCACGAGTCCCGGGAAACCGTCTTTAAAATTGCAGCCTTAATGCACCCAGAGGGCATAAAGCGAACGCCATCGGAATGTGTCGTAACAACGTTGCTTACCTGCCTTGTTAAAAAGAGCAGCGTGGAAACATTTGCGTAATGTATTGTTCTTTGTTGCGTGGTATTCATGGTCACAGCAATAATCATTAACAAACTACGCATGAAACACACTACAGCAAGACCAACAGAGAATATCCTTAAACTCTCCCTATACGATTCGTTTTTATGCTTGCAAAGGCTCGATTTATAATGGCTTAGTCACAACGTAAATACGATTAACTATTAATCAGAAAAGGAGCCATTGCCCACATCAGTAGTTCCTGTGTGGATGAACCCTGGTCCTTGTTGCAGTTTCCTTAAATCCTTAACAACAAAGCTGTAATACGACATGCGAGACTTAATCAGACGAGGCCAATGTGAATTTTCTGATGATGCTGTTCCATCCATGGCTAACCCTTTACTACTTTTTGCCTTATGGTCATCACAGTCAAAATTTTCCGCCGTTTACTGTGCTTTTTCCTCGGCTACCCAGCAAGAGACGTAAAGCTATTTCCTTTCGCTATACAGCCAAACAAGTCCATTACTTTTGCCGGCAGCAGGCTTACGCAATAAAGTTAATAAATGAAGCGACAGCCTGAGGTCGTTTGCTACGACAATTTATAGGACTCGCGGACACGTCTCGGGCTGCTAAGCTGAGTTACAAATTCCTGGAAGTCAGGTCAAAGGGAATTATCAGTAGCTACTCGCCATGGAAACCAGCGAATAATAGGCGCATGCACCGGCTGACTGCTTCTGATAGTGAATGATTTGGACTGAACACGGCGGTCAAAAATGGGAACATTTTTCAGGTCTTCATTGGAAGGAATTTACCTTTGCAGTCGATCTCTAATCTCAGTAGCTTGCGAGACTTATGTGGGTTCTTTTTATCCTGGCTTTTACTACATTACTCTGTACATAACGCTTGTACGCAGTCCCGGATAAGGGTTACTCCTATTATTCGGTCCCTTCCTGAGATTTGGAAAACGACACGTCCGGTTAAATCATGAAAGAAACGGCAGTCGATTCGCCATGACATAAACTACATTTGATAACAATTAATTCTGAACATCTTGTGAGGGTCGTAAGCAAAGGTCACAAAAGCAAAATGAGGGTATTATGGACTTGTTATGCTTCCGATATTTATTGGTCGAGTTGTACGCAAATTGCATGAATTGAGAGCTATTCGAGGGGACTTTGCCCTTTGGCCCTCACGTTTAGGACTCTGACCAAATTCATAGGCGTTCACAGGGCTTGGAAAATGGTAGTCATATTTTCTGAAGACTGAATTAATATGAAGGTAAGGCACCTTTTTTGTTTTGTTTTTTTTTTGTATTCGCGAAATACAAATCGTATTGCACTGTTTGCATAATGTTACATAACGCAATGCCAGGGACATGAAAAAGGGGAACTGTCATGGTCGCATTCTCATCATATCAACCTTTGATCTTTGACCTCGAATGATCTTAAATGACCTAATAGTCACAGAATCATGGTGGGTTTACCTCATAGTGTTTCTAAACGATTCTAGCCTTTTAAATTCATTATATTCTTTAATCCTCCGTTCAGGACTATCGTGATATATGGTACGGGCGAGGACATTTTAAGTCATAGGTCCGTGAACTGACTTGATTTTGACCTGAAACTTAAAACGCATGTAAAGAACAAAGTCTTAAGTCATCATACTCAGTCCGTTTTTTATTTTGAAAAATAGCACTTAAAAACATATATATATATAAAAATATAATTTGAATCTTGGCACTGTTTTGACCTTATGAAAAGTTCTCAGGTCAGCACAAATATTTGCATGTGTTTGCCTGGATACTTACCTCTACACTCACATAAAGTATTCGTCCTATATTAAATACGGTGTTTTTGACAGCCAGTTTTCTTCTGCATCCAGTAGAGCTAAAAAGACCCATGGTGCCTTCCAAAAACTTGGCCTGGCTCTGCCCATGGTCAAAATATAATTGTGACAATTTTGCATAATGCTGGTAAAGAAGAGATAGGAAGCTGCCATTTTTCTGTGGAGCTGCTTCGAAAACCATGGAAATAACGAAAAAAAAACATCGACGGAAAGAGGGTTAAAAATGGTATCGGTAGAACAACATTCTGAATGCTAAATGCCATGTCGTGGTGAGTAGATGGCATATGAAACTGTGGTAACCGTATGTGGATGTGTACACGATGAGGTAATGACATGAATATTGTGAAACACCGATATCATTAGCGTCTAAACGACTGTGAGTTAATGTGTACATGACAAAAACCGGCCATTAGCGACAATTTAATGCTCGGCCATTCTCCCGTAACCTATCTATGACCTAGCTTGAAGAATTGGTTCAATGCAACTGTCAGCTGTATTAATCCCATTTTCCATCGAGTGACTGCATATTGTTTATTTCAGTCCTATTTTCCAGTGGTATTTCCAGCACCGAAGCCAAAACGTTCCAGTAATGTGCTGAAATGTGGTGGCTTTGCCAAGGTATCCATTTCACACAGGACACCAGCATGTACGTTTTCTTAGTTTTATTATGCATTAAGGCTTACATTAGTTTTTGCATGACAAAATACATTACTTACTAACATAGTGCTAATAACAGGCCAGTCACATCATCTAAAGAATTTCCGGAGACTGCCAAAAGGCCAACGTATCATGTGTCCGAGTGAGTAATGCGCCGCCATGTGTAGTTGGGTTCTGCGTGTTGAGAACAAGCTATGGCTCGATAAACAAACTTTTACATGTAAAAGCATTGATACGAAGGACGCATTTTGTATAGGGAGCATAAATGAATATCAAGAGCGGAGTCACAAGCAGAAATTGTGGAGGTTTGGAACTCGGTCCGTCCTGACGTAACGACGGTTTTCATTACTGATTTCAACATAACAATGACATTTATGAGAAATGTATGCAGGGCGTAGAAACCGAGTGGGGGGAGGGAGCAAGAGGGCAGCTACCCCCAACTTTGAGCAACATTTCACATTAACCCTACATGTGTATATGAGTATGGCGGTGCATTGAAAGAAACGAGGTAAAAATCACGTTTGCCTCCCCCCATCTACAAAGAGGTTCCGATACTACTGAATGTACGTACGAAATACACTTACACATGCACTGGCAGAGGTGAATCCAAGAAAATAATGATCAGCTTGAAAATAAGAGCGGCGATTTGGTTCAATCAGTACACCATTAACATTTAAGCCATCCACTGCCATTCATTATTTTGGTTCTCTGGTTCTTCGCCACTGATACTTCTAATAAATTATAACCATCGGCTTTGGAAAGGGTGTTGAAATTGAAACACCTGCCCCACCCCACGTCCGACCCCTGAATCTACCATTGCCCCCCAAAGTTCTTTATAACTTGTCTTAATCCGGCACCGCCTGGCATCTTTTGTACCCGCGACTGCCTCGGGGCGTCAAGAAGGGCACCTCCTGTTATCTCAAGATCTAAACATTGGATCTGAACAGGTCTACCGGCATTCAATAGCCCTAAGTCTTGCGATTCAGAAAATGCTATGTAAGCCCTGGTCACGTGACGGATGATGTCACAGGCCACGTAAAACGCATTACACGGCGTCGAAAAAACTGACCACGGTTCATACACCATATCATCGGCAATACTGGTCTTAGAGCTTTCAGCTGGGTGTCAAAGGAAAGGTCACAACCTCCTGCATCAAAAGCATGCCAAAGTGTGAAAGAAATGTCGGGTCAAAGTCAGCCTAGGTAAACTGAAATATTGGTCTTACTTTACACACGAAAGACTGATACTTGCTCGCAGTCGTTTTGATCCATGAGACAAAAAGGACGGAAGGAACATTCTGATGACCATCCGCTTTCCATAAGTCGCGGTCAGTCTAGGTCAGGTCAGACAAGGTTGAATTTCTCTTCCTGACAAAGAACAATAGTTACTCGTCGGCATTCTTAACTTCGTCGAGTACAGAACTTAAATGATATCTCGGGAGGACAGATAGCCGTTTTTCCGACCATGAGCGATGATTGCTCTCTACTTTATTCTGAACGATCTTCCACAGACAATGTTGTATTTCTTTTCATCTTGACATTTTCCTATGACGTGGCCTGGCATGACCTCACCTTGCGTTTGAAGAACCTTGCTAAGAGGCGCATGCAGTCTAGATTGCGCTAGTCTAGATTGAACGATGGGGAAGGTCAGCGGCAGCCACTTCTTTCACCCACGATGCAAACTACTCCAATTGTCATGATCCATGAAACGTAGCATGACCTCTGATGTTGACGTGTTATGGATGTTCATCCTTTTTGGGTTCATGTCTTATGTAAATCCAAATAATCCATGCATTATATTCGCGAATATTATTGAAAAAGACGCATGTTCGTGTCACCGCCCGAAGAGGAGAACACATGCATGCAAGGGTTCACTTATTACGTTATATCTCCATGACCTGAACTAGCAAGGGAATGGCTTTGATGTCAAAACATGTAAAAATGTTGGTAGACAGATACTGAAAGTTTGGTTGTGCTGGCCGTAATATTGCAGGAGCTATTTACGAAAAACCGCGGGGGTGCCGTATACGAGTATGACACCCCTCAGGCGGCGCCGTGTTAAGGCTACATAAAGACCAAAAAAACTATACGGAAGTCAAAGGAACTATTTCTACCACCATATACGAGACAAAGAAAATCGGGCATGTACCTCTTTTTCCTCTCTTGGAGGCGTCACTTGCGCTGGTTGATAGTTTAACTCACAAGTTTTCGTTTAAGCTGTTCCATACAACTCATTCTAATAAATCGACGTATCTTTGGGGATTGGGACGAAACGGCCCGCCTGCATGGATTTCGAGTGGAATCCATTGCAGGAAAACAAGGTTAATTTAAACCAAAGTTCAGTCAAATGAGATATATCTTTTTTCTGGCCAGTCCCTTACCCGACTCGCCAAACGCCGCATGATGCACCATTTGCGGGAATTACGTCGCCGGCCGCGGCTGTTTGACGGAGGCTTGGCCAGAGGCTGCTGGTCCCGTTCTCGGATTTTCTCACACCACTAGAGCAAATAAAGGGAACTTAACGAAAATTTAGCACCTCCACGTGTATCTCAAACGTTTTTCCGCACGTTGGCTGTAAGAAAAATTTTGCTGAGTGAAGCACTCGACCCACCATCTGCAGCAGAACATGACCGTTCATGGTACGCAGTACACTGAACGCAGCCCGTTTTTTTGCATAAAGCAGGGGCTTCTTTTAGGGCTATGCAATGCAAACATTGTTTGCCCGCTGAACGAAAATGCCTTGTTGGCGACAATCTGCGCCTGGGTGATGCATAGAAAGAAAGGCATTGCAAAGACATTTAGCCCCCCCATTCATTTTAAGAACCCTAGGTTTATGCTGCTAACTAGCAGCGTCATTCGCGTCGCATCCGGGCGCGCCGGATATTGCGGGGAAGGCTAATCGTAACCAGTACCCAGTACGCACTGCGCTTTGAACCCTCGTTAGATGGTAGGATTTTCCCCCGTACCAACGACGAGGGGAGGAAGTGGCAGGCACCCCTACGCCTTTGCCCCCAAATTGAACTAGCGCTACGGAACAAAAAGCAGTCGATACCTGTTTATCCAAGTAATCCAACGGTACCCCGATCGATTCCATCAGATCAACCAGTAACGTTCTACGTCAGGTCATACTGTATGCTCGGGAACTGTAAGTCGACATCCCGGATTTCAAACGTCACATTGGTGGCCAAATGGGCCTAAAATTGTGTCCTTCACCATTTCCAGTGGCAAAGAGTAGTATAGGAACGTTCTGAGGTCAAACAAAGTCATCGTAGGTCACTAACCTCGTTTCATCTTGAAAAGGGCATCAGCCTATCTAAAGTGACCTGTCGCATATGGAGAACCATTTTGAGCCAACTTCATGCCCGTCATCTGCCGCTTATGCATAGCCATTAATCTAAAGCAGTACAAAATCGGCATTTAGTGCAAAGATCGCTCTTTCAATGGAAAGTGGCGAAGTAGGCGAATTGGCGAAAAAGGCGAGGGCGACCCAGTTGATGTCGGGTTAGAATGCTGGGAGCTGCATGTCATGTACGGTTTGTATGAAGACAATAAGATTCCGTTTAAGAGAGGAGCGCAGCACCAGAAGAATGCATAACTCGTTTATCCATTTTGAAGGTCCCAGAGCCATCCCTGTCGTCACGTAAAGTCGCGGTCGGCGTTCCCTTCAAATATCTGGAAAACAGTTTAAAATGTAAAAGAAATCGCGTTGCAGTGCATGCTTATGCACACGACTGGTTCTCTTCCAGTAACAAAATAGCCAACATGCTGTTTAATTCAGCCCGCCGTTTGCAATAAGAAAAAACAGACTGCACCGCCAAATTTTGGTTCGTTAAACGTAACATAAATATATTTAAGCGATGGTATCTGTTGCACTGCTGACAGGGATCATCAGAGTCAACCCTCAAAAAGGATTGCAGTTCAATGTCACCTACCACAAAGCGGAAATAATTGCAATCCAATTCGCAGTTTTTTCGAATAGTTAGTTTTTCCCAAAAGCCACACCACGGTGTTTATTGCTTGTGATGGGGTTGAGCGTCAACCATCGTACCGCAAACTTTGATCCTTTTATGAATTTGTACGTGGTGGGGAGGTAGAC
The DNA here is from genome assembly GCA_030062745.1 of Capitulum mitella. Taxonomy (NCBI): domain Eukaryota; kingdom Metazoa; phylum Arthropoda; class Thecostraca; order Pollicipedomorpha; family Pollicipedidae; genus Capitulum; species Capitulum mitella. The sequence goes on from CP099839.1 coordinate 22,432,808, forward strand.
ACACTGAGAAGAACTTTTTGTTATATACAAATATATATTAAATCCACGGAAAAATATCAAGAAAAACATTCTCTCGTACCCTACTTTCCTTGTAATTAGGCAGTCTGTTTGGGTTCAGAAAAAACATAATCTCGTTTTTCATGCAGTTCCTTTTGTTGCGGCCAACCCTCCTGAATAAGTGAGATCCGGAGCAGGGGAAGGAGCACAGGGGACATGTACCCCCAACTTCTGATGGCAGGAGCAGTGCCTTCAACTTTTTGGTAATGCCTTCCAGCACGGCCATCTCCGAGAGAAGTTTCTGTGCTCTGAGGCGCTTCAAAACCTCGTTACGTAGCATCTCTGGCCAATGCCGATTGAATTCGTTGGTTGTGGTCCGTGGCGTAGCCAGGATTCAGTCTAGGAAGAAGAGAATTCAGCTTCAGTCCATCCCCCAAAGAACCCCAGATTAGGAAACGTGACAAATCTTGTCCACTTAATTTTCATGAGTCCCTAGGAAACATACGAAAACTATAAAAAAAATCACAGTTAACATACTATTCATGTGGTGTAACAATGACGGCCGCACATAACAAGATGACTGGAAGGGTTCTTGCTATCTGTCTGTCTTGCCAGAAGACTGGATTCTATTCCCGATTGTTGCGTCAGGTCTTGTTAGTACTTTTGTATGCTTTTTTACTTCCGGCCTTTTTCCTCTCTTTTTAGGCAGGCTGACCTTTGACCTGGCAGGATGCCCCTGAGCCGCCCTCAGGAGCGCGTAGGCGAGCACTGGGCAGTCGGCCTCCCGACGAGACGAGCGACTGAAGCCTGACGAGACACAACTTGACACAAGACTAGTCGGCTTCCGACCGCGACGCTAATGGTCATGCCTGACTGATGCGTCGAAAAAGAAATCAGAAAACAATCAGCCTACCGACTCGCTCTCGTGCGCGTCCTATCAGGGCTACTTTCTCAGCGCAGGGAATGAGCAACTGCCCACTATCATGACCGCAGCCACTGCGCACAAGCAGATCGACAGCAAGCCAGCGTACCTTGAAACCACATCGTATGCTTCGCGTGTGCAGAACCATGTAAGTAACGGCTTACTTTGCAATAAGTAATAACTAAACAGCAGTGAGTAAAGATTGCAAAAGGGTTCGCAGAAAAAAGTGCAAACCAGTCCGCAATCCCGTCATTAAAAAGGGGACTTTATCCCATCTGCAGTCCTTAAAAAGAATTGCAATCCAGGACTGTAAATCATGTAATCCGAATTCTCAATCCAGGACTGCGAATCATGTAATCCAAATCCCGATGATTTTTTACTTTAAGTGATATCCAAGGACATTCTCTTGCCAGGACTATGGCGCTAAAAAATTGTTCAAGCTGGCTGGACGCAAATTCAGGACAGTTTTCGCAATATTACAAAAAAATGCGCTATAATATTTCCATCAGCCTTCTACAGTAATTTAAAGAAATGCTTGCGTCGACAGATCCATAAAACTCCTAGCCTCATACTTATCAAACTACTCAATTGTCATCCGAATGCCATTAGCAGTGACGAGCAAAATGTCTGCTATCCAGGACTTGATTATATGAGGGATGGTTAGGTTTAAACTCTAATGCTGACAGATTTTAGAGTTACGCGAATGGTAATTACTGGAAAGAAGCGGACCTGAAGTCATATGCAGACCTCCCGATAATTTTCGGAAATTTCCAGCCATGCAGCTAGTCTGTCTTGCAGAACATGCAAAACGTGCAACAGGCTCTCTGCCTACCTCGCACCAAACACCACGTGAATAACATGCGCGCCGCAAACGCCAGTCCAGCGACTCAGCTGACAGGACTTCAGGACATTCCAATAAAATGCCACACTACCAGGACGTCATTGATACATTATCTTGTCGCCAATTTTACTTACAAATGCCATTTAGTCCCGATATAAGTTGCAATAAAAGCAACGTCATCTGTCGAACTGATAAAATATCACCATTTTTCTCGCCATCTTTCCGTCAATGAAGAAACTAAGGCGACAACGTCAGTCCCACAAATGGTACGTCATGGAGAGGCTTTTATTCCCTGAAGCTGTGCCAAACAAAGGCCTCTGTATAATCGGCGCTGCGGTGTGACTATGAACCTAGTATAAGGCTGCCTTATCCCGCGACCGTTTTTTTATTGTTAAAGTCCTCTGGGGGCTTATTACCTCCCCGTCCGATATCCCAGAAACGAGCTGTCCGATTTTGATGGAAAATGTGAATCAGATATTGTTGATGACACCTCCTCAGGACCGGATGTAAATGGGACCTTGTACCTATGGTTACTGGTAACACATTTTCGCACAGGGACCAATGGCCGATTCAGACGACATAGAAGGGAAGACAGTACATATTGCCTCCTCTTTCCAAACACTTTTACCCAAAACCCCTAAAATTAATGTCTCTGACAACAGCAAAAAGATGAGGCTCATTTTTACTTTTTTTTTGTTTTAAGAGCGAGGGCGATGGATGTTTTCCAATGTCAAGGCCGCTGTTCTCAAATATAAGTTGACTGTAAACAGGATAAAAAATGGTTCAGGGGGATTTAAAGCCGTTTTAATTATAATAACTTTTGTCGTTTTGTACTGAAATAAATGCTCTATATTCCTTTTCATGACACCATGTTTCATGAAGAGATTTATTTTAGGACAGACGAGGAAGATAACTTATTCCCTGAAAAGGAGTGTTCAACCCCGGCCGACCTTTAAACAGCAGGTATATTGAATCGGTCAAAAACATAAATGCTTATTTTTCACCGAATATTATAAGGTGATTGGTGACGTAATGCTAGCCTTAGCTGACACAGTATTAGTCTGTAATGACAGTCACGGATTTCATATCAGCGAGTCATAAAGGTGAATTCAAAACATTTTTTTGCGATCATCAGTTAGGTTAAGGCAATAGGCACACACGAGCGTTGCGAGAATGTTAAAGCTTCGTGACCATGCATGCAGATCTCGAAACGTCTTCGGTGTTGTCACATCTTAGTAAAGTCGTTGCAGAACGTCACCAATGTGAGGTTTTGCCTTAACGAAACAGATAGCCGCAGTTCAGCGTATGATATCTTACAACTTTGTCATGTGAGATCGTTCTTTCCTTGTGTCATGTTTAGACAGCGTGGTTTCCGGGATAAGATTGGACGTTGAAATGATGGTTCTTATACGGGGCCTGCTTAAATTCTGGTGCTGCTGCATATTTGTTACACGAGGACATAACATAATCGCTTTTGCTCCATTGAAATCAAACCTTTGCTAAATAGATATTCGCACTGATTTAGACTAACATTAAAATGATTGCTATATAACTGGAACAGCTCTTCAGCAATCTTAAATATCTACACCTGACGTACGTTTTCCAGATAATACGTCATCCCGGTACAAAAATGTTATGAGTCCAACAAGCTGTGGTCCAACATCATCATTTCAAACTTTTCTGATTTTTCGGGCTATTGTTTGGACAAATATTGTCGGTTGCATGACGATACCCATCATTGTGGTGTCTGCATTTACTGGTGTTGGTTTCTTGCACTTGGTCGATTACGGCTATCTTAGAAAAGTTGCCACGTATGTAAGGAATAGTTCAATTTTCAGGTGTTTGCACAAATTCCGATTCCCCCCTCCCCCCTGTACGACGCAATTTTCATTGCTCATCAGAGGAGCGTGGAACTGTTTGTAATCGTTCTCGGCATTCCGTTTAAGCATTGCCATTTCTTTATTCGGAAAGTAGCACATAACCTATCATTGGAGAAATCGTCAGTTTAATTACTATATCACTTAATTAATAGTTTTTTGGAGATAAATAAGAGCCATGATCTCAGGTCCTGATAAATAAGTGCCATGACCCTGGATAGGTCCTTATCCTTTAAATATTGATTTGTCAAGACAGTTCCCAGAACGTCTTATTTCAAAAATTGACGAGATATAATATCCCAGTGCTAAAGACAAAGTCAAAACGTTGCTCGTAACATTGAAGGTAACCGTAAACCTCTTTGAGAATAGCCTCATAGTTTGGGGACCTAACGCGACTTTGGTTACATTATTTAATGCGAAAAGATTACAAAATCAGGTAACCTAAATTGTAGGCTCATAAACTGGACTGCTCACCGCAGTTTTGACCCTCGCAGGACGTAAGGGTTTTCACCCACGCGCATGACAAGTGGACGTGGGTGGTTGCCTCCCTCAGTCTATTTCTCCCGTAATCAAGTGGGAGCGACTGACCAAAAACTGGCGTGTTTGTCGAGTCGTTTTATGTTGTATTTTATTGTTCCACATTTTCTATATTTTACTATGTTTATGTAGTCTAATATTCTACGGCCTGTAAACAGCCAGTGTCTTATTTTTATTCCACACTTTATCTGATACCTTCGGATAATTTGCCGATAACTTTCAGTTCACCGTGAAATACTATGGCACATCGTTTTTCGCCTTTACTGCCAACGTAGTAATTTGACCCTATTCCCGTACCCATCGCACTAGCACGCATTCCCGTATCGGGAATGAGCTAGCACGCGCTCCCGCGTATTCCTCCCCCACCCCCAAGGCAATCGATTTGCCATGGCATAAATCGCATTTTTGTAAAAGCAAGCTTTACAAATCTTGTGACGGGAGATACAAGGGAGCAAAATGGTCAGAAACGTGGTTATTTTTTACTTGCTATAAATCGGATACTTGTTCACCGATTTTGATGCCATTGGCAAGAGTAGAGAGTTAATAGATTGGAACTTCTCTTCGATCCATACGTTTAGATTTTGGGAAAATTAAGAGGCGTTCACAGAGATTGGAAAATGGGGGAAATAGCTGCATTAAAAACTGAATTGACATCAAACTTAAAATATTTTTTTAATGTTTTAATGGTCACTCTGCACTTCAGAAGTGGAAATCGTCTCACATTGTCTGTATAATGTCGTCATCGACAGCGCCAGGGACATCAAAAGGGGGCATTGTCATTGTCGCCTGTTCATCGAGTTGATTTAGATTACGGCCTTTGACCGTAAATGACTTGAAATGAGGTCGGAGTCACATGGAATCGCCTTGAGTTCATTTCATAGCGTTTGAAAACTTTTCAGTCATTTAAATGGGATATATTTCTAAGACTCCGGTTTATGACCGTCGAAGCATAGGAAAAACGTGCGGACATTTTGCGTCATGGCTCCTTGACCCGGCCTGATGTCGACCTGAAAAATGAAACAAAAGTAGAAAGAAATGTGCCAAATTAAATATATACCCTTTTCTTATTGAAAAGATTGGTGTGAAAAAAGATTGTGTTTTGACCTTTACCTCACCTACTGAACTGACTTTAGTTCAACAAAAATATTTTTGTAGTTTTTAGCTATTTCCCTATACACTAGTGTGAAATTTTAAGTTCTGTCCTAAGAACTCTATTTTCGCAGCCATTTTTCTGTTACCTTCAACAGTGCCGAGAACTGCCTGAGCAGCCTCCCAAAAACGTGGCCTGGCTCTGTCCCCGGGCAAAAGAGAATTACGACAACTTTGCATAATGCGTAAAAAGAAAAGACAGGAAAAGCGACCGATTGACTTTAATCTGCCTTAAAAAACCTGGAAATGGCGAGCAAAAAAAAAAAAAACGAAGTGGGGAGTTCTAAAGCCTCGCCCCATACGGGATTAGGGAGGATTGCGGTCTCAATGTTATGCTTTTTTAGCAAGCCGATTTTAATATTGATGAGTTGGATTCACGTGGACCATTTGATTTACTGGTTTTGGATTCAGTGACCATTTTGCTCCTGACGCTACTGCCAGGCTAATGAAAAACCCGTCGTCATTGTCAGCCTCGATTCCATTATCCTTTCAGCCCATCACTATGCCCAGTTTGAGGTCACTTTGGGGCTATGGGAGGTCAGTGATCACACATGACCCTGGAAAATGTATTCTTTTTAAACCCATTATCATGCCAAATGTATGTCCAAACAGCCCTGTACTGGAAACGGTCCCCGCATGTCGTCAGACTCTTGAAGAGAAGCGAAAATGTGGTTCAGACCGAGGAGAAACGGCTTGCAAACGCTCGAGAATGACGTCATAACTCGCGGACCCGACAAGGCGTAGAAACATTTTTCAGTATGGAAAAAGTGTTACTGCGAATTTGGACCATTGACGCAGGCCGTTACTCGGCATTCATGGAAAAAAACTTTATGTGAATGGCAATCATCTTCCCTATCCGGTGAGAAAGGCGCAGGGGACTTCCCTGGCCGGGGAAGGTTAAATGACCATATTTACAAAAAATAGCATAGAAATGAGGGTCGTCAGTGGCTTGTGGTTACTTTATTCCAAAACAGCGTTCATTTCTCCCAGTCCTGACTTTCGGTGGTTTCTTCCGCAAAAACAAAACCATTTCTTGTTCCGCATCACATCACCCAAAGAGAAGACTGTTTCCACCATGTTTGCCCACCAGGAATGCAATCAACTCGGCGTGGTCTAATGTTACGATTTTTCATTTGTTCGCGGTCCCGTAAGTGCTGAACAAAAGTTGATATCTGGACAAAATGAATTGCCTTTGCACATGGCGGAATCATCAAAATAGGCGCATGCTTTCTATGGCGAAAAGGAAAGTGGCGAAAACGGTCATGGTAAGTTTTTATCTCAGAAAGTAAAGGAATTGAAATAAAATGTTACAGATGATCGAGCGTAAAGATCGAAACGGCTTCGGCAGTCAAATATCCTAAGATGGTCAAAGAAACGTCGAACAATTAGAAAACTAGTTTCAGTTCAATTTCAGTTTATTTGCGAATCTTTCCACAACGTGGATTACTGTATGATCCTAGTCATTACAGTACAGCACATGCGCAATAGTCATACAGGTAAAAACGAGGCGATCAGGCACGTCAAGTTATAGGAGAAAGTTCAAGTTTGTGTACAAGCTCTCCACGGGTTCGAGAGGCGGTGATGTCAGGCGGCAGGCGGTTCCAGGACGAGGCCACGCGATACGAAAAAGCCCTGCGGGCCGCAGACAGACGGAAAGTCGGCGGCTCTAAGGCGCCGGCCGCCGACGCCCGGATGGCACGCTGGGACGCAGCGGTAAGTGGAATGAACAGGGACCGGACCGCCACCGGAGCACGCGAGTCGTTCAGGGCTCGGAAGACACCAATGTTGTCGCGCCTCGCAACTAGGTCGCGTACGGCGGGCCAGCCCAGCGCCCTCAAGGTCGCCGACACCGAATCCCGCTTACGAGCCCCGGAGACGATCCTGGCCCCAAAGTTCACCACCCTCGAAACTCTGCTAAGGTGGCACGACGCGGCCCCGCCCCAGTCCGGAAGGCAGTAAAGGATGTGGGGGAAAACATGTGATTAGATAAGGAGTGTCAGGACCTCGGGCGTAAGGTGGTGACTTATCTTATACAAACAGAACAGGATGGAGTTGCACTTTTTAGTAACCTTGGATATGTGCTCCTCCCAGGACAAGTTGTCGATAGTGACCCCCAGCATCTTCACGGACAAAAGAAGGGTTAGTATGTGGCTGGCAAAGTTAAGATGGAAGGATGTGGTCTTCTTGAGGTTATGGGCTGTGCCGACAAGGAGCGTGGTTGTTTTGGATGGATTCATTTTCAAGGAGTTGGATGTGAAGTGGGATTTGACGGCAAGGAGAATCTCTTCTTGCCGGAACTTTAGGGTAGATAAATGATCGGGATGTGCGGAGTCTAACAGCTGGGTGTCATCGGCATAGGGTACTAGACATCCGTGAGGCAGATAAGATGGAAGGTCGTTCGTGAAGATGCTGAAGAGGATAGGACCGATAATGGACCCCTGCGGAACACCGTGGGAGAGAGGAAGGGAGAGAGAACCACCTCTCACCACCTGCCGCCGATCCGCCAGGTAGCTCTCTAACCACCTTGGATCGATGCCATACCATTGAAGCCTGGCCAGGAGGGAGTCATGGTCGACACAGTCAAAAGCTCGACTGAGGTCAATCGAGGTGACGGCGACGACATGGCCACCGTCAGTCCGACACACCATCCACTTAACGGCGTCATCCAGGGCGTCCTCCGTCGAATGACATCGTCTATATGCATATTGTGATGGAGCTAAAAGATTATAGGTAGCGCGATAAGAAGACGACTGTGTGCTTCTTCGACAGCGCAGGTAAGATAGATTTGGGTCTGATGATCAGATGAAGTAAATGTGGTCCGATGACGGGGAAACATTTTCGCACAGCATACATCAAGCATGAACTAGATGTTAATGCTTGCCGCAGTAAGATAATTTATGCTGTCCTTGGCTTGGAGATACACATCGAGATCTTGTCCGGAAATTTCAGAGAAAACATTCAACTCGATCGGCATTTGTTCGTTTGGAGGAGCTAGACAATGTTGGTAATCATCGTTTTCCGTTCATGCTGTTATTTTAATAGCATTATAGCATTTCAGATAGCAAGCCGTGCTTTTATAGCGATCTTTGAGCGACAGGCCAGATCGAGGAAATGTAAAACATCATTATCAGCTTTTCTAGCGCTACTTTGGTCGGAAATGTTGTTTGCTTGATACAGGACTCAACGGTAAAAATTACCCATAGTCTCTCTAAAGCCGCTTTGAGGTCACATAATCTCAGTGACTTCACATGACTCTTGAATCCCCGGTATGTTGCCAAGCATCTGTCCCAAAAAGTCCTGTATCAAAAATTGGCTCGAACGCTCGTCAGACGCCTAAGGAGGAAACCAAAAAGTTTATCAGGCTTATGGAACCAACTTGCATGCCCACGGAAATGACGCCATAACTTGATGACCTGATACGACCTGGGAATAGTCTTTTTTAATAAAAATGCGAAAGGATTTCAGGTCAGATGTCACGAGCTTCAGGCTCTTGTTGCGGGCTGTTCGCCTACACTTTAGGACAAATGTCGTCGGAAAAGAGGCAACCACCCTCCTCGTCCGACGAGGGTTAAACTTCTGAATTGCTGAGGAGGTGCTCTAGTCACTGCTGATTTGGAATTATTAACACAAAAACGCTTATGGTTATGTTAAAGGCAAGGTGCTCAACACAGTTCGCTTCCATTATGAATATTAGAGCATGGTTCGGCAAGCAATAATCAATGTAAATTATCGACATCCGAGGAAGCATACGCAAAAATACACAAAGTTGCGCAATGCTAACAGTCATGGCACCTTGTTTGTGCTCAAAGACAGGAGTGTCCTCCAGTTCACGCAGCTCGCCGAACAAGCCAAGTTCTTCATGCATTCAGCGAAACATCCGTACCTTCTCCAGTGGAGCTCCAGACGCTTACCGCTGTCTGATACAGGTAGGGTTTTTAATGGTGACAGATGCATTCTTGGCATGCTCTTTGGCATTTTCTGACCTGGATAAGTTTCTGTTATCCAGTAAGCCATGTATACGGTGCTGAGGGACGTCGACGCATGACGCTGAGCGCCGAGGATGACGTCGCGCTTCCTTCTTAGGGCACAAAAACTACTAATGCATTCGCAGGAGCGGCTACCTCGTGCCAGGCACGAACAATATGTCAGCAGTTGGGCAGTCGTCGCATGCAGGGAGCGCTGTGTCGTGCTGCACGAGTCGTTTATGAGGTGTGTTCGTTGTGATAAACCCCTGATGAGCTTCCACCGGGACCATGGCCTTCGATTTTAGTCCAAACACGACATAGCTGGTGACCTTGGGCGATGCTCTTAGTACTGGTGTGCCCCTCTGTGGAATGTAACGTGTAATGGCATATATCGGACTAGGATGAACAGCATTTATTCGAACTCCGACTAAAATTGAGCATAGTTCATATGATATCCGGTGTTTCAGTTTCCCACACATTCAACACAGAAAGGAAACAGCACGTGCGATTGCTTTGACAAATCCGAGAACGGTATCATTAAGAGAATGACTTAAAAGCGGCTTTACATACAAGAAAAACGGGATTATTTGCAGTGCACAAATACGTAGGTCAAAAAAAGTACGCATGTCTCATCCGCAAACTGGCCCCATCTAGATGTCCCTTTGCGTTTCCTTCAGGGGTGGGGTCACGTCTAACATATGTTGCTATCATCTACCTCTGGAATGTGTTGGCTTGACTTTCCTTTCTACGACGAGAATGCAAACAGCAAAAGTTTGATGAAAGGCATTTCCAGTCTAATTTCGGCCATGCATTTATTCGTCCAAACGTCGTATCATAAGCAATTTACGATTGCTTCACATTGGTGCATTTCTGAACGCCTTATGTGCTAGTCATTGGCTCTTTATTACTTAGATATTCAAACTGAATTTAATAATCAATCTTTGGACCAGGTTTACCGTGAACAAATGCAAACCCATGAAATATGTGCTTCTGATGCAGCCAGAAGTGGTTAACCTTGATATAATACTGATGACGTGAATTAAAGCCGTCAAATTCAACGGATGTTTCCAGTGGTAAAACTGCTAAAATTGCTGTAAAATCTCATAAACATCCACCACGTCTAGTTAAGGCATGAATCACCCTTAACATCGCGTAAAGATGGCATAATATAAATCCCAAGCATTATTAAAACTAGCGGGTCTTTGGCCGCCCGTCTCATTGCATCATCGCGCTTCGTGCTCTGACGCACGACCTACTTTGCGGGTCATGCATTCTGTTCATTGAACAATGAGCAGTCCATCGACTCTCTTCCTTCCACCTGCGATTGTGTTCGTCCCTCGCTGTTTCTCGCCCTTGGGGTTATTGTACCGCCATTTGGCAGCCGCCCTGAGCGCGGGCAGACGCAGGATGTAAAAAAAAGGAGCAAAAAGGAAAAGGGGCTCAAGACCCAGTCAGGAACGAACCTAAGTCACAGTTCACTCTTCTTTTTGGTTTGTTTTCAGCTTCAGACCCGTGAATACCCCATATCAGTGCTGGTTCGGGTGGCTCTGCCGATTCACGAACGGGTGAATCCTGTCCGCATTGGTTTGGACAGCTACATTCTGGCTGTTCAGGGTTCGTCCGGCCAGGCCTAGAAAGTTAGGAGGCGTGACCTTTCGGCTTGCCGACTGTTTCACTCCTCGGCCACCCGGACTCCGAACTGACTGTGACGCACGAGACCATATGTAACGTTCTCTTTTCACCGGGGATAGATATTTTCGTGATCAATCGGGACGCCTCGCGGGACGAGATCCTTCGGCTTGATTTAAGCGTCCAATGGCGATCTGGTCCACCATCAGCATATCACGCCAGCACATCTGGGAAAATATGCTGGATATTTGTGTTTAGGTTTTTGTCACGACTTTTTGCGTGATGTTTCCTTGATGACGTTATGCCGTGCTCGTGCCTGCTACGAACGAGTCCGTGCTGGCGGGGGGGGGGCAGATTTTGGCCTCCCCTGCAATCTCGAAAACTTGGTCCGATTTCCCAGGGGAGCACGGCGTTCGATAGCCTGTGGTGGGGTCTACATTCTTAAGAAAATAAATTCAGAGGATTTCGAAAAAAGGGGATAGGAGGTCAAATTGACGGGATAAATACGCGTTAGCTTATCCGAGCTTCCTGACCACACTGAATGGCCGATTTTGTTTTAATTTACGTCTTTCTACCCAATATTGGCACGTCCGTCACATATGCAAGGAATAGACTGATTTTCAAAATTCATAGGCGTATCCAAGACACATAAAACAAGGTGCACGTTTTGGATGGAATGAAATGGAAAGGTTAATTCATTCCACAACGTATCGTGAGTCTCACGAATTTATCTGTGTCCAGAAAACATTTCCATATGTGCCCCTTGCCATATTATATACATATGGCAAGTGCCCATAAGGGGATCCAGTTGCCTGAAAAGTGGGATAACTTCCTACATGGTAAACTGAGTCATAGTTTTTCAGGAGTAAGAAGAATAAAATACCCTTTTTACATTGCCCTGGAGCTGCCTCTGATCTATATTTTCACTGACGTATATGTCATTTGATCGTAACATATGTCGAACTAACAAAACCAATTATAGAGATCCAGATGTCTGTTAGATCCACTAATGCGCACCCGAAAACCGATGTCGGGTGGCGCCCCTGACAGCATATATAGGTGAATTATATGCGTAATTAGAATAAAAATGTCCATATCAGACATTAGCTTTGTTTTATTCATAAAATAAGTCATACATTCTGAGGAATAAGAAAATATAAATACCCCTTTTACATGCCCCTAGGTAGGCATTGGTATTGGTAGGCATTTTTCTTAAAAATATCTAAAAGTGAGCAGATTGCAAGCATTGCGGTTATTTCCATTGTCCGCAATGCTATAAAGAACGCTGAAATAATGCGTGACAAGCTAGAAGTGCGCGATGTCCAAAATGCGCGATATGCTCAAATAATGCTAAAAGATGTTCTGTAACCACCTCTGGAGGAGGTAAATTTTGGGGATTTTGTCACAGCATTTGAAAAGCCTTTTAAAAGCCACTAAGTTTCGTGAAGCAGCTTCCAAAACCCTGGGAATTGCAGGCAGGCAACCGGAGAGGAGGCAGAATCTGCCTCCCCTAATCACAGAATATGGTTAGGAAGTTCATTTCGGGGAGACATCACGGTTATCGAGTAGCGCTGAAGTTGCCTTACACGACCAAATACACCTAGCCAGGCACCATATAACCACGTGTTCTGTGCGCTCCTAAGCCCTAATAATCACTCAGTCAGATTCAACGAGGTTGGGGCCAGCTGGACCCCCCCCCGGTGCAGCAACAAAGGTGCAATCTACGCAGCATTCAGCAGCATCCAATTAAACAAGTTATAGAGTGCCTACCAATGTCCGACATAAAACCTCTCCAGAAGCTGTTAACGCCATGAACCATCGCGAAATTCAGCCCCTGTTGGCACCGAGCACATTCATGCGCAGGGTGGGATTGCCCCACCGCCGCCGTGGGTCGATGATGTTCACGACGTCGTTTCACGGCACGTCACGAACCGGTCGTGACGCCTCCTTCGTCACGGCCGGCTCTGTGCCGGGGTGGTCGGCCGAGAGTGTCTGTTCGAGGGGGGTCCGAGCTGAGGGGTCTGCCAGCCTTAAGGTGAAAATCGGCATTGGACGATCGACTCATGCCTCAGCTCGGACAGGATGTACCGCTTGATCTGCTGTCAGGGCACTCAGATCCGTATACGCATAACACGAAAACGAAAAGACAGGGCAGGGTATACCGACTGGTCTGTTCGTGCACCGGAATCTGCACACGCTTATTTCAACAAGGCGAAAACGAACAAACAACTGGAAACACAGGACGACGCATAACTAACTTCAATTCATAGCTTTTAAGGTCTCGTATCAGAAAGCATCCAATGTTCTCTAAATCTCTCTAGACGACGGAGACTTTCCTTTTAAGTCTTTCCGTCCTGACGATTAAACTACCAAATGTCTTCAGCTCTCGTTGTCATAAGCTGTGGTTGAAGGGAGTCTGACAAAGACGTCTGACTACCCACCAGTTTCAATTAGATCAGTCGTGCCATATTGCCGCTAGGTAAATCGTATCTGTAATGAAAAACGATACCTCCTTTTTCTGAAGCGAAAAAATACTCTTACAGCACAGAATCTTAAAAACCACGTCACCAGCCACCTCTGGAAATTGCAAGGCGTTCCCACCCTCACCCACTGGCTAATTTTTGTTGTTTTAGAATTTTCGAAATAAACCCCATGTTCTAACTGGTAGACACGATACGATTATGATATGGTAAATGCATCGTATCCTGCAATCATCTCCGATTGTGGGTAGTGTATAAGCTACACCGGTATTTTCTCATCATGTTAAGGTTTACGCTGGGGCTCAGTAATACTTCGCGTGAAAGACCGTGGTGGTGTGTTTGTGGCGTTCGCGTGAGGAGCGACGGTGCCCCTAGTGTTAATGCGGAAAGTGGCTTTCATCTAATGTCAGTGTGTGGAAAAAGATAATATAGTGTTTGCGAGGATCTTTTATTCGTCCCTGGTCCGGTGCCGAGTGACTGACTGAAGATGAAGGCTGCAAGAATTGTGACGACAGAAAGACTGGCGCAGACGAGGTCGCCAATAGTAAAACTATCACGCCAGGCAGAAAACTCTACTACTCGGCGGCAGACCACAAACTAACCAACGGCGACGGTTAGGACAGACCGGTGGGTGGTCAGCCCACCAGCCATTCCAAATCCAAAGAGTGTCAGGGTCACACTGTCGCCACGTTTTACCACTCGAATGGCAAAGAAAAACTGGGGGAAAAAGCGATTAACATGGGATTGCAGACCACGCGACGCAGGAAACGCAGAACACAAGCCAACTGAAGGACCGGACACGCGGTAGGTGCCAGACCATCAGCCGTTTCAGCTCGCCCCAAGATGACTTGAATGTGGCGCAGCTGGAGTTTGATTGGAAACTCGGCAGGAAAATTTAAGCTACGGGCTGAAAGCAAATTCCGTGATAGCGTTTCACGGACTTTGTCCGATTACCACGAGTATGTTTTCCTTTTCTGTAATGATATTCCCTTTTCATGTCTATAGTTTCCCAACAAGCCGTTTCTCTGTGTCCGTGAAACACTTGTTACAAGCGTTTTGCACGTTTACAACATGCACACGTTGAGGAATTGCTTGATTTGTGGCACATTTGTTTATAAACTTCCGAATCGTTTATCTTAATATGTCGTTTATCATAATCGTATGTATTTTTTATTTGGTGCATGTTTTGCTTACATTCACCCATGTGACGTAGTTTGCAGTTGGAATGTTTGTCACAAAGTGGCTTTTTGATCAAGCGCATGAACCGGATTTAGCTCTGACTGGGTTGAGCTCGACTGAATAGGTCTAGGTTAGGTTTACCCGGTCAACCATGTTTTTGGCATGCAAATTCAGCATACAGACTGAACTTCCATAAAAGCTGGGTTGTGATCGATTCCGTGGACCGAAAAGATGTTACGTAATCCTTGTTTGACATCACTTGACCTTGATTGACTTGACCTAAGAACTTCAAGTTTTATTGGGCGTATACGTAAACAACTGAACCATAATACAAAAATTCTTCGTCGACCCAAGGTCATTTGATAAGGTCAGGTTTAAGGGCCGAAAGTCAAAATTTGGTTTTACGTGCTTTTTCTGTGCTATTTGTTTTGGTGAAAAACTGGAGTAAATATGATTTATCACAGTGTCCCCTATCTGTCTTTTAAGTTTTATTTTAATCCCGTATCAGATCCAGTCACGGACACATAACCTAAAATGTTAGCGCGCGATGCCCGTATCACGACGATCCTGAACAGCACGTTAAAGAATATCAACTCAAATAATCGGGCTGAAACGTCGAGTCTAATACTAATATGTATATATCTTTTGTGTGCAAAGTCAAGCTCTCCGGCACAAAGAAAGTTGCTTCCTCCATTAGCGTGCGCAAGGTCGGGCACCCATAACGACTGTTTTTGACTTGATGAAACTTTAAAGGCATTTGCACCAAAGCTGATTTTGTGGCTCTAGATTTCTCGTATTTAAAAACGACCAAATCTCAATAGATTCCAGGCTTTCTCTGTTTCATAAATTTCTGTACAATATTTTTGTGTCCAGAGACTTTCGAGAGCTACCAGATGTTCTTAACACCAGCTCCCGGAGTCATCACTGAAGGAAATTAGATAAAGACGTCTGAAAATCTACTAGCGTCTCAAATATATCAATCGTGCCACCGTTTTATATCATGTCTTGTATCAGCAAGGTGAAACGGTAATTACTTTTCTTAACCTAGACATAGAATGTACCAACAATAAGTTCTGAGCTATTGCATCAACCTTACATTAGGCAGTTCTGAGAATTCTGTGCTTTCTCATGAACGGCCATTGGTTAAAGCCTAGTCTTTCCTGAATATTCAGATTAAAAAGTGCCTCCTAATTGGTTAGGTATAGTACCATTTTGCACCTTCCTGTTTCATCATTTATGTTTGAAGGCACTACATAAGGCAAACAGTTTTTAGCCTCAGAAGGCTGCTCTCGATTGGGCGCAACATGTGGTGGGCCCCGTGACTCGTGCGGCGTAGTGAAGTGCTAGTGATGTTAGTGGCAGGTGTAAAAGTAAATTTTCACGACAGGCAGAAAAGTCTGTTACAGTGTCGAGTCATCGATGTTTACGGGTGCTCCTAAGGAGGTTTGTCATGTTTTAGTCTACGACTGATGGAAAACCAACGCAAGTCGTTTGACCGGTGTAGGATAAAACGAATACTGCGTTGTTATCGTCTCGCAGTAGTTCCTTAAAATAATATGTAAGACAGTCTTTTGCAGGCCTAGTTTTGAGATGCACATGCATAATTAGGAGTATATGCAGAACAAGGGGAGGGGTGTGAAAGGGAAGGCCTTCCTGAACTTCTAGCCTCTGCTAACTCTTGAATTGCTGAGGGGAGTGGGCAGCATTGAGGTACATACGTTCTCAGCAGGGAACAAAAGTTGAAATATATACGCAAAAGTGTGAAGCCTTAACGAAGAGAAGGAATGGTTTGATTGGCCTCTTTGGCATTTTCTGTCTTTTTGTGCCAGTGAGGTCGGATATAGCCTGCTAGTCTTGTCTTCTAGTAAGAGGATATGGGAGGTTTTTATTGACTAGTTTCTCAGCGACTAGATGACCGTTAAGAGGATACGAATTTTAAGATCTAAGAGCAAGTCAAAAGTTCAGTAACAAAAGGCGATGGAAACTGCGAAAGAGCAAATCGAAATACAAAGACTTTTGGAAGATGTTTCATTTCTAGGACGCTCTGAGAAATCAAGTTTTGTTCCATTGAACTGCTTGATAGTGAAGAGGGAAAACCCAGCGAGGCTTATAAGCTTTCATTTAAGGGCAAAGAGGGCTTAAAGTCCTAGGTCTTTCCTAAATTTTCACCAGGTTACAAATTTTGTTCATAAGTGACATGCTCGGAGTGACGGTAACGCTGCGTCTGGCCTGCTCATTATAGTGGCTCTTAACTAGCTTAACCTTCGGAGTTTCTTTCCGACTCAGCCTACGAGGATGTCAGTCCGACACCCCTAGACGTCCGAAAACTAAGGTATTGAACATTGGGTTCATTGCATTTGATATTCTGCTTGTTTTTTCCAAAATGAATATCCAATATATCTGATAAGACCACTCGTCGTATCGTCCCCCTTTTGCAGGGGTGGTCAATGTGACCATGACTGCGTTACCCAACGTCACGCCGTATCCCATTGGAGTTGTGTCTACTCATTAACCCTGTTCCCGTATGGGGGTGAAGCGGAGGTTTCAGAAGACCACTCCGATGTTTCGCTCGCCATAGCAGCGGCTTTACGAGACTTGGTGACTTTCCTAACTATTCATACTATGTATTATATCAAACTTTATGATTTTATTTTGTTGAGCGACGGAGCCAGGCCATGTTTTTGGGAAGCACCTCAGCCCATTTTTGATATTTAATGTACTTATTCAGCAATCTAATGTTATATGATAACATAATAGTCTAATGTAATGTGATATAATATGTAGTATATATAGTATAATATAACGTAATAGACTGTATTTTTAAGATATACAGCATATAATATACTATATATACAATAAACTATATAATATAATAAACTTCTATAATATAATACACTTATATAACGCAACATATTATATACTAATATGTAATATGCTAATATAATATTGTATTCTAATGTATAATACTAATATTACGGAAAGGCGATTCGGTTTAAGTACTTTGTACCAGCCGTTAGCTTTTTGTATGAACTGTATGAATTGCATGAACAGTTTGTCTTTCCAATTAATAAAGGCTGCATATCTATTTGCACTGTTGAAGGAAAAAGAACAAGGGCCGCCAAAAACAGTTTTCTGAGATGGAACTTACACCTTTATATGAGTATACATACGTTTTGCCGCTTAACTTATTCCCTTTATCTGCAGACCCTTTATGAGACCAGCAAATACATGTTAACCTCACCCGCGTATAGGGAGGGGGTTAATACAACCCGTAAGGTTTTCCGAGGATAACTTTCGAACGGTTTACTTGATCCATCTGAAACCTAGTGCACCTTCTAGGGCATCATTTCAGCATCACATAGTGGGAGAAAATTTATTTTGCGTTGCCATGGTTATGAGTTTTGACACCATAACGAGAACCATGTCAGCCGTTTGCGCGCGCCCACCCGGCCGGTTTACAACAGTCTCCGATTTGTCTCACTGTAAGACGGTTGGAGTGCACAAATACAATAATATATATATATATATATATATATATATATATATATATATATATATATATATATATATATATATATCAATCGACTCCAAACTATGTTCCGTAAGGCTATACATAGATTTTATAGGCTTATGTTCACTGTCGGGATTATCGAGGGTGTGAACTGAAGTCATGAGCTAGGACGGGAAACACGTTAGTTTTTTATCTTTGGGAAATCGATAGGAAATAGGTACCGCAAAACAAGCTCTATGTTCAAATTGCTTGAAGTGTGAGGAATCGAATGGTGTAAATTTGGTGCAATTTATATGTTATTTCATCAAAAGAGGGCCCAATGACGCAAACGCCTGACTTTTGATCCTACAGGTGGAGCGACGTCGGCTTCGGAGTGATGGGTCTACAATACCACAGCATGCGTAAAATTGGATTCTGTTTTGGACATCAACTCGAAAAACGCTTTTAAGGCATCAAAATTAACATTTTTAGAAAATGTGAGGTCATTTTAGTCATTGGCTCGGGATAACCTTAGATGACCAAAGACGACTGTAATATGCCATTCGAGAATAGGGCTCGTTACTTGAAATGCTACATTTGAATTAACCCTATTCCCGGCAGGGGGGGGGGCTGAATTGGCCCCTTGGGTTTTTTGCTTTTTTAATTCTTTCTTTTGTTAATTTAAATTAATTCTTTAATTCTTTTTTTAATTCTTTTGCTTTTTTTAATTTTGTTTTTTTGTTGTTTTTTAATTCCAGGCTCTCTGACGCAGCTTCACGAAACTTGGTCACTTTTCCTAGTTATCCTTTCTACGCACTGTGACAAAATTTCAAAATTGCATTTTGTTCAGGGGCGGAGCCAGGCAACGTTTTTGGCAGGCACCTCGAGCCATTTTTGGCCCTGTTGAGGGTAAAAAAATGACTGCCAAAAATAGCATTCTTAAGAAAAAATTTAAAACTTTATATGGATGTATAACTAAATAGTTGGACAACATGCAAACACAATTTTGTTTGTCTGAGGGCACTTCACAAGGTCAGGTGAAGATCAAAAGTCAAAATTTGGTTTTGTGGTAATAATTTCGGCGCCATTTTTTAAAATGCCAAACCCGGAATGCACATGACGTAGAAAGTTGCCCTCTACTTGTGTGCCAAGTTTCAGCTCGATGTCAGGTCGGGTCAAGGAGCTATGACCTAAAATGTCATTGCGCGTACCCTATAGCACAATAGCCTCATCACAATTTTTAAATAGATTGAATACAAATGATTGAAAATGTTTACAGATGCAACTTAATGCACATGAGATTATTCCAAGGGACTCCAAGGTCACTGGAGGTCATTTAAGGTCAAAGGTCACAAAATGATCTGAAGAGCATATGACCATGACGGGTCCCCTTCTTTCATGTCCATGGCACCGCCTATGCTAACATTATACAAACACTGTAATACGATTTGCATTTGCTTAACATACGAGTATCATGACTAGCATAAGCCGATTGTTCATGCAGTTTTTGAAAAATTAATCCTCCTATTTTTGAAATCCTGTGAACGCCTATGAATTTTCTTTAAATTTCAAATGTGTGCACCAATGGTAAAAGTCCTATCCATAATCCCTCGATTCATGCCAATTTCCTCCGAATCAGTCCGTAAACAACGGAGTTATAAAAGTCCAAAAATACCCCCTTTCATATTTTTGCCCCCTGTATCCACACCTTTCAAAATTTTGAGAACTTACTTTTTTAAAAGTGTAGTTTACGTCATGAGAAATCGATTGCCGATTGTTGCGATAAAATCGGACGTGTAGTTCTCGAGATCTCAGGGGGAGCCGAATCCGTCCCCCTGCCGGGAATCGGCCATACCGTGTAGCCCTCCGGGAATAGGGTTAAAGGTCTATTATTTATTATCTACAAAAATGCCTTTACATCTCCGAGAACGCATTTAAGCCGACCACCCAGCTTGACGGAACTGAAATAGCATGACCTGGACCAGACTCCATGGGTGAAATACAATCTGTGGGGTACAGATAGACTCATAATTGTTTGAAGAGCACTATGATATCTGTCTCGTTTCATCGTCATTTTTTCTTCGGCGTTAATTTGCGCCTAAACTTGAAAAAATACCGCTTTTTGCCAATTATTGACCTTTGGCCCGACCTGGAAGGTGATCCGTTGACCTGAGGCCTTAAAAAGAGATTTCGTTCTTAATATCTCGTTACTCGCACGCAACATTTTTTTCCGCGACGCTCTAGGACGCACGGTGTGGCAATGGCCGGGGTCGTACCAACCCCCTTATACCTTCGCGTTATGCAGAAGGCCCCACACCGGCGAGGACTAAGGCAGAGTTATGCAGGAATGCCTCCTCAGAAAATGCACAGATACATAAGTACAATAGTACATAAGTCTTACTGGGGCACAGTGTACAGTAATCACGGCACAGCACATACGTTTGGTAACTGCACCGCATAACCATATAAAGAACAGTATTTTTCGCCGGAAACATGCAGTTCAAGCATTACGAACCGCTCTTAACAACTTCCGCTGCGAAAAATGCGAGAGGTTTCTTGCGATTTTTTAAGTTAACTTCCTCAAACAAATTCGTTAATATGCGAACTCGCGAACAGCGGGATGCAATGTACATAGGTAAACAACTGAGCAAACATACATAAATATTGTAAGTTTAGTTCACCTATCAAGGCCGAGGTCGAGATCAGGTCAAGATCAGAAGTCAAAATTTATTTGTCATTTTTTTACACTTGCTTTTAAAATACAAAATCCGGAACACTTATGATTAAGCACAGTATCCTGCCCTTGTGTTTCAAGTTCCAGGTCAATATCATGTCCACGGAGCTATGACCTAAAATGATCGCTCGCGTACCCCTTATAATGACGACCACAAGCAGGAGTTTTAGAAATATAATCAATTCAGACGACTGGAAACGTTTTCAAATACTATGAAATGAACTCAAGGCCATTCCACGTGACTCTGAGGCCATTTAACCATATTCCGTGCTCCTGCCCGCTACTTACGATTCCGTGTTGGGTGAGGGGACAGATTCTGTCCTCCACGATCTCGAAAATTACTGGTCCAATTTCATAGCAGAAAACGGCATTCGACAACCTGCAGCGAGATCTATATTTCTATAAATGAGATGTTGAAAATTTTAGGAAGGAGGACAGGGCGGTCAAAATGAGGATAAAAATAGGGGTTTACTTATATGTTCCTGATAATTTTTCATCACTGATTTTGTTCTTCTTTATGCCATTTTACCGACAGTCATATGTCATATTATGTACACACTGCAATTGCTTATAGACGGATTCAGGTGCCAGAAAAAGAGGGGTCAATAACCACATGGTCATAGATTCGTTTTGTTCCGCAAATGGAGTCATGATTTCTCAGGAATAACAAGAAATGATGTACCCTTTCACATTACCCTGGATCCGTCTCTGATTTTTATTTCCATTGGAACATGTGGCATTTGAACGTAATGTATGTGAAGACAACGAAATCAATCACAAAAATCCAGATGTCTGTTTGACCATGGACCTTGTTGTAAGGGGAAATATGCACTCACGAACTAATGTCTGGAGAGCCCCTAGCAATATATATACATACATATACATATGTACATATATATATATATATGTGTGTACCTATATATAGGTGACTAGATTGCACATTTACTTTGTGTTATTTATACAGTGAGCCATATATTCCTAAAAATAATGAAACCAAACACCTTCTTTTATATCCCCATTAATCCGCTACTGACCAGCATTTTTCTTCAAAATATTTGAAAAAGTACAGGTTACACATGTTTCGACCATTCAAAACGTCTGCGACATTATAAAGGGCACCAAAATAGTACATGGTCACTCTGAAGTGTTTGATCTCTAGAAAGCGCAACATTCCTGAAACATGTTTCCCAAAAAACATGTTCTGGAACCACCTCTGGAGGCAGTAAGTTTTTGAAATTTTGCCACATGCCAAAACATATTCAGGAAAAGTCACCAAATTTCGTGAAGCAGCCCCCAACACCCGGGAAGTACGAACAAAAAACGGGGGGAGGGCAGAATCTGCCCCCCCCCCCACAAGGAAATAGAGCTAAATTGAAAGGTTGCAAGTTGACCTGATGAACATGCGACCAAGACAGTTCCTCTTTTTTATGTACCTGGCGCCGCCTGTTCCAACGTTATATCTACAGGGTAATACAGTTCGTGCTTCTGAAATATTACAATACTAGTAAAAAACTAAAGAAATATGTTAAACTTTTTTGTAAGTTCAGTTAAAAAAAAATCGTCCGATTTTCAAAACCCTGTGAACGCCGCTGATTTCTTTTTCAATTCCAAACGTAGGAACCAATGGGAAAGTCCCATCGATTAGTTCTCAATTTATGCCATTTGCATGGAAATTGGTCTATAAACAGCAGAGTTATCAAATGTCAAGAAATAAAATTGTCAACAAGAAAAAATAAAGAAATACTTCCGGACTTTTAGGCCCTGTGCACCCACTCCTAAGATTTTCTAAACTTATTTTTGACAAAAGTGTAGTCAACGTCATTGCAAATCGATTGCCGCTTGTTGCGATGAAACCGGACTGGTAGTTTTGGAGTCTCGGGGGAGGGGCAAATAAACCCCCCTAACGGCAATGCGTCCTATTGGTATGGATATGGGTTAAAACACGTATCTCATGTGTCCGGCGACCAGCGACGAGAATGTTGGGGGAGGGGGAGGGGAACAGGGCAGTGCTTCACGACGTGTATTCAACGGAGTTCGATAGCGGTGCTCATTAAGACCGCATTGTCCGTCGGCTCTCCATCACCGCTGATGGAGCCGCGCTCGAGCAACTCGTACCTCTAATCTCCATACTAGAACGCCATATTATGCGCTGAATGCCTGCGGATGGCCCATCGCGTCATTCTTCTTCGGGTTCGCCAACAATGCCGCCGAAAATTATCTCCGCCGACAAATCCATCTGGCGGCGGCCGTGCCCGGCACCGGGCGAGGCGTACATTGGGGTGCCGAGGGGCAGCCGAGCCATG
The DNA here is from genome assembly GCA_030062745.1 of Capitulum mitella. Taxonomy (NCBI): domain Eukaryota; kingdom Metazoa; phylum Arthropoda; class Thecostraca; order Pollicipedomorpha; family Pollicipedidae; genus Capitulum; species Capitulum mitella. The sequence goes on from CP099839.1 coordinate 22,455,911, forward strand.
GGCCGGCTGCGCTCCGCCTGATGCGTTACTCTCTGTCCGCATGACGAGTCACGAATGAATCATCCGAACAGCGAGCGTCTTCCGTCGTTATGGTTTGTCGCCATTGCTGAAATGTGTTTTAAGTAGCTTGTATTATAACGTGGAAAAAATAAGTTGTCATCCCTATTTCATCCATTTTCTACGCCATGTGCAAGCTAATCGTGCTTCAACTGACTTGAGAAACATTATTTGTGGCCATATCTGAAAGGGATGACGACAAATCACACCAAATGCAATGGAATATATTACGTTATGTACAAGTGGTTCAAAAGAAAGAGCATGATGGCCTTAAGCTGTAGCATGAATTGCCAGATTCATCACGAATATTCAAATAGATTAAATTAGTTACTAATACCAGATTTAACAGCGCAGGTCTTAGCTCATGTCATCCAAAAAAATGTACCCCCAGGACGCCTTCCGATTTCTGAACGCAACCTGTTCCAATTAAAGGGTCAAACAAGCAGATTCCCAAAGACTGAAGACAAAAATACTTTGAATTGGCGTTCATTAACCCTATTCCCGGCAGGGGGCTGAGTCGGCCTCCTCCGGGTTTTTTTGCTTCCCAATTCCAGACTTTTTAGCGCAGCTTCACGAAACTTGGTGACTTTTCTTAGCTATTCTTTCTACGCGCCGTGACAAATTTCAAAATTCTATTTTGCTCAGGGGCGGAGCCAGGCAACGTTTTTGGGAGGTATCTCAAGCCATTTTTGGCCATGTTGAGGGTAAAAGAAAAATGCCTGCCAAAAACAGAGTTTTTAAAATAAAACTTAAAACTTTATATGGATGTATAGCTAAATAATTGGGCAATGTGCACACAAAATTTTGTTTATCTGAGGTCACTTTACAAGGTCAGGTCAAGGTCAAAAGTCAATATTTGTTTTTTTGCAACAATTTTTCGCCGTTTTTTCAAATGCCAAACCCGGAATATATATGACGTAGAACGGTGCCCTCTACTTGTGTACTACGTTTCAGCTTGATATCAGGTCGGGTCACGGAGCTATGACCTAAAACGTCAGTGCGCATACCCTATATCGCAATAGCCATAAAATGAAACTTTTGAAATGGTGTGAATTCAAACGATTAAAAACGTTTACAGATAATATTGAATGCGCACGACATCATTCCAAGTGACCCCAAGGTAAATGGAGGTCATTTAAGGTCAAAGTTCACAAGTTGATCTGAAGAACGTGTGACCGTGACAGTTCCCCCTTTTTCATGTCCCTGGCACCGCCTTTCCTAACATTATACAAACATTGTAATGCGATTTGTACTTCTTTAGCATGAAACGGCTAACAGAAGCCAAAAAAGTGTTTTTTGCCTCTTTTGTTCATTCATTTGTTGAAAAACTAATCCTCCTGTTTTTGAAACCCTGTGAACGTCCATGAATTGTCTCAAAATTTCAGATTTGTGTACCCATGGTAAAAGCCCTATCCATAATCTCTCGATTCATGCCAGTTTCATTGAAATTGGTCCATAAAGAATGGAGTTATAAGAAGTCCAAAAATACCCCTGATTTTGACATTTTTGCCCCTTGTATCCACACATTTCAAAATTTGGAAAATTTCTTTTTATAAAAATGTAGTTCACGTCACGGCAAATCGATTGCCGTTTCTTGCGATGACATCGGACGAGTAGTTCTCGAGATCTTTTGGGGGGGGGCCGAATCCGCCTCCCCTGCCGGGAATCGACCATACCGTCTAGCCCTCCGGGAATAGGGTTAAACGATGTGAGTTTCGCCGCATCGTACCACACAGATAATGGTTACACTTGATGTGTTTACTATGTGGGTTCTCTGCATGACTGTGCGTGACTCGCGCGAGCATAGCGGTGAAACAAGACCGGCTGGACTTGAGTGATAGTCGATACAGTAATATGACAACAGAAAACTGAATACTTGTACAAACAAGGATGGACCAAAACGAAGGTAAGCTGCGCAAATAATGAATATGAACTTAATAACCGTCTAAGCGACTTAAACTCCAAAAAGCTATCGTAAATTCATCATGTCATAAATAAAATGTAGCACAGTGGGATGTAAACACACACCACGGGTACTTTCTGTTGCGATGCTGGAATACGGGCACGCCGGCACAAAACTGGTACTAGTGTGGCACAGCTGCTGACGTTAACATATGGCTGCTGTTTTAATGGCTGCAGCTGCCATTGGCCTCAGCGTTCGTGCTGGTACGCCGTAACCCCTTGTTGTGCAATGTGAAGACCGCCTTGGCCGGCCCATCAGTGGCCATAACGCTGAATGACGGATACGGGGCGGATCCATTGGCGGGTCCAGAGAGGGGCCATGGAGTCTGTGGGTCCTCGGTTGTCGCAAACGTGAGGCCAACTTGTTTTTTGGCCCCCTATTTGCCGACGGAGAGCATAAGGATTTTGTTTTAGAAATATAAATGCATTGTCATGTGCATTACTGTTTTCAAAAATAGCGGAAAAACGTGAATTCACTCTCAGGAGAAATCAGCCTCCCTGTCACGCGGAGGCAGTTTACGTTATATGACTTGGCCTCACTTAGTCAACAGCCGAGCTCCGCCAATGGTCGTGCCGAGTGAAAACAGCCACTGTCCGTCCTCTCGGCAGGCAGCGGCTTGCAGCCCTTCCTTTCAAAGTTCACATCCCCAGAGCGGCATTGATCTGGCCGTGGGTGACGTCACCTCGCTACAACAGGGCCAGCGCGTCATCAGTGCGACATGACGTCATCCACACGATCTCGGGGAGCACGGCGGCACAGTGCTGGCCGGCTTCTCTCCGCGATCCAAGATGGAGTCGATGGTGTGGAAGCCACATCCACGAAGGTGGGCGACACGGAAACGTCACGTTCGATCATTTTACCTTGTGGATGTCATCATCAGCGCATCTTGGAAAAACTGTTCGGAGCCCGGCAGATTTTTTTTTAGACGTCAACATACTGTCAACCGCATATATATATATATATATATATATATATATATATATATATATATATATATATATGTATGTACGTATATATATGTACATATATATACGTATATATATACATATATGACGAAATCGTGTTGGAAAGTGACGCGGCATAGCCGTGGTGAAATGAAAAATGATTCGGAGATAGAACGAACAAACGGGGAGGGGCCACTGCATCTGCACTTCAGATAGTAAGCTAGCTGCTTGGACAACCCAGAAACTTCTTTCTGAACTAATGTCTAGGCCACAATAAGAACAGTTATTAACCCGCGCACGACCGTCGGTCCGTCCCGAACATCGGCGACTGGGAGGGGGGGCAGTTGACTGCCCCCCCCTCTAACTTAGGAACGGTTGGTCGCACGATAAAAATAAGCATACCGTTGGAAGGCCTGTGACGAGAAGAGCTCGAAACTGGTCTCATTTTTAGTTTTAGATAATATGTAAGCCAATTTACGCCCCATATATGTTTTCTTATAGCCGACTGCATGAGACCGAGAAATGGCCTGAATCTCAAGGGCTGTGACTAATAACGCATAGGTAAAGGCACCAGCGCACAAGTAAATATCCGCGGATGCCGATACACGTCTAATTTCCCCAGATTTGTTCAATATATACGCCGAAACGTTGAGTTAAAGACACCGTAATTCTCCCGGTCGGCCCTCAGTGTGCGCCGCTGCCGTATGCCGTACCAAATTGACGGGAACTAATTTTAGCGTTACTTTATTTTCGCGAAAAAAGACAATTTAAGTCAATTTTATTGATCTTTGTGGTTCTTGTGATGGTTTCTCATGCTTAAATTTTGGAAAAATTGATTAGTTGCCAATTCTACAAAGTTGGCGGAGCTTTATTCGCGAGAGCCTGTTTATTCCCAAAATATGCTACTTTTTCAAACTTTTTGAGGTTCCTGGTATTAATTACGTTTGTGCAAGCTAGTTCTGCCATTTTCTACCCATTCTGAGTAATTCATCGTCGATTTTGACGGTGGTTCATTTTGGCCCACTACAGTTATTCGTGACCTGACCTCAGGTCAATGGCTGGAAGTCACTGATATTTTGCCCAATGACGGTAACTAGATGTCTGCTTCACTCCACACTAAAAATGTTATCGAATATTTAGTCAATTTCCGAAAAAAACGGCGATATATCTGTAAAATGGGCTTGACCTTAGGTCAGTGACCCGGAAAATTCCGAAAAATCTGAGCTAGCGGATTTGTTGCATCCATCACGATCACTAATCGCTGAAAGTTTAATTGAGATATCTTGTTTTGCGAAAAAGTTAGAGGGCGCTAAACTTTTTTTGACATAGGTCTGTTTGACCTGACTTAGGTCAGGCACCTGACCTGACCTGAGGTCAAAATTTTGACACGAGATGTAAATTTGATGGAGCAAAAGGTACACAAAGTTTCGTGACTCTGTGTTTGTTGGTTCTCTTGCAATCTCAGAAAAACCTCAGGGGGGGCAGTCAACTGCCCCCCCCAGTCGGGGACGGGTTAAGTGTAAACAAGTATTATGGGTATTAGACGTTCCTGAGAACAACTGGACAGGTTCAAAATGTGCTAAACTGCTATTGTTTTCAGAAAATCGCATGGAGCTTGAAACGATAAACAAAGATCGAGCTGTTAATTGAACTGGGCAAAGTAGTCAAGATGAAACGGCTGTCTGGGGATCTGGCACATTCGATACGACCTTTACTACATGCATCAATTTAAGGCAAGAACATTATCACGCTCGTAGCGCTCAATATGGTTGTACTTAACGAACAAATGATAGTCCTCAATGTCACGCACGGGTGAAATATGCCGTCCGTAAGTCAAGTCAGTGTTAGTACTACAGCATGGCACTATCTTCACCATGCAGCCGCCAAGAAGAAATGTACCGTAACTTATCCCATCCTGTTCGTCCCACGCTCAGAACGATCTCCTGCCATTATGTGTCATCTCAGTTATTGCTCGTCAATGCGCGCTTCACCCTCAAAGAAACATTGGTCCTTATCTAACAGCGACATAAGATTAATGTTTCCTGGCTGAAGGGCAAGGTATCGATTTTATGAAGTTGGCTTGTAACGCTGAAAGTACGCAGAGTGGATGGTCTTGCCTTTTAACATTTACCATGTCACTGGAGAGACCAGAGCTTGACATTTTGCTCGTGACTTTGGACGATCAAGTTTAACTCTCAGCGCGATACAATTGCGTGCGTGGGCGGGGTTAATTTGATGTTTGTTCGCTGTTGAAGAAGTTTGGCTCTAAACGACGGCACTCAAACCAAAGACGTGCCAGCGGCCGCCGCGTGAACACGCCACCTCCGCGCAGCGGACCACCGAAATAACCGACACCGAATCATATGCCTCGAAACGCCGCTTACCCGCGCTCATTCACGACGCAGCCGTCCTCTCGCGAGGGCGCAGTCCTTCGCGCCCCCCCCCCCCCTTCCCCGGCGCTGTGTCTTCAGGCGACCTCACGGTGCGCGGCCGGCACCGGACCGCACATGACGCATGGCGCAGTCCGGCCGGCCGCTGTCTCCGGGGAGGTGATAAGCAACGGTCGGCCGGCCCCGCCGGGCGCTATTGATGCCCCGCGCCGGCGGCGTCGATCGCGGCTCTGAACGGGAGCTTCGCCGCGGGGGTCGCTGCAGTGTCCGGGCGGAATGGAGTGGCGGCAGCAGAGGACACCGCGCGAACACTCGACACGGTGATACTACCCCGCGGCTGCATCGGTCACGCGCGCCTCGATCATTCCTTTCTCCGTCATAATCCACCACTCCCATAATGCGACACGTCACACAAGGTGCGAGTCTGAACGCCTTTGATCGCGCAGTCCGCGCTACATGCAAGCCCGATGTTGACTCTTGCATATTAGGCCAGTCAAAAACACCATCGGCGACAAGAGCGTTAAGCTTGATGTGCTTTTGCGGAAAGACTTGAGAAAACAGGAAAGGCACCAGTGAACTAGCATTTCACGTTACGCTCACGTCGCTTTTGAATGTGCAAACACAGTATTTGCGTACAAGCCAAATTGTCGGACTAGAAATGGTGTCGCTACACGCGAACAAAAACAACTTAAGGCATGAAACGGGCGAGCTTAGCTACCGGATACGTTCACGGATCGGATGAAACCGCGGGACGGAGTGGATCGTACCAGAAAATTCAAGCAGGATATGGATTAAGACCGGATCGGATTTTAGAATTTGCCGGGCCACACGGATTGGACGGATTGAAAACCAGTTCATTTTCAAAAGACGCCAACTGTACATGATTTTTGTACCCATATAAGTCAAAAGCCAAAGCCAAAAGCCAAAAGACTTAAATTTTTTAAAGGGAACAATTAAACGAGCTCAGATTTGCCATGTTTGTTTATTTGCGGTGGTAGACAAATCCTGAGTACGGACTGGAGCGGATTTTTATACGTATATTTTTGCCATTGCGGATTGGACCGGACCGGATTCAGAAATTTTGGAAAATGCGGATTGCGAATGGATTGAATCCTAGACTTCACGGACCGGATTGGACCAGATCCTGAAAATTAGATCCGTGAGGTGCTCCAATAGCTCTGCCAATTTATCATTAAATAAGTTAACGGTTTCCTCAACGTTTTGGCAGTATTGAGTATTCCCCTTATATGCACGCCATGCAGTTCGCAAGAACTCCACCAGGCGACCATATCTCACCCACCAGCAGAGCCAAGAAAAAGTGCTGTCGGGCAGATTGTTTCTTGCTGGTTGGTTGGTTGCTGCCCCGCTGCTGCAGCAATGATGCTGGTGTGTGACAGGTTGGCGGAGCCAAGAGCTGTCCTGCCGAGACTCTGGAGAACGCTGTAGCGGCAAAATGTTGGTGTGATGTTTCATGCTCGAAGTGATATCCCAAAGTCGTGCGGTTGTAGTGAACTTCATCCCTTGGTTTATAGCTGCTAATAAATAAAACGACACTGATCATATGGCATGCGTTTGCATTTTGCACTTTGGTACTTCTCAGTCCTCGACTTACCGTTGGTTGTAATGAAAGACGTATATAGTCATAGTAAATAGATACACATACACACACATCATCTTTTTCTTGAATCATGTGCGCATGTTGTATGCCGTATTCATTGTGTCGATCAGGTTCGTGTTTTAATACTGGTTTTACCCTGACTTGCTGGCCGTGGCATCACACCCTAGGTCTTTTTGACGCAGCTGCGATGCCTTGCCTGCTCGCGATTATTTCTCATTCTGGCGACGCATGATTTATTACAGCACTGTGAGCGTCACGAACGCCAAGCTAAATTTGCGTAACAACTTTGCACCGCCCAGAATTGCGTTTCGAAATCAACATGGTCACTGCGGATGAAGAAGGCGAACGCAGGCGCTTTGCCAGACCCGGGCGAGGCCTGCCTCACCGTCGTGCGCCTGTCTGAGCAGGCGCGGTGGCGGAATGTCGCTGCGGCGGCGGGCGGAGGCGGGCGGCCCGCGGCCGTCCCGACTTCAGACGGGGGCGCCGGCCGCGCGGCGACAGCTGATTAAGCGGTGTCTGGCGGCCCGGCCGGCCGCCGTCGGAGCGCCGGCTCGGCCACTGATGAGCCTTTCAACAGGCTCATTGTGCCCCTGATAGTATTACGGGATCAAAGCCGGCGGTCGGCAGACTTTGCGCAGCGCGCGCCGAAGTGCGGCGAGAGGTGACGCGCCGCGGGAGCGCGCTGTAATCGAGCACCGCTGAGGTCACAGCAGACGACGCTGGTCGCTTCTGACTGGAAACGAAAATAGAGAAGGCGAAGCAGATGGGAGTCGGGAAGAGGAAGAGGTGCGAGGGGGAGAGGAAAAGAGAGTGAGAGAGGGAAAAGAGAAATGTAGAGAGGAAAGAGAGGGAAAAGGAAAGGGAGAAATAGGGCGGAGAAAGAGAGAAAAGAAAGAAAGGGGCTTGAAATGGAGACATTGGGTCAGAGTTCAGATGTGCATACTTTGAACTAAATTGCGTTCCATCTTTTGACAACCTTGGCAGCGCAGGGCAGTGTGACGTGCAACACTTCTCTACGTCAATGAAGGCCGCAAACGCTTTTCTTTCTGGGCCGCGCTGTCCCTTTGCGACATGGTGCGCCGCGACACAGTATTTTGTCCGTCGGCAGGCGGCGCCGATGTACGCCGTCCTGTCCGGCGGCGGTGATCACGACGGTACACGACCGTACCGAGCTTCCGGCGGCGCGGCTCACAGCTTCCGGCGGCTGCCCGCCCAAGAGGCGCGCCAGGTGGCCGGCGGCGCCACGCATTTGAGGCGGCTTTCGTCGGTGGTTTAATCGCGCCCGGCTGGGACCCAGCTGCCTCCGGCCGGCGGATGGTGCCGGTATGGATCCGCCGGTGGCTGTGGCCCTCCCTCCAGTTCAAGCGAGTTTTGTTTTTCACCATCTGTGTCCTCTGCACAGGCGTAGCTTTCTGAATAAAAACCATGCATTTCATTATGGGTGATGTGATGGCAACGGTATCATTATGAGCACACATTTATCTCTTCCCGTTGTCATTTGCTTAACGCTTAGGACAAAGTTCAATGGTAAATGAATACCATGAAGTGTGATGCGTCCCTCGGGATGAAAGCGGCAATTTCATTTTCATCGACCCAGGCTGCAAAACTAGCTGACGCAAGTGCGATAAGTGGTGATTCACTGTGTGCCCAGGTGTCTTGGTAATTATGGCCATTAGCGCAATATCCTCACCTATCATTACATATCTTTGTCTTGCTGCGATTTCTCGTTTGATACCCATAGTCTGAAAGTGAGTTCCGCCAGAACCGAAATTGTCTTCCTTGGTTTTCTTAACATTGCTTAACACGTGCATTGAAAGGGGTCGTTTTGTGCCCTTCCCCCGCCTGTTTTTTTTTTGTTGAAAATTCCGAGAGCGGGTCGGAGCTCGCGGTTGCTGTTTGGTGACATTTATGGCAATTGAATAATTCATCCAATGACGCAGAAAAATCGAAAATCAGCTGAGAATTTTGAAATTTGAAGCATCTGAAGTCAAGCAAACAACGAAAATAACGGTTGTCGCTGATCGCGGTTACCGCAGTAAGTTTGTGAAAGGACTAGCGTTCTACTTAAGATTACCGCTTGAACACAATCAGGGGACATCATTCAGGCATAAGTGATGGATGTACCAAGACCAAAGCCAGGCTCAGTGAAGGTCAAGGTCATCAAAGGTCAAGGCCAAACAGCTTGTGACCTGGTCTAGATTTGCTTTGCGACATGCCGATTTGTATGAAATATGCATTAAAAGACCCTAATGAAATCACGCGTGCACACATGGATGCGCTTATACATAACAGGGTCAGTGCAGGCCAAGGTCATCAAAGGCCAGGAGTAATTATTGTGTGACTTGGTCCAGATCTGCTTTGCAATATGTCGATATGTATGAAATATGCATTCAAAAACACTACTAAAAACACGTTTGGCACATTGATACTCATATTTATATACAAATATACATATATGTATGCATAAATGCATAAATGTAAAGGCTGAAAGTGATCAAATGTACCGATGTTGGTTACCTTCACTGAAAATACGCCAAAAGATGTGTGTAGCGCCCTCATTTACGCTCAAGTCATCCAGTGTTGCTCAAAATTTGATTTGCAAAAGATGAGAAAATGACAGCATAGGTCAATGACCTGACATGACCTCGGCCCGATATCCTCAGTCAAGACGTCAAATGAATGGAAGTTGTCGTATGCCACGTTTTAACGCTCAACCAAACACTCTTTTCCCGTTCCGTTCGAAATGTTGTTCAGAACGGCCTGTACGGGCAGATAAAGTGTCCAAAGTTGACTTTTTCGACCCTATTTGACATTGAAGATATTGACCTAGGGTCATGAAAGTTGTCAATATAAACCGTTTTGATCTTACCCTGTCCACAAAATTTCATGTCTTTAGCTCCTTCCATTTCCGAGATCGGGGGTCCTTTTGTTCCCCCTGCCAGTGCGCGTTAACGCGAAACCCCCTTCCACTGCGCGGGTTAAACCTGGGCGCGACTCCTCTTTGGTTCAACGAGAAAGCAGTGCGTGAGATCTCTATTAAGAGAAACTTAAGGTTCCATCTGAACGATAAAGTCATATGAGATGCTGATATATCTACCATCGCATAGAATCTACGGTATCTCCACGCTGTCTGGAATGCGGGACCATATTTCTTCCAAACTCTTGTCCACCATAGTTAATGCGTTGGTCATCTCTCACGATCACTATTATCTGGCAGTTTTGACAGTCTCGCAAAACAACCTGCAGCGTCTTCAGTGTTCAAAATGTTCTCCTCGACATTTCTGGCGGACAAATTCGACCACACATCCGGTGTGCGAGTTGATCTGGTCCACCTCTCCACCTGTCAACAGCGTGAACTGCGTCCTCTGAACTTACTCCGCAAGTTGATTTCGACAAATGAAACGGATTCTTGTCTTTCAGCTAAAGGTCAGCCGTTTCCTCCGTTGTCTGTCTCAGCAGACGGGACACTTATCTGGGTCTCTCGCGCGTGGCAACGGACGCAGGCAGACGGTCTCTTGAACGCGGTGTTGAACAGTGTGTTATTTTGTCATCTCAGGCTGTCAGATTGATTATTTCTGTCATTAAATGTGAAATCGCTGCCAGATTAGTATATTAATATGCGGGTTTGGGCATCGGTTTTATTTGTATTCTCCCATTTAGACTGTATTATGCATTCCCTTATCGCTGTGTTCCTTTCACACGTCTGACTGGACACTAAGATAAGGTAGTCTTTTCCAGGACGAATAATGCTGGAATGATGTAATATGTAGATAGGCGAGTAAATGAGGATTACGTTTTTTTCATGGTAGCTGTCTGTGTGGATTGCCAAGTCTGTGTAGCACCCGAGGATGTAATAATAATAGCAGCTAGATACGATTTCAAGCCATGTACCACACGGCTTCTTCTGGTCTCTCCACCGTCCTGTAGCTGGCATTAACATTTCAGAAGCATGTTTGTGTTTATCATCACAACGTCCGAGCCACATTCGCAATGGAGTGGTCCCCAGAAGTCCTCTTAACCCTGTTCCCGTATGAAGGGGGCTTCAGAACCCCCCCCCCTTTTGCTGGCCATTTCCAGAGTTTTTGAGCAGCTTCACGAAACTTGGTGAATTTTCTTGTCTATTCTTCCTACATATTACGCCAAATTTTCATAGTTTTATTTCTGTCATGGGAGGGCCAGTCCACGTTTTTGAGAGGCACCTCATGCCATTTTGTGTGCTGTTGAAGGCAATAAAAAACTGCTGGCAAATTGAAACTTTTATGATAGAATTTTGAGATTTATGTCTTTGTGTCAGTAAATATCTGCCAAAACATGAAAAAAATATTTTTGCCAACTTCAGGGTAATGTGTAAGGTCAGGTAAAGGTCAAAATTCGAAATCTGGTTTTACGCAAATATTGTTGACACTTATTTTAGAAAAGCAAAATCGAGAACAGATATGACTAAGAGCAGTTCCTTCAAGTTCTCTTTCAAGTATCAGCCTCATTTTAGGTCGGGTCACGGATCTATGATCTTAAATGTTTATGGGCGTATCCTTTATCACGACGGCCATACTTAGAAATTTAGGAATATTGGCTTCGTTCCCGCTACAATGGAAAGCACTTCTGTAGGACATAGCATGGACTATTGTCTTGCTCGCAACAGATAAATGCAAAATAGGCATTGCAGCGATGGCATCGATGTCAGGTGAACCGAAGCTCGCAACGTGTGTAATCTTATACTACCTGGAGGCGAAATTTAACATTTACATGGATGGCCGGTCAAATATGAAGCGCTTGGGTAGGGGATCAGTTTTAAAGCTAGAACTTAAAACTTTATATGGATGTATAGCTAAATAGTTGTGCAATGTGCGGATTTAATTTTGTTTCTCTGAAGTCATTTTACAAGGTCAGGTCAAGGTCAGAAGTCGAAATTTGTTTTTTCGCTGTAATTTCGGCGCCGTTTTTTCAAATGCCAAACTCGGAATATATATGACGTAGAAGGGTGCCTTCTACTTGTGTACCAAGTTTCAGGTTGATATCAGGTCGGGTCACGGAGCTATGACCTAAAATGTCAGTGCGCGTACCCTATATCGCAATAACCATAAAATGGAATTTTTGAAATAGAGTGAATTCAAATGATTGAAAACGTTTACAGATAACATTAAATGCACACGAGATCATTCCAAGTGACCCCAAGGTCACTGGAGGTCATTTAAGGTCAAAGGTCACAAGTTGATCTGAGAAACTAGTGACCATGACAGTTTCCCCCTTTTCATGTCCCTGCCACCGCCTATGTTAACATTATACAAACACTGTAATGCGGTTTGTACTTCTTTAGTATAACATGACTAGCAGAAGCCAAAAAGGGTGTTTGCCTCTTTTGTTCATTCAGTTGTTAGAAAACTAATCTTCCTATTTTTGAAACCCTGTGAACGCCCATGAATTTTCTCAAAATTTCAGATTTGCGGACTCATGGTAAAAGCCCTATCCATAATCTCTCGATTCATGCCAGTTTCATCGAAATTGGTCAATAAACAACGGAGTTATAAGAAGTCCAAAAGTAACCCCCATTTTGACATTTTTCCCCCTGTATCCACAAATTTTAAAATCTTGGAAATTTCTTTTTATAAAATTTAGTTCACGTCACAGCAAATCGATTGCCGTTTGTTGCGATGAAATTGGACTAGTAGTTCTCGAGATCTCAGGGGGGCCGAATCCGCCCCCCTGCCGGGAATCGACCATACCGTCTAGCCCTCCGGGAATAGGGTTAAAACAAACTTTTCTTAGTTAAAGTTGTTCGGATTTTCTTCAGATTCCAAAAATGTGTTAACTTTTCCCCGATTATGGCCATCTTGGGGAGCATTGCCCAGTTGCCTCCCCAACCCATCAGTGAGATTCGCATATTACCACCGCTTTTGCCGTTTGTCAATATCTCTTTGACGATCATTTGCAAACTCTTGAACTTTTTTCATGCCTTGTTTTATTCAAATATGCTATTGACTTGACATAACCTAGGTTTGAGATTTTGCCACGAGATTTACAAATGATATGCTTACACCTACTGAAAATTGCACGTTCCTAGCTTGCTTCCTTTGCCCTGTTAAAAAAAAAAAAACACCAAGTAGTCCTCTAGAACCACCCTATTTTTCACTCTTGCCAGCGAACGACTGTTGAACCTGCTCATTTTCTGTGCTTTTAGATTCCTGACGCATTCTCACCAACCGCTACAGCACGTGGCGTTTACGCAAGGTATTTGGAGACACCGCACCGCTGCTGATAGTCGCAGCTTGGCTTCATAATTTGGCGTGGCCCTATTTCCTCTAGTTATCATTCTTGCCACCAGATGCCACCCTCCCTGCGTTCACGAAAGGAATAGTGAATTCCAATGACTGGGGACGTTTTCAAACGCTAAGAAATGAACTCAAGGCCATACCACGTGACTCTGAAGTCATGTGAGGTCATTTAAGTTCCTAGGCCGTAAGTTCACCTCATGGACATGCGACCATGACAGCTCCCCTTTTTCCATTTTCCTTGCGGCGTCTATGCCAACACGATAAATACAGAGCACATTATATGCTCTGTAATGTAATGTGCTCTTTATAACAATAATATGTTTCGTATTTTTTAAATGTAGCATGAAAAGCAAATCTAAAAAATAATTTAAGCCTTCGTATTAGTTCAGCTTTAAAAAAAAATATTACTTCCATTTTCCAAACTCTGTAGACGTCTATGAATTTTCTGAAAATTCCAAAATCGCATCAATAAACTGCCCAATCATGCAAACGGCATCAAAATCGGGTGGTAAACAACGGAATTAAAAGAAGTAAAAATACCAAATGATTCTGTCTTTCTTACACACATTCCCCCCGCATCGGCCCCTTTTCAAGATTTCCAAAACTCCTTTTCATCAAAAGTAGTTTACGTCATGATGAATCGATGGTCGTTTGTTGCGATGAAATCGGACAGACAGTTCTCGAAGTCTCGGATGGGGGGAGGGTCGAATAAGCCCCCATATGGGAATGCGCCCCAGCGCTATGAATATTGGAATAGGTTTAACTTATGGTTTTCTGGTCGGAATGCTATATATTTTGGTGTGTGCAATTGACGTCTGCTGAAATGATGATGCTACAGACGCCGAGAAGCCTCTGTGAATTCGACCTCAAGTACCTATCACATTTGTTTTGCTCTGGTTGTCAAGCTGTACAGACGATGCCAAATCGACGTATTCGGCGCCTGCTCTATCCTTTTTGCAGGGGCCCTGAGCTGAGCCTGAGTTTGTTTACAAAATACTGTTTGCTCGGTTGTTTTTATTGTCACGTCCTTCAACGCGCGATGAAATGAAATAGTCTTCGCACATGCAAGAGATCGCGATGGTCATCTGCGTTTTGGGCGACGTGACGCAAAAGACTCATATTGCGATGCGGACCCAGAGCGGAGGGTATATTTATGCACTGCAGATTGGTAACCTTTACATGCTTTCTTGCACAAGCTGTCGCATTCAAGCTTAAGATGCTTTTTGTCGTTAGCATCTTACTGTTTGGCAATAGCACGATAATAAAGGTTGATGTATGAATACAATGTACGCATTTAACAGAAAGAAAGCGAGACTTTGCGAGGACGGTGTTAAGTGAGTCCACACCACAGCAAGTTTTTCGGGAATAGCTGAGGCAATGTTTGACTTCTTATTTAAATTTGGTCATAGGCCAAAAAAAAGGCAACAGCCACGTGACCTAATTCCCGCAGAATATGGCGTTTTTCCCAAGCTGGCAAAAACATGAGAGGGGCTCTATTCTATGAAGTCTACCACCACCTCCAAGGAGTCCGTCAGCCTGCCGTTGAACAGCTTTGTTCAACGACACCTTACAGTCGTAATCAAGCTGAGTTGAAGCCCGAGCTGGCTTGTGAATATACGGCACTAATGAGAGCGGTCTATGACGAAGCCTTGTGAAGTAGCATGATGTCTCTGCCTCCGCCGCCTCTGCCCGCCCGGCAAATTGCCGAGGCTGAATCAACAAAGATGCTGTCAGGGACTGTGTATTTACATGACAAAAGGTGACAAATGCCAAGAATTGCATGTTTTCCTTTCTAGTGTATTTGCAAGTTGCAGAGGGGTTTGTGATCGTTGGGACGATGTGGCGATGATGCTGGCTTGAGTTTAGTGATGACAAGGACACACTAGCAGATAATAGGGATACTCGTAACATAAACAACTGTGTTGGTAATAAGATATCTAAAACAACGATTCTTAACAATACTTGTGCGAGGTGAAAAAAGGATACCTGCTGTGTAACACTTCCAGAAAAGTCATCATTATCAGAACGGTTCAAAAATGCGTCGTATAATCGGTTCCGACACGTTTTAGTACGAAACAAAAATATCCACTCCTGGAAGTGCACTGTCAGGGAGGCCAGTCAAGGATAAACCGTGACCTACATGAAAAGAAAAAAAACTAGTTGTGCTCCTCACCATCACATTTTGGTTGGTACACATTTTGAATGCGATACAAGCATGCATTAATACTGCTTCGTAGCTAGTCCATCGTGGCACCGTTCATGGGGTGAGCAACTGTTTATGATATAAAGTCACGAGTTGACTCGCCAGTTTGTGAACAACGCCTGGTATGACATGACCAGACCTGAAACCGCGGCCACAGTCGTCATATGCTGTGGCCTGTTGTGTCTGTGCACGATAAAAACCAGTCTCTAAAATTCTCATCGGCTATTTTAGTGCCATTAGCTTTTATTTTTGTGTCTGGTCGCTATAATTTGTTAAAATAAGCGTGATGCACAGAAGATTCCCATTGTTTATTTTAACACTTGTTTTACGCGTTTATCTTTCCTTGGCTCCATTTTGACATCCTTTTGGTTGTAATGCTGATAACAATCCGAAAAGACGTGGAGGCTTTCCGTCGCACTATTTATATTGTTTTAGTGGCGTTGTTCCATTTAGGATGATTACGCCAGTGCGTGGAAAAGTAAAAACAGAGAAAACCATGCTCTGGGCAGGGATGACTAGAAATCCACAATCGTCACCTCTATCCCCATATTTTGATATCAGTGATATGGGTTGTAAGAACAACGCTATACTGAAATACATAGCCATGCAAATAATGGATACAAAATCGATCTTTATAGAAGTTTAATAAGCCTTGAGTTTGAATGCGATAATTTACATAGAGTGACCCAAAATTGTTGCCATTTGTTCCATTTTACGTTTTTTGTACGCTGCTTGTGTTTGCGTTTTCTGAACGTTTTCTTATGCTGTTCTTGTCAGCGTTATCAAAATTCATTGTTTATTTTTATTATTTGGAACAGTCTGAATTAATCCCGAAAGCACCAAACTACAGCATATGCTCCAATTTTTATCCATTTAGGCTACCAGTTAATGTTGCTCGTCTGGGTATCGCTCCACAGACGCTAGCTCGTGCTTCGGCGCTGACCCGTCGCATCATTTTTGGGGTTTCGTTCTTTATCAATATTTTTGGTCAATTCCTTGTTGGCCACTCCCATGATTGCATAAATATTCAATCTCATTTATAAGCACGGAGGACTCAGGTCCCGTGAACACCATAGACAGATGAGGCCCGTTCACCAGAGGTCAAACGGCTCCGCGTCACGCTTTCCACTTCAGTCAAGAGATGCAATCAAGGTTTATGGTGTATAACTTCTTATGACGAAGCCTCTCACGTGCTAGAGACCGCATGACGGTTATGTTTCCACATGTCATGAGAGATATAATATAATAAAATGCTCAGGGCCTCTTAGACCTCTTGTTCTACGTCATTTACCGTTTCAGTAACAACAACCGTTTTTTACGACTTCCAGGGCTGAAAGGATGCACACTATTCATTATTTTAAAAGAAGAACAGAACCAGGACATCAACAGTTGGTTGGTTAATGAGGCTTAGGGGCGCATTGGACATCAACAGTGACCAAAGCGGTACAGAAATGCTTACGTCGTGCCATACAACGGAATCGCAATAAGTCTAAGGCGTCTGAAAATATCATTGCATCATTTCCTAAAACAAGTGACAGTGTGACAGTGCATATGCACGTGCATTGGGCAGAGGCCGCTTCAGTACTTTACTAATCCACGTACCTCGCCAGTAAATTTCGTAAGTGGCTTTGGAAGCATTTTGAGGGATACCATTACCAAGAAGGATGGTCAACATCTGCTTTGGACTGGTCTGACTGCGTTGGACTTCATATGTGATCTCTTCTTATGGGTAATTCATAATCAACACTGTAGGGAATCGTCCAACAATCTTGTAGTCTCAGGTGGAGAATGGAGAACGGTTCGAAGGGTCAGTGCCGAAACATGCGAGCACGACTCTTGAGAAGTAGACTCGTGGTAGTAACAATTTGCACAAACCGAAAAGGAGACCATCTGAAGCGGCTGATATGGTGATGTTTGTCGGGTTCAACAAGAAATGCAATATAAAATGGCAACGATTACAGAACGCTTTGATACACACTGGTTGCTGCGGTCTTATTTTTAAGGCTACACAAAATGGCGGGAACCCGGTGCTTTATTCATCAGTAGCAACTCCTGCCGTCGAATGCGGGAAACAAGCCAGAAAAAAAAACAGATTGGGGAGTTTCGAGCATTGTTTTTCAACAAAGAAGGACCAATGATTTTGTCGTGCGTTTTTGTACTCCTAACTGCCCCAAACTTTGGGAATTTGCATTTTTGATACCAAAAGTTCCTGTAGCAGCGAACAGTTATTGTTTACAATGGAATCGTGCTCCTTGTCAGCAAGTCTTCCATTTGCAAGTCTCACAATAGCCTGAATTAGATTTGCCGGCAAAGTCTTTTGGGTACTCTCTGGAAGAAAATCATGATTTATGCTGGCGTAGACGCATGCCACGTTGATGAAACTGACTCATAATTAATGTGTTTTGATGCAAATTAAGTGTCAAATGTGTTATAATTGAAATGTTACTTTCAGTACGATTTGAAGGCCAAGTCAACAGCTTTGAAATCTACCTCAGTTTTTGCACTGCTGCTTTACGAATGGTGCCAGATTGGGCTTATGGCTGCTACGCGGATCGGCATTTATTTTGACAGGCCTTTACAAAGGGGGATGAATGTGGGGACATGCCGTTTTAGTTAATCATACCACATTTCCACTCCGGTTATTATTTCAGTGAACATATGACAGAAATCTACTCAAAATTAACTTCACTAAGGGAATGTTCTCGGGACTCAAAAGACATGAAATGGACATGGTCGACAACGCGGTGTGGTGAGGACAAACCCCATTAACGAACTTCACCAACAGACACAGACCTCTGATCATCAGGCGCGCTTGGTGCGGCTGTCATGGTGATACACCATCATTGTCCGTGCGCATTCTCATATCCAAGAAACAGCCGTAAACATCTCTTCGGGAACAATCAAAACCCTGGAGTCCATGCCACGCACGTGAAACAACCACCACGCGAGGCTAACCCAGCCTCCGACGTTTTCCAGCATGGACCTTGCCAGTTCCGCACGCACAACCATTTCTGCAGCGGCAATGAACAAACTCGTAAAACTCTCTCTGAAGAGCAGTAAAGTCGCGACTTCGCGGATGCTCGCGCCCGACCCCGAGTCCCGAGGCCGCCAATATCTCTGGGGCGTTCTCGAGTCAACTACAACAGTGTCCGCACTCCCCGGCGTCCAGCCCTCGCGGCCGCCAGCGGCAGCTCCGGATCCTTTGTACGCTGAATCACCGTCCTGTACAAAATTCGTTTTCACCGTATCACAAGCAGCCCGGCGGGCTAAGCCCTGGGCGGCGCTGTCGCTGGCGGGTCCGGTCAGCCGCAGCCTCCAAGCTGGTCCCGAAACGCCGCTCGGTCCGCGCCGCGTCGGCGCCGACGATACCGACGCCGGCCGTCGCCGCGGACGCGCTCACTTGAACAGAATCCTCCTGAACGCGCGCCGGAAGTCCTTGTTGAAGATGGTGTAGATAACCGGGTTCAGCGCCGAGTTCATGTAGCCGAGCCAGAAGGCGAAGGCGAACCCCCAGTCGGCGATGTGGCAGCTCTTGCAGAGCGGCGTCAGCACGTACAGGAAGAAGAACGGCAGCCAGCAGGCGATGAACGAGCCCATGATGAGGCCCAGGATGAGCGTGGCGCGCTTCTCCTTCTTGCGCGCCAGCCGGCGCTTCTCGCGGTCCGGGTCGCGGCACATGCGCACCGCGCTGGGCTCGGTCGCCGGCTCGACGGCCGCCGGCTCCTGCCGCACCTGCAGCCGGCCCATGTCGATCATCTCGCGCTTCGCCTTGGACGTCTTGCGGCTCCAGACGGGCGCGCGGAAGTGCCGCTTCAGCGGCAGCACCACCGTGCACCGGCCCTGCTGGCCCGAGTCGGACGATGAGCGCTCCGCCTCGCCGTCGGTGCCGGCCGGCGCGCGCCGCGTCGGCGACGGCGGCAGCGCGCCGTTCGGCTCGGCGGCCGGCAGCACGGCCAGCGCCGAGTGCGCGCTGACGGCGCGCGGCGGCTCCCGGCGGCTGCCGTGCCGCGACGCCGGCCCCGCCTCGCTGCCGGCGCTCGACTTGCGACTGTCGGTGTCGCCGCTAGGTGGCAGGTCGTGGTGCACCTCGGCGGCGGTCAGCGCCACCGTGGAGGCGGGCACGGCGCGCGGCCGCCGCTTGACGTAGCGGCGCGCGCGGCTGCGTGCCGCGAAGTAGATGCGGATGTAGACGAAGATCATGATGATGGAAGGGATGTAGAAGCTGCCCAGCGCTGAGTACATCACGTAGCCGATGTCGTCGGATAACTGAAATGGAAAAGGTCAATGTGAGGTCGCCGCCACTGCTTCTGCATGCAGCTTTTGACTGAAAAGTGTGACATCGGAAGGGTCACGAAGACGAGACGCAGTAAGTGTGACTGTTTTCCAGTCTTTCGGGGAGGTTCAGATTATCAAACGGAAACCGAGTAACGAATCTGGTCTCTGAAAGAAGAGTTGTAGGGTCGAAAGACAAGGTTTGCAATGGTCACATGCACCGGACTATCAAAATATCTGGTATGGCCTTGTGACGTTGTCTTGCTCAAAAAAATAGTGGTGCCTACAATGAAGCGGCGCGTGTTTCACCGCATGGAAACTGCCGAGATTGTTTATTGGAAAAGGAGCACGGGGATCTGGCACAGTTTCTAGTTCAATACATTTAGACTGATTGTTTCAGTTGCCCTCCATCTATTTAGAATATAACGATGACCTGCCAGACATGTCTCATCACTGGAGACTGCAATTATGCCAAACAACGTAACAGGCTGGACGCACGACAAGGCAACTAATGCAGTACTGCAGATCCCGGGAAAAAAAAACGATTAAGAAAAGGCACTTGAACCGATCTCACGAGCCATTCAGCCCAGGGCAAGAGTCTGACTACGACAGGATGATGAAACACGCTTCAGTTATGCTTGCTCAGAGTTCTTCAGGAAGCCATAGTTTTATGTCTCTGACAAGTCTTAATGTCCTTCCGAGGTCAGGTTCTCTGGCCGATGAAAAAATCCACCTCATATAATTCCATGGGCCACCATCAGTTCTTGTCATGCCTGACCTCTCATTGAAGAGGAGGATTTTCGGGTTGTTGAAAATTTGTTGCCAAAAAAGTTTCAGCAAATACATGAAGCGCCTCCTGAATCCTTCCTAGACAAACAACATAACTGGTCATATTCTATTAGCCTGACCTGGCCACTCGTCATTGTAATCATGATGTGGCACCATATCTGAAGGAATCATTTACGCCAACAAGGATGATAACCATCTGCAACTGTGCAACATCAGACCGATGCAGTCCGTTTGAAGGAAATTTCCTACAATAAAGGTCGTACGAGGGAAATTTCATAGCGTCTTTCGAGAAACAATTTCGAAACACAGCCCACACGATGCCCAAAGCTGTTGATCGAGCACTGTGCGCGACCCGTCAGCACGTGGGCAATTATAGTGCCGCCACCCGCGGCAGGATAAAAGCGAGCATGTAAAAGTATCACTTGAATGAGCAGGCTGTTTGATATGTGCGTGTGTAATTTCATGTCTATATCTTGATACAACATCGGATAAAAGTTGTTAGAAAGTCATGCCAAATCGCACGGATATCCTCGCGTTTGCAGTTACTTGCGTACGCGTACGTACATTTGGGCACGTGCGCATCGGCTTTACGTACATTTGTCACGGAAGCGCGTTGTGTCATCGACATCACGGAACAAATTCAGTTCAATTAGGTCTATTTCAGCGCTCGAACCGCTTTGGGTCCCTTGACTCTTAACAGAGACGCTTTCCAGTGCTGCGAGCGCGACAAAATCGATAGCCCATAATTGGGTGCACGCTCCACGGCGCCCATCGCCGGTAATGACGACCAGGCTGCCATCTTTTTAATCTACTCGGCCGAAATTGCCGCGGCATTATCTCATTACCACCTATTGATATTTAACGGCGGCGGCGGTACGGCGGCCGTCTTCAAACGAAGTCCTGTCGCCGCGGGCTGTTTACACGGGCATTCAGCGGCCGACGAGGCCCGCGGGGCCGGCGGGCGTCGCCGACCCGCGCCCACGCGGCGCCGCCGCGCCGGCCCCGATGAGTCTCCGGGCGCGCCGGCCGACAGCAAGACGCACGACCGGCGCCGGCGGCCGCCGCCGCTGTCCGGCGGCGGCCGCTGTCCGGCGCGGACACTGATGGCCGCGCCCTGTCCGGCCCGGCCGGCGCCCGCTGACGGACGGGGGCGCGCGTGGGAACGCCGGCAGCGGCCGCGCCGACGGGCCCGGCCCGCCCCGGCCGCCGGCCGTCCTGTGTGGCGTGCCGGGCGTTATTGTTGCGCGGTTGCAATTGTGACGCCCGTGCAACACGTTGAGTCGTTCCCGCGGACGACGTCCGGAGGCAGCAGCACTCGCTTCACGACTTCGACTGACTGCAACAACTGACTGAATTCGTGGTCTCCGGGCACACGCTGAATACCGTGAATATTGATGTGTCATTTATGCCATTGGTGAAACGAATGATACAGATTCGAGCATTTCATCTGTCATGACGCAACCTTCATCTGACAAAATATAAGCGCATTTCAAAGGAGCTTACCCATGCCAACGTCACATCAGTGGTGCAAACAACTCGCAATCGATGGATGGCAATTATCGTAGAACACCGTCCAAAGCCCTGGCAACAGGCTCCATCGACGGGCCCCCCGGCCGGCTGCGGCCAGGCCCGCCGTGCGTTTCACGCGCGGCCGCGACGGATGGCCCGGCGACTCTGACGCGGGCGACGGGACGCGTGCCGCCGACGGCCGCGGGCACGGCGGCGGCCGTAATAACTCAGCCCGCGCGGCCGGCCGCTTGTTATGAAGCCCGGCCGGAATTTCAGCAATTACGTCCGAGCGATGGATGCGCCAAACAGCGTGGGAGTGCGGCCGGACATATCCGGACGGCGGCCGGCGGAGGCCGTCACGGCCCCGGGCAAGGCCGTCACGACTCCGGGCAAGGCCGTCACGGCCCCGGGCAGAGGCCGCAGTCTCTCCGAGCAGAGGGCGTCACGGTTCGGGACAGAGGCCTCCGCCTCTCCAGGCAGACGTCGCCGCGGCTCCGGGCAGAGGCCGTTACGGCCCCGGGCAGAGGCCGCCACGCTCCGGGCAGAGTCTGTCGAGAACGGGCTCGAATCTGCCGTGGACAGCAGCCGGCTCTGCCGTAGACGGCGTCTAATTCGACCGCGAACAGCGCGAAACGGCAGTCTGCCGAGTCCCATCCCACCTGGTCAGGCGCAGATCGCGGCCACGCCCTGGCCGTGTAGGGAAGTTCCCTGAACACAACCGTCTGATGACAAAAAATGGTCTGCTCAGCAGGAACGTGGCGAGACATCTGCGAAGATTATTAGGGTGGGAGTCTGAATGGGATTTCGTACTATCTTTCGTGGTCAATTCCAGCTGTTAAAATGTAAGCATATCTTGCATTCGGGAGGGTCATTTTCTGTTAACACTCTTCTGTCGGGTCTCCAGGCATTGGTTTCTGATCTTCCATGTTTATTTATTTCATGGATAATGAGCATTTTTCTCGTATTAAAAGGAATGCAGTTGACGGCTGAAACCGCAGAAGATGATCACCTCTTCACAATTTGTCATGACTTATCGGCAGATGAAAACTGAGCATCTAAAGCCTTTTAACGCACGTTGTTCAATTTCCCAAAGACCTGTAAAATCCGATTGCAGAGAGCCATCAGTCAGCGACTTAACGATGTGCCAGAGTACCGTGTAACAGCCGCTGTTATCAGAATCGGGCGTTCCTGCTAACCGAACAATCAGATAATTGGTCAACATTCCAGTGAGTTTCCGGCAGACATCACTGGAAAAAATGTCGAATGCTCGTTACGAAATCAAATTTTTCTTCGCAGCATTATGTCTGAAGACGGTTTTAAATATATCGATGGAATGGGAAAGGCAAAGTGAGATGTGCTAGCGAGCACGACCATAAATAGCATCATGGTTTTTTCAAATTTGCTGAAATTTGATGTTGTTTCAGTGCTGTCTCAACTCGTTGATTTCAAATGACTTGAAGTTGGCCAATCATATGTACAGTGGTATAATTGATCTATGATAGTCATATAAATGCAACGTACCACTCAGTATTGCGGCTGAAAATTGCCATGCTCTAACCGGCTTTGCAATCGATAACGTATTTTCATAACGACATGTACAAAGTGTAAGCATAAATAGCAAACCACAGATTTTTGTTCAATATGAATAGAAAGCACGAACGTCGGCAAACCGAGATTCTAGCTCAGGATACCTAAAGCCACTGTGTTGTTCTGCATAGGCAAACAGCTGAAGACGTGGAATCGACAGCTATGGCCTATAAACGCATCCCAGCATCAAAAGTTTTATCTTCCCAGTTTCGTAAACATGCCTTAAAACGCGGGCTCGTGTTGTTCAGCAGGCGACTTGGGAAGGTCTTCCCGGTCTTTTTCAGGGGCCTGTTTTCCTATTCTCCTCTGCGGGTTCTTTTACAAATCCCCGAAAAGTTTCCTGTTGATCGACAAGTGGATATTTTTTTCGTCCTTTCAGCCGGCAGACTTCCTGCTCTGGTATTCAGACGATCGCGGCTCACTGACGCAAAACGGTACAAATTCACGAAGCCAGCTTTTGTGAACAACAATGCTCCAATGCGTTACTCATAGGTTCGAGACCAATCGAAAAGAATTCGCGTGAAATACGAGGGTGTGTCTACGTTCAGGTAGCTTAAAACATATGCGTTGTTGTTTGGTTTCCCTCTAATTGGTGTCCAAGAGAGAGTTAAATATAGGCGTTGATTCCAATCGAACTTAAGCAACACCTCGCTGCTCATATTACGCAAATCATTGTTATTTTATGCATTCAGCTGTCTACGTCAATAAAAGGGATATCCACAAGAAGTGATGCATTCAGCATTAAAAAACTCCGAAAAGAGATCGGAAGATCACGGAAGAACGTCGTACAGTCTTTTATTTTAGATCCATATTGATCCAAGAACGCCGGACGTCTTTGCGAGGCAGCACAATTATGTTTAACAAGTACGACAGTGGATTTGTGTTTAACGAGGATGTCGGTATCGTAGTGCTGCAGCCCTGCTATAGTTGGATGTCTTTCCAAATGGGTTCTTGCGAATGCTGTACAATAGTAATTTAATATGTTATGATGTAAAACCATTTTCTGAACAATCTACTATTGCGTGTTTTTCTTTTTTTTTGCTGCGGGCAAAGGTTTTCTCCACTGCCTCTTTGTAATGTCTGAACAAAATGCTTTCACCATCCAGGGTATCCCGAGAAAGTAACTTTCCATACAAATCAGGACGTCGGGGAGAGGAACGGTTTCGAAGAATTCATGCATATACAGCCGCCGGGAAATGCATTGAGGTGGGATTCAGCCGAGCTAAGGGAGACCGGACGGGCGCCATTTCTTCGCATCAGTCACTCCGTGCTAAGAGGATTTCCACATTTCGCCCGGCCTGCAATCGAAAGCATCCATCTTCGAGATGGATTTTCGCGTGCCGATTAAGAGAACGGGGCAAAAATCGTTGCCCGGAGTGTGGGCGCCAGTCGGGGTCGGGGTGACAGCGGAGGACTGGGGAGCCGACCGGCGTCGGTCCGGGTCGGCAGGGCGGGGACAGCGAGCGCCGCCTGCGGGGCTCTGTCTGGCTCTGGCGCCATTAAACCGCGGCCACCAGCCGCAGCCAGCCCCCGAATAAATCAGCCGTCCGAGAAGATTGGCGCGCGGTCGGCCGCTCGCGCCGTCTCGGGTCGGACCGCAGGGACAGAGTGAGAAGATGTGATGGCGAGAGTGGGGTGTGTGTGCGCGCGGCGGAGAGAGAGAAAAAAGGGGAAGAGAGAGAGAGAGACGGACAGACAAGGAGGATGCCAGAGAGAGAGGGACAAAGAGAACGACGGAGAGAGGGACAGGGAGAGAGAGGGACAAAGGGATAGGGCAGAGAGAAGGACAGAGAGAGAATGGGGGAAGGGACAGATGGGGACAGAGAGAGGGACAGAGGGAGAGGATAGAGAGACGGACAGGCAGAGCGGACAGAGAGAGGGGCAGGGAGAGAGGACAGAGAGAAAGGCATATAAAGGGACAAAGAGAGGAAGGGAGGTAGAAAGGGAAGCAGAGAGGGAGAGGGATAGACAGAGAGGACAGAGGCAGAGAGGGGAAGACAGAGCGGGGAAGACAACGCCCTGCAGGCATGCCTGTTTTGTCTCGACTGAAACATTGGCTGTCCGTAAAATTTGTACCATTTGTAAAGACAGTCTGCCCTTCGAACCGACAGCAAATTAGCTAAAACTTCGACACTAATTGCGTGCGCAGCATAATTTCTCCTCTGTCGGGCATATGGGC
Organism: Capitulum mitella; assembly: GCA_030062745.1. Lineage (NCBI taxonomy): Eukaryota > Metazoa > Arthropoda > Thecostraca > Pollicipedomorpha > Pollicipedidae > Capitulum > Capitulum mitella. Next base: position 22,481,694 of record CP099839.1, read on the forward strand.
TGGCTTTTCGGCCTAGAACTTTTCTTAAGCGAAAGCGATCACTTTTGTTTAAAAAAAAGTATTCGCATGCAAAAGAAAGCGTTTAACGGAAAACGTATCAAATTTGTTTTCTTGTCCCAAGCCAACATTATTTTATCTAGTACATGAAACGATATTATGCACATCGCATATGTATTGTTTACGCATGAGCAGAATATTCTCAGGCAACGAAGCTCAACATAAAACTCGTCGTAATAACATTTTGTCTTTAACAACAATATAAAGAATCTGACAGCAAGCAGATTGTTTCCTAATACATGTGCATTGCCCAGAAAAGGTCGCAGCTACAGTAACGCTTGTATATTTTTAAACGTACCTAAATCATGCTTATTGCATACCAATGAATACATACATAAACCACTTTGACCCAACACCGCATGGGGGTGTCAAATATGGCACCCTCCTCGATTTTTCGAATAACTTCTGAAGCGTTACAGTCAGCCCAACCAAATTTTCAGTATGTGTACATCAATCAATTTACATATTTCGGCATCAAAACCATTTCCATGGTAGGTCATAGAGACATGTCGCCATGAGCAAACCCTTGCATGCATGTTTTCGCCTCCTTGCGATGGTGCAGATATTCTTGTTTCTATAATATTCGCGAGTATAATGCATGAATTATTTAGACTTATATAGATTAGGAGTCATTCTAACATGGCATGCATGCATACATAATATGCATACATAACATGCATGACGACAATGGGTTTGATTTGCATTGTGGGCGATAGAAGTGGTTGCCACTGACCTTCCCCATCAAGTCAGACAAGCCATATATGCACCTCTCAGCAAGGTTCACCAAAAGCAACGTGAGGTCATGTCAGGTTACTTCATAGGTAGATGTCGAACGAAATACAAAAACGGAACGAAATACAACATTGTCTTTGAAAGGTCGTTCAGTAGCAGTAGAGAGCAATTATTGCTCCTGGCCAGAAAAAGAAAAATAACCATCTATCCTGTCCTTGCTTGACCTTGACCAGATGAAGAGCAGACAGCGCAGATTTAATCATCACACGATGTCATTTCAGTTCTGTATTTGGCGCAGTTAGGAATCCCAGCGAGTTATTATTGCTCTTTGTCAGGGAGAGTAATGCAACCATATCTGGCCTGACCGAGACTGACCCTGGCCGGATGAAAAGTAGGTAATGTAAAACTGATCATCAGAAGGTTTCACCTCCGTCCTTTTCGTCACGTACATCAAAACGGCTGCGAGTAAGTATCGACCTTTCGCTTGTAAGGTAAGACCAATAGTTCACCTCACCTTGGTTGACCTTGACTCTAAATTATTGAACATTTTGGCATGCTTCTGTTGCAGGAGATCGTGGCATTCCATTTCATACCCAGCTAAAGGTTCTAAGACCAATGTTGCCGCTGATACGATGCACAAACCGATGTCAGTTTTTCCGACGTCGTGTTACGCGTTTTCCGTGACCTGTGACATCATCAGTCACGTGATCAGGGCTAACATAGTATTTTCTGAATGGCATACTCAGTGCTATCGATTGGTGGTAGACCGGTTCAGATCTGACAGTTAGATCCTGAGGTAGTAGGGGCGCCCTTTGCGGCAGATTTCCCAGGCGGTCGCGGGTACAAAACCACGCAAAGCGGTGCCGGGTTAATGACACATTGTGCAAAAGAATTGTGGGTGTAAGGGTTTTAGCAGACTTGACTTTCCAATGTTTGGCAAAGTTTGCAGTTTTCGAACTCCTGCGTCGCCCTAACACTCCCGCTATGCAGCCGATGGAACGACAGAGCACTTCAAAGGGCTCTCGTCTCAAAGCGCACAGAAATCATTCGATTGTCAGACAAGGAATGTAATCTCAGGGCCATTGCCGTTGATCGAAGCTACCCTTATCTTTGGGTGGGCCGCCAGCGTAGCAAAAGAGAATGGTCGAGGCTTCCGCTGATTGGCCAAGTGACGATGCTTCAGGATCGCTCCAGCTACACCGAGAACTCTGACCAAACCATAGCTTTCTTCAGGGCGTCTGGAGAACACGGAGCGGATTGACAACGGCAAAGCTGATTGGTCGTGACGGCCGCTGTCTATTTCTGGCCGCGGTAAGGTCCGGTTGGCGGCCGAAGGGCGTGGGCGGTCCAGGCAGTCCGGCATCTGGTGACCACTCGCCGGGATTTCGCCGAACATTCAACTCACCGCCGGCGATGGCTCGTATTCTCCAGTCAGGCGTGCAAAAGGCATTAACCTTTTCGCCGCGTGCTAAAACCGTTCGGTAGTCGGCAAGAGCTCCATAGCGTCCACGATCAAACGGGCAAAAGCCATTAGACAAGCCATGACACACTGCAGAGACCACCAGATATTTCGCAACTGGCGATTGCTATAAGGGGGAAACCAGCGTCATCGGGGTTGTCCGAAAGCAAATACTAACCTTGGAAAAACTGATGGACGTCAGTGAATGCACCGCAGAGAGTCACAAAAACGCCACAAACGCCAAAGTGCCAAGGATCCCCAGAACTTGTCAAAGTGGCCAAAAAGGCAAAAAATATTCCTACCTTTCCTTTCAAGACTATCGACACCATCTCGATGAGGCTCCCTGGAAGTTTTCCACATTTCAGAGTAATCTAAAGGTTTTCCTTCCGGCCTCCTTGCAATACATCAGCTATGCTTGTGACTTGGAATGATTTCTGAATTGGCAGAGACGAATAAACAGATAAGTAAAAGACACGACAGGCTGATAACTAGTGGTGTACCTGACAACGCTGGACGCCTTAACCCTTGCCCGGCGCGGTCATTTTACACCCTCGCCCGACGGGGTTCCTAAAACGACCACCCTACTAACTTTTACACAAAGAGAAACAGAGCAACGCGAAGAACACCAGTGTGTTGCTCGTCACGTAAGCAACACAACGACATGTCATCCCAACGACATCCCACAACGAAATCCCAACGACATCCCAGTTTCAGGTCAACAGGTGACCTTTCAAGTCACAGTAATGGCCTGAAAATGGCCATGTCAAAATGTATCGAGGTTTCCCTAGCAATGTAGTTTCCAAGCTTACCAAAATGAATCGATTCCATGAGCACCAGCGTTTGGTCATTGTCTCATATGTCGAAAAATGTATAAGTTTTTGGATATAGGCCAATGTGCGACTTTCCAGGTCACAAGAATGTCATGGTAGCCGAAATTTGCAATGGGAGGCATGATAGTCCCATTACACTTTTGTTGGATCACAGGTCAAACGAGCGACGACAAGCGTGCCAGACTTGGTACACCAGTTCTCCTCGGACTGGGAGATCACTTATTTGGGGTCGCGGCCACGTTAGTTCTCAAAGCCATCGCCAGGGCTCCCATGTCGTTCTACGGCAATTGCTCCTTGTCGAAAATCACTTGACTCGAGCTAAAGCCACCAAATTTGGTCTGCACGTAGACGGGCACACGGCTCATCCGAACATATCATTGTGATGACTGCGACAGTTTCTCAAGGTCACCGCTAGGGGTGCAATATGATTTTGAATTTCCGAGCTTTCGAATTTCCCTGCCCCAGCGTGAATTTGACCTAGAAAGTGGCTTTACGTTACGTCAAGCTATGTTTGACAAAATAATACTGACGCGATGGATCGTAATAAAGCTTTCTTGAAAGTGTAGGTATTACTTATCTCGTACACAAAACTACAGTGACGTTTGACGTCAATGTTTGATGTGAAGTCACGCTGGGTCACGTTTGATGACCTAGCTTGACCTCTGGTAACCTGACCCTTCCCACATACTACAGTCAGGTCATTGACACCAAGATTTGTAAATGGAACATGAAACACAACATCGCAATGCCCGATTTCCAACAAATGAAGTGTGTTGCTCGAGTTGGTTAAAAACACGACTACCATGGTGTAAAAAAGAGGCATGTCACAACCTATCGCATGAGAAATTCTGAAAACTTTACTCAAGGTGTATAAATGTTGAGAACTCAGCTGCAGAAAAAAAGCGCTCTGTCTTTTACCACTTCAAAATATTGAAGAAAACCGCCAGTGGCCCTAAATTACCCCCTCCCCGCCGGGTGAGGGTTAATGTGTGCGGCCTCTCCTCTGTGCCTCTCCTCTGAGACAGCGGCCTGCGCGGACTGCCAGTCCGGGCCCCGTCTGTGCCCGGCTGGAGGCCGGACGGCTGGGAGCGCTGGCAGAGGCTCGTCGGCCGCCGACCCGACATCCCGCTGACGTCAGAAACTCCGTTAACGTCGCCGCGGCTGCAGCCGTTTTTTAACGGCGGCGAGGCCGGACGGCCGAATGTATCGACCTGAACTGACGGCCCGGCGATCCAGGCTGCCCCCCAGCTCCGGCAGTCCCGCCAGCTCCCGCGGCCCCGTCGGGCCGGCAGCCCCGCCAGCCCCGCCAGCCCTGGCAGCGCCTTCAGGAAGCGGAGAATATTGCCCCGCGCTTTGCACTGCACTGCGCTCGTAAACAACATTGGTTTCAAACGAAAATTTCTGGAAATGCGTGGAAAAGTTATGATGGCCCTAAAACTGATCAGTTCATTATCCTACTAATAATGAATGTGCAAATATAATGCAATACGTGTAATGTAGCATAATGCATCGAATCTATTAAAACAGGAATAATGTAAATAATGCAACTAATATATAAAATTCATATCACCATTGTCATACAAAATATTCCGACGTCATTACTTTTCCATGTTTGATTTTTCCGGTATAGCTTCTGAATGGCAAAAGCGACTAGTCCGATGGACATCACAGCTGCCGGACCTGGCTCCTGTCGTCATAAGCCTTGTTCATGGCCAGAGATTTCGTGGAAAAAAATATTGGGGGAAGCCTGAATGGGATTTCAGACCATTTCTTCACAGTTCCTGCCATATGCCTAACGTAAAAATGTCTGACGGGTCTAGACCGCAACGTCCGAGGATGCCAAGTAATGGGCCAGGTTATTATGACAGCCTGAATGACGATGCTATTCCAGACACCGCTTGTTCTTCTTTATCTGTGCTTTCTTAAGCACGTGAAGTACACAAAGCTCGTCGGAGATGCCACGTATTCCAGAGATAAGGCCCAGCATAACAAAGGTAACTCCAGCTGAAAATGACGACGGCCATACGTTGAATTCGCGTGATGGTGGTTTCCGTCATTTGGAAGACGAATGTGACCCTACAAAGAATACAGGCTCCAATGCAAATGAAACATTTCAGTTTGTCGTAACATTACGCATCAGAGGTGCCCAAATGGTTAACAAAAGGTTTCACGAAAACTGGAAGGAAGAGAAATATCCAATTAATGCCAACCAGTGGTGCAAATGGCCGATAATGATTATTGCATTTTTCGCATCGGTCTGGTGCTATGCACCAATATGTCTTACCCGTCTTTAAGAGGCCCCTTATGTGATGACAAAACTTTATCGCAACATGAATAGCCTCATATCTTGTCCATATGCCTAATGTTCCAGGCCATGTGTTAGCTGCACATTCAACCGAAAGGTGTTTCTGATTGTAATAGATGAAAATTGCACCAGTAGCTGCAAAATCATGAGTCTTGTTACTTTCAAACTTCTAAAGGTGTTTCACTGTTAACCTTACCACCAAGTGCCCAGGTTCTTGGAGTATCATGATCCGATTTGATTTATCTATCGTCCATTCTGGATCTTCATAAGCAAACGAGGTACAGATAGGATAAGCTGAACAAGACCAAACGAAAGCTAATAAGTTAATAGTTTGGATCTATGCTGATGCTGAGCCGCGGCAGTGAACATTGCCAAACTTCTATTGGCCTGCAATCGCTTGAAGTGGCAAATTCCGTCATTTGCAGGCCTACGGGTGCGAGTAACCATTTAAACTTTGCGGATAATGCTGCGGGTGTTGTCCAAACTTGGCGAACGGTTTCCGTATCCTATCACGTTCGAACGAACTTGAGAGCGGGGGAGTCTGGGAGAGCGAGGCACGCAAATGGCCAGTACGAATCGGCGGTGGTCGGTCCGCTCTGCAAAATCAGCGCTCTTCTGCCGCGCGAGACAATGACGGGCTGCTCGCACGTGCGCCGACGGCCGGTTATCATAAGAGGCCACTTGTGGTCCTCGTGAAACGGAGCCATCAGGAACGGTAATGCGCCTCCGGAGACGACCAGAAGATGGAAGTCTGGCGCCACGACTGGTGCACTATCGTAAAGGGAGGCAGAAACGACTGGAGGAGTATATTTTTGTACATTTCGAGGACCTCGGGAATACGGGTAGATGATGTAGCCCGCTTCTCTATGGCAGAACACATATTGAATGGCCCCCAAGACGAACCGAATCATTTACATCTGCAGCGGTTTGATTTCCCAACAAATTATGGCTGGCTTCCTTTGAGCCATAAGCTAGTTTCAAACGGCAAATACTGTCTAGAATGGGATTTATCCGATACTTACAGATCAAAGCTCTTTGTTTTGGTGAGGATGTACTCCCTTGTTTTGTGCTTTGGCTGTGTTCGTTTTTGCGTGGGTAACGCAGCGTGTTGTTGATAGACCCCGAGCAAGCTCATAAGTGAACATTCTTTGTACCAGGATAAGCTGATTTTAGATGCAAAAACAGCAAATCTTTAAAACCCAGCAGCTCTTGTCATATCCTATGGCTTTTCTGAACCATTTTCCGCCATTTTTTCAGTGTCTGTAGTCATTTTTGTCTTTGTCACAAAGAGGGTGGGCCGAACGTTGATATCATAGTAGGAAGCCCCCAGTAAAATCATTTAAAATGTTAAACCGGCACCGCCTAGCATGTTTTTGCACCCACGACCGCCTGGGGTGTCAAAAAGGGCAACCTCTGTTATCTCAGGATCTAACCATCGGATCTGGACCGGTCTCCCAACAATCGATAGTCCAGAGTCTTGCGATTCAGAAAATGCTATGTTAGCCCTGGTCGCGTGGTGCGATGTCCAGGTCACGAAAAACGCATAAAATGGCGTTGGAAAAACTTACACCGATTCGTACTTCATATCATCGGCAATACTGGCTTTAGAGCCTTCAACTGGATATCAAACGAAAGGTCACGATCTTCTGGATCAAAAGCACGCCAAAACATTAAACACTATCGGGTTAAGGTCAACTTAAGTCAGCTGAAATACTGACATGACTTTATATTTCAAAGATCGATACTTACTCGCAACTGTTTTGATCCCAGTGGGAAAAGGACGAAGAGAAACCTTCTGATGATCAGTTTTGCACTACCTGCTTTTCATCCAGTGAAGGTCAGTCTAGTTCAGGTCAGATAATGTTGTATTACTCTTCCCGACAAAGATCGATAATTGATCGCTGAGCTTCTTAATTGCGTCAAGTACGGGACTGAAATGGCATTTCATGATAATTAAATCTGCGCTGTCTGCTTTTATCGGGCCAAGGTCAAGTCAGGTCAGGGCAGGTCGTTATTTTTATTTTCCTCATTAGGAAGAATAATTGCTCTCTGCTGCCACGAAACGCTCTTCCACAGGCAATGAATTTCATTTCGTTCTGACATCTACCTATGACGTGACCTGACATAACCTCACATAGCATTGGTGAACCTTGCTAAAAGACGTATATAGGTTTGCTTGCCTGGCTTCAGCGATGGGAAAGATCAACGGCAACCACTCCTCTCTCCAGCAATGCAAATCAGTCCAATTTTCATCATGCATGTGACCTAGAATGACCTCTAATACTGATGTCTGACGGTGCTATATTTTCTGGGGGACCGTTATCCATGTAAATCCAGAAACTCCGTGTATCATATTCGCAAATGTTATAAAAAACGAGCCATGTTCGCACTGCCGCCTAAAGCGGCAAAGCATGCATTCAAGGGTTCACTTATGACGTCATATCTCCATGACCTGAGCTAACATGAAAATGAGTTGATGTCAAAATATGTGAAATTGACTGATGAACAGGTTTTGAAAGTTTGGTTGTGCTGTCTCTCATGGTTCAGGAGTTATTTCCGGAAAACCGAAGGGGTGCCCAATTTGACATCCCCGTAGGTGGTGCCGGGCTAATACGGTGCAGACGTTGGTGAACCCAGTCACATGGTTCTGGTGATCCTGGCGATGACACCCTCCAGCCGTCAGAACTATTGTTTCACGTGCTTCGGTTGACACTTTCAGGGTTCATGAACAGTCACACGCCTGCTGTTGAGGGGCACAAACAGACAGACCACATCCACGCTGCAGGGTTCCCGTCGGTTCCTCAGCTTGGATCGAGCACGATTGATCCACCTGTTGTCGTCAGTCCACCCTTGCGCTCCGCTGACGCAGCCGAGCTGGGCCAAACTGATGACGTGACAACAAATCGCACCGGGCTCAGGCCGTCGCAGTTGACCAGCGCCCCGCGCCGCCGCCGGGGAGGGCGACTGGACCGCGGCGAGCCGTCATGACGAGTTTGCGGGGCGCCCCGGACCGCTACCGTCCGGGCCGGCCGGCCGCTGCATCGGCGGCCATTGATCGGACGGCCAAGTTGAATCGCCGGCGAGGAGCGAACGCGCTCCTGTCCGCGCCGTCCGACGGCGCCCCTCCCCCGGGAGGAGCCAGCTGACAAAAACACCCGCCAAGGCGACGCTCCAAATCGTCTCTGACAGCCCGGCCACAACCTGGGAAAAGTCAGACGTCTCGGGTCCCGAGGTCGATTGCGGGATGTTGTGGCGCCGTCGGCGGCGAAATGAAGTTATGAGTCCTTGCAGAGTTGGAGGCAGACTGTGCCGCATTGCACGGGGCATGGCGGGACACACGTAGCCAGGCGGCTGCTGCCTTGTCTCCGGATCTGGTTTGCAGATTGCGAGTTTTGCGTTTTACTTGCCGCATGATTATGTCCCTCATGTGATTATGATACGATATTATACATGTATTATTTACTATAGATATATTTATTTACTATATATATTATATATATAGATATTATGATATGATATTATATATACAGTGATTATGCCTGTATCACTGAACTGAAAGGGTGAAGCACAGCTGACCGGCTTTAAACGTCAACGCGAACTGATGTTTTGCCGCTAATGTGCACGCATCTAGGTGTACATCTGATGTGCCTCAAAATAATTCGAACGAGTGGTATTACATTCGTGCAGTAACTGGTGGCCACGCAAGTTGGAAGTTTTTTTGCAGGTTTGTAAGTAGAATTATCCAACGACGACAGGGTGTTATTTCCTCGCATCTCGCTCGTCACTCTGCGACGTACGATCTGTTTTGCGGACCAGACGACCAACTGACTGACGTCTGACTACACGTGACTAAAGAGTGGACGTCTCGCCTCAAGTGGTTGTGTCCCCTGACACAAAAACAAATGATGAAAAGCCCTGCAGGTCACACATACTCAAAAATGCACCATCAGTCCATTTTCCTCTGTCTGTCCGTGAAAATTCCTCTCAAATGCTGCTTTTTACTTTGGAGTAGTTGCACTGGCCTTTTTCGGCATTACAGAGCACGGACGGGCGCGCGGCTACCGCATAACACTTTATTGAGTGTAACACTGCTGGAGGAGTAAAAAATGATGGCACTACATCCACCTCTGTTGCGACAAAGTACCTTAGTTTTCTGACAATGGTCGTTGGATGGTCCCTTTCGGCTATCCTGAATTTATCCTGACCGTCATAAAATAAGGTAAACAGAAAAACTCAACAGCAGAATTACAAGGCGTGACTATCTGAGTCTCGAAGATAAACAGTATTAGGTCGTAGTTAACAGTTCAACAATGGCAAAAAATGACTTCAAATATGCCTCTTTCGGTTGCTTCCGACCAAGTAAAAAAACATGACTTTCTGCAATAACCATAAACAATGTGGGCAAAGCTGAAATTGTTAACTCTCGCTGACACCGTGGATAACACCCATGCGGAAGGCACAATAAGACTGAGCCCCGTAAAACATTTGAAACGTTCGCAATGCGGTGACGACCGTGGCCGTATCATGATCTTCCTCTGATCTGCTTCGAGAAAGAGGACTTACGTCAATGAGCTATCGTGTAATTAACCCCACGGTTTGCGAGAATGCGTGGAATGTCTTTAAATTCAGCCATACAAAATTTCAGAGCAATCGGAGAATTCCTTGTCGGACATCCAACAAAAATCATCGGGGGAGGGGAGGGCACCAACCCCCCGTACTTGCGGGAATTAAGCAATATTATTATGCTTCATTCGTTGTCAAAACGACATCATAAACTCTCGCGCTATGACTGATGCCGCTGCGGCACCCCGATCCGTTTCGTTCCCAGTGCACTTCACAAAAGAAGAATAAGCCGCATCGGTGCTGGGCTTCGGCCCCAGGCATGAATATCTGAGGACCGGATCCGACTCTGGGGCATTGAACTTGCAAGGACAATCGGAGTCGGGCGAGGCAATTTCTTCGACAGATTGCCCCCTGTTCGGCCAAGGCTGAAACAGCTCACTGTCATCGAGCCCGAGCTACGTGAAGTTGAAAGTTGCAGTTCTCTAGAGTGATGCAAATTCGCTGTGCATTTAAAGGCTGGCCGACCGTCGCAGTGACGCGACATGGAGACCACAGTCGAGAGCACGGGGACAAAGATAAGATCAGTGTTTAATTCATATAAAGCCAGACTTTCTGAGGATTGCGTGGTGTGGCTGAGGCTTGTGCTGCAGAGGAAACACCAGCTGAAATCGGATCATTATCGGGTGTAAATGTACAGTGTGCGTTTCCAATCGTTCCGTTCATTGCCACTGATACGTCACTTCTGCTCGTCAGTAGTGAGAGTCTAAGTTAACTTCCTTCGTTGGACCACGTTACATCTAATGTATAAATGCTAATGAAAGTTCATGATAAACATTTGTTTTTTCCGTGGTGGCAGCGTTGTAGATGACTGAAAAAGCAACCTAGGTTAGAGGTTTTAGAGCGGAAGTGCCTTTCTGTTTTCAGTCCGCTAAAATTTCAGCCCGAGTTAGTTTCTTGATTGGCTCTCGAAGACACAGAAATGATGATGGACACCTTGGGATCGGCGGATGCGAAAAAAAATATGACATAACCATTTTTCCTCCACTACCACACATTCATGGGCGATTTCATGCCATTCTAAATGCAGGCCCCTTTATATTCGCGGTTGATGTTAATTTACTGTGACTGAAAAGTCTGATGGGTATTTGAACACCTTTATGCTCCCATATCTGCAGTGTTTTTCCGTTCGTAATTAGCTGGTCAAATCTAATCAAGCTCGTGATATCTGTCACCGATATGTGAAATACGATAGATTAAAACACCATGTGTCCACTACAGTAAATTTATCTCCAAATAATTCAGTTAAACTAGTGAAATAGAATGTTTTTGAAAGCTGGTCTTTGAAAAACGTCTACCCTCAACAGAATTTATTTGATTTTTATGGCGTTCCATTAGTAACCCAGTAATGGTTTTTAACATCAAGATGTCAACATCCTTTGCCAGCGTCGTGGTGAGGAAGTAACTTTTGGGCAGTTTCATTAAGTTAAATGTGATTAGTTCCCGTTGCATTTATTTAGATTATATTGACGTGGTTTCAAGTCCATCTGTTACCTTATGCATGTTGAAAGACGTGTTTTTTTATACGCAGCATAATACAGGATTATCGACTGATCCTCCACTTCGTCAAATGGGCATCGTCCGTACTTGTCATCATAACCTAAATAGGTAGTAGCCCTTTCAACGTGCATGATATATTCTGACTGGATGCGAATAACATGTGATGCAACCTCTTTTCCTCGGCGGTCATTGCAAACCTATGACGTCATTGTTTCCTCCGAAAGTAACTTGCACACTCCACAGTAATAGCTGAAATCCTCCCAGCAGCCAAAGGAATACGGGGGAGGGGGGGGGGGGGAATTTCTTATTCAACGGTGTCACGCCAGATACCAAGTCAAAAGCGGGCCAGATCTTTACCAATGGCATGGACGTAAACATGGAATGCACCATGCATCTTGGGTGTTTTATGCATGTGTAGAACTTTTTCGAGCTTCTGGAAAGGGAACGCATGAAGATTGGGAGTTGACACCGACTGTGCAGAACACGTGGAAGTCTCTGCACGCATAAGCGTAGCTAATACGTGACGATGAAAGCAAACAACGTGTCAAGCAGCGCAGATTACTAAAACACATACCAGATCCTGGAGAGCATCGCGTGTATGCAAATATGGAACAGATATGAAGCGGGGTCCGCACTGAATAAATACAGCTCAGCAATCACCGACGAAGAAAAACGTTCGCCGCAGACCAGCGGCATTCGTCTCTCCTTTCCCTACCCTACCTCAGGGAGCCAGAGCGAAGCACCCCGTCATTTGCTGCGACTCTTGCAGATGAGCTGTCCCGACGTACCGCAGCGCAACAACCTGGAGGGCATTCGGGCAAAACTGCTGCGGCAGGCGACGGCCACATAATTTATGTGGTCTGAGAACTATGGCTTCGTTTGGGCTGGCGTAACTCGAGGGCCATTTACAACATGCGGTGGATTTGTGTGATGGTGGCTCAGGACCAAATGAAAGTAGTTCATTCTGGCGGCGTTTCTCCCCTCAGGGCAATGTGTCGTCCGCAATGGCCGTCAGCTTATTAGGGTCAGTCTCAGCCAAGTGAAATGCTGTCATTCTTGAACGTCAGCCACCGCTGAACGCTGGACGAAATATTGCGCGAGATTTAATGCGCCTTATGTGGCGAAAAACACGCAATATCTTTTGTGTTGTGCTACACGCAGCAGAAGGACGTTCAACGTAGAAAGAAAACCCGGTTATTGTTGGTGAGAGAACCGCGGTGTCACAAATAATACGCAGATATAACCATAGCTTTCCTGACATCGAATTAAAACGCAGTATTCCAGTTCAACATCCTCGGTCACAAACATCGAATGTAGAAGATATTCGCACAGTTACGTTTAAAGTTTTGATTTATTTTTTTATTTTCGCTGACCGTCACCCAAGATTAGGCAAACAGGAGTGCCTCTCGTTCACCCTAACGACGCACAGAACCATACGTTGATATCAAAGATCATGAAAGCAGGTCGCCGCATTCCCTGCTAAGAAATGGAAGCAAACGCAAACAAGTGTGAAAAGCAGAATAATGTCATTGTTACGTACGAAGAAGACTAAAAGTAGTTATAAACAAAGCCAGCTCATGACTGCCCGCTTTTCCGTACCAGACATGAGCACTCTCAATCGGAATAAGTAAAGGAATCAATCACACGGGTCGGGTCGGGTCAGGGCTTTGCCTGGTCGTCGACATGCGAAGTCAAGCTAGATCACCAAGGAGTCCATCCAGTTAAGCAAGGTTTGTTGTCTGGTGGCCTGCAGGGGCCAGCGCCGTTGGTTAGAACGATTCTCTGATGTACATGATTTGCACGATTCGGGCATTGGATAGCTATTGATTATACGTACTGAGGAATTTCGTACGAACTGATTTCTTAATTACATATCTAGAATCGGAAATTTCGGCCACAGTACGATAAATGCCAATAAATGTTTCATTTTGTAGTCTGGGATCAAAGCACGAAGTGTTCAGAAGTTCGAAATTTCCGTTTGTTAATGATTATTCAAGTTATTATGAGTGTCTTATTTTTTGTCATTGATTTCTTTCTCTTCTATATTAATCCGCGCAGCGCAAGGAGGTTGCGCGCTAACGAGCACTGCAAGGGGAGCACAAAAGTGCCCGCTTTTCGAGCATAGAAACAGAAAGAGCTAGAAACATGAAATTTTACGTTCACGGTGGGGTCATAACGATTTACATTGTGTGCAGTTTTCATGATCCTAGGTTTATATCTTCGAGGTCAATTGAGGTCGAAAACGTCAACTTTGGACAATTTTCGGCCCGTAAAGGCCATTCCGTACATCTTTTAAAACGAAACGGGAAAACAGTGTTCGTTTGGGCATTAAAATATGGAATACGACAAGTCCCACTCACCTGACGTCTTCACGGATAATTTTGGGCCGAGGTCATGCCAGCCTATTGACCTATGGTGTCATGTTTTCATCCTTTGCAGATCAGATTTCGAGCAACACGAGATAGGTTGAGTGTAAATGAGGGCGCTACACGCATCTTTTGGCGTATTTTCACTGGAGGTAGCCAACATCGGTACATTTGACCACTTCCAGCGTTTATATTTACTTATGTATGTATATGCATGCACACATACACATGTGTATCACACATGAGTATCAATGTGCCAAACGTTTTTTTAGTAGGGTCTTCGAATACATTTTCATAAAGATCGGCATATTGCCAAGCAAATCTGGACCAGGTCACAAAATAGTTGCCTCTGACCTTTGATTACCTGGATCTGCACTGACTGGTATATACTAGCGTATCCATGTGTGCTCACGTGTTTTTATTAGGGTCTTTTAATGCATATTTCATACAAATCGACATGTCGCAAAGTAACTCTGGGCCAGGTCGAAAGAAACTGTACTTTGGCCTTTGATGGCCTTAACCTTAACTGACCCTGGTATATGTAAGTGTATCAGTTTGCGCACACGTGTTTTTATTAGGGTCTTTGAATGCATATTTCACAGAAAGCGACATATTGCGAAGCAAATCTGGACCAGGTCACAAGCTGTTTGACCTTGACCTTTGGTGACCTTGATCCTTAATGACCCTGGCTTTGATCTTAGCACATCCATCACTTGTGCCCGAATGACTTCGCCTGATTGTGTTCAAGCGGTAATCTTAGGTAGAACGCTAGTTCTTTCACAAAGTCCCCATTTGTCAGCGTCAACCGTTGCTTTCGTTATGTTTGCTTGACTTCAAATGCTTGAACTTCAAAATCTCCGACCTATTTTCTATTTGTCTGCTCCAATCGACAAGTTATTCAATTCGCACAAATGTCACAAAGTAGCCGCAACCAGCTCCGATCCGTTCTCGAGATTAAAAAAAAATTAGGTGGGGGCATAAAAAGACCCTTTTTTCAGTGAGCATGTTAAGTTGAAAGCTAAAGGTGGTTGATTTTTCAGTACCGTATGCAGTACGGTGAGTATTTGTGACTTAGCAATATCATTTGGTTCCAGAATTTTGTACTCCTTAAATATATGCTCAGAGATGACAGGGAATAGACGTGTTTAATAACTTCGGCTGCATTTAATAACTGCTTTTGCCGGATGACTAATCGATTTACGTGTGACGTGTAATTTGAACCTCATAGAAGGCGACATTAGTTCCAGTGCAGGACCAGTGAGCTGTAAAGTAGATGAGCGGTCGGCTTGCCAGTTGGGTTTCTAACCCTCTTAATGACGTTTATGTCATGACGTGCTATGCTGGCAATATAATGCATATGACCAGACAGCTTCAAATTTTTATCAGTCAATCCGTTAAGGTATTTTGTCTCATCACTTTCGTAAATCCGCTTGTTGTTTATGTATATATTTGACTGAAATTGTGCTCAGGTTTATAGAATAATGATGAAAGTATGTCATGACAACAATAAAAATATGTATAATAACTCTGAAAAATGCTGAGAAAATGTTTTATCAGTATTTAAAATTTACTCTCAACTAATTCGACGCGGATGTCAGCGGTTCATTTGCAGTGCATAAGTATTGCAACCTACAAACTATGTTAGAAATGTAGAAAAGAAATAGAAGAAGAAAGAAAATGTATAGAAAATAATGATATATAATGTATATAAAAAAGAAAACGTAAGAAAATGTATACAGCCTGCAACCTGCCTTAGAAAGATCGTGTATGCATATTAGAAGAGGACCTAGAATAGGCTTTTGAGGAACCCCAGTATTAACATTTATGTAGTCAAAGTATGTTGTATGCTAACACATTGTTTTTGGTTTGAGAAGTATAAGTTTCAATGATTCCCAATGATTTATTTCCTATCCCATATTTTTCGTTTCTTTATCTAATGCTGTTTATTATACATGAAAGTTCAACTGCAATTGGCGACTAAAGGTCACGAATTTCTCTTCATTAGAGTCGTAAATCTTGCTATAAACAGTACATTGCACATAAGTTAGTTTCAGTAAAAAAAAAATAATAATAATAATCACATCAATCACAGCGACGTATTAGAGGGCAGTTTGACCAACAAAAGCATGCGACACAAAACTCAACCAATTACACCTGAACCCAAACAATAGCCATTGGTTTATAAAGGACGCACATCAATGGTGTCATTGTGTTCAATGTTGTGATTCATGGCCTTGAAATGACCATGTCAAAATATGCCGGAGTTTTCTCGGCAATATAGTTCCCAAGCTTTTCAACATAAGTCGACTCCGTAAGTACCAGCGTATTTGCTGGTACTTACGGAAGTAGTGTAAAATATATAGGTATTCGGGTCTAGCTTAATGGTTGACCTCCCAGGTCACAAAAATGTCATGATAGAGCCGAAATTTGCAATGGGAGGCATGATAGACCCATTACACTTCTGTCGGGTCACAGGTCAAACGAGCTACGACACGCGTGCCACCGGTTCTTTTCGGGCTGGGAGGGGGTCGCCTATTTGGGGTCGCAGCCACCTTAGTTCCCGAGGTCACCGCCAGCGGCGCTCACGTCGTTTTACGGCAATAGCTCCTTGTCGAAAATTACTCGAGCTAGAGCCTCCAAATCTGGGTGCACGTAGGCGGACACACGGTCTGTCCTTACATATAACCGTGGTGACCACGATAGTCTGTCTGGGTCACCGCTAGGGGCGCAACCAAAATTAGAATTTTCGAATTTTTTAATTTCTTTGACCCGGCGTGAACTGAGCCTACAAACTGGATTTACATTACGGCAAACGATGTTCACAAAATAATGCTGACATGGTGAATCGTAATAAAGCATTCTGGCAAGTGCAGGCATCACTTATTCCGTATACAAAATTACAATGGCATTTGGTGTCAATGTTTGAACTTCATGTTTGGCCTAGCTTGACCTCTGATGATCTGACCCTTCCCATGCACTAAAACCAGGTCACTGACACCAGCATTAACAAAAGAAACCAGTAACACAACATTGCAATACCCAATTCCCAACAAATAAAATGTATTGTTTGATTTGGTTAAAAACACAACCGACACGGCCTGCACAGAAAGGTCACAGGTCACGACCTATTGCATGTAAAATTCTAATAAAATGCATAACATATGTAATTGATCAAAACGCAGCTATAGCAAAAATCAGCACTCTATCTCCCACCAGCAAAACGTTTTTAAGAAAAGCCGCAGGGATCCTAAAACACCGCCCGAGCGGGAAAGGGTTAATACAGATTTAATATGCTTAAAATTTTATTCATAAAAGGGCCACAGATAGAGTCAAACCTACACTGAATAGTACAACACGTTTTGCTAGGCTACCGTTTGCTATCCGATATTGAATGAAAGATTTCTTAACTCATTCATTCATTCATTCGTTCATTCATTCCGTATTTCATCTGCAATGCAGGGTTTTTCAGGTCAAAAGTCTGGTAGTATATATATATATATATATATATATATATATATATATATACAAAATTTATATATGCAATTTTAAATATGTTAAAATCATACATACAATTTTAAATATATATAATACGTCCATATGTGGATATGTATATATGACTAGAACACCGTACAGCGCGAAAAATGCCATGAACTAAAAGCAAAAGTGCTACGAGTGTTGCGAAAATATTGATCATGCAACCGACATCTATCGCCATCGTCACCCCATTGGCACATGTCAGTTCAGGTCGCACCACTTCCGAATCCCACTCGTCAACTCGCGTCTTGAGCTGGCAGTTCGGAGACAAGCTGGCGCGCTGTTCCATGCCGCTGCGGCTCGAAAGTGGAAAGACCAGCGCGCGAGCTCCGTCCGCACCCTAGGGACCTGCATCAGGCCGGCTACCAAGCCACGAGTTTCTCTCAGATACCTGCCCTCTGCATTTCACGTCCCTGGACGCGTCCGTAGGAACATGTTTACTGCTGATGAGTCTGTGTATTATGTCCAACTCCCTTTCGGCCGCTGTCTGGCCTACATTTGGCCATTTCAACCCCTGCAGCGCTGGCGTGATGTGGTCCTAACGCCGGACGCATTTCGCAATCCTAGCACTGTAGTTTATAACTTCTGGAATACTTTTACGCTGCATTGCACCCGCCCCAACCAACAGAACAGTAATATATACCGGGAAGGCTGACGCCTCCACCAGGATTTTTTTTTACCTTTGCCGGCAATCTGCAGGAGGATCTTGAGAGGCCGACTAACGTGACGTAACAGCGGCGCACTGTGCCAAAGATGTGCTCTTCAAACGCCACTGGTGTCGATCTTACATAATGTCCCAAATTTTGGCGCTGTCAGATGAGCTTATTTCTGCCTCTCCAAAACGCAATTGAAAGTTTTGGGTAAGTTTTGTTGCGCGAGAGGATGCTAGAATAAACTCCATCTTTGTCGGATTTAAAAAAAAAATCGAGTAAACCAACTCCGAGCGTCGATCAGTGCGGAGCCAACACAATTGTCAGGACCGGGTAGATCCTGAGAGTCGCCACAGTGAGGAAACTCGCATCGTCTTCATACAAAACCATTTTGGTGTTGTCTAGGAACGATGGCATGTCGTTGGAGAGGGAGAGGAAGAGGATAGGTGCAAAGATAGATCCCTGAAGTACCCCGCGGGTGATGGATAACGTGGTGTCACCTCGCACTCTATGGCGGCGATCTTGAAGCTAGTCTAAACTAGTGATCGTCAGTCCTTTGCCATTCAGGTTGTGTTTCTAGGAGTCTGCAGTAATGGACGCTGTCAAACGTTTCGAATGTTTCCGCTGTCGTCAGGCAGCTGACCAGACCTTGGTCCATGTCTTTGATCAGGTGACTGACAGCATCCAGCAAAGCCGACTCCATAGATCGTTCTAGCCTGAACCCATGCTGTTTGCCACAGGGCGTAAGGTGTGAGCACATGACATTCTCCGCAAGCTTCGGAATCGTCGTGAGAATGAACACCGGTCCGAAGTTGCTTCGCTGTTTATCACATCCCGACATAAATACGGTGACAACACCAACCACTTGCCATTCCAGTGGAAGCAGACAGCATACGATGGGGGTCTTAATAACCTGCAGTAAGTGCAGCTCTACTACTGGAAATGCCAAGAACAGCATGTTAACCATGATTCCTTCATCGTCATATGATTTGGATGATGGCATGCCTTTCAAAGCCTTGAAGTCTCACGCACTGTTACCGGGTGCACTCGGAACGCACCGCTCACAACCCGGGACGGAAAAGGTGGAAGCGGCCTGGTGTTACTCCGCTCAGCTTTAACATCCTCGGCCACTCGTGGTCCGACGAAGCAAAGTGCTTGTTCAATCTGTCTGCCTACTCGGTCGTGTGTTCATTAAGTGTGGTTGTTGCTTCACGTCGAGACGAGATCAGAAATCGGCCTTTATTCTTCCATATTGTTCTGCGACGATGCGTGCATGACGACAGAACGAACGCCGATCTTGCCTGAAATAACGCGTTTTTTTGCCGCGTTTCAGCTTTCTCGGTACGTTCGGCCAGTTCCCTGAAATGGGAGGGCGTCTCGATCGGCCTGCGCAGATCTCTTTCTCTGATCAAGCTTCGCAGCTCATCGTTATCATTGAGCCACGGGCACGGCCGTCGCCTGAGTCGGACTGCGCAGCCGGCCCATGTCTGTCCAGAACTGGTGACTTGGTTTTGCACCAGGTTCCTCACTTGTTTTCACGTCGTCTGACCTCTTTGCCTCAGTCCAGTCTATCATGAGTAGGCCTGGTTGCAAAGCATCCGGACCGACGGATCTGGTCGAGCGCATGGTGATTTTCCGTGGACGTTGACCTTATCGCTTCAGTGACGTCTCGGCAATCACTAGACCATGGTCATTCCAGGAGCATGCTCTGGCCATTGCTGATGTGAAGTCATCTGTGCAGCCAACCATGACGTGGCCTAACAAGGTACCTGTCTCGCGACGTTTCGGGAATAAACGATCTGTTTAGAGCTTAGGTCATGAAGACCTTACCTGTAGCGGTTACCATCACATCTGTCTTCCTGGAGAAGGTTTACGTTAGTGTCACCCAGCACGTAAAGTGGCTCCCCAGTCCCCATCAGATGCATAATCTGATATCGTACATCATCTAATGTGGGAGATATTGCGCTGTTTGGCGGACGGTGTATGACGCCGAGGGCGACAGGGATGCCAAAACGAACGCCACAATGTCGCGAGGACAGAGCCGGATGACGGCACTGTGAGCAGTTCCACTATTAAAGTTTCTCTCGATATTACAACGGTCACGCCCAGTCTGTTTCGTCGTTCCTGTCCAGTAGCACGGTCCCTTCTCAGAAACGTTACGAAAGGCCTTCTTTGACGACTCTGACGTCATTGCTAGTTTTGGCGTAATTTCCATTTCCTACGTTCTTCGTCCGCGCGATTTCATATCGTTAAAAGCTTCCGAGATTTTTAGACTCTCTAAGTGGGTTGATTTCTTCAATCGGAGTCGACAGCTGCTGCCAAAAGTCGCGAATTAGTTGAATTACACGTCTCCGAATTCTGGGACGTCTTGACGGCTGCGGAAAAAAATTTCCTCTTCTCGCTGGACAGTCTCATTCCCTCAACATAAGATCGACTTTTCCATATCGGTAATGTTTCGGCACCACACCTTGAAAGACTGTCCCTCCTCCACGGAAGGAATGAAATGAGAAAATTTTTGTTTAGAACGACAGCATCTACCTTGGACATATTCGGATGAAAATTTCTGATCGGTCCTGAGAAATATCAACGACCCACAGGAATGAGATTCTTGGTTGTCGTTTTGAATCACGACAGACCCTTCGCTGACTCTGCACTTCCGTGTGGAACGGTAACACTATTGACGGTTTCGCTGTCAGTTTGTAATCGCATAAGGTAAAAAGCCGCCGTCCTTGCGGCACGCTCTCTGATCGATACGGAGGCAGTGGGAGCTAACTCATGATGGCATGCGATGAGCATTTCAGATTCGCAAAGTTTCAAACAGCTTCAGTTTCAGATCGCCTTGGTGTTCGTATTTCAGCCATCAGCAGGCTGCCAAGTCTCATCGACCAGTCCTCATTTCCTTTTTCTAACGACGCACGCCTTTGCTGCTCATCCCGCATCAAACTTGACTAGACTGTTATGCTAATAAGATGTTCTAAAGCTTTTACAGCCAGGAGCTGTGGGACGGTAAATGTTACCTTTCCTACAGGACAGCCTGCATCATTTGGAATCGTGATAGGGAACTTTTTTCAAAATTGCTCTTTGCTCAGCCAAACACCATTGTCAGACTGGGTTGGCGAAATGCGCTCTAACCTAAATGTCGAAAATGGCCGATTGAACGTCGTTCATTCGAGGGGAATTCCGTTATTTAACCCTATTCCCGTCTTGGGGGAAGGCTTCAGAAGCCCTCCTTCGTTTGTTGCTCTCGGTATTTCCAGGACTTTTAAAGCAGCGTTGCGACACTTTGTTACCTCTTCCATCCATCTTTCTTACGCCCTCATAACGTTTCGTCATTTTATTTTTCCCAGGGGGGAGCCAGACTACCCTTTTGTGAGGAATCTCAGGATTTTTTGTGAGGATGAAAACTTTCCTCAAAAAAATTCCTCACAAAAGCCATTATTGACACTGTTGAAGGCAGACGGGAAATGGCTGCCAGAATAATTGTTTTTCTAAGATACAGTTTAAAACTTTGAATGAATGCATAGAAAAATAGCCCGGCAAACGTACAGAAATATTTTTATTGATCAGAGGCAACTTCCAAAGGTGAGGCCATTGTGAAATGTCCTATTTACTTTTATGTTGATATTTTTTAGGCGAATTTTTTAAACAAAAA
Organism: Capitulum mitella; assembly: GCA_030062745.1. Lineage (NCBI taxonomy): Eukaryota > Metazoa > Arthropoda > Thecostraca > Pollicipedomorpha > Pollicipedidae > Capitulum > Capitulum mitella. Next base: position 22,503,399 of record CP099839.1, read on the forward strand.
ACCGGAATGTTGACAGCTCCGCAAAGTGTTCTTTACTTATATTTTAAGCTGCAGGTCGATCTCAGTCTGGTCAAGGAGCTCGGACGCAAAATTTCCGCACGCATACCCTATATCACGACAGTCATAAACAAGACATTTAGAAATACAGTCGATCTAAATGACTGGAAACGTTTTCATGACTCTAGAACGCAAACCAAATGTCGTTCCATGTGATTCTCAGGCCACCTGAGGTCATTTGAGGGCGAAGGTTCCCAACATCACCCTATCGCTCAGATCCAATTTATCAAAAAGGCTGTAAGTTGATTTGAACATGCGACCAGGACCGTTCCCCTTTTTCATGCTAATGGCGCCGCCTATGCCAACGTTATACGGACAATGATATCGCAACACAATTTGTTATTTATAAACATTGAATGGCTTGCGAAAGCTCCAAAAATATTCTTAACTTTAATGCTCATTGAGTTTCAAAAAAATACTCCTTTTTCCCATCCCTGTCAACATCTATGAATTTCCTTGTAATTCTCAAAGTATAGACCAGAGGTAAAGTCCCATCAGGTAGCTCTCGATTCACTCCAATTGCATGAAAATCGTTTCATGAACAACATAGTTATATTAAGCAAAAATGACTTCTTTCCGTTTTTTTTTTACCTTGTGTAGCCATCTTTTGCGAAATTTCTAGTTTCGTCTGATACAAATGTAGTTTTCGTCATGGCGCATCGATTACCGTTTGTTACGATGAAATCAGACAGCTAGTTCTCAGTATCTCGGGGTGGCAGGGAATACGCTTCCCATACGGAAATGCGCACTGCCGTCATGGGTACGGGAATAGAAATAAAGAAAGTTATGCACACCCCGACCAGCGACCACAGAGAAATATTCCCTCCACGTGGTACACTAAAGGTCGCGATGTATACCATTCCTCGTAGACTCTTACAAGAATCATCGACTTGCATTACTCTGCGCCCAGACTTTGGCTGTAATATCGCCGACTCATTTGTTGCTGTCTGGCCGCGGGCGGCCGGCTAAGTCCCGTAAATAACGGCCGACTGGGTCGGGCAGGGAGCTGCCGCCGAGAGGCATTGAACCACTCTGCGAGGCCTCCCCCGTCGGGTCGGGCCGCAGCGAGAGCCTCGGACTCGTCTTAAGTGAGGACCTCGGTCACAATAAACACCAGGCGCACCAGTGCAAACCCGCCGGCTTTCTCCCCGACTGGAAAACTTAGACATATGATTTATCCCACTCGAGAAGCAAAATTTTAGGGCCATAAATTCCGTCTGAGCGGGGATAAATTGCCCAGCTGAGAAGCCGACCCGATAAAATGGCTGCGGCACGAAACCTCGACCCATGAAACGCAACACGCAGTGTTAACCGCAAAATCATGCCCTGAAATGGCTTGACTAATTATTTAATGCGCTACCCTCCCTCTTCTAGCCACTTCTGCAAGATCCGTCAAACACGAATGGTCGGTAAGACGTGTGTACAAAAAATGTAGACAACCCAACTTTTCAGACTAAAATATCTTGATCATCAGCGACACTTTTCTGCCTTCTGGTTCTAATCCCTTTGTCTTGGAGGCATTTCTGTCTTAGGCGTGAAATGCGTTGCAAGGTAACGCAGTAAGCAGCCTGCTGGGAACCGTGATCGGATGCCGCTGCATGTTTGTCCTGAATTATTGCTGTTCTCTGGGCCCGCGCTGGCCAATATCCCGTAGCTCAGCAACAGCGTACACACGTCACCTACCCGGACGGACAGTCGGATATTAAAGCCCCACTGACTGGCAATCGGCGTGCGGCAGGGCTATCGACTGACGGTCCGAAATTGGCCCCAGTGCTCTGCGCCGAATCCGTGCCGGTGGAGAAAATAGCGCTGCGTGATTCTGCCGAGGGGAGACGTGCCATCAGCACAGATCGATTGGTTTCACGGTCCGTCCCGCGGAGACGTCACGTTTGTCACGTCATGGTCACGATTGCCTCTGCCTGGGTTTCGGCTTCGCTTTTTATAAACACCAACGCGACGGGCGTTGGAAGCACTTTGCTCTGTTAGCATCGTCTTCAACTTTAAGTCATCTTGATGGGAGCAAACTGCGATCCGCAGTAAGTCCTGAGCTTCGTCTGGAGACCTCAGTAAAGTTTGGGAGGATCCGTGTTTACTTACGGCGGGCTTTGACATTGTGTTGTCCCAGCTCAGGCAAACACTTCACAGTGATGTGAATCAGATGTTTGCGGATCTTCAAGATCCGCGGGCACAGTAACTGCAATTTAGCCTTGCTTTGGGACCTAAATTTTACGGCTAAATCTCGCAGAGGGGGCCATTGGTCCCCCTCCTTCACGTCTCGGGAACTAACCGCCCGATTTTCCTACGAGATGATTTAAATGAATCCTTGTGACCTAATGAACAATTCTACATGCTTAAAAATCTGAAAGTCTTTAAAGGTGGTGTCACGGACCAAAAAGAGAGCTTTGTACCACGTTCATTGGTCGCCATTGTATCGGGCACTGTTGCTAAAAAGCTGTCTGGAATGAATGGCGATGAGACCCTTGACCAAAAATATGTTTTTGAAATCAAAACAGCAGGCACACACTTAACAGCGCTGCCTGGGACTGTACATGAAAGGGTTATGTACAATGTATCCTTCTTGTACTTTCGCGAATTTTTGCAGTCTGAAAGGAACAGAAATGAACGATTACGACCTTTCCTTTACTTTGAAGCGCGAAAACATAAAATGGTTTGCAATGGAGGTGACAGGAACGAAGAAACGAAGGAACGAAGAAAGCTGGCTTGCATCTTAATTTGAAAATGACTATATCGATGCGTATATTGTGCCTGCATACGCCGAAGTCAGAGAGTCTGATATTATGTTGACCTGGTGGTATGCATTGCAACGTACATACCCGGGAGTCCCACATCGGGGACAATGTTTGCTTTCATCATGGCTGGATGTCTGCTTGTGTTAAGGGGGCCCGTGATCTGTTGAAAACAGTTACTGTGACCAATCATGCATGTTCACCGAAATGATACCAGCAGTGGCGGTACCAGGGGTCAGGAAAATCCTTCAAATCCTTTGAAGATTCCATAACACTAAATGACCAAACAGGTGGATGTGAATTACCTGCATTCAAGAACAGTTAACAGACATGTGGTTAACTGCACCTGTAAAGGCACCTCCACTCAAAACTAAGGACTGCAGGCAGCTGGCAAAACTAACCTGCAAAACTAACCTGCGCCCGACTGGCAGTTTGCGCCATACACGCCCGACTGACGGGGGAGGGGGACGGTTGACCGCCCCCTCTAATTCAAGAACGGTTGGTTGCAGGACAAAAATTAGCGCACCGTTGGAAACCTCGTGACGAATAGAGCTTGAACCTGACCTCATTTTTGACTTTGGATAATATGTCAGCCATTTACGCCCCATATATGTTTCCTCATAGCCGACTCATGAGACCGAGAAACGGCCTGGATCTCAAGGACTGTGACTAACAAAGTCTAGGTCAAGGCATCAGTGGACAGATAAAAGTTTGCAAATGCCGATACACGTCTAATTTCTCTGGTTTGTTATACATATATCCGGAAACGCTAAGTTAAAAACACGGCGATTTTCGCACCGCTGCTTGGCGGGCTCCATAGCTGAATGCGGTATGAAATTACTGGAAACCATTTTTTGCGTTCCTTTATTTTCAAAACATGCACCAACAAAATAAACTTTTCTAAGTGATGTGTCTTAATCCTGATGGTTTTTGTGTTCGTTGCTCGTGCTTAAATGCTGAAAAATTCAGTAGTTATCAATATACACAACTGGTGTAACTTTATTCGTGGAAGCCTGTGTCTTTCCAAAGTTTGCCATTTTTTGAAATTTTTCGAACTTATTGGTATTATTTGTAACTGTGCAAGCCAGTTTTGCCAATTGGTTTGATTCTGTCATTCTGCCATTTGAGTCATTCATCGCCGATTTTGGTGGCAGTGCATTCTGACTCATAATAGTTATTGGTGTACTCTACTATATATTGGTTATTGGTATACTATACATAATAGAATACATGACATAATATTTATTCGCGACCTGACCTTGAGTCAGTGATAGGAGGTCATTGAAGCTGTTGCCCATTGACGGCGAATGGGTGTCTGGATCTCCCGTCAATCAGATTGGTACAAAACATTCCGTCAGTTTCCGAGAAAACGACGACGTGTTGAAAACGGGCGTGACCTTAGGTCAATGGTCCGGAAATTTCCGAAGACCTGAGACAGCAGATTTGTTGCATTCATCAAAATCCCAAACCCCCTGAAAGTTTGATTGTAATGTCATGTTTTCCGAAAAAGATACAGGACGTTAAATTTTTTTGGACTTAGGTCCACTTGACCTGGCCTAGATCAGACAGCTGACTTCACCTGAGGTTAAAAATTTGATACAAGATGACCCCGAAAAACTTTCGTGGCGGTACTCTTCTACGTTCTTTCGCAATCTCGGAAAACCTCGGGGGGAGCAGTCAACCGACCACCAGTCGGAACGGATGAAACACCGTGCAGAATGATCAACATAACTGAAAGGCAAGCACATATTGGAAAAAGCCTATTTTGGACGTGGGACTGTTTTCGGCGTTTTCTTCACCCCCCCATCGTGACTCCCACGAACTGCATTCAGATTTCATCTCAAAGCTGCTTTCGACCCTCGGACTTTGCAGCGATATTTTAATGGAGTATTAGGCGATTTTGCGAGTTTTATAACATATAGTTTTTTCACACGATCACATGCGTTGAGGTAATTTAAGATATAACTGTCTTAATTTCAAAGAGCTTTGCCTCATTAATGTTTACATTGCGATATCCGTCGACATAATTTCTAATACAGCCATCGTTAAGACAACGTGCAACATCGTTCTTTTATTGCCCATCACTGGGAACTGTTATTCGTGATCTGGGTGCCGTTGGGATTGTACGTAGTCTGGCGTATACATTTAACCTTCGCCAGTATTCGCCATTTGCCCACCTCCGAAAGTACAGGACGGGACTTGTACTGTTGTACAGCTTTACGCGACACCCTCTGTATCAGCAACAGTTGATGCGACCCCTGCAACCATTTTCCAGTCTGACTTAGTACAGCAATAAAACAAATACGAGTGCGTGGCTTGGTCTTTTGGCTACATGATGATACAATATTTAATCATTTCAAGTTACACAAACCGTTTTCGCAGCGGCGAAGGAGTAAGATTACAGATCTCGATAGAATATTCGGTTCATTTTAGACTCTTTTGGTTATCTGGACTGCTTTTGCCACAATAGGCGGCAATTCTCCGGAAAGCAACATTTTACGATTTTCTAAGTTCCGAAATCAATTATGCAAAATTGCAGAGTGGTCGGAACAGTCGTTGTGGGACAGTTTGCGAAAACCTCAGGTGGACTGAACCAACCCCGTGTACTGGCAAGGGCCAAGAAGTCTTAAAATGATCTTGATAATCACTGTTGAGAAAAATGTACTGCTGATGCTTTCATGGCTTTGCCAACTGCGGTATTAGTGAACTGTTCATATTTCTACGGTAGCAAGTCTCCATGGATCAAGAATTTGTGGTTCCACATGCACTAAGAATCAAACATTCCATTATATTTCCCATGGGTTTAAAATGGGACCCGGGTGTTTTTCGTCGTTATTTGCACAGTTTTACTAAAATACCCCATAGTTTACATGGCACGTAAAATACTGCTCTATGCCAATCCGTGAAGCTATCAAAGTGGAGCAGGTAATTTTCCTTGACCAAGTCCAACAGCTGACGACGAGCGAGCTCAGGTCATCAGTCGGTGTTTGTGATCAGTATAACTAAATATACATTTGGTGATACGCTCGTCTCTGTGTGCTGTAAGCAACGAGCGTGCAGGTCTTCCGTTACAGTGGTGTCGACTTGGTTACCCTGAATGAAGTTCTGCATTGGATAGACTTATCGTTGATGACTCAATAAACATTTGTATGACCCATTAACTTGTCATACAAAACCGATCTCCGCGTCCCAATGATTACCGATATGCTCATCCCAAGGAACATTCTGCATTCCTTGACGTCGTGGTAGACAGTTCGGCAAAAGTCGGTAGTGGTAAGGTGGCTGCTGCAGAACGTTTCTTGTTTGTTAACGTCCTAATTTGAGAGGCCTCATCAGACACCGATTAACCGCTCCTGCTCCTGTTGCTGCCATCCTATCTTGCAAATGTTACAGCGTGTCAGTCATGCCAGTCATGCCAGCCATGTCAGCCATGTCGGTCATGTCAGCCATGTCAGTCATGCCAGCCGTCAGTCATGTCGGTCTTACCGCCCGGAAATCACAACTCGGGAGGAGGGTAGGGCACACGGGGTGGCGTCTGGCGTCTCTCTCGCGGTACGGTCACGCCAGTGTCGTCCCCTCACGCGGACGCCTGCACGGTGCCGTGATACGGGGCCATCGACCCCTTCCAGCTCCAGCCCACGGAGCGGATTACGGCCCCTCTCCACGAGCTGCTCTTCCCACTCGGAGGGCGTGGCACGTGGCGCCGTGGATGGCGGCTCGTGCTGTCCTGTTGGTTACCGCCGCGCCACGTGCGAACGTCCTGGTCATAGTTTTTGAGCGTGCAGCGGCTGCGAGAGTAACGCAGGTGGTCGCGTGAAAGTCCGCAACTGGAAAGCACTCGGCTCGTTATAAGCGGGTGTCAGGCGCACACTGGCATTGAACTGATGACCCAGGACCACTGCCTTTGATCCTGTAAACGCTTTGTAAGGCTGGGACGTTTGAAAACCTTCACTGCTAAGGGTTTGTAATTCAATAACCTGAATCCGATCCCGGACGATGGTATTAAACACAAAGTGTCACGGCAAAGATTTTGGTTTCGGTTTAGGCCGAATCAAGCGACTCACCAGTTTCCTGACCGATGGAAGGCTGGCAGGACCTTCGACTCTTTCCGAGACCCACGTAAAAAAGTAAGAATTTAGTAACCTCCATGACGCCCATTTTTCAGGCACGTGTCAGCAGAGGTGCACCACGGCTTTGCCTACAATGTATCATGTTATTCAAGCAGCGGTCGTAATGGCGGTAAGGTCAAGAGCCTTTTCCATTCGTTTCAGCTTTAAAAGCCCCTCAAAACCGATGTAGAAATGACGTCAAGTTAATTTCGTTCCAAAAAGTGCCGAAGGTAGGCATAAGAAAGTTCGTATTCTCCAACAGATCTTGCGATTCACGGCAATATGCGCAAGAAACCATCGAACATCATGCGCAAAGGAGCACTGGTGTCGCGCATCGCGCTCCGCCGGAAGTGATGAGGCACTCAAATACAGTTCTACTTGTGTTTTGATGAGGACTTTATCGTATGACGTCAAGTGCTAATGAATCTGTGTGCTTTCGAGAGTGCACCCGGGTTACATGTTTTTGACTTGGATTGTTCCACCAACGAACGAAAAAAATAACGAAATTGCCCCACACCAGCCTTATAATCCCCCGAACGTTGCTGTGCTGCATCTTAGACCCCTAGCTCCTTCTAGTTTGCGCTAAATGTGGTGAATATGCGACTTTGGCACCTCAGCATATTACCTTTCAGCAGGGTCCTATCTTGTCAACCCCTGAGTTAAATTCAGCCTGCCAATTAGCACTGTCAACAATGTCAGCTGTTGCACTGCGTAGGCGGAATAGTTTAAAAATAGCCCAGCTGAGAAGGCAGTCATAAGCAGGTACACGTTTGGCATATCTAAGGGATTACGGAGAAAGTGGAAAACTCAAGCTTTGGTTCATCACATCATTCGTCATTATTCGCACTGTTAACTCAATAACGAGGAACGGAACAAGGACAGAAGCTTTCTGCAGTAATACTGGCGGCATGAAATCCGACTGAGACGTTGGCTCGCGACAGCAAAGACAACGCCTTTCTGTCTTCGTCTGTCTTTATCTGTCGACGATGGAACTGCCTTCTTCTCGCCGTCATATCAGCCCCCAATGTATCGAGTTTTCGTGTTTCCATCGCCCGATATGACGATGCCGCGTCTGCTTTTTTCAATACGTCACCTTATTTCCTGTCAGTATTGTGGCGATTCCCGGCGAGAATCCCGAAAGTCGCCATGCTAGACAAACGCATGCTCCAATAAACATCAAGAAAGCGAGAAATGCCATATTTGTCACTCTGTTGCGACAATGATGACTTGTTGCGGTGGTATGCCTTATTTGTAGCTGTCTTTGTTTTGATGGTGTTGCCAGACTGAATGCCTTCTTTCTAAGTTATCCTAGCCTGCATATCAACGTAAATAACAGGATGAAAGGGTAATGATTCTAGCCGAAGTCGGTTCATGACATGCTCCACGACGAATTTTTATAAGGAATTTGTTTCTTCACCATTATCATGAAAAGCGCTTGTGTATTTCATGGAGCACGGAGTGTTGCCACTCGTAATGGCGATTTGAACCCCGCCCGTCATGGCACTCTTGTCCGCACATATGAAGTCGGGCCGGGGTCAATATGACCGCCCTCCAAGAAATCAAAACTAATGGTGATGCAGAACTGCAAGTGACCACATTGGATAGCATCGTCCTTGGTCTTTCTAAAACCACATTATTTGGCTCACTCTATGCGTTACATCTATGGTCAGGGCAGGTCAAATGGAGCCGTGTTATGGCTCGTGTTGTAGCGTTGACGACCGTCACTTTTTTGTCGGTTTGTTGACTTTAAGTATCTTAGAGCATCTTAGAATACAGTTGATAAATTCCCCTCCTAGGTATGTGATGCGACTTCAAATCAAAGACGCCCAAAAGTCTTGGGGGTCATGCCAGGTCACGGCTCTCGCAGGCAGTTCTGCGCCTTTCGACGCTCTGCGGGGCAGTGACCAACAGGTTTAATCCACCACTGACTGGGGACGGCGTTTAACGCTTCTCGGTCTCTCTGGCGTACTTCTTAGATGTATGCAAAGGAAATAAGTACAACGTTCTAGAAAATCAATACCTTTTCTCACATCATTGGTGCACATACTGATGAAAATTTGGAAACGGTCATCTTAGATCGCGTCCTAATAACGTAACGTAGACCATGCATGGTGATTAGACGTCCAATTTCGCTTTGCCTCTATACTGTCGGTGCTTTTACAATGTATGGTCACTGCTGCTTACATTACATATCAGGATGACCTGAGTGCTCAATATGGGGCATCTCTGACCTCAAGCTAGGTCATCCTAGGCTAAACATGCATTTTATATTTTCAGGCTTTAGTGAGAATGCATTTTAGAAGAAGAACTAAATCGGCGGATAGATCATCGGATTTTTCTGCAACGTAATGTGCCTAGAATCTACGCAGCGGTTTTTTCAACAGTGAAACATTATTTTGCAGTTGCATCGGTTTGACGTTCGGGATGACTGGTTTGGAGATACCGGCCTCCGCAGTTTGCGCGGCATTCCGTGATAATGTGGAACATGGGACAAATTGGTTTGTAGAGTCATGCAGAAGTGCCATATTGAGGTCACTAGCGTGCTCGTGCACTCCGAATTTGAAACTACAGAGCGCTGCAACATTGCATGTGTACGATAATTTAAGCTATTTCGAGACTTTTCCTTTTCCCAATGTTCTTTCTAAGTGTCTTTTAGAGTCCTCGAGTCAAATGGGCCAGAAAAATGCATTGCATGACCCGATATAACGGACGTCAAATTTGACACAGCCTGTGACACAGCTTTTTACGATTAGTGGCACTTAGAATGTGGATTAAGCTGCCAGGAACATATTGTCACGCCAACGTCAGTTTTGGTCTGCTTTTCACTGTAGCCAGAGGACTCTGGAGAAATTGATCACTTTTCCCTACTTGACCTGACCTGTAACGTCATCGGGATCCAGAAGTAAACAAAATGCACTTATTTCAGGGCCGCAAGGCTTGGTGCTATCCATTGCCGTTTGAATCAGCAAAATCCAACGACTGGTTCTTGAGATAGACGGGTGGGACGTTAACCCTATTCCCGGCAGAGGGTGAGCTGAATCCGCCCCCTCGGGTTTTCTGCTTGCCGATTCCAGGGTTTTTGACGTAGCTTCACGAAACTTGGTGACTTTTCCTAACTACTTGTTCTACGTATTGTGACAAAATTTCGTAATTCTGTTTTGCTGAGGGGCGGAGCCATCAACGTTTTTGGAAGGTACCTCAGGCCATTTTTGGCCCTGTTAGGGGTAAAAGGAAAATGTCAGCCAAAAAAGCGTTTTTAAGATGGAACTTAGGCTATACATCGACATATAGGTAAATGGTTGGCAACATACAGACACAGTTTTGTTTGTTTGAGATCACTTTCAAAGTCACGTCAAGATCAAAAGCCAATGTTTGGTTTTATAGCAATGCTTTTGGTGCCATTTTTTCAAATGCCAAACCCGGAATACGTATGACGTAGAAGAGCGCCCTCTACTTGTGTGCCAAGTTTCAGTTTGATATCAGGTCAGGTCGCGAAACTATGGCCTAAAATGTCAGTGCGAGCACCCTATATCACAACAGCCGTAAACTGGAATTTTAGAAATAGAGTGAATTCAAATGATTGGAAACGTTTTCGGATAATATCAAATGCACACAAGATCATTCCAAGTGATTCTTAGGTCATTGGAGGTCATTTGAGGTCAAAGGTCGTGAGCTGACCTGAAGAACATGTGACCAGGACAGTTCCCCCTTTTTCATGCCCCTGGCACCGTCTATGTTAACATTATACGAACATTGTAATACAGTGTGTACTTCTTCAGCATAACATGAGTAGCAGAAGCTAAATGGTGTTTTTGAACTTTCTTTTAAATTCGGTTTTTGAAAATCTAATTCTCCTTTTTTTAAACCCTGTGGACGCCTATAAATTTTACCAAAACTTGACGTGTCTTGACCGATGGTAAAAGTTATATCCATGATCTCTCGATTCATTCCAATTTCACCCAAATCGGTCCATAAACAACAGAGTTATAACAAGTCGAAAAATATCCCCATTTTGACATTTATGCCCCCTGTATCAACTCCTTGCAAAATATTTAAAACTTCCTTTTATAAAAACGTAGTTTAGGTCATGACAAATCGATTGTCGTTTGTTGCGATGAAATCGGACGTGTAGTTCTCGAGATCTCAGGAGGGGGGGGGGGGCAATCTATCCCCTGCCGGGTATCGGCGTTACCGCCTAGCCGTCCGGAGATAGGGTTGAACGCCCTCCACCCCCCAGTCATTTGAAGGTGGCGAAATACCGCAGTCAATACTAGGTTAAACTCTAATATCTCAGGAAGTGACGGCCCGATTAAAAAAAGACAAAACATCTTTGGAACTGCTGGTCATTTTTGGAAAGGCACTGTAAACTTCAGAAACGTGCGTTGAATGGCACGAAAGATGTTAAAAAAAGGTGACGGGAGAAGAGTCAAATTGAACCCCCTCATGACGGGGTGGGTTAATCGCGTAACAGTTTTCAGCGCTATTTCTTTGCAGCATATGGCGAAAATTTTTTTGTGCAAACGCCGGTGTCGACGGGAGTATGTCAGTGCGTGAAACACCGCACGCACGATGGCATGATCATGCGTGCGAAACGCACAGCGCTTTAGGAGAGATGAGAATACACTGCGTCCAAATTAAGTTGATATGCTGCGGATCACAACAACTGATAAGAGAACGTCTCCTAATACGGTGGATAGTCGAAAGTTTGATGCAAGCCTTGCTTGCGCGGATATTCAATAAGGTCATGTCCTTGTAATTTGAACAGAAGCTGCAAACTGCCATGCTCATGGCCAATAAATTGCGAAACTAAGAATGTATGTCTGATGTCGACCTCGGTGCAAATTGTGTCAATGCGAATATCGGAGACGTGCTTAACATGACAGCAAACACGCCATCCCGGCGTCGCTTTCGTTCGGTCGTTGGGAACTCGCTGAATCATGCGACACGAGCAGCAGCATCGATCACCCCAGCTCCCTGGACTGTCAGGCCGCACTGACGTCCCGGGGTACGAGTGCCGCGCCGTCTGCTCGTCCCGGACCGCTGCCTTCGGCCGAAATGAACGACGTGCATTAAAAGGTCACCGCGTCAGCTCCCAGTGACGTCACTGGACGGCCGGTGACGTCACCTGACAGCGGCGATCCGTCACCGCGGCTGGACAAAGCGCCCGGCGGGGTAATGATTCCTCTCCCGTCCGGGGCGCTTAGGAAGCGGCCGCCGGGCGGTAAAGTGCGCGCGCTTTAACGTCGGGCCATTCCGGGCGGACGGCGCGTGCCTCCTCACGTTCCTCTTCAAGAGCCGCGTGCTGGATCAATAGATCACCGGGACGCCGCAGACGGCGGTCGGCTTTGTAATGGCCGTTTCCGCTGCTGAAACCTGTGAACAGTCGCTTGCGAAGCAGCAGGGGGAGGCAACCGATGGCGAGCGTCTCCTTCGGACTGTGATGCCCGGCAGAAAGCAGCGCAGTCTGTGATACAGGTCGCCCTGCGCTCGCGAATGGATTGCGTCAATTAATTAATTAAGGACACCCGTGCTGGAAGACATCAAAGAACATCGTTTGTGCGCATGCATAGCTTGAGTTATTAATGCCGACCGGTGCTAAGAATGTCTTGTCGGGCAGCCGTGATGGAAAGATGTCATGCGGTATCGTGGCCGTGTTCAAGCAATATTTAAATCACTGCTAAGTGATTTAAATATTCTGATGATAAATATGAGACATGCAAAATATACAAATAGCACCTAATGAAATAATAGTAATAAAAATAATAGTAATGAAATAAAAATAAACAATAATAAATAGAAAAACAGTAAAACGTCTCTTGAAGTGCATGACTGGCGAGACCTACTTGTTTCTTTCTGAACATGGATTATTTTAAATGCTAATTTAAACAACAAATTTCACGCTTTAAAAGGATATTTTTTGGGTCTGTCTTTTTACATGAAATTTTTATGTGAATGTAAATGTTCGCTGCCACCACTAAACATTAAAAACGTAGGCGGACAGGTCTAAGCACAATCATATAAATCTCGGAAGAGCTACGAGAGCAAAAGAGCGTGCAGGCTAAGGTTCCACGAATACAAATGCAAAGAATTTAAGGAATTAAACTATCTTGAAGTGAAAACTGTATGGCCGCCTCCCCAGTGGTTGTGAAATGCGTCCAGGAAACGTAAGGGCGGGGGCGGACCGAAGCGGTCGCTCAGATTGATTTCTTCCACAAGATAAAGCGAGACAACCCACGGTCTCGCTCGTAATCAAATGAGAAGTCTGCTGAAGCTCACAGTACAAAACCACTAGGCCTCTATCATTCCATCAGTTAACTGACACAAGGTACCTAAGGGGATATGGACCCATATCCTTTACCTGACATATAAGGACATGTCAGGTGACGGCAGACTCGTCAAACCATTTCCAGGCGGAGCCAAGGAGTCCCAGTGGACTTAGCGCAGACGTTGTCTGCTTGTTTTGCAACAGCCGTGGCTAATTGCTCGTTTCCCGACCACAGCTCTCCACAACACGAAGCCGGTGTGGCGTGCCGCACGTCCCTGATGGATGTCCTAGATGACCTGCAAGTTCCCGCTGCTCGGGCTAGAGACGGCCTTCGCGGGCTATTTCTGAGTTCGGGGTGACGACCCCTGCGAGATTCTCGGCTGGTTTATACCTAATTGGTTGAGCCATTCCGCGCCGGCTTTTGTTGGGCCGAGCCGCGGCAGCGCAGTTTTCGGCCCCATAACTCAGCCGCTCGCTTTGTGGTCACCGTCAGGCGGCAGCGGGAGACAAAATCAAGACCCGCCGAATGGAGCCGACGCCGATTTTCAATCTTGCGCAGACGTGCTCATGGGATGATCCCATTTGCCGGCGCTAATAAAGGTCAGAACCAATCCAATTTATACATGGGGCCGACTTTACGGTCGAGTGTCGATTGGGCCCGCGCCGGCTGCGGAGAACCGCCCCGGCGTGGCGGTAGTTCGGCGGAGGGTGTACTCTTCCCGAGCAGTAATTGGCTCCCGGCGCCGGCAGCGCGCGGCGATTAATGTCGCCAGCCGGGAGGCGGCGACGCGTCGGAGGCGCTTCCCCATCCCCGCCCGTCCCCCGCTGCCGACGCGCCCCAGTGATCGCACCGAGGAGGGCATCCATGTGTGGAGACTCCGTCGCTTTGACGACAGTACCGGTCTGGATGACACCCTTAGGGTGGAGCCTTGGGACTTCTGGCAGTGACTGGTTTCAGCGAAAGGGTCAGTTACGCAACGCTTCGTTGCGCTGTCGTCTGTCACGGCGCAAAATTAACAAAGTAAGCTGGGCAAAATGTGCTCTTGATGAGCTTCCTTCAAAGCATTACCCATTTACATCAGAAGCCTTACTAAACCCACCCTAAGAAGGGTGTCGATTCTCTCCTCCCCTCCCCTCCGGACCATTTCTCTGTGCAGCTCTGGTCACGGTGTGGGGAAGCTGCATGACACGTGCGGTCACAGTCTGATTCAGTTCCACGTATTTTGAGTCTTGGATATTTCAGACTATATTTTGAGATATTCGTTTTACGACCGCATATCTCAGTCTTGGGTGATGACAGGTAACGGAAGTACCACGTCTTTCGCATAGACATGTTCCAAGATTTCAGTTTTTCGTATAAGCTAACACATTGTTCGTTCAACAAGAGATGAAAGCTTGTACCCAGCCCGATCAGATCTGTTTCTTAGGCCTCATCATAACTTGTGAGTTGTGGCCTTTCAATGGTCATGTAAGGCGAATGACTTGGTTTTGTCTTTTGCTACTGTGAACATTTTAAACATCACAGTGACATCATCAACGGCGAAGACGGCGTGTTTAGTCTTGAAAGTCACGAAGAGGTCACACATAGCGCCATTTCACATTGATTCAATGCAAAATCTTACGTTTCCTTCCTGACTTGCTATCGATATGCCAGCCACTCGAAGACCGATTCGAAACGTGGCCTTACATGCCCATTCGACCTGACCTATGGCTCTCGGTGACTCCATTACAAGTATTTGCATGCTAGAAGCACACTAACAGTATTTGTATGACATTTGCACATAATCGGTATTTAAATGTAACCCATTTCATCCGACCGCTCTGTCCTTTCTACGTTTGGAACGGCTCCACGGCATGACGCCGAATCGGCCCTCCTCGTGAAACGCATTAGTAAAAATGCCAGATAAGTCAAGAACTAATTATGGGGGGCATTGTGAAGACGACTGCCTCCGCTCTCTCCAGCCGCTCCTTGACGTGGCAACTATTGCGGCGGTATGCTCAAACACTACCGCCGCATGCTGGAACGGGGAGGTCGTCACCAAGTGCTTTACCAAGAAAACGGAGCTTTAACGACTGCCCCTCCCGGATTCGCTACAGGATCCAGGAGGCGCAGTCGAACTACACGAATGAAGCATCACCCGTTCGTTGCCTTTGCAGTGTGCCATTTACGACCGCGTTCGCAGCATTAAGACCTTTGACCAGACTCCTGCATTCGACAGTAACAGGCAAGCGCTTTTGACGACTTTGACATGCAAATCGATTCGGTCTTCCTTGGAAGCAACTGCAATAGTTGGCTTTGTGAAGAGCCAATATAGTTGTTCGTTGGACCGCTATGCACCGCTTTGAGTGGTCGTGTTATTTCCAGCGTCGGTAAAAGCAAACAACGGTACGTCGCGCCCTCCTGTCGCGCTACCGCCAAACGTCACGCGTTGCAAAATCTCCAATGACGCCGAAGTGCCAGCCGTGAAGTCGGTTATGATCCGCACACGTGCCACGGGTGACTTTCATCCAAGGTCGAGCGAACCACAATGAACAGGGTTTTTGCCTCCTCAAAGCTTTAGGTGACATTACCAAGTACCCGTCGCACGGGGAGGTAATCATGAAATCATCAGAATGGCCGACAGCAGTTTGGGATCAGTATAAAAAAACGGTTAGGGTTTCTTAGGATGACAGGGGCCACGTTTACATCGATGCTGATTCAACCATTTTGCCTGCGACGTTGACTATCGTTCGTCCATATTGCCATGGACATGTGCGGTCCTGCTCCTATTTCTCCGACGACTGCAGAGAGTCTCAGGTCAAGACCAACACATGCAAAACCGGAAGGAAAATGCCCCGATCATTTCTTTACTTTCGATCACCAGCCGTCCCGTCCCAATCGCAAGAACACGCGAGCCTTCGCTGAAGACGTCCAAATATGCGCCGAGTCCGCACATTAATTCGCGATTAGCCACCACCATGAGCAGCGGCTTTTACACCGTCGTCCGTACACCGGACAGCCGACACCATCACCCGCCGTCGCGGTACTCCGGCTCAGTGGGCACGTCGCGGCTGCGGTCGCGTCGGGACTGGGCCGTCGTGCGGGCCGTTCAGACGGCCGGACGGAGAGGGACGGACCGGCCTCATCTGTTGGCCGTCAGAGCACGACGCCGTTTCCATTTTTGGACCAGCTCTTGCCGCGCAATGTCGAGCCGGACCTTCCAAACGGGCTCGTGATACGAACGAGCGAAAGGATGAGATGCAGCAAAACGAGGAAGAAAACTAGAAAAGAGAGAGGGTAAGAGGTTGAACTTGGTGACGACGCCGACTGCTAGTAAGACCCGAAGCACGTTATTCTCACGCTTTAGGCGCACACGACTAGACGTTCCTCATCAGATATTTTGCGACGTCTCCAACAAGCGGAAACACCATGGCGAAATACCAAAGGCGTGGCTTCCCAATTTGTGTGTTTTATACTGTGTTCAAACACAAAAAAATCGCGTCCTTAAACGCGACGCTTTTAACGTAAAAAAACACAAATCGATGACTTACGAAGATTATTTTCTAACCTTATTTCGGCGATTTCAATCCGTTCCGTGACAGGTGTGGAGAAGAAGATGTCTGCTGCTCGAGTCTAACATTGAGAGGAAGACTGAATGCAATCAAAAATATTACTGAAGGGATTCCAAGAGTAATCAGTTTCTAGTGAAGCTGGAGATCTGTTCTGCACAGCATGAGTTAAGGAAAAAGAGATGCAGGTGAAGAGTGCGCTAAACTGAAAGTCAGCGCCGACTGTTCGCGACAAAATCCGTACGCCTTTTTGACGTCGAGTAAAGGTCATTATTTCCCGAATCTCTTCTTCCCCTGCAGAGAAAAAAATGCACTCATTGTTTCCATTTTCCAAGGAGATGATCCCAGACTGACACTTTCATCTGGACTGCTGCGATCACAATTACACAACGAACGCTTAAATAGTGACCATGCAGTTTACTTTGTTTTATACGTTGGCCTATCCATGAAATGCGTTTGAGACTGCAGAACTGTAGAATTAAACCGCTTTTAACTTTGGGGAAAGTGTCGTTCTAATTTGCATCACTATGCAGAGTGCGAACTCCGCGCCATTTTGGTCGTACATCGCTCTTCTGCTCTTGACCATTAGCTTAGGCTAAATGAGCACTCCCTTTACTTGCAGATGGTGTACTCAGACATTTCCGGGATGTTTTTTTTTTGCTTTTCATTTTTGTATTTCGCACAAACACCGGTTTGCAGTTACCCAGGAGGTTAACCAGTTTACGTGGGCAGCCACAATTCGAATTTAGAACGTAACGTCAACGTCGGACCGTCGGATTTGACGGCCAATGTAAACGCCATGCGTCATCCGGCAACTTGTAATGTCTGATCTGATCTGAAAATCTGTAATGCATTCGCAGATAAAGTAGAGACAATTCCTTCATCCTCGTATGTTTTGTCGTTTGCAGAAACCCTTTAGCAATGATTAGATTACACTGCTAATATCTTTTTCGTCAGCTTGTGCGTGAGGCTGGCGAACCACTGTGAGAGTTTCGCATTGTCACGTCGTAATGCCTTGTGTATTGCATACCAGTTGTCACTTACCCTGTCGCTTTGACGCGTGCGAAGAAAGGAACGTTTATGTTGTGAATCGCGGATGCGCGTTTTTTGCGTGCTGTAATGAATGTTGCTCCGGCGGCTTGACGAACAGGGTCTGCCTCGGATCGTTACTGTTACGCAGTTTTTTCTTCTCCCCGCTCCGTATCGACGTCATGCTAAAGCGCTCGTAATCGATGGGCCTCGTCAATTAATGCGCACAGCAAGCCTGCTGCTACGCCTTGTTTTCGTGCTCAATTTATCAGAAGTCACCGTCTCTTCGCGGTGCGATACATCACCGGCGCAGTGACGGAGCAGCTGACGAGCTGCGCCGCAGTGAAACAGCTGCTCGCCGCGGCCGAGCGACTCGCCGTGCCGCGTCCGCAGCCGCATCTCGGGCCGCGTCGGCGTCGGTACATCGGACGCCGGCTATCGACCAGCGCTGACCATCGCCGGGGAGTCCCACGGGCTTCGCCGTCAGCCCGCCGCCGCGCAAGCCGGCCCGGCCGGCGTCGGTCCAGCACGAGCCGAGCGGCGCCAGGCCTCCGCGGCGACCGCCGACCGGCCGCCGTCGCGGCCGACGGGCGACGACGGCGCCGACCGCCGTCCGCGCGGCCGCCGCGGCCACGGACCGCGACTGCCATTAACGGAGACCGCGCGCGGCGCAGCCGCCGGCGGGCTAAAGTGGCTGCGACGCGGGCGACGGGCCGTCGGCCGCGGTTCGCGCTGTCGTCGCCAGGGGGACGGCCGCGTCGATGGTGGCGCCGACGCCGCGGAGAGCGCCGGTGTGACCGGCCGGGTCCGGCCGGGTCCGATACGGCGGTTGCTTCGCGCCGGCTCGGACTCCGTCGTCCGGTGGTCACCGGGCTCGGAAGGACCGGAAACATGACAGATCCTGCCTCAGGCGACCAGATCTGATATCTGATCTGATATCAGATCCAGTCTGATATCAGAGGCTGTGGCCATGTGCTGTGCAAAAGTAAAATACACCGGTACGCACACGCTGAAGCTAAGCGATTGAAATTTGGTCCGTAACTACATGATTTTTTTGACGAATAGAGAATGAAAATAATACTGTCTCCACGCTCCGGCAAATTGCATAAACACTTGAAGAAACGGTGTGAAGAAAAGCCCATTGAAAGCTTACACAAGCGTGTATTGCGAATGTTTTTAGCGTTAATCGTTTTACGATCTTGTTCACTATGCACATTTTAAACCACCCCAAATCAAAACGGGGGGGTGCCACGCATTCCCTAACAGCATTCACTCAAGAAGCTTTTAAGAATAATGGACACCATTTGCATTCGCGGGTGTGGACGGGCACCATTGAGTGATTGGATTAGGATCCGAGGCGCCTTACAAATAGAGGGCGGAATGGAGTCCAGTATCTGGCCCATTTGTAGGTCTGCTTATGGAGCCAATTCAGCGGCGGTCCCCGGCCTGCCAGCCCGGCCGGTAGTCGTCACCTCGAGGCGCCGCGGGGGTGTCGAGTGACAGCCCCGTCAGCCTCAGAGCAGCCTGAATGTGAGCTGTCGACGCCAGACCGGCCACGGGACCCTGACGGCGCCTTGTGCGACCCCTTGAAGGAGATGATCAACAGTTCTGAGGCGGACGAGGGCCTCTCGGAGTCTCCTTGTTCTGGGTGGCGGATCAGTTGTTGACAGATGGTGTTTGACAAGCCAAAAGGGTCTTGAAAACAAGCAACGATGTGCGGCTGACCAAAACGCTTGGCAGTGGGAATTGGCTAGCCGTGGTGATATATTTTAGTCAGATATATTTTTAGAGATATTTTAGTGAACATGGAATAAACAAGTTCTGTATTCCAGGAAAATCTGGGCTGTGCAAATGAAAGATTGTTTGACATAGTCTGTCGAGAATTTTGTTTCAATAATGATGCAAAAAACCCGGGAGCCGACCAACACCGTTTTTGACTTGCTAAAGTATTTCATTGACCGAAATCGTTAATGACCAGCGATCAGGCAGAATGTACGAGGCACAGATGAGCTCGAGCGGTCAAACAGCCTGTTACCTTTACCCATATCTGGTGGTCACTGCGTACGTGTGCAAAGGTTGCGACGTCTTGGCGGAATCATCAGCACAACGTCTCAGACTGTATAATGAATCGCAGCTGTCAGCAGTTACTTCCATAACTGCAACAGTTCTCTAAAAAATGTGCGCCCTCAAAAAAACGCTTAGTGATTTTTGTGTTTTCCAATAATTTTCGTCGCACGTTTTCTATAGGTGTGGGTGAAGTGTGTTTTTGGTCCGTTGACACCTGAGCGGAAAAATCGGGGCTAGGACAATCTGGTTGTGCATGAAGCCTCAATGAAGCTAAACAGCACATGCTCCGTGAAGCACCGTGCCCGCCCACCAGCCAGCCTGCTCAGCGTGCTCGGCCCACAGAAAGTTGGGCAAACGTAACAACGGAACTGTTTGAGTCAAACGGAGCGCTCATTTCCATATCGCACAGTTTTCGCGCCTGTTTGCACGAAGTCCATTGCGCCACGCCGCCACCGAATTCTACGAACGAACCTTTCTCCAAGACGACTCCCATTCCGTCTCGCTCCCCTTTCCGCCTCGCGTCGCTTGTCGCCGGCGTCTCGCCGCGCCGCCGTCGCCGACTCGGGCGGCGGCGGCGGCTGCAGCGGCGGCTGCGACGGCGGCTCATCCCGTCGGCGCGGCTGATGCCCGTTTCATTGGGCCGCGTGATCGCCGGCTCTAATATCGGCCCGGACAGCCGGCGCGCCGCCGCCTAATGACCGCCCTGTTGCGGGCCGGCGGCCGTCGCGCGCGCCGTGATCGAGGGCGGCAGCGCCGCCCGCCGGCCGCGGCGCCCGTCCGGAGGCGGGCCGCGCCTGTGCCCAGCCGGCGGACGCCGGGCGCCCATGGCCGGCGCCCCTCGCCGGGCGCCGCCGGCGGCGGCAGCGCGGGACGCGGAGGCGGCGGCGACTGGCCGCAGATTGCCAATCTGAGATCGGCCCGACCGAGTCGCGGACTTATTCGATTGGCTTCGACGCGTGGGCGTTGGAACAGGCCTGCATGTACGTGACTTTCAGAGCTATTGCGCGACGTCCGGACGTCTGGCTGTCCAGTCGGCTGTCGAATCGGAGCTGGTTATATCACGACTAAACGAATAGAGACGCCATTCTCGAGTTCTGGTTTCTGGAAAGCCAGAATATCCTAGTGTCATATAACGTAAGATGAAGTCAACGTTCGTGGAATACCATACCAACATAAGTGTTATGCACTGATCTTCTTAAGGTGGGTCTTGTTTGCAAGGGCTTGCAGTGCTTGTCTTGTCGCTTAGCTTGAAAGCGGTAAGACGGTTTGTAAATTGGCGAGCTCAGCCACCCGGGACGCGAAATTACCCAGACGTTTGTAAATACGCACACTGAAATTGGGACATTTCTGTTAAGACGCTGCGGATTTGAATTCTGAATATATGCATGGGTCAAACACACAATGCCAACTTCCTCGCAACAGCCATCTGCGTTAGAACACGGCAGCACCCCGAAGTCCGGCTTTAGATCCCATCGTCTCAAAACTGCAAACACCGCGAATTCTCTTTGAGCCCAGCCTCGTCCCAGTGCAACGCGCAGTTCGCTCGCCACCCTGACCTGGCCGAGCCTCGCCGCCGCGGGACGGCCGCCGGCGCCCGGTCTCATGACTGGCAGGTCGCACGCGCCGTCCGACGCGCGTGGTTTATTCAGTGGCCGGCCCGCCGCCGGCCGAACCGATCGCCTGACCAGCGATAAACACGGCCGGTCCTGCGGAGCGACGGGCCGCCGCGCCGGCCGCCGCGTGTTTTTGCCGCGCGGTGCGGCGCGATGATCAATAGCCGGGCTGCCGTCTTGCGGCAGTGGCCGGCTCTGGCAGGGGGCTTCCGGCGGGCACGGCTGCCTTCGGGCGGTGTGGCCGCGGCTGAGGAGACCTGGCGTGCTGTGGGGTTCCGGCCAAGGGCAGCGGGAGCGAAACGGCGTCCTGAGTCGCAACCTGCGTTTGATAGGTCAGAAAACGGGTTCTCTGAAGCAAGGTAGTCAGCGGCTTTGACTTTGACCATGAGCTGTAAGTCAAAGTAAACTCGGGGAGAGGGTGATATCAACGAGTATCGAGGCAGCCGATGCCTTCGATGGAGTCTGAGTGAAGACGCCGTTAATCGTCACAATCTCATCGGAAACTCACCGGAAATCAGGCTGGTCTGAAGAAGGCTCACCGCAGGCGTGTGGGAATCCCGCATGCTGTTTCGAGTGTGAGGCCGGGAATTTTTTGAGCCAGTAATGAATTTCTGCCAGCTGCCACATGGACGTGCTTGTTAATCAGAGGGACTTTCCAACGACAACACGCCAATGTTAGAATTGCATTATAGGCAGTCCCATCGGTACTTCTGCGGGGTTTCCCACACCGCGTTATTAGCTTCCGAGCCTTGTTAGCTGCAGAAAGTTTTTCTGGGTCTGGTTTCCCCTCAATTCCCGCCTGCAACGTCCAGGCGTCACGGGAAGGACTGGCCAACTCCAGCGTCCGGACAGAAATACTGATCCTTAGTGCGAGCAAGTTTCCCCGATGCCTGCCCCTAGCAGAAGTGGCAATCGTCGAGATGCTTTACGTGATACACACGATTTCTTTGTCTCCGGTCTTTCGCCAAGATCGAGCAGTGAAAAGTGTACATGCCTTTCGATGGCATAAAGGCTTTGTCCACGTAGCATTCCCTATAGTTTTTTCCCTGACTTCTCCATTGTGCCTGTTGTTGCTTGGAGTGCCCCGTTGCTGATATCGGCACCTCAGTTCTTGTGTTAAATTCTGTCTTGCAAATCTGGAACGGATTCAGACAACACCCGCTGTTTGCTTTGTTGAGGCTTTTCCCACCACCAACAGACCCGTCTCACCACATGCTTCCCATCAAACGGGTCTCCCGCAACCGTCACCAGAGGCGTCCCACCACACATATTTTCTACCATCAACAGACACACCCCCCCACCCCCCAAACACATTGTCCAACATCACCAGACGCGCCTTCCAGACACATCCCACCAGACACATCTCCCACCACCATCCCCAGACGCGCCTACCAGACGCACTCCACCAGGCGCATCTCCCACTACCACCATCAGACGCACCCCATCGGACGTATACCTCGCCACGCACCGCCAGCAGACGCAGCCCACCGGACGCATCTCCCACCGCTACCTCCAGACGCGCGCACCAGACGCGTCTCCGGCACGGAAAAACACCGCGTTGTCAAATTGAGCGAATTTCGCGCCAGGATCGCCGGTACGCGGCCCGATATTGCATAGTCCGGACTTGTTTTTAATCCGCGCAGTTTATTGCTTTAAAATTAGGTTTGTTTCTTTGGCGGCGCGGGCCACGGCGCGGTGGCGGCGGCGCTATTTTCCGGTCGTGCCCGGCACCCCATCGATCGCGGCGCGGCATGCGCCTCTCCGCTCGCGCCGCCGACGTCGATGCGATCTGGCGAATAACCGGCTGCTGCCGACTTGAAGAGGCGGAGAGGACTCCGGGCGGCAGCGACCGCGCCGGGCGCGCTCGTTGGAAGGTGGTGAGAAGGGGGGGGGGGGCGGCTAGAGGGATGGGGAACCGGGACGCCCCTGCTGGGCTAGTCGCAGTGAGAGGACCCGCATGATAGAATGTTCAACGGAAGAAACCCGGTGCCAAGGTCAGACGTATGCTTTTTCCACTGCTCGATTTTTAGTGGTTATCTCCGCGTTTTCGTTGGACCGTTAAGAATTCTTAACACACATGCAAAGTTGGTGAGTTCAGCGGCTCAACACTCTGGTGTATGCTAAAAAAACAAATCAGAAGTAATCAAATAAATGATAATGCTTGTTTATCGAAACCAATAATGTCTGTTTTTCGAATCATTCTTCCAGTTCCTGACGAGCGGGATCATTATCGAAGTCACGTCGATACTTTATCAAAGTCGTGTGTGAGGCCACGATTTCTTGCTACGAAAGGAAAAAATAAAACAGGATTTGTTTACCAGATCATTTCAGGATTCCTAACTCGGAAAAAAGAGCCATAATCTATCGCAAGGTCCAAAGCCTTCTGCTGCTAGAAAGCTCACATGAGTGCCACTCAAAAGTTGGGAACCTCCCCAGTTTGGGCAAGCTGATCCTCTTCGGGCGCCAGCTGACAAAGTAGATAAACAATAAAGCACGATCAAACGTGGTTTACTTTTATAAAGGCAATTGCAAATGAAATAAAACAGATACTATTGCATTATAAACTGCGATCATGTTTTATTCCCTCAGTCAGCTAATGGACTAGACCGACACGGCGACTGCGTGCTGGCAAGCGACAGCATGACGCTTGGGTCCTGCCCCGACTCCCAGCAGTGTGGGCTCGTGCGAAGACACTGACCCAGGCTCGTGCAGCGCTGTGCACGCCGAGCCGTTTGGGAAACAGCCTCGGAGCAAACTGGCCAGATAACCGCAGCCCTTCCCATTCGCGACCTCGCGCTCGACGCTCAGGACCCGTTTCGACGGCCACGGAGAACGCGGCCGGCAGCCCGGCAAACGCGGCGACAATGCGGCCATTAGCGGCGCGTCTGGGAGACGGAGGGGCCGTCAGGGGCCGCTGCCGGGTCGGCAGGGTCGCCGCGCCGCCGGAGAGCCGCCGCTGGAACAAAGCCCGGGTAATGGACGCCCACGGAGCAGCCATTACGCGGCCCGACCGCCGCCGCTCCCGACGGCGCCGTTCGCGGCGCGCGTGCGTCGAGCGCGGCGCACTCGGACGTCGCGCTCGGCCGGGCGGCGCGTGCGAAGACCGCGGTGCCGGGCGAAGCGGCGCTTTCGTCCCCGCCCGCACGACGTTACAGATTTAGCTGACCGGTCGGAACAAGCCGATCGGAGGCACACAGCGCGCGTGCCTGCGGCGAGGGCCCGGTGTTGACCCGTGGAACCAGGTCATATGTCCGGCCCACTCTCAGGTGTGGTATCGACCGTGGCGATCCATTCTGGTTGTTGGGTGCGGGTCGCGGCGGTCGGCGAGCGAACACAAGGCGGCACCGGCTGTCCGTTCCCAGTGATTCGTCATGGCTCAACGGAATAATGACACGTGAATATTGCCTCGGCGAAGAAAGAAACTATATTTACTTACCCTGCGTGGGATTTGTTTCAGAGGGAATAGAAACGGACGCCCCTTGAAGTGACATGGGGACATACTATAGTACTGGGATCTACGGAGCCACTGGAACATTGTGTTTTGGTAACAATCTAAGTTCGGAAGCACGAACAGGCTCTGAAATATGGCCATGACCGTGAGTGAAAATGGCGAAATTGTCAGCTACGTCGGCTTTGGCAATAAATGGTGCGACACGACTCGTAGAATAAACCTTTTTTTCCTAACTTGCCACTTGTTATAGAATAACTTGTTATAACTTGCCACAGTTATAGAATTCCTAGGCCAAAAGTATCTTTCCGTCTGGGAAGTGCTCAACCGAAAGACCAGCTTTGCAAAACACGGCGTGTTTTGCCTCAGGCCAGTCTTTCGGAAATATCGCGAGGTAGTTTACAAAGCCGCGTAAAGTTTCACAATTAAATCTTTTACATTCTGACAGCCCAACCTCAACCAAACCCTAAATCGGCAGTCTTTGAAAGGTTCGCCCAATGCCTTGGCCAACACCATCGCTACGAGGTAGCCCAACGGTTTTTGACGGCGAAAGGCCGCACCATAAAATACATTGACTCCTGACATAGTCTCTTGACGGGGTCGTCGGGAACTTCGAGCTCTCGTGACGCCGTCCCGCGCTCCAGCCGTTCTGGAGAGACCTCTCGAAGCGAGGATCTCCTCTCCTCGCTGCGCAGCCGACCGTCGCCGCCGACGCCGCCGGGCCGCGAGCACCTCCATCGGCGACGGCCGACGGCGGAGCGTCGAGTGACGCCGGCGGCGCCGATCTGATGCGGCCCAGAGGTAAATCCGTCCGGTCGAATTGGTTCGGCGGCGGCCGGCCGGCCGGTCGTGCGCCGCAGCTGGCTCGCGCGCGGCCGCCGCCGCCGTCACACGTCAACGGCTCCCCGGCGGCGGCGGCCGAGGTGACGGCCCGCGGCTCCGGCCGCCGCCGCTGCCAGTCTCGATATCAGACGATTGACGTCTGGAACCGACGGAAATATACGCAGAAGCCAACTGCAGAGAAAGTAAGGTGTGGCTGGGTGGATCAGAAAGTTTGGAATATGGCGTGCTTTCAGCAATCTTATTTCGAATGAGCCCACGGGTGTGAATGTGGACGTGGCAAGACGAACTGGGAAGTTCGAAACATAACATATTTTTAATAATTCAATTTCGACTCTGTACATATCTTCAAAACACTCGTGTGTTGCATGTATGCAATGTTCACGTCTGCAAGGTCAGAAAAGAAGAGGAAGTCAAACATCGTGTGGTTTGATGAATTCTGGCTGGCCGCTTTGGATTTTGTGTTATAAACGCATTTGAAATGTTTTTTTTTGCGGACAGGGATCTATAGTTATTGCTGAGCAGAGTGTATTAGATAGACCATGAACTCCGCACCGGGTCGCGCAATTATCGATCAGAGGCTAATGTTGTGTCCGGGGTTTACTGCGCCCCGATACGTCCGACACCGCCGTGCGGTAGTTAGCACGCTCCCTCCTGGCCAGTTGCCAATTGCCCCGCGGGCCGAATGCGGAACACCGAAGATCTCGCCAGCCATTGCAGCTGGGGAGGCAAATGTGATACTAACTAAACTACGGTCACCTGTCAAAAACATTTTCCATCGTCATCAGTGAAAGAAAACTGACGTTTTATGACCCTCGGAACAGCGCCATCCCATTTAACACATCAAAGTGGTCTGTGGGAAAACTGACTCGGATTCATTGCATCCATTCTGCCCAGCTAGTTAAACATGTGAGTGACAATGTTGGTCAGAGTCTAAATCTTGAATAGACACGATTTTGCTGGTCGATGTAATTGGAGGTTACCAACCATAAGGTAGAAATGTGGCTTTGAATATGTGCGCAATGAACATTACATATATATATTTATTTGGCAAACATTGCCCAGTCACCAAACCCAACG
This sequence comes from Capitulum mitella, assembly GCA_030062745.1. Lineage (NCBI taxonomy): Eukaryota > Metazoa > Arthropoda > Thecostraca > Pollicipedomorpha > Pollicipedidae > Capitulum > Capitulum mitella. Next base: position 22,530,203 of record CP099839.1, read on the forward strand.
CTCCGTGGTGCCAAACGTCGTTGCGTTTCGGGCGACCTGGCCAAGCTCCCTGCTCACCAGTAAACCAGCTCGCTGCCGGCATAACAATGGTGCGGCGGCCCCGGCACCAGCTCGGCCGCGGCGCCCTCACGCCAAACGAGGCCCGCAACAGCTGGCGATAATCCGCACGCCGCCCGGTGAACCCGAGTCCGAGTGCCACTCCAGACACGCGAGCCGGCGCCGGCTCGAAATGGCTTCGGGAGAATCAGCGCTAAGCCCAATAGACTCCATCGCCAACTTTAATCTCGCGCAGTAAGTCGGCAGAGATCCCTCTGTTGCTCGCAAATCTTCAATAATGATATCAAAAGCTCATATAAGAAGTAAATCTCAAGAGAGCTCCGCCCGCTGGCCTCTTCGATGCGTCATTGCCGGCATTTTGGAGGGTTCTTGTATTGGCGAGACGGTGGAGACGAGAGGGGAGAGTAAGAAACGCAAAGAGTCCAGGAAACTAGCAAGTATACATGAAGAAACAGAAGCGACAGTAAGAGGACAGACAGAAAGTGGGAAGGGTTTTGAAGTTCGGTGTGATAAGGTTCTCATTTCTGTGTAGTACAGGAGTGAGCCCGGCGAGTCTCTGGCGAACTAGGACAACGGCCCCACCAGTGGGACACGCCATTCGTTTGCGTTTCCGAGGCAAAGTCGGGTGACAGAAAACTCTACACATGGGACGGCCGATTTCTCACGCCGTCACTGGGGTTAGACCCTGGTGACAGTGGACCGCACGGGTAATTTAACACTCATGTCAGCATCTGATCTGGCTTCCGCCGGTCCAGGGAGCTGATACGGACCACTGCTCTGTGTTGTAGAGTATGATTATCGAGATGCACTTTAGCTGTGTACAGCTGTCTTTTTTGTATATGTATTAAGCGGTTTTGTCACGGCAGTACTCCTCATTCCTTACCAAGTGATTCCTTATTTGCTGTCAACTAATCCGTTCTGAAAATCAGCAAAAGATCGCCTGGTTCGCGCCAGCTTTCAAAAGTACAAACTTTCCGGTTACACTCGTCCTATCCTGTCCAGTACTGTGCTGTCCCGTCGTCCTATCCAGACCTCCATCAAACTGTGTCCCATTACATGAGAACTGACATTTCGAACATCAACGAGGTCCTTTGTCACGATCATCGTGCCTCGTCGGACCACCGTACGCTGAGCCCGAACGTTGTGAGAAGTACCGTGTCCACATTGTTCTATTGTCGCTGACTATGAGCGGGCCGTAGGCCAAGTATTACTTCAGTCATCAGACTGAAATCAAAGTGAGCAGGTCCGCTAATTTCGATCCGACCAGACCTACCTGGCACAGGTTTTACCGGCTAATAACTCGGCAACCACTCGGCATTAAATCACGCAGTTTTTGCCGGAGGGTATCCGAGTTTTCAGTAGCTTTGCGTTTTTGTAGTTCCAGTTTTGTAGTTCCAGTTTAGTTTTGTGGCTTCAGCTTTTCATTTAGGTTTTCCGCAATTTGTTTGCTTGCATATCCTTGCACGTAAATATTCAGAGATCATGCTTTGTTTTTTGACCTTTTTCTGCCTCGCTTTTGAACTACTCAGTGATAACGGCGAACCATGGAATGGGTGCCGGTCAGACGTCTTTCCTCTTGATTTTTAGCAATAAAAAGATGCAGCATACAGAAAGAACTCAGTATACCCCTTTATGTTGGATAGAGGCGTCGGAGGAAAATGGATGCGTCAGTTAGTATTTACGTTGTAAATCCCAGTTTGAAGGGAAGTGCGGTGGGGTTCTCTTGATGCGCCGCACATAGTCTTAATGTTCAACTTATTATGTCAGTTATATTTCTATGTTTAAAATGTTAAATACATTTCCCATTTGCATTGATGTGCACACAAAATATAAATTTATACAAAAACAGAATACATGTTCTTTGATATATTGAGGTATTGTCTTGATATCAGAATGTTCAACATTCTGATAGATGTTTTTAGGTTTTAATGTTATTTTTTTCTGAAATCCGATGCATGAAAGTCGCACTATACCAGCGTTTTAGTTCATCTCTGATTGAACTGCCTACCTCTTTCTGTCCTTGGCCAGTAGCCCGTGGATGTTGGATCTGACGATGTGAACAAAACGCACGAGGATGGCCTTTAGTCTTCAACGAGGTCTTAGCTGAGTTTGAAAGGAGTAGTAACTCTCACGCCTCCGAGTCCTTGATGAAAATGACGAATGACCCAGCAAACATACTTACAGTCGTAGCAATGGGCATAGCTGGCTGGTTCATTTAAAAAGATGCCCATGGAAAAACAGGAGCCGGTTCCTAGAGTAAGGTATGCGCTATCGCTAGTCCGCAAGGTTCATATCCTCCGTACTGTGATACGTCATTGTCATAAATCCGTAACGTATTCAGGAAAAGTTTACGGAGCTTTCGTGAACACAAGTGCAGCTGAACAATACAAGCTCCCATTCTTCCACCTTTCTTAGAGACCGTACTCTGTCAACAGACATACGTCAACCTATTATCAGCAGATTATGAAGTCTTATTCCCTAAAGCAACGCCTTTCTTTAAACGAGAATTGCCCCATTTACACATCTGTCTTGTTTATTTACCATCCTTCAAGTGCGAAAAAAAACTTGGCCAACTTTTTCATCCGTAAGGGCTCCACGTTTTACGGTTGGAAGCCAAGTGATGAAGAAAAGTTCAGAGTTCGGCCGATGTTGGTGCTGGAGCGGTGAGGCTGTTTAATATTCTGACAGCGTCTATCGGGCGGCTTGTTGCTCGAGCCGCTTTCGGCAGCTGGAATCTGGAGCCAAAAGTAGCCTAAGATACAATATACCAGTATAAGTGCTTTGTTATTGCCTTATTCTTGTAAAAACATCTGAACTGTCATTATGAGATGATCCTTTTGGGATGCTTCGTTTGCAGCAATATTTAAACTTAGTTTTTGCGCGTGAACGATTCGTTCCCTCTTCTCAGTCAAAGCCCTGGCTGAATTTCAGTTGCAACTACCAATATATTAATATAACTAATATATTATACATCAGTACAATAACATGAAGCTGTATCCATATTCGGGTTAAATGCGTTTTGGAATCATCTGGATTCACTCATGGCCTATGAGACAGACTGCCGTCGAGGTACAATTTCTCTCAGGCATGTCTGGGCTGTTACTGGCTTTTAAATTAAATGCACCGTCTATTTGTCGTCGTGTGTCGGTTGGCAGCCTTTCATGGTGTCATAACGTTGAAGCGTCATAAGCAATATGCTGATTATCCGCCTCATTCAAACAACATCCGGATAATGAAAAGGGCGGATGGCGAAGACTTCAAAGTTAGATTTTGAACTTGTTCACGGCGCCGATGACGGTGGTTCCGGGAATAAAAGTTTTGTAAGACAAACCATCAATACAAACAAGATATTTTGCAAGAAGCGATTGCGTGATGTCTAGGGGTGATGCCAGTTGATGCATTTTAAGTGTCTGAAATTATTTTACGTTACACTTTTTATATCTTCCATATATTTCGACAGATATTGCGGCATCGTCTTCGAAAATACCGCAGAATATAAAATATAAATATTAAAAAAAATATGAAAATGACAAAATGAAAAATGTCATTAACTGATAACGGCAAACATAAAAAATGTTACTTGTGAACCACAGAAAATGACAGTGAAGATTACATTGTACTGTCTTATAGAGTTAAACAAGACATTAAGAAGTGCAACAATACAACATTTATTCTTGTTAGGCAAAATGACCATGCAAAAGCCTTGGTCGGACTACTCGAAAGACTTGATTGTCTTTAGAAGCGTCGGGTCAATGGTCGAAGTGAATGGCCAGCATTTTTTAATGGAAACGTGTTTATATTTTTTGACGGAGTGCATCAGTTCAGAACGGCATCTTGGAATGCTCGAGATGCTGGAATGGCCTTTATAATACAAAAATGAAGTAAAACGGAAAACAGCATTATTTTGAGCCCGTGCAGGTGATGGCTATAGACGTCAGATCCGAATAAGACCGTGTCGCCAACCCGTCCGGAGCAAGGACAAGGCCGAGTCGGGGTCGCTGACAGGCTATTGGCTGGTCCCGAGCAAGGGCTAGGAGGGCTGCCAAACGGGCTGCATTAATGCTAATGCCGCCATATGCGGCGTCCGCCAGACATTTGGCAGCTGTGTCGGCTATCCATCATCATCTGCGATAGCACGTGATAAAATGAGTGTAATTGATGTATCGGCGTTGCGCAATTCTGCCAACAATCCTGCCTGGCGATTCTCTGTTTGGCCGCCAGAGGCCATGTTGATATTAACGCAGAGGAGACGGCGGTCGACGGAGATGCTCCTGTGGAGGGCAGCTGGCAGCATCAGGTGATCTGACGCACGTATGTTTCATGACATCCGCCCGCTTGTTAATACAATCAGTAAGTATGTTTTAGGAAGACGTTCATCACATATCTGTTAACTGGTGATTAATGTTTTGCTTATTTGCTTAAGTTCTAATGCCGACTTGCAAGATGCTTTTCTTTGAACTAAATAAGTGTAATGTGGTAGTGCCCTTAACCATCCCCATGCAAGGGGGCCAATTCGACCCCCATTCCAACTTTTTCCACATCCATGAATGTCACAGAGAATCTGCATGACACTTTGATGAACTGAGGTCTATGCAATGCCGCATATTTTGAGACTTAGCCGGTCTTGGATCACATTATCCCTAGGCCGGAGGGGATGGGAGTGAGGGTCATTTCAGGACGCCTGCGGTTTCCTCATACAACTTGTTAGCGACGGAAGATAAAACAGCGATTTTTGTTCCACCATATTCCTAACATTTAAATATCTTCAGTAAAATCTTCATAATTTTTCATGCAACAGGTGGCGATCTGTGATCTTTTTGTCAAGGTCATGCCAGTCATGTTTTTAACCAAATCGAACAATACATTTCAGTTGTTGGAAATAAAATCGTTTGGCAAAAGGTAAGTCTAAAGGTCAAGTTCAGGAAGATTCAGAAAAATTCGAAAACATACAAGCAGGTGCGGGTAATATTTCTTACCTATCATGGATGGTGCAGACATGCTATCTTCGGATCTGGTCATTCTTCAGTTTGCTTTGCTTTTGCTGGCATAAAATGACACTGTTTGGCCCAAGATCAAGTAAGGACAAGGTCAGGTCAAATGAGGACATAGAAGTATGGAAATCGAAGAGTTGTATGCTCATATGACTACTGTACTCGTGTCCGTTGTACGGAGTTGTGCTCTAAGTTGTTAAGTTGACAATGCATCTAAGAAACGGAACTCCGCGACAGCACATGTTTCAGCGGCATGGGGTAGGCCATCAGCAGAGCACAACTTACCGAGAATACTATGGTCTTGAGAAACTGCTATGAAAAAAACTGATGGTGCTAGAAGCTCTCTACATTCAAGATCATTCATCGGAACTCAGTATACAAGTGAAGTCATATGTTACTTTAAGCTTGTGGGGGATGGAGGGCTGAAGCCAGGGTAAGCAAATTATGAGGGGGAGGAAGAAACTGAGTGAGCTGCGTCTTTGCATAAGTTTCCACGATCTACTGTCTGCCAGACGGGAAGTACCTAAATTTTTGGTTGTCAATGGTAATCATTCTATTTTCTTGCATTTAGTCTGAAACTGCGTAAACCTGTCATTTCTGAAGCTAGAGAACGCATCTCCCAAACATAAAATAATGCACCCAATGAGAGACTTTGGTAATCTGTTTTTTGGTTCACCTCCTCACATTAAAACGAACATAAGAACTATCGAAAAGACAACGAATTAGTGAAAGCAAATCATGTACTGGTCCGTAACAGAACATGCATCCTTGGAGATATTCTGCCAAAGTACATTAACATATACATTTATATATATGTATATATGTATATATATATATATATATATATACTGGTGTTCCATTATACATTCTATCATCCTTTTAAGTGTATTGAGCATTTCTGTCCCTGTTCTCTGCCAAATGCCCCCCTCTCTTCCTCTCAGACTCCTTTATCTAGCAAAATCCAATCAGGAACTGGTCCGTCCCTTCCCTGGCCATCACAATGCTTTCCGATTTCAAATTGAAACTGAATTTCAAGAAACTGGGGCGGAAACGTGTTCTAACACAGTTTCAGCGTCTCGGATGCTTGTATGCAATCACTCTCGCTGTCGCTCACAATCTCGCACTACATGCAACGTGTGGAAGATCAGCCACGGAAGCATGAACACTAGGAAAAGTACGGCTGATCAGGACTGGTCTGGTTCTTCGATTCAATGCCAGTTCAGCGGTGTCATTTTTATGACAATTAGTGCATGGCTGGGGCGAGCAAAGAACTTAAAGCTAGGAAATTGTAAGGAATTTCCATTATGGGGAGGGTCAGCAAGGAGATATAAAATGGACATTGATTTAAGCTAGAAGACATAAAACGACGTCCTTAGAGTTCTTTTACCATGCTGATTCCATGTTTTCTACTTCGAAATCTAGCTGAAATGTGTCTCTTGGCCGCGGAGGAAATAAGACGGGGGAAGGGGTAGCTATGCTTATAAATGAAAATGTTTTAAACCGCGTTGAGATGGGTATCAGACGAAACCTCGCGATGAAAGTGGTTTGATGAAATGTATCTAAACGTGATGCGACCTCATCTGACTTCTCTTTGACCCTTTGACCCTGTATGATCTGTATAACAGAGCCTCTACAATAACATAGGTATTAGTGTGTTTGTCGTCCTTTTAACCCTATTCCCGGCAGGGGGGGCGGAATCCGCCCCCCCTCAAGTTTTTTGCTTGCCAATTCCAGGCTTTTTAACGCAGCTTCACGAAACTTGGTGACTTTTCCTAGCTATTCTTTCTACGTGCTGTGACAAAATTTCAAAATTCTATTTTGCTCAGGGGCGGAGCCAGGCAACGTTTTTGGAGGCACCTCATGCCATTTTTGGCCATGTTGAGGGTAAAAGGAAAATGTCTGCCAAAAACAGAGTTTTAAAGCTAGAACTTAAAACTTTATATGGATGTATAGCTAAGTAGTTGGGCAATGTGCAGATGTAATTTTGTTTATCTGAGCTCATTTTACAAGGTCAGGCCAAGGTCAAAAGTCAAAATTAGTTTTTTCGCTATAGTTTCGGCACCGTTTTTTCAAATGCCAAACCCGGAACGTATATGACGTAGAAGGGTGCCCTCTACTTCTGTGCCAAGTGTCAGCTTGATATCAGATCGGGTCACGGAGCTATGACCTAAAATGTCAGTGCGCGTACCCTATATCGCAATAGCCAAAAAATGAAATTTTTGAAATAGAGTGAATTCAAATGATTGAAAACGTTTACAGATAATATTAAATGCACACGAGATCATTCCAAGTGACCCCAATGTAAGTGGAGGTCATTTAAGGTCAAAGGTCACAAGTTGATCTGAGAAACGTGTGACCGTGACAGTTCCCCCTTTTTCATATCCCTGGCACCGCCTATGCTAACATTATACAAACATTGTAATGCGATTTGTACTTCTTTAGTATAACATGACTAGCAGAAGCCAAAAAAGTGTGTTTGCCTCTTTTGTTCATTCAGTTGTTAGAAAACTAATCCTCCTATTTTTGAAACCCTGTGAACGCCCATGAATTTTCTCAAAATTTCAGATTTGCGGACCCATGGTAAATCCCCTATCCATAATCTCTCGATTCATGCCAGTTTCATCGAAATCGGTCCATAAACAACGGAGTTATAAGAAGTCCAAAAGTACCCTCCATTTTGACATTTTTGCCCCCCTGTATCCACAAATTTTAAAATTTTGAAAATTTCTTTTTATAAAAATGTAGTTCACATTACGGCAAATTGATTGCCGTTTGTTGCGATGAAATCGGACAAGTAGTTCTCGAGATCTCAGGGGGGGGGCCGAATCCGCCCCGCCCTGCCGGAAATCGACCATACCGTCTAGCCCTCCGGGAATAGGGTTAATCTGCCAAAAAGCAGCGTTAAAGTGTTTAACACCGCCTCTGCCTGACGGTTAACTGCCCGAGATATAAACCGACGAAGTTGCATGGGATACTTTATGTTAGGTGGTGTGTGTATGTGTATGTAACTGGGTGGGCTCGCCGGCTGATATGTCGGTTTTGTTAGGTCCAGGCAATGGTTACTCATCTGGTAGCGCAGTATTCGATACAGTTATGGCTGAACACCAACAACAGACATCAGAACACCGACAGCAGAAAGCAAACGATTAAAACAATTATTGATCACGGCCAGAACCTTGAATTTGTTTTAACGGTTTACTGTATTTTGCAGATAATTTCAGCTGTTTCTTCTATTGAGGATGAGCCAGAAAAAGAACGTTAAGGCTATGGCTTAAGTGCCAGATTTGAGAAATGAAAGTGAAGGTTTTTAGTCAGACACCCTACACATTCTTTGGTCACAGAGCCTACCTGGACAGAAGTTGTCTACTGGCAAGCTGAACTTAGATAAATGTTCACGCCAACGAGAAGTGTTCAGACAGAAAAGAGGCACGAGATTTGACACCGACGTCCCGTCGTTATGGGCAATGGAAAAGATTAAAATATTGCTCCCACTTAGCTGTGTCAGAAAGCTGGGTGCTCTCTGGCAAGAATGGCATTAGCTGAAGAAGAGCCGAGGGAGAAAATCTGACGTCGGCGACCCAAGGGCTGAATTCAATGACAAGATTGACAAGCCTTGGGATATTGGAGCCTAGGACGCAGTTGCTGAGGTCAGATCCAGCCGGCTATTGGCAAAGGCTGACAAGGAGGAATACATTCACCTTTATCTGGACTGGCGCTCCAACAGACGTGGAACCATAAATGGGCATGGCAAAACATTCCGAATGCCGACTGAACATTCGGAAGCGGTCAGCTATCTCTATGGCGGCAGAGGATTCCAGGATGTCACGAGGAATGTTGACCGGAACGGTATCAGGACGTCGCTGTTCGTGTTGTTGCTGTTTAAGCAAAGAAACACATTGTTCTTAGCAGTCCATGGCTTCAGTGTCGTCCTAAGTGTCGGCATCAGCTTCGCTGATATCTTGCACTTCGGGAGTCGAAGCGACGGGCGTCTGACAAACGCGTCCTGCCTGCGAACTGCTGCCTCGATTCATGCTGTTCAAGTCCCTTTGAAATCGCTTGTCATTCCCGCTCATGGTCGCATGTCTGTCGGAGCGCTGATCCAGATAACGCCGGGCGTCTTCCTCCTTGTCAGAATTTCCCAACAGCCGGCTGGGCCTGATCTCAGCAGCTGCATCCTCGGCTGCGATATCCCATAGTTTGTCGATCTTGTCAATGAGTTCAGCCTTTCGGCTACCGACGTCAGATTTTCTCCCTCGGCTCTTCTTTAGCTAATGCCATTCTTGCCAGAGAGTATCCAGCTTTCTGACGCAGATACGCAGCAGCATTGCCTAACTCCTGTCATTGCCCAGAACCACGGGACGTTGTTAGCGATGCTCTTGCGTACTTCTTTTGTGTTTAAACACTTCTCGTTGACATGAAACATTAATCTAAGCTCAGCTCTTGCAGTAGGCATCTCCGACCCAGGCATAGAATGTACAGGCTCTTTGACCAAAAAACCGCTAACGTTTATTCCTCAAAACTTGCACCAAAACTGAAACTTTAATATTTTTTTCTGGCTCATCCTCAGTAAAAGAAAAAAATACGTAGTTATCAAGAAAATGCAGTAGAAGTTAAAACATCAGACGAGGTTCTTGTCGTGCGTCTAATAATTGTCTTCAGAGCATGTTCCCTGCTGTCGGTGTTCTGCTGTCTGCTGCCAGTGTTAAGCCATAGCTGTATTGGATACTGAGTTACCAAATGAGCTACAATTTTCTGGGCCTAAGAAAACGGACAAATAGACATAGAAAGTAATGCGCCTATCCAATTACGCACAAATGCACACACAACCCAACAAGAGCGTATGGCATGCAACTCCGTCGGTTTCTATCTCGAACGGTGATCTGTCAGGCACTGGCGGTGTTCAACAAAGCACTTCACCGATGCTTTTTGGCAGATTAAAACGACAACACGCGCACTAATATTTATGTTATGAGGCTGTATTGCAGCGATCATACAGGGTCAAAGGGTCAAAGAGAGGTCAAATGAGGTCATATTATGTTTAGATACACTTCATCGAGCCACTTTAGTCGCAAAGATTCGTATGATGCCCATTTCAACGCGGTTTAAAAACACTTCTCCTCCCATCTCACTTCCCCCCCGGCTAAGTGACATAGCTCAGCTAGATTTCGTAGTAGAAACATGGAATGATCATGGTAAAAGAGTGCTAAGGGCTTTGTTTTATGCCTTCTAACTTATGTCAATGTCATTTTCATCCGCCTTGCTGACCCTCCCCCCACAACGAAAATTCCTTAAAACTCCCTAACTTGAAGTTCTTTGCTCGCCTCCGAACCATGCATGGAATTGGATAAAGTGGCATCGATGAACTCGCCTCCGATCGAAGAATCAAACCAACCCTGACCAGCTACAATTTCCCCAAGGTGTTATTCTAAGACACGCAAATGAACAGTGGGACTAGTGCTCCAGGCGCTTGATGCTTTTGTAGCAAAGTCTTGAATAGGTACAAATATACAAATATATATATATATATATATATATATATATATATATAAATTTACATATGCATTAGCAAAATTGGGAAGCAGGTTACTAGTAATACATTGTTTGTTTAGTGTCACCACAGACAGGCAATTAATAAGTTTTTTTTGGAGTTGTCTTTGGTTCAGAACAGACAATGAGTAAATGCAAAGTAATATTATATATGCCGACGTTTCGTCTCATCTACGACATTATCGAGACCAATGTGAATGAAAAAATGGCAAAAACCACAAGTAGAAAATTTAAATGTACATTTGCTAAGGTTTTACAGATGCCGCTGCAGGCATTCCCCGCCAAAGGATTTTCACCACCGTGAGGAAAAATATGCGCATGTCACGAAACTAGACAGGCGCGTCATGCAAATACCAAACACAAACACACACACACACGCACGCACACACACAGGCAGTAGATTGCCACCCTGCATGCATTCACCTGTTTGTTAATGTCTGGGTTGATATCTCGTATGTACAAAGCATCCATCACCGAAAGCCTTCGTTTGTCACCGGCTGGTTTCGCAAGAATCTGGGTATCTTCCACTATCTATCGCCTTGTCAACGGCCGCCATTTTGTAATAACCAGTGCCGATAAAGCGCCACTCGCATCCACCCCGCTCTCAAACACTGATTTCTTGGTACCTCGTACATCAGGAACTGCGAAGAGTAAAGCAAATGCTGCCTAACAACCAGTGTCAAGTTCCCACCATTGACGATGACATGAAGAAAGACATTCGCACCCGACTAGAAGCCGCAAAGACGCACAAAAAAGCATAAAAATCATATGCAAGATCTTCTCTAAAAATACCATGTCCCAAAGTTACAAAAGGGACGAGAAGATACTATGTGACATTGCCCAGAGAAAATGCAAGGCGATCAGTCCATGAGACCGACTTCAGGTTATCATCTATTACCCTTCCAGTGCGCGTTAGCGCGAAACCCATTTCCACTGCGCGGGTGAACATCTCAACCCACAAAGGTTATTTTCATTAATCGAATAACACGGTTCAAACGGCTACAGAGAGAGAGAGAGAGAGAGAGAGAGAGAGAGAGAAAGGCAGGAGCAGAGGCATAGACATAGGCAGAGGGGAGGGAGAATCTGTGTGGTCCTCTGTACCTTGTTAGCATTGCAGTGAGAATCAGATTCTTTGTTTGGAAAAGGCTGCAGGGTTGTTTGAATGCAGTGGATCTCATCTCATCTCATTTCATGGATTTTATGCATCTCAGCTGCATTCAGCACTCTACAATCTGTCATCGCTCCTGCAGTCAAGCATCGTTCTCCTTGGCATCCATGGATGACGACTGATTCTTCCGTAACCAGCGCAGGAAGTTTCTCTCCCTTTTTCCAGCGAACTAGCATCTAGATCAATGAGCTGCCTAGTCTGCGCATTTGACGCGCAAGCAGGCTAGACCGCAAATTCCAATGACCCTCGTGCGTGGCCGAGTCAGAAACCCGCCAGGTCCACGCGGATTATTCTCCCTTCCCTTCTCCCACACCTGCCGAGAAAGGTGTCGTCCTGCGTCTACCAGCCGTGAGTCGGCCGGCGCCAGCTCTCGTGCGTCGACCGACTCACGGCGGAGCAGAGCGCGGCGCGGGGAGAGCAGGGCGCGACGGCGTGCGCGGCTCGGCGCGGCCGCCACAAATCCATGGAGGATCAGTGGCGAGGACGGGTCTATTGATTCCAGCTGCAGAGCGGTGCCACTCGTAAACTGGCCCGGAGGAGGCCGAGGTATCCCCAGCCGCCGTTCCGCCGTCGCGGGTCCGCGTATTCGCGCCCGATAACCAACTGATACGCGGCCGTAGCAGCTGCCAACGCGCCGCACGCGGTTTAGGAGCGGGCGAAAAGTATGAGCAATATGCCCTGAAATGTGCTCTTGGAGTCGCCAACTTTTGATCTCTCAGAAGGAAAACGGTTGTAAACAAGGAGCATAAAAGTGAAACGTTCGAAATCAGTGACAGCTGCAAGTTACACAGGGCTTAAAGAAAGTGACAATGAGTGTTGATCATAAGACGTGTTCTTTTTGTGCGAAATTAATTTTGCGATAGCTTAAATTTGTTCGGGAAAAATCATATCACTGCACACAAACAGCATCAGACCTTTAACTTATTCTAACGAATTCCATCGCATTCCTGGACATTCCTAATCATTGATTTAACTACTGTCGGTTTTTGTAAGGTATGTTTAAAAAATGCGCCATCAGATATCGTCTGTGTTTAACCATGCGTTTTAGCCCCGACACCGCCTGGCGTGTTTTTGTATTTGCGACGGTTTGGCGATGTCAAAAAAAGGTAACCTCCTGTTATCTCAGGGTCTAACTATCGGGTCTAAACCGGTCCGTCACCAGACGACAGCCCTGAGTCTTGCAGTTCAGGAAATACTATACTAGTCCCGGTTACATGGCTAATGACGTCACAGGTCACGTACAACCCATAACATCGCGTCGGAAAAAGTGGAAAAGTGACACCGGTTCGTACATCTGATCATCGGCAATACTGGTGTCAGAGCCTTCAGCTGAGTATTAAACGAAAGGTCAGGGTCGTTCGCATCGGAAGCATGCCATAATGTTAAAAAATGTCTGATTTAGGTCAGCCCAGATCATCCAAAATACTGGTATAACTTTAGATGCAAAAAGATCGATACTTGCTCGCAACCGTTTTGATTCACGTGACAAAAAGGATAGAAGTAAAACTTTCTAATGATCAGCTTTCAGGATCAGTCTAGGTTAGGCCAGATAAGCTTGCATTGTTCTTCCCGACAAAGAACGATAATTACACGCTGGGATTATTTATTGCATCAAGTACAGAATTGAAATGACATCTCGCGATAGTCAAATCTGCTCTGTCTGCTCATTATCGGGTCAAGGTCAAGACAGATAGTCATTTTTCCTTTTCTGACTAGGAATTAAAATCGTTCTCTACTGGTACTGAACGATTTTCCGCAGACAATGATGTATTTTATTTCGTTTTGACATCTACCTATGACGTGACCTGCCAAGGCCTCACCTTACACCTGGTGAGCCTTGCTGAGAGGCGCGTATAGATGTGCTTGTCTGGCTCGAACGATGGGGAAGGTTAGCTTCACTTTACTTCTATCACTCAATACAAATCAGCCCAATCGTCATCATGCATGTGATCTACCACGACCTCCAATGTTGACGTGTTATGGTTGTATATCATTTTTGGGACCGTGTCCTAGGTAAATCCAAATAGTCCATGGATTATATTCGCTGATGTTATAAAAATCGAAGGATGTTTGCGCCACCACCCGAAGAGGCCAAGATATGCATGCAAGAGTTCGCTTATGACGTCATATCCCCATGACCTGACCTAGCATGGTTTTGGTGTCAAAGTATATAAAACTGATGGATGAACAAGTGCTGAAAGTTTGGTTGGGCTGGCTCTAACGGTTCAGAGCTTATTCACGACGAACTGAGGAGATGCCCTATTTGAAACTCCCCGGGCGGTACCGACTAAAGGGCGTAATCCGTTCTTTTTTGCAAACTAAGCTTTCTTTGATTGGTATAGTCACAATGGCGAAATACCTGCTGGTAATAATTCCATTTAAGGATTATATACCGAATCGTACGCTTTTATGAATCAAATGTTGCCATGCATGCACAAAATCCCCCACTGACCACATCCTTCCAACATGACTAGAGATACTAGGATGGTGGGGAGCGTCTAGGCGCCTCACTTTTCATAACGTTTAACATTAGGTCCACGCTAGTGACTGAAAAGAAAGAGTGTGAAATCCTACTTACATTGCCCAAGAATGCTCACAAATTACCAGCCATGCCTCCAAAGTGCTTAGCCGGTCAAGCTGTTTTATAAAGAGGTCGGGCTCTGCATCTTGACTGCACCGGGACCTAAACCGCGACCCGCCCCGTGGGATCCTGCCCAGCTGACGCGACGCGACGGCGACGCAGCTAGACTGTTCCGCAATGCCTAACAATCATGCGTTACAGCCTACAAGCAAGGACGATGGCGGTCAGAAGACGGTTTGGCCCCGTGCCAAGCAAACCTGGAGACACATTAAATCTCATGGACCCTTGACCTCGTTTCATTTCACATTTTTTGACTGCCGTGACCATGAAAAAATTTCGTCCCGCCTAGATATGCTTTTGAGTAAATAGAATGATAAAACAAGGTTAGGAACACATTATGCGCAAGTTGTTGAAAATGGAATAGGTAACAAACGATGAAAATACATTACATTTACAAAAAAAAAACAATAATGGCATATACATTTGGTTTTTGGTTTTATTTTGTCGTTAGATTGGTCATTGAGTGGCGCTTCCGCCTATCCATTAGCGAAAAAGTGCCTTCAGGAAAATATATATGATATCGCAGCTGAAGTTCGTTAATGCAGTAGCATTATTCCTAGGCGTAATAACAATTTTGACCGTTTGATACCGAAATAAAAATCATCGTTGCTATTCATATAATACTGCCAACGTCAAAGGAGGCTGATAACAACTCTTCCTCATCGAGGATTATTAAATGAAACTCTGTTTATGGTGTATGAAGAAACAAACTAGCGGTTGCAGTCTCGCATTGCCCACCCCCCAGTCCCAGTCTTATGGAAGGCCGGACCATGAGCATGTAATACATGCATGTAATATGCGATGAACGAAATGAAAAATCGCTTCCGTCTAGTTTATATCATGGTACCCTCAGCAGACGTTGATATCATTCCTACCACGACGTTATTACAAGCTGAAAGTTCTAGTCACTTGCAAAAATGCAAAGGTAGCTAGGGCGATCTCCATTACAGTGAACAATATCTGTACTTTCCTAGATGGGAGCAAATTTTTAGATGTGTTACAAAAGAAGATGACTGAGACGCTCCAAGAAACGTTTGTTGGTAGTTACACGTAATGACAAAAATATAGCGCCACGGGCCGTCTGCGGCAAAGAATGCATTTTAAATTCGGTTTTCTTTGTTGCAGTTTGGCGACTTCACCGCACAAACTTCTTTCCGCGCCTTTGGGCTTTTCCAAAATAAATTCTCTGCTGTGCTTTGACACTACAAGTGACTCCATGCAAAGTAACTAGGCTGCGGGCCAGATTTAAACAGTCAAGTAAATTGCATGAGCTCCACGCTCGCCACAATAGACACCGCAGCGCACGAGACTCGTGGCCGCACTTTCACCGGAGGAAGCCCGCTCCGCGCAAACCACACTGTATCTCGCCCTGTCGCCGGAGGGCTTGTATTCCCGTCGAGCGCCGCTTAATTGGTATGCAAACAGCTCGGTTTCTGGCATTGATCGCGTGCCGGCAACGGGAGACGGCCGCCTCTGCGGCGTGCATTGCATGCTGCCGAACGCCGCGCCTGAGCCGACCCGGCCGGGACGAGCTGCGCCGCCGGGCGTCATCGCTCAGCGGGCCGGCGAACGCCGGCGCCTGTCAATGACGAGTGCCGCCGACCGACCGGCCGGGCCGTCAGCTGGTGACGGCCCGTGCTGGGCGGTCACCTGGTGACACGGCACAGTGGCCATGCGGGTGCGGTTGTCGGCGGCCGCGGGAAAGCTGGGGTGATGGACTGGCTGGGATTGACGCCGGTCTCGGATGCGGCTTCTGGTGGCTAGCGGAAGTCTGTCATACACAGAGATAATCAAGTTTTGTCAACATTGTCTACTTTTGTTTTTTCGTATCACGAAACATGCAAATATTGTACTTTCGGAGATTAGAGCGGTGATGCGTTTAGAACGCCATTGGCAAGAGTAACCTAACGTTAACTCGCGCACGACCGTGGATCGGCGGCGATCACGCCCAACTGAGGGGGGGGGGGCGATCATGTCCCGACTGAGCGGCGCTTGACCGCCCCCTCTAACTCACGAACGGTTGGTTGCACGATAAAAATAAGCACACTGTTGGAAAACTTGTGACGAGCAGAGCTCGAAATTGGTCTCATTTTTAGTTTTAGATGATGTGTAAACACTTTACGTCCTATATATGTTCTCTCATAACCGACAGTATGAGACCGAGAAACGGCCTGAATCTCAAGGGCTGTGACTAATAACGCATGAGTAAAAGTTTAAAACAAAACACAAAAAACATTTTTAAAGTAAACAAAAACACACAAAGTAAAGGTACCAACGCACAAGTAAAGGTCCGCAGATGCCGATACACGTCTATTTTTTCAGATTTGTGCAATATGTACGCCGAAACGTTGAGTTAAAGACAAGACAATTTTCACGCCGGTTGTCGGCAGGCGCTGCAGCCTCACGCAGTAAGAAATTCATGGGGACTAATTTAAGCGTTCCTTTATTTTCGCGACATAAGCCCATCCATGTAAATTTTATTGATTTTAGTGGTTCTTGTGATGGTTTCTCATGCTGAAATTTTGGAAAAAATATCATTAGTTATCAATCTGCACAACTGTCGGAGCTTTATTCGGGAGAGCCTGTATATTCCCAAAATATGGAACTCTCTAAAACTTCTTTGAGCTCTTGGTATTACTTACGTCTGTGCAAGCCAGTTCTGACATTATCTACCCATTCTGAGTAATTCATCGCTGATTTTGACGGTGGTATATTTTGGCTCACAACGGTTATCCGTGACCTGACCTCAGGTCAATGGTTGAATGCCATTGATACTTTGCTCATTGATGGTAACCAAATGTCTGCTTCACTCCACACTAAAAATGTTATGAAAAATTCTGCCAATTTCCGAAAAAACGACGTCTTAAAAATGGGCTTGACTTTAGGTCAATGACGCAGAAAATTCCGAGAAATCTGAAATAGCAGACTTGTTGCATCTATCAGGATCAGTAATTCCTAAAAGTACTATGGTGATACCTTGTTTTCCGAAAAAGTTAGAGGGCGCTAAACCTTCCTGGAAATAGATCCGTTTGACCTGACGTAGGTCAGACACCTGACTTGACTTGAGGTCAAAACTTTGACAGAAGGTGTAAAAATGGTCAAGCAAAAGGCACACGAGGTTTCGTGGCGCTGTGTTTCTTTGTTCTTCCGCAGTCCTAAAAAAACTTCAGGGGACAGTCAACTGCCCCCCCACCCCCCTCAGTCGGACGCGGGTTAAAGGAAATACGTTACCACAAAGACAGTGCATTTTGCGAATATTGCAGTTAACAACCAGACATAAGTCATTCCTCCACCTCACTAGGGTAACAGCGGAATAGCGCCCCGCCAACGAATCAGCACTCGACGTTCAGCTACATTCCGCGTCGAATCTGTTATGCCAATGCACACACTGCGCGGCCGCACGCTCTCACGCTCGGCATACCTCGGCCGCGCCGGACCCGCACGCCATCTCCCGCTCAGCACGGCCCGGCTGCCGCGGTTACCATGGTCCGCTGCGGCAGACAACCCCACATATCGGATAATTGATTCCTGCGTGCCCTGCCAGGGCCAGGTCGGCCGGAGCAGAGCGCGCCGACCGCCGCGCCTCCGCCGCCGGAAACGGCGAGCGCAGCGCCGGAAATACGCCGCTTCCGGGCCGCGCGCGTCCGCCGCAATCATCCGGGCACGCCACGGCCGCGGGTCGGCGCTGAACGGGAACGGGTGTGCCCTCACTCGGCGTGTTCCCTCAGTGATGGCCGGGGCCACCACTGCCTCTGTGCTGGAGCCGTCTAAAAGCTCCTCTCTTGGTGATGACTGGGACCGTTGCTGTCGCGATGCTGAGGCCGTCTCAAGACCCCCTTCCCTCTCAGTTATGTCCTGGGGCAATCATTGCCGCCATGATAAGGCTGTCTCAAGACCCCCTCCTCTCTCAGTTATGTCCTGGGGCCGTCATTGTCAAGATACTGAGGCCGTCTGAAGGCCACGTCCCCCCTTCCTCCCCCACCGAAGATTAGAGCTCGCCGGAGTCGCAACAAGGAGGCGTGGGCTGCGGTTACCCTGACGAGAGGCAACACTTGTGTTTTGCCCACGATACGCCGACAACGCAGTTAGCTGGTATGTTGCCTGAAGTTAATGAAATTGTTGTTCGGCGGTAATGAAGCGCTGCGTTAGGCTGATAACAACACTAAGGCTGCGAGCTAACTATATGTTAAATCATCTCATTGGCGGGCATATTCCAGTTTTGCGAAGAACTAACTCGGCGATGCTCTTTTTGCGAAACTGGAAAGCTGCATTGCATGTTCTTGACTTTATCCATATATGATTCCGTATTTTGGGTTGCAGTGTCCTAAACTGGAACATTGACATGTACAGGTGGCCGTAGGAAACTGGTTTCGCGAACAAGATCAGATCCTTTGTGGTCAAGTTTACTTCTTTCGCTGAATATCGAGCAAAAATCGGAAATGACGAAATACAGACACGACACAAAAAATCTACGATACTGAAGTTTTGATCGAAAGACTTTTGTTGATTATTAAGAGCAACGTTCGACGCGTGAATTAACAGCATAACATATCTTTCAAAACGCTTAGATAAAATCGTTTTTAAATCAAGAGGATGAAAGGGATTTAGTCACTTACGTCTTGGTCACTTCAGTCCAGTTCAGCTCAGTTCATTTTAGTTTACTGACGAATCCTCCAATGC
The DNA here is from genome assembly GCA_030062745.1 of Capitulum mitella. NCBI lineage: Eukaryota > Metazoa > Arthropoda > Thecostraca > Pollicipedomorpha > Pollicipedidae > Capitulum > Capitulum mitella. The sequence goes on from CP099839.1 coordinate 22,549,287, forward strand.
GTGAATGAATCTTTTATTCGAGTCATTTGAACAATAGCTTAGAAACAACGCTATAAACATGCAACGCAGCAGATACGTAGCTGTCGTACAGATAAAACTAAAGTCAGGTAAACAAATAATTGCTTCTTTCAGTTCCATTCCGAGCATGAAGTATTTATGCATTTTTTCTAACAATAAGATGCTTAATACTACCTCTACGTTGCAGAATGTTTTCCATCAATACAGATGAAGACATGAATATGTTGATAATTCTAAGTTCTGGTTTGGTCAGAACACTTGATGTTTTCAAGTTCTGAGATTCAGACCACAATGTAAGATGTAACCAGAATGTCGCAAACCTCTTCTTGCTTGTATAACTGTCAAGTTTGTCAGGATCAGTGTCTACCGGAATTAAGGAGTGGAAAGGCAAAAGCACTTCTCATTCGAGGCAGGGATACTATTATCGAAGCCTAAGCGATTGACGAACGTAAAATTAAATTAGTGTCGAAGTTTGTGATGTTTGAAGAAAAACTGAGCGTGGTGTTTGAAAAAAAAACAAACGCGGAGCGGTTCGTGTCTTTCAACTAAGGTACGGACAACTGGGCGTGGTTTCCACGGCTAGAATTGACCGTGGTGGTAAAGTTTAATCAAATGCCAAACGACAATTTCATGGGAACGGTTCAGTGAGCCGTTATGACGCCTACAAGGTCGTTAGGATGATTCAGACAGGGCATTCCATTTCAATATCGCACCCGCCGCGGGCCCCATATCGGCCGGGAGCCCACACTCCGGGTCTGCACCACCTCCAATTGGGTAAATTATGGCGCGATTGTACTAGATTCCTTTCATGACCGCTCGATTGGAAAATTCTCCGCTTTGGATTCCGGTTTGTTGCTAGGGAGGACTCATCCACAGACAAGGACGGACACCGCTGACGGCCGTGGAGTCTTCGTATAGCGTCCAGCAGCAGTCGCCGTGCCAAGCGGCGTCCGACAGCGATCAACGTGTCCGTCAATGCCCGGCGGCGGTCACCGTGCCTGCTAGTGCCCGGCAGAGCTCACCGTGCCTGTCAGTGCCCAGCAATGGCCACCGCGCCTGTCAGTGCCTGGCGACGGCCTGTCAGTGCCGTGCCTGCCAGAACCCGGCAGCGGTCGCCGTGCCTATCAGCGGCCGGTAGCGCCATCCCAGGCACTGATGAGATGCTAAGGTCGATTCCGTGACGCCTCTACCTCCTGACGGTGTGACGCTGACGACAGACAGCAGTATCGAAAGAATCGCCTACCCCCCATGCGTGATGGGCGACGGCCGACGTTATCTGAGCAGCGCCGTGTCAGAGCTGACAGTGGAGCTGACAGTCTGTCAGCGCCGCCTTCACGTTGGAGCCACGAAGCGGTTTTCATCACACATGGTCCTTAGAAGTCATCAGACGTATGTCAACGGTCGTTCCGTTGTGTCATTTAGTGGCTCAGATGCTTGCATGGCTCATTACCAGAGTAATTAATGCCACATGCACAAGCTGAACGTTCTGTCATTCCCAGTGTGGCACAACACGTTGCAGCAGAGAAGTGTGGGCCGAGTTTCCTGACACTCTACAGGCTGCACTTAGTGTCTCTTGTTTCGCGTCTTCATTGCCTCCTTGACCTCGTAACCCTTTTATGATCCAAGAAGTTGAAAGGGCTTTCTCCGTTGACGTCAGCCATAATCTAGACTGCGGGGAGTCAGGAAAATGTTCACGAAGCTTGCATAGGAAATTGCCCCCGGTGAGCCTTCATTTCTAGGGATGCACAGCTTCCAGTAAGGTTGGTGTTTGTGAGCAGTGTGCGGAAGCTTGATAGTACTGCTCCACTGGCTCCGGCAAACCGGAATCAACCGACGCGCTTTAAACCGGCTTTGGGATGAGAAGAGACCCTGGGCCACCACAGATAACTTTTTGCCGTGTTTTGAACAATTAATAGGATACGAGAGGGAGAGAAACTACGGGCAAGGTCGAAGGCCAAGTGAGCGAGTCTTACGTAAACTAGACGAAAGCAATTAATTGTGCAGCCGTCCCCGCCCGTCTCAGACGCAACTTTTGCCTTATTTTTTGCATGACAATGCATTCTGAACCACTGGGCACAAAGTCACCAAGTTATCAACAGAAAAAGCCCAATTTCTTAGCTGTTTTGCAATTGCATCGCCACGTGATAGTTTTCCCAGAGCATGTGCGCCAATATCCGAAAATATTTGCGGATACCAGGAATCACTTCAGGACCTGGGAAAGCAGACATGTATTTTCTAGCTAACCGCCAAAGCGGTCGAAGATATTCCGAAAATCATATTGTCAGGCCGATGTCGCTTGACATAGACAATAAGCCGGGTTTGCAGTCGACAAGATAATGCTACTCGTATGTCTTGTTGTTTCCAGGCATCGACCTCTATTTCAAATTAACCAAATGGCCAGTTTCTCGCCATTTTGCGATGTTTTCCAATTCCCATTCAACTTTTACAGCTTTGTGTACCCGTTCAAGGTAACGGCGTGATGTGTTGTCCCTGAAACTTTCCCAGTTTTCTACCTCTTTGGATAGTCCTTGTGGAAGACACGCATTAAGGGAAATGAGAAACTTTGGTTGAAGTTTTCTTACACAAATCTCAGGCAGATTTGTCATTTATAACAGGAACTAATTATCTTTGTCAAAATGCTAAAACGTTTCTCATTCCGTGCTCATGCCCATCAAGTACGATTCCGTGCTGGGGTATTGGCCCGATTTCCTAACGGAAAACGGCGTTCGATTGCCTGTAGCGAAATCTACCTTTACAACAAGAGATGTTGAAAATCTTGAAAAAGGGGATAGGGTGATCAAAAGGAAGGTATAAAAAAAGGTTCACTTATATGAGTTCTCTGGTCACATTTTATGATCGATTTTGTTTAAAGCCGAAGGGGCTGAAAGCGTACCTTGCACGCTTTAACGAGTGAGATTTCATGCAAGGCAGTCGCTCGAAAACGAAAGTTCAGATGGAGGTCTGTGTTTCACAGTGTGTGTGTTCAAGCTTAGGAGCCTCTAGCACCAGAAGGTTTCGAAGCGGCTCGCGACGCGAGACAAATCCCACGTGACGTCAGCCGGACCTCCGCAAAATTCAACTGATCACGGGTGCAGGTTAAACGGCGAGTGATGTTGACTTAAGACTAGGAGACAAGGACCCCTTTGCGGGTGAGTGCTTTTACGGTCGGCACCCACGTGCGATCCACGTGGCGATCCTCAGGCACGTGTCTCAGTTTGGACTCGGGGTTCTCCGGGTATTGAAAACAGTGGCCTAGGCGAGTGAGGTTTGGTGGGTAAACAGACGAACACTATGGCTATCCAACGGTATCCCACATGATGGTCTGGGTGCAACGCGTCACATGTAGTGCGCGTGCACCTCTTTTACATCGCCCTGTTTCTGCTGGGCCAGTTTCCGGGACGCAAACGGCGCAGTATGGGCCGAGATGGCTTGGAATGGCGGACGGGCAGCTGGGCTACCAGTTTTGATTAATTCAGGCCGAAACAGGGTTGCAGTTCGCACGTGAAGCGCGAGGTGCCTGAGCGATTAACATCCCCGCTTCATTGCCGCAAAACCACAACCGTTGGATGTTAAAAATTAGAGAGAAGGAGCACTTGATACATGCCATTCGATACATGTCAGCATTTTGCACGCCAATAGTTTCAGCCTGGTGTGTGTGGAACGCAGGTGCCGAGTTGTCCCCGTTTGTTATTCAGGCCCTTGGTTTAGGAACCGTTGATGCTGGAGGCGCGAAATTTTATGGTTGACTGCAAAATCGTTAACGCCGTCCAAGACAAGCTTTAACACGCGCACCGGAAGGGGGGGGGGCGTTTTGTGCCCCTCCCCACCTATTTTTCTTGAATATCTCAAGAACGGATAAGAACTGGTTGCTGCTACTTTGTGACATGTATGGCAATTGAAAAACTCGTCGACTGACGCAGAAAAACCGGAAATCGGCCGGAAATTTTTGAAGTTTCAAGCATTTGAAGTCAGGTAAACAAAACGAAAACGACGGTTGTCGTTGACAAATGGGAACTTTGTGAAAGAATCAGCGTTCTACCCAAGATTACCGTTTGAACACAATCACGCGACGTCATTCGGGCATAAGAAACGGATGTACCAAGACCAAAGCCAGAGTCAACAAGCGTCAACGTCATCGAACGTCAAGGGCGACTTTTTTGTGACTTGGTCCAGATTTGTTTTGCAATATGCCGATTTGTATGAAATATGCATTTAAAGACCCTACTAAAATACGTTTGGCAGATTGATACATGCATATCCTTACATACATGTACATACATAAATAAATATAAACGCTGGAAGTGACCAAATGTACCGATGTTGGCTACATTCACTGAAAATACGCCGAAAGATACGTGTAGCGCCCTTATTTACATTAAAGCTATCCCGTGTTGCTCGAAATATGATCTGCAAAAGATGAAAAAATGACGCCATAGGTCAATGACCTGGCATGACATCGACCCAAAATCCTCAATCGTGGCGCCAGATGAATGGAACTTGTCGTATTCCACGTTTTAACGCTCAAACAAATATCTCTTTCTCGTTTCGTTGGAAAAATCGTACGAAAATGGACTGTACAAACCGAGTGTTCAAAGTCGACATTTTCCACCCTATATGACCTTGAAGATATTGACCTAGGGTCTGAAAATTGCAAACAATGTAAACCGTTATGACCCCACCCTGTCCATAAGCTTTCATGTCTCTAGCTCTTTCCGTTTGCGAGCTCGGAGTGCGCGTTAGCGCAAAACCCCCTTGCACTGCGCGGGTTAAAGCATCAGAGTCATTGTTGTTGGACTTGTGATCCTCCGTTTGCGGAAAGGTGCACGATTCATTTACACCTGCATAACGAGGACTGCAGGTGTAGTTTCACAGGGGATAATGCTGGACTAAGCGGGTGCACAGGTCTGCGTGCGATATAAAGCTTGGCGATACAGCACTTTTCTCTACCATATGTATGCCACCAATAAAATGGTGATCATGATAATTCGATTTTAGCCCCAAATTAACCGTGCAACGAGAAGGTTTGCCTCTAGTTCTATTTCATGTTATTCTACCGACGACTGATAGTTTTACCACATATGTTAGGAGGTTGATTTTCGAACTTCATAGGCGTATCCAGGACACATAAAAGGGTACACTTTCGGAAAAAGGTTTATTCATTCTCAAAATATTTTGAGTCTAGCAAGTTTATATTTGTTAAAAAGACGTTCCCATGTGTGTCACCTGCCATATAATATACATCTGACAAATGCTCATACGCAGATCCAGGAAACAGAAAAAGAGGGGGTCAGCAACTAAATGGTGATAGTTTTGTTTATTACGTGAATCGAGTAATAATGATTCAGGTATAACAAGAAATGAAAGATCCTTTTGCATTACGGTGAAGCCACCTCTGATTTCCATTTTTACGCAAATCTATGTCATTTGATCATAGTATATGTGAAGCTAACAAAACCAGTCACACAGATCAAGATGTCTGCTAAGCCCACTGAACATGTTACTGGCCAAAATATGCACCCGAAAACCGATGTCTGGAGACGCCCCTGACAGTGTATATAGATGAATCGTATGCTGGAACTAAGATAAATCTGCATGTATCGCATGTTAGCTTTGTTTGATTCATATAATAAGCCATAGATCCATATCAATAAGAGAATTAAACGCCCTTTTTTACATACCCCTGGATCTGCCATTGACCAACATTGTTCTGAAAAATACGCGAAAGTGTTTAGGATACAAATATTTTGATCATTTGAAATGTCCGTAATAATGGAAAGGACATCATAATAGAGCGTGGCCACGTCGAAGTGCGCGATCTCCAGAGAGCGCGATGTTCCCCAAACATGCCTCCCAAAAACGTATCCTGGAATGGCCTCTGGAGGAGGTTTACTTTGAAATTTCTCCGCAGTACGTCAAAAATATGTTGAGGAAAAATCACCAAGTTTTGTGAAGCAGCTTCCAAAGGTAGGAAAAGGCGAGCAAAACCTGGAGGGTAGGGAAGGCAGAATGTGTCGCTCACGGAATAAGGTTAAATATCTACAATGCGTACATCAAGGCCATAACACGATACTTTGAACGCTGGTAATTCGGAAACTGTTCTTTTTAATTTAGCTTTTGCAACGTAACGACGTCCACGCTGCTTTCATTGTGGCATGCTGAAACTGTAATCGTGAATAAAATGTTCTTGTGTTTTATGAGCACAACCATGCGATAAAGGTGTATGAAAGCTGAGCGCAGGTGTTCGTTAACAAAAATAATACAGGTCACAACCAAGTGGAGAAATCATAAAAATATCACAGATATTCTTATAATTTTACAGACTATGTAATCAAATAAGAGCTACTGCTGCTACAGATTTCCATGCATTAATTGACGCCTTTCAATGCCGAGAAGAAGCGGCTATGTTTTTATTTCGCAAACGTCAACTTACATAAACTAGTCCGGGCGTCATATGCCTGTGACAAATATTTTTCAGCTGAACCCTCGTCAGCTGGGCATGCCAGCCGACAACGGATGGACGCGACCGCTCCTGCGGCTCTTGTTTAAATTCCCGGCAAACGTTTGGAGAAGTCGGAAATTTTCCTCATGAATATTAGCCCATGTTACATCATTTTCGAAGTCATCCCAAACTAGCACGCCATCCCCAGGAACTGTTTCTACGTCATGCGATGTCGGAATAGGGAAGTCGTTCTGAGAAACGTGGACAATTTTTTGGGACCGTGGGGGACATGTTGGTACCTTGCATCGACCTGACATCACCAAAATCTGACAGGGTAGGGTTAAGTTGTTGCCGAAAGTAACTGGAGGATAATCTGAGAACAAAATTACTTTTGACGCCAATACCCATTTAAAGGTCACGCGGGGCTAGAAAATACGGCAAACTTTACAATGATTTTGGACAGACCATAACAAATTACTTCTCGATGGTGACACCTTCGATGATAAAGCAGCCACTGCCAAATAACCAAAATCACCGTCATAACTATGTTGAACTCTTGAAAACCGTTACGAACGAAGCGGAGGAAAATGTGATGCTTTAAGATGCTCCTGTGACCTGTAAGGTGACCGTGATGCAAAGATATTTATCTGGGTATTAAAATTTTGAAGAGGCACGTAACATATCTGTTTTGATAGGTTGCTCTGTCTTGGCTAAGGATGGAATGGGCTTGGTACGTAACTCTCTCGACTGGCGCATCTAGACATTCACTACTTACGTTGAATGAAGGAATGGGGCATTGTCCATCGCGCAATGTAAACCACCACAATAGCGGACCCAATCTTCATCAAAAAGACTTTTGCTTCGTTCACGAAACTGCTCTTACATAAAAGCTGTTCTCGCATTCAGCCTTTCACGTCGTGTGCATCAAATAGCTCATCAACGCAGTGTAAACTGAATAAAACTAGCTATTCAAAATAAACGTAGATCATACGCTGTATTATGTCGCAAAACGTCCAGAAACTCGCATGTTTCGGGTAACTCGTACCACAAACCGTCCCCCTAAACCCGAAACAAACGACAAATATTCCACATTTCATAGCTGACCACCAAGATGTAAACCCACAACGCCGGAGTGTGCTCCACATGGCGAGACATTTCCCGTGAACGCCGTCGTCAGCGGATGCGTCAGAGGCGGACAGAGACCGGAGAAGCGGCGGGTCTTCCGGTGACATCGGCGCCTGCGGCAGGGCCGGCCGCTCTTGTTCCCGGCCGATCGCCGCGCCGATCGGTGCGCCGGCAAAACTGTGCCAGCCGCGAATTCCAATGCATACAAATGGCGGCGCGCTGGCCGGCAATCGGGGGCCGCGGCCGAGTTTCAGCACAGAGCGCGGCGCACCCCGCGCGGCGCCGCCGGCGGCGGTCGGCCGCCGTCCGGCGCCGGGCGCTGACCGCCCGGGGCGATCCTTCTTCGGGAACGTCCCCAGACGGCGCGGCCGGCCCCGGGCCGCCGCGAGCGGCCGGCGCAAGGGCGATCGGACATCGCCGATGTGACGCGAGCTGGAGTCGGTGCCACCGGAATTCGCGGCACTCTGATGCAAGCCGGGCAGAAGCAGCTGTCGACAGCGACGTCGGGTCGGTCTGACATCCGCGCCGACCGGCACGCAGCGCGAGAAGGGACACTCCGCGTGAGCCGGTTACGCCGGAGCCGACGCAGAGAGGACTCCGCGGAAGGAGGGCGCGTGCCTGCCGGTAGAAGGGCGCAGCGACCATTTGACGCCTTGTCAAGTCTTGACAACGCGAACAATGCCAGTCTGTGCCAGGCGCGTCAACAGAGAAGGGCGCTACAGAGATCAGAAGCCGGCGTTGTCACCTGCTGAATGACCGCGCGTCCCTACGAACCGAACGTCAGTTCTGGGCCGCGGCAGTGCTGTACTCCAGCGTCGCCCTTGGCTCGCGTTGCCCGTCATTCGACCCAACCACAAACAGCTGCCATCTCGGCTGCGCACCGCCTGTGGTCGCGGGCTAATGACCACGCTGACTCTATTAATTGCAATCAGCGCTCGGGCTCCGCCGGGAGCCTCTCACGTTGGCTGGAAGCCGCAGCGGCCGGGCTGGCCGATGGCGGCGAATGAGGATCAACAGGTGGTTGTAATCTTGCTGTTCTGCCAGGCCGCTGTCCTGTCAACACTGCTATCCCCCGGTTTCGGTCTGCTGAACGGCGCTTTCCACCATAACAGAAGCGTGGAGATGAAAACGTACAAGGGATTTACTCAAAGACGGTGCGGAAATGCAAAGTTCCCGCAACCGCTTTTCCAGGAGCGATGTAAAAGAGCAAGGGTTTAGAAGTCCAATTTCTAGTGAGCTTTGCTGAATAAAACCCGAAGCAAATGCCAAATGTTGGGTCTGTTTCGAACTAGCACAAATTATATGGACTCAGCTGTCCTGTTCCTAATGTAGGAATTACTTGAGATAGCCCCATTTATGTGTGTTTATAATGAAGTCGACTGCAGCCGGAAATCATGTCTTGCTTACATAGCCAGTCAACGACTGTGTGTTTCTGCATGCATGTTCCATCTTGAGTTTTATCGGGTTACTGACAAATGACAGAAAAGCCACAACATGCGTGGAGTGTTTGCTGGTATAACGTTTTACTTTACCCTATTCCCGGCAGGGGACGGGAAGAGACTGAATCCGTCTCCTGTTTTTTGCTCGGCATTGCTAGGGTTTTTGATGCAGCTTTACTAAATTTGGCCACGTTTCCTACCTGTTCTTTCTGCGTACTGTGCCAGACGTTTCATAATTTTATTTTACTCAGGAGCGGAGCCAAGCCATGTTTTTGAGAGCCACCTCCAGCTATTTTTGAAACTGTTGAAATTGTTACTGGACATTAAAAAAACTGCTGAAGTCAAAAGAAAAATGGCTGCCAAATATAAAGTGTTTAAGATGGAACTGAAAACCTTATATGGGTAAATAGCTGCGCAAGCATACAGAACTGATTTTGCTAATCCGAGGCCACTTAGTATGGTCAGGTAAAGGTTATAAATCAAAATCTGGCTGCATGTTTACATTTCTGACGCTTATTTTCAAAATGCAAATCCGGAATATATATAAACTAAGAGACTCTCAACTTGCGTAACAAGGCTTAAATTGATATCAGGTCGGGTCACGGAGCTATGACGTAAAATGTCCGTGCCCGTACCTACATCACAATGGCCATAAAGAGGAATCTTATGAATAAAGTGGCTTCGAATGACTGGAAACGTTTTTAAACGCCGCAGATGGGCTCAAGGTCACTCCATGTGACTATGAGGTCATTTGATGTCATTTTAGGTCACAGGTCGTAAGCTGATGTGATGGACATGTGATCGTGACAGTTCACCCTTTGTCATGCCCCTGACGCCGCCTATGCCAACACTGCAAACAGAATAATACGACTTGTACTTCTTTAATATAACATGGCTAGTAAAGACTACTGAAATGTTTTACTTTTCTGTTAATTTAGTTTTTGGAAGCGTACTCCTCCCTCTTTCGAAATCCTGTGAACGCCTTTGAATTCCCTCAAAATCCCAAACGCATGAACCGATGAAAAAAATCCCATCGATAAATTCTCGATGCATGCCAACTGCGTCGAAATTTGTCCAAGAACAGCAAAAAGAATTATAACAGGTGAAGAAATGCCCACCGTTTTGATTTTTGCCATCTTGTATCCACCTTTTTCAACCAATGAAACCTTCTTTCTATTATACGCAGTTTACGCCATGGCAAATCGATTGCCGTTCGTGCTATGAAATCGGCTGTGCTGTTCTCGAGATCTCGGGGGAGGCGAATCCCCCCGTCTGCAATTGGCTATACCGTGTAGCCCTCCGGGAATAGAGTAATATGAAATGAGTCATCTAATTTTACGTTTATTCATGAAAATACAATACCCAACAATCAAATTTTTATGAATGAGAAGGCTACTCTTCATCTAAAAGCTCGGAAATTGTGTCTGGCATACATCTGGCGCCTTTGGGTTTGGTCAGTTCCCCCGTAGTCATCTGTCTAAAGCGTTTGAAAAGTCTGAACTGGTTACCACACCCTAAGGCTGAACTGGTTACCGCATCATTTGGAACTGGTTTCTCGGCTGCACGTTTTTCCCGCGACCCGCGGCAATTTCTTGAAGTCACGTCTGTTGCCAGTGATTGTCGGCCTTTGCCTTGTCCTATTAGCACCCGTATTAGCTTTGCATTTAGCTCCACTTTCTTTTCTGACGTGATGTGTGTGCCTGATTTGAACGTAAGGTGAGACGTGACCTGTTTGCTTGTTGTAGTAACATTAAGTTTGGAAAGCTGTTCTTCAGGTGGATATCTAGGTGGCATGCGAAGTTCAATATGCGCGGATGTTGGAATACCGTTCAAGGACGTCCTGTAAAAATTATTGCAGACCACACTAATCGTCAATTTTATTGACTCACCAGCACCACCTTCAGTTTAGTGATCTCTACATGTTAAGCGTATGTGCCATTGATGTCCACATGCGTATTTCGCAAATGATGTCGGTCACGCACTCCCCACACCTATGGTCTAAGCGCTAACATAAAATGTCTGGAGCTCTCCACATTATTTTTCACATGTCAGAGCCCTCGGCTTTGCCAAGAAAAGCTCCATTCTGAACGGACGCAGGCATAGCTCTTCAAAACAACGCTGTTAATTAACTCTTCGTTGTAGATGAAGGACGCTCAAAGGAACAGCTTTCAAGCAAACAGAAAGCTCAATCTTGATGTTGATTCAAAACAAACATGCTGTTTTAAATTCAAAAAAATTTCGGACTTCTTAGCTGGCAGCTGAGGAGATGCTCCAAGCTTCTGCTACCAACCATTTTGGGAACTCTCAAAAGACAATTGGAGCCTAAGAGTCCTTTTGCATTGTAAAAGTTGGTTACAGCCGCGACAAAAACTGCGTTATCAGATTCATAGTGAACTCTAGGAAGGATCCAGAATATCTATGTCCTTCGAGAAAACTAATATATATATATATACATATATATATGGTTATATATATATATATATATATATATATATATATATATATATATAAAACCAGGTAGGCACGCCAATGGAAAACCAGCCTCCCAGCCATTGGTAAGACGTCTGTTTGCTGAATAAAAAAGAAATTGGGAAAAAGCACACAATTGGCCCTTCATTTCAGCCCGAAGAAAAACAACAATGATTTGGTGCCTATTGCATATGCTATTTCCTCGAAAAAAAATCGTAGTAACAAACATAACAACTCCTCAACCAATAGACCAAGGCAGCTGAATCAAACCGTTGACAATTGCCCTTAATGATACGCTACCGAACACGCCACGTTTTTGAACTTCAAGATCATATCTTAGGTCACAGATGACGATAAATGTCAGTGCTTGGCAACTTGGCGCGTTCCACGTTTTGGAATGCATATCATAGCACATAATGTAGAACGTATCCTAAAGCCGAAATACGCGCAAATATATGCTTACTGTGTCCCAAGGTAGTCTAGGTAATTCGATACTACGAGGTCACATAGCCAACCTTTTAGTTATGCCTAAAATTGATGCATACAAATATAAACGCCGTAAAACTCCACTATCGTTCATCCACGAATGGTCTTTCAAATATAACAGGCTCGGGTGGGGAAGGCGATTTACCCCCTCCCCCTCCTAAGATCTAAAAAACTAACGGGGCTAGAGCCACCAAATTTGTCGGGTGGATGCAGCGCTTAAGACACTTGTGCAGAAGTCTGATGCCTCTAGAGTGTTAGCCTCGGGATTAAATGAGGTCAAAGTCCGTGACCTGACTTTGACTTGGTGCACAGGTACAAGATGAAGTGGCCGTTCCAGGTGCCCCAGTTTTTTTCGCTGAGGTGATTAGAATAGAAAATCTATGTTCCGCAACGCTTTTTGACTTTGACTTTGACCGGACCTTGTGACTTGAGCTCAGATCAACCAAACCATTCTTGATTTGTTTTGCAGTCGGCTATTTTTGCACTATTTCCGCACGTGAAAAGTTTTAGAGGTTGTCTTTAAAACTCTGTTCGTCGTAGCAATTTGAGGTTAAGCCTAAAATGACCACGTCTGAAAAACATGACCTGACTTGACCCGCTCAACTCGGTGCTTTTGAATGACTCTGAAATTTTCTTACACGTAAAGATCTGCTATTCAGTTTTCTGTAGCTGTGCTAAATTTAGTACGGCTCTGCCGCACATTCCGAGATATGTTTTTTGGAAAACGGGGGATGAAATTGATCCCCTCTTCACCCAAGCGCGAGTTAGACGTTTGCAAATATCCGTTAAGTCTCAAGAAATCTTCGAGTGTCTAGCGAGACTAGCTCCATGGTGTAAATTGACATCATACCTAGAAAGATATTGCTATTACAGACATTTGACTCATGATGACCTTGCATAAGGCCATGAATGGTCCACACTGGCCTGCCATGACATTTTAACATATGTTGCACACTATTGGCTATTTCGAAGCACAAGCGTATTATAGAGATAATGAAATGAAATGAAAAATACGTAGAAGTCGAAAATCATAAAACGTCGCCTACCTTATTATAACACATTGACATGACCTTGGATAGTCATGACGAAGTAACCCAGTGTATCTTGAAAATTGTTCACAGCAAAGTTGTTGTAATTTATGCGCCAAGGGTGACTGAAAACATTACGACGCTGCTCCACTTCGTTAAAGTTATACGGTGGAGAAAGGCGCTCGCGTGTCTGACGCCTGACCCCTCGCCCCTCCCCTCAGCATGGCCTAGGGTCAAATAGGCAAGCCTGAGGAGGGCCGAGGCCTTTACAATTTAATAACCTTGCCCAAAATTACATTCCGGCCATGCGACGCGATTTTTTGCGAGATGCAAAATTCATATTATATTGGCATGCCACAATATTCAAGAAAACGCAGCAAGAGGGCACATAAACATGCATACCAACGATAACATCCTCAGCAAAGAAGGCCGACACATAGGGCTCCCGTCATCATAAAGTCGGCCATATTTCCGGATATTGCCGTGAACTGGATTCGTAAACGAATCAGTCTTTAGGGTTTCATGTGTGCGCAGTAAAAAATGAGAAGCTGGATATTCGCATCATGCTACGGTGCATACAGACGTGAAACAATTATGTGAAGTTTGCCTTGTGTTATATCCATGTATTCCTGTGGCCTTGCTTACATTGCCTGACTACTTATAACAGGAGCCTACTCGAAGGATGCAGAGGACACGTCTGAGCAATGAATACTAAATTTACCAGGTCAAAAAGGAATTCCCAAGGCTGGAAACCGTTCTCCGTATCATTTGGCATTGGCTTACCAGCTGTTTCAGCGGGCTTAATGTTTTCCTAAAAGTGTGTAACAACGACAAACAGATACTCCAGCAAATGACAAAATAAGGGTCATACACATCGTTATGTGCAGACCGCAAACACGTACCGCTGTTGACATGGAGCCAGACAGTAATTCTTTTAGTAGATTCTAGCATTCGATACCACGCTGCAGAACATTCCTGGTTATTGCTGGCAACACTCCGTTCTTGGCCTGAACCACAAAGTCATCGCTTTTTTGCATTATATTGTATTTTGCTACTTACTATCAGTCCACCAACAACGTATGGGACATTTCGAGATTGTAATGAAGGTCCACTTTCGCTCGCCTGTTATCCCAAAAGCCGATGTGGCTGCCGACGTTCCAATGGAATTCGATGCCCTGATTTTTTTCAGGAATTAACTGGTCTACAACGGCTTCGGTAAAAACATACCTTTCAACTTGAGCAACAATGACAGTTTTGTTCAACAATGGCAAGATTGTTCAACAATGGCAAAAGGGGAAATCAGAGTTTTGGGCAGGCACCAAACGTCTGCCACCTGGAAGACACAATACCTGCCCAACATTCTTGAATCCATTCCGGGACCGTGGCTAAACGCTCATGCTGGTGAACTGTTTACTGGATTTTTTCACTCGGTTTACAAGTTTTCACGATAAATTGTGAAACAATGGCAAAACCGAGAAATCAAAGCTTTGGGCAGGCATCAAACGCCTGCCGCCTGGAAGACACTCTTCCGGCTTTTTGCTCGTCATTCCAGGAATTTTCAGAGAAGCTTCACCAGTCTTGGTGCATTTTCCCATCCATTCATTTTACGTATCATGTCAAAGCCCCACAATTTTGTTAGGTTCAGAGGCGGAACCAGGCCAAGCTCTTGAGATCCACCTCAGACCTTTTTTGGCATTGTTGGACGTAGAAGAAGAATGACTTAGTTTGAGATAGAACTTAAAAGTTTATATGGATGTTTAGACGAATAATTGGGCAAAAATACAAAGATATTTTTTGTTGACCTATGGTCATTTACAAGATCAGGCCAACAGTAAAATCCTAAATTTGGAAAAATGGATGTTTTTAGCGCTAAATTTTGAAATAAAAAACTATTATTGTAATAATGGTCAACGATGACGTTCTCTTGTGTTCCAAGATTGAGATCGATATCAAGTCAAGTCACGGGCTATGACCTAAAACGTCCTCGTGCGTATCTTACATTACGACGGTCAGAAATAGGACAATGCAGATTTGTATTGAACTGAAATGATTAAAAACGTTATAAGAAGCACGATGAAGTGAACCCTAGGCCATGCTATGTGACTTTGGGGCTACATGAAGTTATCTGAGGTCAATGGTTATGTGCTGACCTAATAAAAATGCGACCATGACAGTTCCTTTATTCCACGCCCCTAGTACTGCCGAGGCCAACATATACAAACAATGCAATGCGATTTGTATTTCTTTAGAATGAAATGACTTATACAAGCCAAAACAGACATTTAAGCTTTATGTTAATAAGTCTTCATAAAATATACCTTCCATTTTTCATTCCCCTTGTGTGGACGCCTATCAGTTCATCAAAGACTGAAACGGGTGTGTCAAAGGGAACAGTCACATCGATTAGCTCTCGATTCATGCAAATGATATCAAAATCGGCCCAAAACAATGAGGTTAAAACAAATAAAAAATCCCCTCTCTGAGATGTGTGCTACCCCTCTGTATCTAACTCTTACAAAGTTGTCATAATCTCGTTTTGTAGGAACGTAGTTCACGTCGATCGAAATCGGTTGTTGTTTTTTTGTCAAATTGAGAACAGCATTTTTCAATCAAATTGGGAAATTAGGAACGGTAGTTCTCGAGATCTCAGGTGGGGGACCGAATATGTTTACTCATGCGGGAATGTGTCCATGTGTTCCGGGTACGGAAATCAAATTAGCTGACACGATGTGTCAGCTGCTTACGACAGACGGTCACAGTCTTTTAAAAGCTTCTACAATGAAATGTAGCCTAAGGTGTGTTGCTATTCTGAGTTCTTTCTTAGCCAATCAGACTTCATATGATGCGTCACCTGATAAAGTCAGCCACATTTGGTGACCGGAAGGGTGTTTTGAAATTGGTTTTCGGCCTGTTTCGATAGCATCTCACTATTTCATTTGCGCCGGCAGAAGATATTGACAGTATCGGACTGCACTTGTGTTCTGGATGAGATTTTTCTGGCAACAAAACACGCTGATATTGAAAACATATGGTGCTACACAAGAAGGGTGGAAAACTTGACGAAGTTTATTATTTTAGCAAGGCAAGATATTCTTAGTGTTAGGCAGGTTGTATATTTTCCATTCTCCATTCTTTTTTCTGTGATGAGCTCTGTGAATCTGTGTTATGCTGTGGACAAGGCATGTGAAAGAAGGGCATGGGACAAAAAGCTAAAACCTTTTAAATGTGGCGCAATAGCATGTTTATTTACTTTCGAAAACGCCAATGTACTAAGCTAAGCTGCGAATAACGAAGTCCTGAAGATGGACCATGGCGTCTCTGCACGAACATTATGCCGGGAAAAGCGCTTTCCACACCATGGTGTAAACTATTTCGTAGGCTTCGCGGTGAAACCGGAAGCTTTTCACGCAATTCACATAAGTGTACGCCACGGGCCGGGCCAGCCCCATGGCCCTAGGGCCCGGGTAGAGCTAGGGCAGGCTAATCTCCAAAGACGTAGGGCTCGGGCCGGGTGTAAACCCAGTTATTCCCCCAAATTTCGTATGAAAACTGAGTTTTGGGATACAGCTAGCTAAACTGTGCCTGTAGTTAACTGGAACTTTGAGTCATTGTATAGCATGGACCTCCTCCCTTCAAACTTTCCGCGTGCCCACTTTGAATCTGAAAGACCTAGGGCTGGACTGGACCTTCATACCCATTGAAATGATAGGGCCTGGGCAAGACCTGGGTTTGACGTCAGTGGGCTTGGGATGGGTTAGGGCCTGTCATTTTGGGACCGTGGAGAACTCTGAATCTTACGCCGGGTTGCGGTTGGACGAGCGTAACGTGTACATATTGTTCTCACAAGAGCTTCGAGTTTCCTAGAAAAAAATTAGTAGGTTGTGTTGTCTGGTGGCCCGTTGGCATCAACAACAGATTCGTTACAATCATAGCCAACCGCACTCCGCTCGAAATATTTTTCTGTCCACCAATCGAAAACTGACCTTTTCTGTCCATTGAAACGGCATTAGGTCGGCTTGGGTTGACGGCTCTAAAAATGACCGAGTTGTTCGCAGTGAGGGCAAGTGTATACGCACATGTGTGGTCGATCATGAATAAAGGATGCCAGCAAACACTTGCCGAGTGCTTTTGGTGTATCTTAGTGGGTGAATCAATTACAATGTGCAAAAGCACATTTCTTGTTCACCTATTTCGCCAATTTTGTTACCAATTCCTTACAAAAAGCTGCCTGAAAGTAACCTAATCGGGAATCAATTTTCGGCAAAACATTTCACTACAAGGTCAAAGTCTGCGTTTTTCTGTATCCATAATACATTTTCGACGAAGGGGCGCCTTCGGGGCAAATAATCTGAACGGAGGCAATGCTGACGGTTGCGACAGTGTGACAATTTATCAGCAGGTCTCAGTGTATTTCACGACCTTCTTTTCTTTGACTGTGGTATTGCCCATAACCTTCGTGGCATACGTGCAGGCCCGGCGGCATACCCGACGACGCGCAAGGCAAATAAACTTTCCGTAGAACGCGGATCATGTCGGAAAACCGTATTCATAGTAGGTGCCTTACGACTGAATAACGTGGTCTCGTCAACAGTTCTCTGTTGGTAGGCAGCTGCAGTGTTCCAGAACAGGCACTGGAAATCCAGAGCTGTCTTTTTAAAGCTGCGGTAGAACATCAAGGAGCGGCGCGCAGTGGCGTGGCAGCTCGTAGTCCTGTAAGTGCGACTGGTTGATTGCTTTTCTTGGTGGTCATCACGTGGGGAGTCGAGCCCGCTAAAACGATTTCGTAGATCATCAGCGCGTTTAAGTAGCTGACACGCATCGGATCCAATTCATCGCTCAATTGGATCGCGATCGGTGCTCCACAGGCCACGCACGGATCGCAGGACGGCGACCCGCGATCGGCACTCACCTCACACTTGGGGAATTCGGTCTGGACGCGCTTCTTCCTCCAGCCGAGCAGGGGCGGGATGCAGATGAAGGCGCTGAAGAGCCACACAAAGGCGATCATCAGGATGGCGCGCCGCGGCGTGCGGCTCTTCAGGTAGTCGACTGCCTGCGTGATGGACCAGTAACGGTCCAAGCTGATGAGGCAAATGTTGTTGATGGAGCTGGTGCAGGCGAGCACGTCAATGGCTGCATGCAGGCTGCACCAGAGCTCGCCGAACAGCCAGTACCCCATCAGCTCCTGTGCCAGCGAGAACGGCATGATGATCAGTCCGACCATGAAGTCGGCCACGGCCAGCGAGGCGATGAACCAGTTCTGGATGCCCTTGAGCGCCTTCTCCGTGGCGATGGCGATGATGACCAGCATGTTGCCCACCACCACCACGACCATGATGAGCGTCACCACAATCGACGTGAGCACGATGCGCAGCGTCGAGTAGCCGGACGGGTAGAGCGAGTCCCCCCACCGGTACATCAGGAACGTGCCGTTGGTGGCGTTCTCCGGCTCGTCGGCCTCCGACGGCAGCGTCACGTTGGCCGCCATGGCCGCGGCCTGCACTCGCCCCGACCGCCGGACGCCGTGTGCCGCCGCCGACGCCGACGCCGGCGACGGGCCGGCGCGCCGCTGCGTGCGGCGGCCGTCGGCGGCGCGAGCCTCTGTTTACCGGCGCCTCGTCGCGCCCGCTTCGCCGGCGTCGTCGACGAGAGACGGCTCAGGGTGATCGCCGAGCGCTGTCGCGCAGC
The DNA here is from genome assembly GCA_030062745.1 of Capitulum mitella. Taxonomy (NCBI): domain Eukaryota; kingdom Metazoa; phylum Arthropoda; class Thecostraca; order Pollicipedomorpha; family Pollicipedidae; genus Capitulum; species Capitulum mitella. Next base: position 22,567,979 of record CP099839.1, read on the forward strand.
GCCGGGAGGCGGCGATTCGGCTGCCTGTCTCAAGTCAGCGAGCTGTCGGCGTAGTCGTTCTTTGTTGTTTGCTGCCGGCGGCTCGCTGCAGCATGCAGCACTGAATGTTGCGACTGACTTGCGGCCAGTTTTCCTTTTTGACCATTGACCAGCATGACTGTGACTTTCGCCACTCCAACCGATCCCGCCATAGCATTGTTGCTGAAGGGCAAAATAAAAGAACACAATGACACATTTTTGTTTTGTCGCATACCGAGATCAGACTCAGTGTTTCGACCTTCTTCTTCTGTCTTCACAGCCTTTGCGTAGTCAGTCGAGACGTCGTCAGGAACTGTTTGTGGTAGTGACGGATTTATAGTCTTCAGAAGTCTTGTTAATCATTGTTATTTGAGTTTTGCTTACGAGGCAAATTTTAATTTGGTTGCTAGAAAGAGGCCGCCGCCGTGACTTATTGGATAAGGAACCGGACAACTGAGTCCGGGACTCGAACCAGAGACAGGTTCGAGTCCCAGAATTTCGAGTCCCAGGGTACCCATATTTGGTCCCAGACCGGAAGGGACAGCCGGTGACGGGGCAGCCGTGTCGTGAAGATGAACGGTACAATAAAGACCCTCCGGTGCCATCTGGTTCGGCACCTGGGACAGAATTACGCCATACTTGGGAACATTTGACTGACGGAGTCAGGGCACGACAGCAAAGTCGGCCAAGCTTGGATTATGATTCCAACTCCAATCACCTCAACACGTTTGGGATAAATTTATATAAAGTTCTTCCTAGTCCATGTCCATTGCATTATCCTAGTGAGAAGCTAATGATTATGTTTAACTGGAACATTAATGGTGTAATCACAACTGGTTGTACAAAGTAAACTGACATTGTAGTTGAAAAAATGGTCACTACATAAATGTTACCCTTGATGGCACTGTATGAGGCCATGGGTGGCCAACATCGTCATCTTATAACACTGCAATACACTATTGGCCATCTCACACGACTCGTATACTGATAGATATCAAATGAACTCTGCCAAAAATACCACATTCATTTTGACATGGCCCTGAATCACCTCGACAAAAATTGTCCTATTAAACTGCATGGAAATCATATACCGAAGAGTACTGAGACTTTCAGGGCGCTCTGCCGTCTTTTTGTTTACGATCTGAAAAACCAGAACAAAACGTGAGTGCGGTTGAGACCTACGCCCTCAGTAGGTTGTAGGTTTAAAAATTCGAAGCAGGATTGAAAGTGGTCAGATTATGTACAACGTGGTCACATGATCTCAGCAAATGTTGTTTGATAGGAACGGTTCAACGGATACGGCTGATACAACGCACACGCTGTAAGCGTGATGAATTAACCGGTAAGGCAATACATTACACTGACGAGCCCACAGTTCATCTCGGGTTACTAGTGGTGGGCCACGCCAAGCCAAACCCGCGACGTACTGGGGAAGTGGATGTTGGACACTTCCACTTGTTCACTGTCACTGGTATCCACCTTTTAGTCACTACTCATCAGCGAAAACAGTATGCTGCAAAAGGCTAATCCAGGCGACAACGCAGCCAAAGGGGGAGGGCCGGGGTCCGCCACTCCCTTAGGCCTACATTTTTTTTGCGAAAACTATTACACGCCATTTTTCTCATCAGGTGGTTTCCGTATGATTTCAGTTCATACTGAGCTTCCTACCTTAAGAAAATCCTGCCTGCGCCTCTGAATTCAGGCGATCCTGGATCACATTGCGTGAGCGTATTTACGCTTAGTTTAACGAAACTGAACATAAGTGAAATTACTTAGCGAAATTTGCAGCATCGTGAGGTAATCAACTGTGTTACATTCGGAAAAATGGCGTAAAACGCGACGTGGTCTCGGTTCATCACATCCAATCCCAGCTGCCATATCCCAGGTCCCTCCTCAAATCCGCGTCTCTGGAGCTGGCTGGAACAAAAAGCAAGTGGGAGCAAACAAGTGGGAGGAAAAGCAGACTGCTCGGCAAAATTGAACACAGATTCATGGTTTTGCAAACTGTCAACCCGTCCCCGACTGGGGGGGGGGGCAGTTGACAAAGATCGCGTCTTGAGACGTTAGACAGAAGACCAAAAGAAGACCAAGGAGTCTTTGACACGCTGCCGGCGGCGACTTCGTCGTCTCTGGCAAGTGGGAACCGCAACTGTGATACTGGAACTCAGAAGGTAACAGTGACACCGTTATGAGGGATGATCTTATGGTATGATTATTTTTGTGTGCAGTGTGCATTAAACGCAGTGCCAGTGTTCGCATCGTAAATTTACATGCAAGTACACTGCTCAATACAAACAATGCCCTACATGAATAGCTCTGTAGGACATCTATAGGAGCCTCTAAAGAGCCCTTTCAGGGCTTCTATGGGACCTTTGTCCTAAAGCAGTCCCATAGCAATACTCGTATAGGAATTTTCTCTTATATGACTCGTAGTCCTACAGGACTTTGGTCCTATGGGACTCTTCCAGGAGTCCTATAGGACAGCTCGTACAGGACTTCTGTCGTATAGGAGTCGTACAGGACAACTCATATAGAACTTTTTCTGCTATGGGACTCTTGTAGGATTCCTATAAGAGTCTCTTAGGACTAATAATATATGGTTTTTGTCCTGCAGGACTTTTATAGGGGTCCTACAGAATCCGCGGGACTTTCGGCGAGTCCTATATGACTTTTTTGCTAGGGGGTCAAAAGTCAAAATATGGTTTTACGTAAATGATTTTGACACTAAATGTGAACATCCGAAAGACATATGATTCAGCACAGTGCCCTCTACTTTTGTTTGAAGTCCCAGACTAATATCAGGTCGCGTCAGATGGAGCTATGGCCTAAAATGGCCGCGTGCGCATCATGATCACCACGGCCATAAACAGGACTTATAGAAAAAAAGACAATTCAAGTGACTGCAAGCATTTTCAAACACTATGAGATGAATTCGAGACCATTCCATGTGATTCTGAGGCCATTTGAGGTCACGTAAGGTAAAAGGTCGCAAGTTGACCTGATAAACATGCGACCATGACAGTTCCCTTTTTTATGGCCCTGGCGCCGGCTGCGCTTACATGATATAAATAACGTAAAATGATTTGACTTATAAGTGTGACGTGACTATTGAAAGCCAAAAACCATTTATGACTTCTATTTTCATTCAGTTTTCAAAAAATATTCCTCCCATTTTTTACACCCTTTGAACGCTTATGAACTTCCCCAAAGTCCAAACGTATGAGCAAATAGGGAAAGTTTCGTCGATTAGCTCTCGATTCGTGCCAATTGCTCCAAAATTGGTCAATAGACAGCGGACTTATGACAAGTAAAAAATTTCCGCCTTTCTAACTTTTCCCCTACGTACACCCACTTCACAGCCTTCAAAACTTCTTTCATGAAAATGTAGTTTACGTTGTGGTCAATCGATTGTCCTTTATTGCGAAGAAATTGGACCGCTAGTTGATACAGGAGTATGGTAAGTGCTTTTTCCAATCAAACCGTCAGATTTAAACGTTTCGAAGAATATGATTTTAACGCCCGGAATGTCAAGGAGTATAAGTTAAGGTGAAAAGCAAACTCGTACCTTATCATGAACATCTCCGATGTGGACCCCTTCATTTTGTTGCATAATTATACGTGCAGGTGTTTCCAAAAAATTCCAGACAAGTCAAATACAGCAAAAAAACTCAAAAAGGTCTCCTTCGCCGGGCGGGGTAAATTTGACTGCCTGCTTGTACATGGCACATATGTCTGCATGAACCTGGCAAATACCACAGTATGCCGTCTCAGCGTTCTGGCGTCATTCCTAAAGAAAAGTCGCAGCGAGAGCGTGGCTCATTTTATTGTCCCTCTAATCAACGATACGAGAACATGCCGGATAAAGTCACGATGCGTTCCGCGATAACATATGTACAAAACCGCACGAAAGTAAGGAATGGAGACTACACGCAGAGGCAACTAACCCTTATGGCGTGATGGCCAGCACTTTTTTAGATTGGCACCATTGAATTCAGCGCACGCTTGCATGTCAATCATTTTATTAAGTAAAATCGACCACGTATCTTACGTGATCAATTCAACACGATGCAAGCCATGTACTCGATAATCATAGAATACAAAACGCTACCTCAGGCAATTTGAACACACGTTAGTGGAAAATCCTTTGACAGTGATATTTGCTACTACAAGCAACTTCGTCGGGACCAAAGTCTCATCCAACATGCCACTCAGAGGATTCAGAAGATCTGCTGAGCAAGCTTACAGAAGAATGGAGCGAGTAGGAAAATTATCAATGTGTGCTTATCACAAAGGGGCGATGCATTTGCACATAAAGAACTTTTCAAATACTAGGTCACCAGGATAACTGCAATCACCACATTAAATTACGCTTCTCAGCTCAAGGAAGCTTATATTTTGTTCTACTCGACCAAGGAATCTCGTGAATTTTATTCCCACTGTACTTGATCTGCTGTAACACAGTAAAACTCCAGTCGACAAAACAAAAAAATATAACTTCAGGTCTGTACCGGATTCTAGTGAGCAGTTTGTCGGCAAACAATAAGGATAAAAACAAGGAAGTATGTTCTGACTGCAAATGGTTTAAAAGTCATGCTCCACGGGTATTGTAAAAATCTTCTTTGGACAAGGTGCACCACACGTCAAAATAACATTACGTATTTACAGATTTCAACAATCCGCTATCATCACACAGCACTATTTCAACAACACAAAACATCACTTTGATTAACCTCCTCAAGGTCGGATATAATTAGCACTAACCACGCACGTGATTCCGGTTGCGCTCTTGTTAAAGTGAAGCAGATAAAGCAGCGCGTTCCATCCACTATTGTCAGGGGACAAGCTGTCAACACGAGCTACGTTATTTTTAACAAAAAATCTGAAAGAACGGACTTTGTTGTTGGCGCCGGCAGCTCTGCAGGCCTATATCACCGCGCCGAGGCAGGGGGCGCTGTCCGCCGCGGCGGCCGGCTCCTTCTCTGAGATCACGTGACCGCCCGCCGGACGCGCGCCCCCTCCCGGCGGCCAACCCGCGGCCGGCCTGGCCGCCGCCGCCGCCGCCGCTGCCGCCGACTCTAGGAGATGGTGTCGACCCCGTTCAGCTGGGCGCAGGCCAGCATCAGGATGTCCTTCTTTTCCTTAGGGAAGCGCAGCTCGCGGCCGGCGAGCCGAGCCTGCTCCAGCTCCTCCTCGGCCGAGCGCAGCTCCTGGGCGATGATGTTGGTCATCTCCTGAGGACAGAGCCCGCGTCACTGAGCTGATCCGCCGGCGGCCGCGACTGGCGAATGTGAGATGGGGAACTCCGGCTCATGCATGATGGCCGAAACCGGCGTGGGCTCTGCAGCAAAGCATTAAAGAGACATGCTTCACATGAGGCGTATCGTAACCGCAGTCGTCCTGGTTTCAATGGATCGTGGCCTTGGCGCAACCCAGTGGTGGAGGGGAAAACCTCATTTTCCAGTCCTTTCTTTTCATCCATCGTCATTGGAATATGTCGGATTTTTAAGGCAACAGGTCACCCTTCAGTGACCAGAAGGGGTTGTCTACCGGCCGGATTTAGCCTTCTTCACAGTCCAGCAGGGGCTCCTTCGCTAGTAAAATAGCGTTGAACTTCTATGTAGTTCCCTGGTAGAAAGGGATACTAATAATGGTACCCCTCCCAGTGGCCCCAGTGCAGAGCAGTCAGGAAATCCCTCCGAGCGTAACGCGAAAAGACACCTTCCAGCCCAAATACGGGGCCCCTTCGCGCAGCACGCAGAGGGAAGCTCCAGAAGGGTACCTTCCGGAAGGCTGGAAGGTAGCCTCCTCGCTTCGCGCGGAGAGCTCTCGTAACTACTCTGCATTGGGATTCCTCGGGCAAGGAGCACCAATATGAGGGGGACTTTTCCACTAGGAGCTACTTACTAGCCAAGGAACTCCTGCTGGCATGTGAAGGAGACTCATTCTGGTTTAAAAAGAGGGGTCTGCCTACCGACCTGTTGTTAAGGAACCTTTGCCAGTCTGTGAAGTGTCCTGTGTCTCCCTGCAGGTGACCCCCTGCGGGTCTGTAGGGGGCCCATTGCCGTCTTGTGACGGGATCCTTGTTGGCTTATAGAGCGGCCCATTCCGTGGTGTAAAAGCCCGCCCAGGAACCTGTAGATAGGCACCTTGATGGTCTATGAAGGGGCCGTGCTAGTCTGTAAATGACCCGCCTATGGGCTTTTTGATGGTCTCCTGCAGGCTTCCAAAGGAACCCCATGCTATCGGCCCCACAAGTCACGGGACGTCCCGTTGGCCTGTGTAGATGGCAATCCACCGGCCTCTAGAGGTAACCCTGTGAACAGTCTCCCATACTGCCTTCTTACAGGGGCCCTTGGCCGTCCGTAAAGGAACTTTTGCAGTTTCGTAGCTCGCTGTTACAAAACAAAGGCAATGCAGGCTGTCGCACAAGGAGACCCATTGAAATCGGCCCCTCCCCCAGCCAAAAGTTCTCCATTTGCACTGAAAAAATTCCAGTTCGTGGCCGGTCGCGGTGCAAACGTAATTTACGCTGCCGAAGTTCTCCTCAGTTCTCCGCCCCCCCCCCCTCCCCTTAGGAAAATCCTGAGTGCTTCGCTGCTATACACGGGAGGGGGGATGCTAGGGAACCAGATGAGGTGATGTACTTTTTTTAGTTCCTCAGACGATGATACGTTTGATCTCAAACTTCTGACGTCATTTTTTTAGGAAAATTTGTCTGCCAATTCTGGTTCGAAACAGCTGCGTCACATGAAGTTTCCTCATATGGGTGCTTTTGATGGTGTAAGTGAGTGATTTGGATTTTATTTAGGGCGTTGCGACGGCGTGTAGAGGACGCCTGACCCGCAGATGGCGTCATTCTCGTCAGACAGACGTGGATGGACGGTACAGGGGCAGAGTCCTTCAAGAGTGACTGATATGTACGTGGTACCGAAAATAAGAGGGATATCCGACACGTTCCGAGGCACCTGAAGGTCACCCGGGCTTTAGGAGAGCTCCGACTGCATGGTCAAAAGGCGTCCAGAGGGGCGTCCGCCTTGTAAGATGTGCCTGATCTGTGCGGAGCACCAAGTGCCGTAAGGTCGCCTGACCTATACGCGAGAGCTCCGCTTGCAAAGCACGCCGAGCACCCGAGGCGTGCCTGGCCTCAAGGTGCTTGATCTGCGCATGAGGGAGGGGGAACCGGAGGTTGATTTTTCCTTAAATGCTTTTTAGTTTTCTTCAAAAGTAACTTTTTGCTGTGGGATGAAGAAACCGCCGGCACCATAAGAAGAAGGGGGGGGGGGATGACATGCCCCATGCTCTCGGATCATTCCCCCATCCCACCAGCCTCTGCACAAGTCCGAGCTGCTGAAGCTAGGCCAAAGAGCTGCTCTCTCTGTTCATCCCATACACGCCTCGGCAGCATCACCACACTTCTCCTTTGATATGTAATACGGAGAGAACCTTGGCCAAACTTTGCATGGCTGACGTCAACACATCCATGCCTCATGCGGAATGCAGCATTTTTTGGAGCGTCAGCCCATAACTGGGAGCCTGGAAACGGCTACAGGCGTCACCTTGTGGCAGAGTCGATTGACTTGTCAAAGACCTTATCCTCCACAACTTAACGGACGCGGCAAAATGGGCTGGTGTATAACGCAGGACCGAGATACAGACACAGTCACGTAGTAAGCCCAGACGTTGGAAGTTTTTCATCATATCTATTTATTTTGTTTTTATTTTTATTTTTTGTCCTTTTATTTATCTTGTTTTTTGCTTCCATGCGAGGAAACAGCGTCCACTGTTGATAGTTCTCTGGCAGGCCATACACAAGCTTCGGCTATATCTTTCTTTAACCCGGTTTCAGTACCCCAACGCTAGGACGCATTCAAGGCCCCCGCATGAAGGGGCCTTGTTCGCCCTATCCCAAGCTCCCGAGAACTACCCGTCCTATTTGGTCGCAGCAAAACGTAATCGATTCGCCGTGACTTAAAGCATATCTTTACAGAAGGTTTTCGATAGCGCACCTGCTCCCTGGCGATCCAGTCGAGCGCCATCTGTGACCTCATGTCGTCGTCCAGCGTTCTGTGGGAGTAGTGCGCCACTACCTCCTGCCGCGAGCACTGTCGCTCCCGCATCGCCTGCAGCAGAGCGGCCCACATCATCACCAGAGCCTGCCACAGGCAGGTCAGCATCACTTCCAGGGTCTTCCACAGACGGGAGCACGTTAACTGCCAGGGTCACAGGATGGCTGAACCGCGTTTAGAAAAAAACAGAATAGAAAACAAAATGGAAATCTAGAACAAATGGTTTGCTTCCAAAACGCAGATGAGTAGGGTATCACTGGCAAGCTCAAAAAGACGCACAGCACTCACCTTGAGAGAACCGTTCCAGTGAAGCAGCTGGAAAACAGTCATGAGCTCCTGGAACTCCAGCATGGTCCGGCCCTTGTTAGACTCCAGCATGAACCGGAAGGCGCCAATGCCAGTGTTTGGATTATCTGCCGCGTCCTGGCTGCCCTGAAAATGGGGTAGGTGGCGCTAGTGAATACTATAGATGGCGCTAGCAAGCGTCAGAAATCCGATCTAACATGAAAAGACAGGTGACTATCGATCATATCGTGGCATAGAAGGGAAAAAAACTAATCAACCAAAGCGGGAAAGTTTGAACAACACGCAGCATTCCGAGGCACTTGGAAATTAAGGGACATGTCTAAATCTGCCACGGCATGTGCAAATAAACCAAGTTTACGTGCGTAGGCAAAACAGCACTAATGGACTGACAAATACGTGTTGCGAACTAGTGAAATATTTATGCATCGCTAGTCTTTCATGGTAGAAAAGGCAAGAAAACAAAGCAAAAAGACGCGATGCGCGCAGCTATCAAAAGCTAGCGAGCTACGCCAGCTGGACAAGATAAACAACTGTTAAACAGGCAAGGACAGGAAGGAAACTTGGCCAGGAAAGCCGGGCTCGCCCTCGACAGTCACCGGCGCCCGCTCTGACGCCATCTGTTGGGCGGCCATGCTTTCTCCGTGGGAGACGGCGCGACGGCCGCTGTCCATATAGACACAGCGGCGCGCGCGCGGGGGCCACTTAAAAACGTCAGGCGCGGTTACGCAGCAAAATCAACGGCAAACACGACGGCGGCTGCAGCTGCAGCGACTGCGGCGACGCGTCACCCCGGCCGGCAGGCTCGGACACCCACGGGGCGGCGGCGTTTTTGTGGCCGCCGCGGACGACACGAGAGCCGCGTTGGACCGGGTGTCGGGAGGTGGTGACGGGCGGCGCCGAAAGAACCGGACGGGAGCTGGTGGTGACGGGGGGGGGGGGCATAGAGATGGCTGGCGCGCGATACGGCGCGGGACTTCAATGGAGGGATAACACGGGATAGGGCTGCATGAGGGTGCCGCGGAACAGGGGAAGAAAGGGGGATGGCAAAAGAGCAGGAGTAAGAAACAATCGGCAAAGCCCGGTGACGGGAATCGAGAGCATAGTGCTATGAGGCTGAAAAAGAACAATACAAAAGTGGACGGCAGGAGGCGAGAGAATAACAACAAAGGAAACGGTGCGAGGGACGCCTCGATAGGAGACGCAACACAACGGAAACAGGAAACAGGGTGCTAGCCAAAGAAGCCGCAGATGTCTTTTGGTGAATAAAAGGGGACTGCAATGTGGTGATAAAGATCGATGGCTAGAAAAACGGTAATCACATGTACGCATCTAAAAAGTAAGGACATAAGGATAGGATTGTGAGAACGGGACGAAGTGACAAACTTTATCTGGAATGGCAGGACACGAGACGTCGTCTTCTACTCTGGGTGAAGGAAGAGAATACAGGGGCAGGGGTGAGACAAACAACGACCAAGCAAGCGATATCCTGACAGCCTGCTCGAAGCACACCGCCAAAGGACGCGAAAGTCACCGCGCCGTCTCCTCGACCGAGGAGCTCACTTTGAACGTCGAGCGGGCATCTTCGACGGCGCGCTCGATGAAGTCGTCCGATATCCTCCTGGACGGGTGCTCGTTGAAGACGGAGTTCATCAGGGCGATCTTGGCCGCGCTCCGCCGCGCCTCGGCCTTGGTCGGGCAGTTCTGCAAGAGGGCGCACGGGACGTCATCGCCGGCCTGCCGCCGCCCGCGACGGCAGCGCCCCTGGCGGCCGCCGCCCCAACCACGCCGTGCCGTATTGGGGACATGTAAATGAATTTAAGTGGAAAGTCGTGTTGACATTGCGCTGCCAGCGCGGCCGCGCGGCGCTGCATTATCGCGCGGCGAGATGCGGCGCCGGCCGCCTGATGTCGTGATGTCATCGTTGACATTCGAATGACATTCACTTGGGATGGGGACGTCGTCAAGAGGGCGGCTCGAGGCGCACAGGCAAACACCGGGGAAGGTATGGATATGAAGCGGACCTCTAATGCAAGTCAAATGGATGGGAGCCGGCGGCCGCGCTGCCACGAATAAACAGCGTGTTTTTGCATGCTCTAATGCGGGTGCAAAGCAAACATCACGCTTGGAAGTCTCATGAGCAGCATACAAAGGTCTCGGCGGCGCATCGTTCCTGTGACGCCACCAACTGTCCCCGCCATGCTACCAGAGCCCGAGCTGCACGAGCCAGCGGCGCTCAACCCACCAGCAGGGCCCCACCAGCGGCCGCACCACTTCCCGCCTGTCCTCTGCAAATACCCCTGCACAAATGTCGGCGATTATCCCGGCTCGCACTTCTCCTCCTGAGACTGGCAGGAAGTCGGTCCCGTTAACAAAGCGAGCTTGCCGGCCGAGCGGCTGAGCCCTGCCGGCCGCGTGCAGAATCCTCGTTACCGGCCGTCTGAGCGTGGGTCAAAGTCCGCATATGCCCGGCGCGCACGGGAGAGGCGCCCCGCGGAGGGCGAGAGGCTGCTCTTGCCCGCAGATGGGGCCACCAGTTTGCCTGGATGGTTCCCAGAAAGAAATTTATGTCTGATTAAAGTGGAGCGGAAACGAGCCAAGCAAAGTCCTCAGGTATTACGGGATAACACCTGAATTTCCCTTTTACATCTGTCCTGTGGAACCCGACTGAGAGTCATGACAAGGTGGGAACAACGAAATATCAGTGTGTATTTTGATGAAGAGGACGTTACATACATTTTCTTGTAGATGGTTTCAGTAATCTATAGTGTGTTGTGCACGTAACTAGTGCCAAGATGGCTTCTGAGAGACCATATTGCATTCATGCATTGCAATATGGTTAGTATACACCATAATAGTTATTCATGGGCGCTGGTTATTATGATAATCGGGAGGGGTTCGTATAAGGCAGAATGTAAGATGGCGACAAAGAACAGGCATTTGGACCTCTGCCAGAAAGGAGTATGTGCCCGGCATTTGAAAAAAAAACTGCTTATATTCACCACCGTTCACTTGTATTGACATCCAGCACCTCAACGAATGATGATAAGAGGCGAGCAGCAGCATTCTCTGGACTGCCATCTCTGCAATAAGTGTCAAGGAAGGTAAGCAAAAGAGGGAAGGGAAACGAGTTGGAAGAAGAGAGGGGAAAGAGAGACCGAGGAGGGGAGAGAGGTACGGAGGTGGAGTGAGACGGGGTGAGCCATCTCTGAGCCCTATCCACCCCCGCCGCTGCACGGCCGCCCGGCCCGACACTCCCCAATCATGGCGCTATTCTCGGCCGGCTGGCGGCGGCCTGGCCGTGAATCAGATCGGCCGGCGGCGGTGCGGCGTTCTGCACGGCGCGGCTCGCGGCCGTCCGGCCTGCCGCGCTCGGCCGGACTAACGGCCAACACGTGTCGCCCGGCGCGGCCGAGCACGGTGGGAGACGGCGGCGGCGGCGGCGCGCCACCACCCCGACAGTCCGACGGCAGCGCCGCCGACTCGGGACCGTGCAGCGCCGTCAAAGCGATTACACGCGGCCGCCGCCGAGTCGGCCGGCCCGGTCTCGACGCGTCCGACCGTGGACTGCGACGACACCGCTCGAGCGGTGCGGTCACGAGACCAGCGCCGGTCCGCTGGGCTGACGCCACCGTCTGCGTCCCGGCCGCGCTAATCCAGGCACCGGTGCTCACGCCCGTTTTGGTGTCCGTAGCTCAGCGCACTCGGATCACCACGGAGCAATGGCACGGGAGTGAGGGTGGGAGCTGCGACGCTGTGGCGCACCAGCGTCGCAGCGCTGGTGCGCCACGACGCTCGCGCACCACAGCGCGCGCACCGCACGGCGCACCGTCGGGTTTGCGCCCACAGGCCCGCGATCCAGCGCATCCCCACTACCCGGGCCCGTCTAAATGTGATTGATCGGCTCATTGAAGCATTCCTGGCCCGTCTATTTACATTTCGCTCGGTCGAATCACGGAGGGTCGCATTAGCATCGGCCGAGTGGACAATTAACCGAGGAGCAGGGCCGAACGGCCGCCCGCGGCCGAACAGGTTACCAGTCGGGTCAGACGGGGTCACGGTCAGGAAGTGGGGTTAGATCAGCCCACGGATAGACGGTCAGGTCAGATGAAGAACGAGGTCACGAGGTCACTTCCAGAGAGGGAGGTCAGATGAGCGACAACCTGTGGGGCGGGTCAGAAAGGCGTGTCGAGCCGTGCCACGACCAGATCTACAGGCTACGTCCGGGTGAGAGAGCTGGTCGTTCCATGTCACTGCCAGAGGCGTCAGCTAGGACAGGCCACAAGTGGAAAAGCAGACCCGGAGGCATTGTGGGCAAAAGACTGTCCGAGGGAAACTGGGTTCCGTCAAGATCGGAATATTGGCTGGGGTAGTATGGCGGGCGAGAAGCAAGGCAGATTTTCAGTCGTAGCGAGCCGCATCAGCAATGCAGTCGAGGTAGACTAGGTCCAATTATTGTCGGGAATGATCACGTGCAAAGATTATGCTGAGGGCAGTCAGCCATAACCGCAGTCAAGGACACCTGTGACACCCTCCCGGTAAAAGAAGTGGAACAAACTGGAACATGAACAATTTAATCATGCTTAAATGGCACGAGACAGGTGGCTAGATGTTGTTCCTGATCTGTTTTGGCGGTAGTGACCTAAAATGAAGAAAAAAAATCCTTAGCACCTTTCTACTGGAATGCATTTGTGCCGCGATATTATCGTTTATATTTACCGTAGGACATCAAAATCAAACGGAGAATATTGACACTTAAACTGGGGACGGCAAAAAGAAACGTGTGAAGGGTAAATCAAACAAGGTAGAGCAAAAGTAAACACAGATAAGTGGTGGCGTTTTGAGTCAACACCGCGAGACAGACGGGGACGTATATTTTTTTCTCTCACGCGTTTCCCACACCGGCAGCGTTTCGTCCATCTCACTCAAAACGACTTTCGTTTCACTGCGGCAGGATTCGCCCCTTTACGAAACTGCCGATCGTCTTGCCTCCTTCCAAGCTCCTCGCTGATCTAGAGCTTAATCAAAGCTCGCCTTTAATCGTCTGCACCTATTACCCCGGCTCAATTTGACCCCAAACCACCGCCAAACGAGTTCTCATCATTCTCGCCGGGGCGAAACTCCTATTACGCTGTCATATTTCGACAATGGGAGCCACCAGATCGGGATAGCGCGCCGGTAAAAAGCGCGTCTCATTAGATTGCGGCGGGAGGGGGCGGGCCGGAGGCGCCGCGGACGGTCGGGGGCAGCGCTGGGCCCCGATAATTGCCACGCACCGGCCGACCGGCGCGCTCCACTCTGCAATTAAGCTGACCGGCAGCGCTGCCGGACTCGGCCGCCGCCCGGCAGCGGCTGCAGGAACAAAGGAGGCGGGCGCGCCGCCGCCGCCGCCGCCATGGGAAGATGCGGCCGCTGATAGCGCCAGGTCAGAAGAGGGCAGCGGCGGCGGCGGCGGCGGCGGCGGCGGCGGCGGCGGCGGCGGCGGCGGCAGCGACGTTCGCCGCCTCCCGCGGCGGCCAGCGGCCGCCCTCACGAGCGGCGGCGGGCGGCCCCCGGACGGCAGCGTCTCCTCAGGCAGGTCCCGCCGGGAGTCGGCGCCCCGCAGGCCGGGACAGGTCCGGGCAGGAGGCGGCCACTGCACGGCCGGGGAGCGGCCGCGTCTCCTCGCGGCCGGCGGCGCAGCGCCGAGCTGGCGACCAGGAACTCCTCTCCGGCGCTCCGCCCAGTCTATGAATGTAAACCGCGCCCGCCGTCCAGTGCTCGCCGCCTGCATGTATTAGGCATAATTCAAGATCGCTCGGATGTTCCCACGGTGTCGCGCGTCAATGCACCGGCCGAACGAAGAAAATTCGAGACGTCGGCCGCATGGAATGCGGAATGGCCATCGCTTTAAATATCTGCAGTGATCTACCGATCAATAACACTGGGATCTGACAACGAATGTGCCGGCGCGGCAACGCCAATTACGCTTAATCACAGGGACTAAAGGATGCCGCTTGTCATTAGCACTCGTATCTGCGCAGCTACGAGTTGAAAGGTTGCTTTTTCTTCGGCGAGCTCATCTCATTCCCCGGAACGGACACGGGCTCGAGCAGTGCAATACTAATGAGGCTGATTAACTGCTTGAAAAATGTGGTGTAGGAGCTCCGAATCACCAGCCATGTCTGGCTGGGGTAAAACAAATGCATTGTAACTATGTTTTTGTGGATAACATAATATGCACTTGGATTACCAAATTCTAAGGTGTGTTTTTCGTTTTTTACCAATACCACGGCCTTAAACAACAGAGCAAGGCACACGGTCGGATGCGAACCGGGCAGAAGGACCGCTCCGTACCTCAAACACAAAGGGCCGCATAATTACACCGGAATTATTTGATTCTCATTAGGGAGCCATTCGATAATGACCCGGTATTCCAGGTATGTCCCGATGCGTGTGCGAACCCGCCGACGGCGCGGCCCGCACGGCCCACACCGCGCCCGACCGGCGGCCATTTAAACCGCGCCGAAAAACACGGCGCGCGCGGCGGCGAGAATAGAAATGTACCGCCGCGCCGGTATGCGGCGGACGTTTCCGAAGACGGATGGCGGCGGCGGGGGCGGGGGCGGGGGCGGCCGCGCGGCGTCGCCGCGGCCGGGTCGCCGGGTCCGCCCCGCGTCCTTCCGAGCAATGCGCCGGCGTGACTGCGGGGCCGCGGCTCGCGGGCCGCGCTCCCGCGCCGTGAGCCGGCGCCGCGATACCCATCTCCTCCGGCGCGCGCGGCCGTGCAGGGCGCGCACACTCCGAGCGGCCCCGTTTGGCGACGGCCGCAGGCGGCCGGCACCTGGCCGGGCCGACCACCGACCGTCGCCGCCGCCGTCCCTCCTTGCTGCACGGCACCCGAGACCGCCCCGGCTGCCCGACGCGACTGGCCGCCTCTGCGCTGTTTTTCGGCATCGTTGCCGGCCGGCAGCGGCCTCTGCGATTTAATACCGGGTGATATTTTATTCATGCGGCGGCCGAGGCACTGGCGGCGCCTCCCACGGCCAAACGTTTGCTCAGATCAGGACAGGACGGAGCAGGACAGGACAAGACGGGGCAGGACCGGACAGGACCGGGCAGGACAGGGCAGGACGGGGCAGGACCGGACAGGACCGGGCAGGACAGGGCAGGACTGGGCAGGAACGCACAGGACTGAACAGGAAGGGACAGGACCGGCCAGGACAGGACAGGAGGGAGCAGGACAGGACAGGACAGGACTGGGCAGGAACAGGCAGGACTGGGCAGGACCGGGCAGGCCAGAGAAGGTAAGGGCCGGGAAGGACAAAGAAGGTAAGGGCTGGGCAGGGCGAGGCGGTAGTGGGTAATACAGGCAGGACTTAGCAGCGTTGTGCTGGACTAAGCAGCAGGGAAAAGCATGATTGAAACAGATAGGACTCGTAATAGCTAAATCGGGTTGGTAAGTTATACAGCAGGATTGAAGGCACCAATACCTTCGTGCTTGGGTTATATCCAACACTTTCCATTACTTTGGTCGTTCTGCGTCTTAGCATTGCACAATGGTGGACACAAAGGAAGACAAATACTGTGTTTGGCATGCGTGATATCCGTCTAGCAATTGTGCTTTTCATTTGTCACGTGCATTCATATGCATCTCCGAAAAATTTCGAATTTTGAACTGTAAATGTACGACCGGTGACAGCACGGTAGGAACGACGGGACTTTTGACCTGCAGCAATGTGTGGACGGTGGCACGATGCGACTAACGTTTCGCCGACGACAAAACGGCGTGACGGCCGATCAGTGCGACAAAAGCCACTGCGGTACCACTGTCACTGGTGGCTGGCCGACGGCGGCGGCCAGCGGCGGCGGCGGCGGCGGCGGCTGCCCTGTGCGAGCCCGGCGGGGGGCCAGCGGCGGCCTCTGTCGGCTCCCAGGGCCCGGCCAGCGCCGGCCGCCACCCGCCGCCCCGACAAAAACAAGCCGCTGATTGCGGGGCGGCGCCGGTCGTGCCTCCGTGCGGCCGGTACGCCGACACTCCGACCCCAGCCACGATCACCCCACCGTCCCCGCGTCCGTGTCGCCGTCCGGGCTGACGCCATCCCGCAACCGGTCGGCCACGCCTTTCTCTTTCCGCGGGCTCTGTCGTCTGCCTGCCGCCCCTCCGCGCTCTGCCTCGACGTCCCCGTCTGCGGTCGTAGTCGCAGCGATTCCGAAGGGCTCGCAAGGGGGTTGAGGCGAGGGACGGACCCGGTCAGGTCGGTCACAGGGCCACGTCGGGGGCTCGGGGCCGTGGGTGGTCCCTCCGCGCGCCCCTCGGAACACGGCCGGAAACCTCTCGTGCAAGTCACGACGCACGGACGTGCAGAACGACCCGTTCGGTTTACGTCTTTCGTCGGAACGAGAGCCACTCGGACATAAATCAGCGAATATCCTGGTCACCGTCCGCGAAAGCAAAGGTCAACGCCTGCCCGGGCAAGGCGAGCCACATTTCGTGCACTTTCCAGCAGGCTCGTGCCATTTGATCGGCCATGCCGCGGCCATTGCATGCAGAGACTAGCTTTGTTTGCGATTGGTGGCCATATACATACAGATGGCCACGATTTGGGCCCGGCTGTAACCGGGGCAGACATGCATAAAGTCTTATCAATATGCAGAGCCGTTTCCTTCGGGTATGTCTTTACTGACTTTAACGGACGATGAGCGAAGTGCTTGGAGCGGGCAGCCGCGGGGCTGGACGCTAATGCGGCGGCCGGCCGCGCGAGGCATGACCGCCGCTCGTTGGCGGCGCGGCGTCGGCCGCCGCCGCCGCACAGATGCAGCCGCCATGAGCGGCGCCCGGCGCGCCTTCGCTTCAATTACCTCCCGCCGATGCGAGCATAAAAGTTTATGTGGACGCCCGGCGCCCGGGGAGGCTGCAGCTCGGGCCGAGCGGCTGTCTGGCGGACGGCTTCCCCGAACGGTGGCGATTCGGCGCGCCGCCGCCGCCGCCCGCCGGGTCGATTGAGGTCAGCGCGGACGAGCTGGCACCGCGGCGGCGGCTCTCGTCATCTCTGTCGCCTCTCCGTGTCGGGGCGCCGTTCGGCGGCTGCACGCGGTGCCCTCGCCGGGCTCGGTCCCCAGCACACGTCCAGTTCAGGCGTGCACACCGGCTGCGACGCAGCCTCCTTCAACTCAGTGGGCAGCGCAGCCACGCGAGGACATTGAGGCGTCTCATGATACATATGGTCCCAAAGTCTGTCATAATCACAAACAAATATGCGGTTTCTGACGTTTTTTAGAGTGCCAACAGCGACGTGCATGGAATTCGATGATGTGTGAAGTCTGTTGGAGACTTATGGCGACTGGTAGGATTATCGGACGAAAGAGACCAGTTTTACACCTGACGGTAAAAATGTGCGGAATTTTAGAAGGAAGAAAGCCAATTTGTCATTTACAGCCGATGCTCGGTGACGCAAACTGAGCACAGATTTGCGCATCGGCGTGTGAACTGACGCAATAAAAATTACGTATGACGCCAGTGCCGTTGGCAGTGACCTCTCGTGTTAAAAAATAACGCAAGTCATCAACTGTTTGCTTGTTTTGTGTTCTAATGTGCTAAGAAATGGTTGATAACTGGTTGACTACGGCGCGGAATGCTTAGCATAATTTAAATTAATGTTCGAATCGTCCTCGCTGGGACCATGGAATTGTTAAGAACCATAAACTCTGTTGAAACAAAGCTAAAACCAACAGAAACAATTGTCCTTAATAGTTTCAGCAAAGCTGCCTATTTGCCCTAGGCGCTATTTCAGCAGAGTAGCCATTTTGGGAAGAAGAGTAACCTGAAGGAATGTTAAGGCATTCTGGTATAAACTCGTTATATCAGTCAAAGCCAAGCTGTACAACTTAGCCTACATGTATAAGCCACGTCATCAAATACGGCTGGGGTGAAGGTGAAGTGCATGAAAAACGTTACTTAGTCGCAGATGTATTTGCTGGTCTCAAGCACGCCTGCATCGAAAACATGTGTTTTTGGCGTCCTTTTGTCGCAGGGAGTCCAGCACCAACTACCTGCCCGTATGAACACAATGGAGCACTGTCGCTCGTCCAACTAGTCCTGGGCCGCACGCACGGACGTACCTGGAAGCTGCCGAAGCAGCTGCCGCCGGGCAGGGTGACGTAGCAGACGTATGGCGGACACGAGGCCGGCACCGACTCGTAGATGACGAGTGCACCGTTCTTCAGCTCGGCCCCCCGCGCCTGCTTCATCTGCCAGAACTCCTGCAGCGCCTCCACCACGTTCACTGTAATCGGACGCCACAGCCACAATACAGCCAGCAGTGGTGGTAAGCGCCGTGCTATATTACACTATATTGCACTATTTTATATCATAGGATATATGTGTTGTGAACTGGGTCAGTTATTCCTGTTTGGCCTGAGCGATAAAAGGTATGCGTAGGATGCATTCCTGGTAATGGTTCCAATACAGGCAATTAGTCGACCATAGATGACAGACACGATGAGATATCAGCAGTATCCAACCCACGTCGGTCTGATGCTGGCCATGTATGAGTCAGTCCGTTACATTCGCAGCCGCAGCGAAGTCCCGCAACAGTCACGTCTACAGAGTGACGTGGAGTGTTTTCTGTGGACGCGACTTGATTCATACATTTTCTGGGATTTTTAAAAAGGTTAATATTTTTTATTTCTCGACAAATCACTGTTGTGACGTATCTGAGACATGTTACAAATCAAATCAAGCAACAGAGTCAAAAAGGATGGTACAATATCATCCAGAAAAATTCGTCCACTTTCGCTGTTTCCACAACCCAACTGCATCTGTGGGTTGCTAAAGGCCGGAAAAGCTGGTCGATTCAGATTCGAAGCAGAGCCACTGCTTCCAGCCAAGAGCTCGCGAAACGCGCCTCGCTGTCGGCGGCACGAGGCACTTCCAGCACCACTCATCAATAAATTCGGCACCCGCGTCCCCTCGAGGAGATGGCCAGATTCATCGCCGGCTTAAGCGTCGGCAGTAATTCATACTGGCCCGGTGCAGGCTCCTGGCGGCATCCGGGCCCGCTGAGTGCATCGAACACCGACGCCTGCTCCCAGCGGCTGGCTTACCTGACGGGCAACAGACTGCACCGGTTGCCATGGCTGCGCTACCGCCACAGAAAGCGGAGCAAGGAGGGAAGGCATGAGTGAACAAATACGGACTAAGCTTCCATCGTTCAGGGATATCATTGGCCTTTATTGCACGGCCCAGAATATCTCAACCGGGAATTCCGGTAAGTATGCAGGAGCCTGCACTCCTGCCTCTGAGGTCAGCCTTCTGCGGTTATTTTCTGAGATCACGTTTCTGATTCGGTTTTGAAGTCATGCCGCAGCATGGGACGTTCAGGGCCAACAAAGATGACGCGGAATCATTAGCTGTAGCACCTGATGTGCGTTAGTGTGGCCGTTCAGCTGCAACAGCCCGCCTGCTGAGCTTCAGCAGCTTGGCCGCTGACTTTTAGCAGTCCCCCTGCTGAGCTGCAACACCATGACTGCTTAGTTACGGCGGCATGGCGACCGAGCTGCCGCAGCCTGACTGTTGAGCTGCGGCAGCCCGGCGGCCGAGTTGCCTAGGCCCGCCGCTGAGCTGCAGAACCTGCGCTCCTGAGCTGCAGCAGTCCGCCGCCGAGCTGCAAAAGCCCGGTCACGGAGCTGCAGCAGCGCGGCCGGCCAGCCGGCTGACGCCTTCATCTGGCGCTGGGGCCGGTCGAGGGTGGCCAGCCGGCGCTGCAAGCCGCCCTGCCTGCAGCCGCGGCGCTCCGTCCGCTCCCCGAAATCGTCCAATAATAATAAATTATGGGCGGCTGCGAGAGACAAAGCCGGCTACCGGCGACTGGGGCCCGCGGGCGGCCGGACCTGCCTTGCCCCCGGCGCCGCCCGCGGCTCCGCCGGCCGGCCGGCAGCCGGAGACTGCACGACTGAACAGGCCACTAACCGGAGATTGCATCCGGAGAGCACGCAAACACCAAACCCGCGGGGCCCGCGGGAACGCGGCGTCCAGCCGAAGCGCCTCCACGGCAACAAGTGAATGCTCGCCCCCGTCAATGTTTTGGGTGCGGCAAAAACTGCCGAGATTGCATGCGATTCGCCGCGTAAAAAGCTGGATCCCTGACACATCTTTTAATTGCTTCAAATTACCGGCCGATGGAGATTGGGTCCGCTCGTTATTCCGAATAAGTTGGCCGGCGCGGGGCACGATGCAATTACTCCGCTCAGGAGGCGGCGACGCGGCCTGCTGATACCATTAATGGTGCCATCACGAAACGGGGCGGCCACTGCCGGGCACTGGCGCTCGGCCAAGCCGCGCCGGCGGCCGGGCGCCCCGACGCCCCGGCGCCCGCGGGCGGCCCGGACGCCCGGTGGCCTCTTGGCGACAGTCCGGTGGCGATCGGCGACGGACAGGCTCGGCGCCGGCAGTGGGCGTACCTTTGTCCTGGGCGGGCCGCAGGTGGTCGTAAGGCGACGAGTAGACCCGCCACGGCGCCTCGAACACCATGGAGTTCATCATGGCGGCCGGCGAACGCACGGATGGGGACTCGGCACGCAAGCGGGGCACACCCTCCCCGGCCCTGGACGCCACCTCCACTGGTCGGGCCCGCTGCTCGCAACAGGCCCGGCTCGGGGTTCACAGCCGCCAAGTCCTCTCGTTTGGCGACCGGCGCGACCTCTCCGAGGCCCATTTGCGACAAACGGCAGCAGCTGCGATGCGGTGTGAGTCACCTTGCACTCTCTCCTGGCCCGCCGAGTGTCAATGTGTGACGCGCGAGCGTCCATGTCGCCCAGTCTTCACGAACGGCTGCCCGCCAACATAACAACCGGCCAACCGGTGCCGGCCAGCGCCGATAACACGAGCCCAGCCGCCGTTTAACTTTAGCCCCAGGAGCGTTCTGGACAAAAACTAGCACGGCACGGAGCCTTGGCGCGGCGCTTTAACATTTTAAATCGCGGCCCGGTCGGTGTCGCCCGGCGTGTCGACTCGCTGACCCGGCGGCGGCCGCGCCGCCGGCCGGCGCACGGGCGGCACCGACAAAGGCCTTTGTTCCGGCCGGCGGCGCGGCGGTCGGTTGTCGAGACCGCCTTTTGTCGCCGCGCCGTCCGCCGCCCAGGTCAGCGCGTCTGGACGGCGGCGGGCGGCGGGCGCGGCCGCCGGCCGGCGCTGGCCGCCGCCGCTAATGAAGACGACCCGCGCCGCGGCGATTCGGACGGCTCGTCGCCGGCCGCCACTCGGGCCCCATTACGGCGGAGCGTCCGGCGTCCGGCCGACACCCTTCTTTGTTCGAGCTCTCGGGGCGACGTGGGCGTCCGGGTGGTCCGGCGACCGGCCGGCCACGTCCGGTCACGCCCCGCCGGCCCGGCTGGTATTTACGAGGCGGCCGCCGTGCGCCGGACGCCGCGACGACACCCGCTGAGCGGGCCGGCACGGACCTCGCCTCGCAAGGGGTCCGAGATAAATGGCGGCGAGCGGGGGTCTCACGGACTCCGAGGCGCTGAGTCCACATCCGGCTTCACGGTCAGCGCCGCACGGGCCCGCCGTGATCTCACTGCATCGGCTCGTGCCGTGTGGATTCAAACAGTGTTTCGCTTGGTTTCTGGAGCGACGCCAAGCATCGCAGCCGGCGTTAACAGTTTTGCGGTTTGTCCAAAGCATAAT
Source organism: Capitulum mitella (assembly GCA_030062745.1). NCBI lineage: Eukaryota > Metazoa > Arthropoda > Thecostraca > Pollicipedomorpha > Pollicipedidae > Capitulum > Capitulum mitella. The sequence continues at coordinate 22,590,032 of CP099839.1, forward strand.
GCACAGCATGGGTCTGTCACATTGCCTGCAGTGCCGGCTCCACGATGAGTAAAACTGATAGCTCAGGAAAGCAAACGATTTCGTTGCTGTCGCTTCCGTGTTATTGGTTTTGCTCGAAATCGCAATTTATATTCTTCGATGAAAACGAGCATTGTCAAGTCAATACCGTCCATACAGACCTCCAAAAATGCCGACAACATCAAGGCATCATTCGTGGCTTACGTGCTTTGTAAGCACGGGCGCAAGTGTGGTTAATCAACTGGGCCCATACAGAACACGTGCAGTTTGCCATGGTGCTATGAGAAGTGAAGAGCCATGATGACCGCAGTTATGAACGCAAAACAGCTCTTGCGGCCCTCAGGAATGGCTATATATCACACGGTCGGACGCATATGATGTCGCTGATATAAAAAAAAACAAATCTAATCCACCTCCCCGACATAGAATTAGCACAGCTTATCGCCACTAAAGCGCTGGAGTTGGGCAATGGAACTTGTTGACGTCAGGTCCTCGCGACACCCGTCCACTGGGTTCTCAGCCATCCATGAAGTCAAGGTGAAGTAAGGTTCCCATCACTAAGCGGGCCCAGGCACCATAAACATCCGAAATTGGCCAACGCTTCGTTGGCAGTCATCCGGAAAGGAGCGGATTGCGCCTGGTTATCGGCTTGGCATCAGGCTGGCCGGGGTCGGGATTAACTACCGACATCCTCTTCAGCCGGGAACGGCAGAAGCCCTGCGTTAAACGATCGTCACGATTTTAGCTGACCCTTCCAGTCGTGTTTCGGTAGCCGGCTTTCCACCCACGTGAATTATCGGGAGATTTGCGGGCACGTGTGTCCTTGTCATGGCGTTATCAGCATTAGGCTCCTGACGATAACGACTGAGTTCAGACCAGAAAGAGCCGTAGAAATGTGCGGTCGGAAAAAGCGCACAAGCTGTTTCGCGTGTTAGAACTAGGCTCTGGACTTTTTAACACTCACTCAAACCACGTGCTCCCAACAGATCAAGCTTATGTTACTTCGAAATAGCATTATATAACGCCGAATGCAGACAAAGAAAGCCGAGTATTTTTCCACTCCGTAAAGCGTGCTCAGGTTGATTTCAAGCATTTGGTCTATCCTCCACTGAGAGCCATTTTTCATTCTTACTCGCTTCGGCTCTCGCGTGTGAATCGATCCTAATTTTGATTCATGACGAAGGCATGCAGTTTCTGAATCGATTCCGAATCTACTCGGAATGTCGCAGCTCTGGTCTCGGCGCGTCCGGCGTCGAGCTGACGCGGCGACTCACGCCTCCCGCCGTGCAGGTCGCAGGTCGCAGGTCCAACCGTGGTCGCAGTTTTCCCGGCGACGAGCTCAGCGTCTGGGTCGGCCGGGCCGCCGGAGAAGCCGCGTGCCGCGCCGCTCCGTCCGGCCGCCGTCGCGCGGGGGAGGCGGCTGGCGCGGCGCCGCGCCGCCGGCGCCGCCGCCGGCCGCCGCTCATTCATGAGAAACCGAAATTACTATATTGCCTGATCGGGCGGAGGGCGCGCTCGGTTTCCATCCCGGCTAATGTCGGCCGGTCGGCCCGCGGCTTCCGCCGCCGCCATTAGACCGGCCGGCCGACAGGAGCGCCACATCCGCCGCCGCTGCACGCAGCCGCGCCGGACACGCCGCCGGGCTCGGCCGGCCATCTGGCGCACCTCGGGCGTCCCCCGACGGCCACAGGGGCCCGCCGCCGCCGCCGCCGCCGCCGGCGTCCCTCCCATGGCCGAGTGATTGCTCCCGCCGCCGGCCTGACGGTAGCAGGCTGCAGGGTTATGAGCGTCTACTGCTGCAAATTAAAGAGAGGGCACGGCTGTTCATTTTTATTAGGCTGTCTAAACAGAGTGATTTCGGTTTTGGCCGTTGCCTTTCGTCGCATCACCGGGTAATTTCGCACTAAACACGGCTCTGTGTTTGCGCAAACGGCGTCTGCAGTCGAGACGAAACCTTGCCCCGGGAGGAAGGGCTGCTCCGTGGCCCCTTCAATAGAGATAATTGACAATTTTAAATCAACTTGTGCCCGGCAGCGCAGAGTAAGGCCTCTGAGTTGAATTTATATCCCATTTCTAGCGTTGCACTAAGGTAGGAAGCAAGAGAGAGCGATTAACTTTGCAGAAGTTTGTCCGCTCCTGCATTAATATTGCAGTCATTAAAAATCTGCCTCTTATCCCACGCTCACTAACGCTGAATGCACCAATCGGAAACAGTTGATGGTGGGAAAGCCATGAAAATCCAGGGCCACTGAAGAAGTATATGCATTTCTGCGCGGAGTGCATATCCCGCATCGAACCGCGACGATTTTAAGATCGAACGTTCCGTTTCACTGCACAAGCCTCTTTATGGCGCGGCTTGCTGGATTAATCTGGGCATGTGATCAGCAGGTTTTACGACCTGCACGACGCCATTTTAGAAAGATATGCATTCCCGCAATATTTCGAGGAAACTTAAAGTTAGCTAAATTATTTTCACCGACACCAAAGGGATCTGTTGTTTCATTGCTTTTAATAGTTGTCGATCATTTGTCCAGTGTTTTTTCGGTCATCTTTGCCGCGATTTTACGTTATGTAGTTACATGCCGGCAGCGCTACAAACGATGCAAGTTGGGAAGCTCTCATGGTGTGAGCAGGACTCAAAGCGTCAACCCTGGAAACGGTAGACAAAATATAGTCCAGTCAGATGTCTGAAATGCTGTCATTGCTATCAGTGTATGAAGTGATGGTCCTCTGGTTATGTTACCCTTTGGCGGAGTTCGGAGAATCTAGCGAAGCATACCTGGTTGTTTCAGCAGAGGGAGATCTTTCACGCAAAGCTCGCTGGCCGAACAGTCATATAAAGGAGCCATTTCAGGATAATGGCGGCATAGTACAGTGATACATCTCATAGTAAAATCTCAGAAGGTTTTCCATTGTTATTTCAGTAAACACGAAGTCATCGTTTATCGCCTGATCTTGCCATATTCAGGATCATGCTTACAAAGTCCGTGAGGAAGTTTTCCATAGAGCGTTTCCTTCCTGGGAATTTCCTGCGGGAAAACTTCACTAAGGTAGTTTTCCTTTGTCATGCGATGAAACGGACATGGAGGAGCTCTCGCACGAGGATATCATGTTAAACTAAATTCCTCATATTCAGCGGATCGGAAGACACTGCACTTCCCTGCCGATGTCTGTTGGCTGATACCTGCCGGCTGCTACCTAAAGGCCGACACCTATTTCCTGATATCTGTGAACCATAAGCGGCGGAACCTTTGTAGAAATGGAGAGGGGCAAACGTGATTTTTTATCGTTTTTTTCCATGCGCCGCAATGGGGTTCACGTTAAATGTTGCCTAAAGTTGAGGGCAGCTGCCCCGTTTTGCCCCCCCCCCCCTTCCAGTTACAACGCTTCTGCTGTGAACTGACATCTGTCTGTCGATACTTGATACTGATACCTGTCGGCTGGTATCTCTCCAGCTGATATTTGCTCACTGCTGTCCGCCAACTGATACCTGCCGACGGATAGCTGCTAACTGGCATCTGTTGACAGTACCACCTGTCGGGCGACAGTGACAGCGGCTGACCGGTACCCGTCACCGGATGCCTGTCCTGTAACACCCGCCTGGCTCGGCGAGCCGTTCTGTGGCGCTGCAGGCACGGCCGCCGCCGGCACTCAGCTGAGCCGCTATCTCCGCCATCGGCGCCGGAACAGGCCGGCGATGTCGCGGACAATGCACAAAGGGTCCATTATGTCGCCGCGTGTCGGCCGGCGGCGCGCGTCGCCGGCCGAGGCCCCGCCCGCGGCGGCGGCGGCGGCGGCGGCGGCGGCAGCGATCTGCCCGGGGCGGCGCCGGCCGGCCGGCCCGGCCGCCGCGGCCGCGGTGAAAGTCGCCGTCTCCGGCGCGAGTGCTCGCCTGCGTCAGGCGGCGGCGGCGGCGGCGGCGGCGGCGGCGCGTCGGTTGGCGGCCAGCGCCGGGCGACGCCGGCCGACGCCCCAGCCCGTCCGCGGCCGTCCCTGGACCCGCGCCCCCGCCGCCGCCGCGCCCAGCTCGGGCTTAGAGCCGGGCTGTAATTGTATCTAAACGGCCGGTTCGGCACCGGTCGGCCCGTCAGCGCGCCTGTCAGTCCGCAGACGTTATGGCCCGGTCGTAAAAGCGCCGAGCGGCCGCGACTCGGCGGCAGCTGGCGTCGGCGTCTCGGCCGATCGCTGCGCCGTCGGTCGGGCCGCTATCTGATGCCGCGCCGCGCACCCGGGTGGGCGCCGAGGCAGCGTGCGGACGCGCAAGCGCGGCGTGGACGCGCCGCGGGTGATTACAACCCGTCAGGTTAGCGGCCCGCGCGCTCTGGGCGGCCGGCGCCGATGCCCGCGCCGGCCGGGACCACAAAAACGAGGCATCTCCGGCACGGCGTCGCCTTGACATGGACGCTGACCTAGATTCTGTCAGTCGGCCTCCGGCCGGCCGCGCCGGGCCGGGCCGCCGCCTACGCGGCTTCCCGAGATGCGCGGGAAACGCCGGCTTGTACCCGTGACTTGGAATCCGTGGAGACGCCGAGCACTTCGAGTGACGACCTCAGCGGAAGAGGTCTGGGGTCATCTGGACGCCCGGCCGGAGGCAGCGGGAGCAATTTGAATGCCGACTGAAACTCGTGCTGCAGGTTTTGCACACAAAGGAAATCGGCCGGCGTGAATGCTGCCCATAACCAGCAGCCTTTTTCTGGGTACCGAGCTCGCCAAGTGAACTGAGCCGCCCCACTGGCGCGTGCAGAAGAGCTGTGGCCCCGGGCACTAAGCGATCTCATAGCGGCACGACTGGGAATGAGAACTCCACCCGGTTGATTGAGGACCTGATGCGGCTCGCTGTCTATTTACGAGGCTTGAGCTGGGTCCGCGAGATGCGCTGAGTGATGGCGGGAGGTGCGGCAGGATGGCGCAATTCTCCACCTTCGTCTCCGTCGAGCTACGTTCGCCAAAGGGCGGAAACGGTACGCGCGGAGAGAGAGGGAGGGGGAACAAAAGAAGGGGGGAAAATAAAGAAACAGAGGAGAGTTGGAAGCGACGGAAGAGACAGAGGGGGAAGAGAGAGGGGAGAGAAAGAGAGAGAGAGAGAGAGAGAGAGAGAGAGAGAGAGAGAGAGAGAGAGAGAGAGAGAGAGAGAGAGAGAGAGAGAGAGAGAGAGAGAGAGAGAGAGAGAGAGAGAGAGAGAGAGAACGAGTGAGTCTGTGTTCGGCCAAATGCGGGTACGTTCGACTGGCATAAGGACTCGTAATGTATTCATACACCCGGCTATAAAATGGAATTATGCATTATCTCGAGATGACAGGCAAACATGTCAGCACAGGGCGTGGGTCAAGCCGCCGTGAGCCGGTGCGGCGGGAGGCCGACTTAACTGGCGCCGAGAGATCCATGGCCGAGAGATCCCGGCGCCGCGGCCCGGCGCCGACAGAGGGATGACGACGCGGCGCGCCGGCCGGCGCCGGGGACATCATGAATATTGGAATCGCCACTCGGCGCCGGCGCGATACCACCCACCGTTCCGTCACCTTCCGTCTTGTTCTGACAGCGGCGTTCTGCGCGTGCGCCGCGGCGCCGGCCCGTGGCGCCTCATTTGGACAAAATCGCATACGGAGGTAATGCGAGAAATTGCCCAATGTTTTGGCCGGCGATCCGTCAGGACACGGCGTCGCTGCCGGTGGCCATGTGCCGGTTAGAAGTGGGACGGCCGCGCCGCGTGACGGTTCCGACCTTGTCCGCGTCGCGCCGCGACGCGGCCGGAACCTCGGCACGCTGGCCGGCGAGCGGCTGCCGGATCGAGAGAGGTCGCTAACGCCGTCATAGCCGCTCCTCTGTTCCCGTCCGCGCCCGGGGATCATCCGTGCATCTGGGCGGGGCTGAGAACGTCGGCTCCCGTCTGTCAGCCGAGGCCGTCAGCCGTGACGGAGACTCCGGCGCGGATGACCCCACCTGAGAGGATTCCTCCGCCGAACGAGCTGTCTCGTGCATCACGGCAGCTTTCGGCGGTGCCCTGTCGGCCCTGAGACCGGAGTGCCGAGACCCTGCGGCCCGGCTGGCGAGCGGCAGCCGGGCGGCTCGGCGGCCGAGCCGGAGGTGGAAGCTCTCCGCCGGCTGCTGCCCACGTCCAGCCGGCGAAATTCCCCGGCCGCAGCTGCTCGCCGATCCAGGGCCGAGCCGCCGGCCGGTTCCGGGTCCGTCTGGGGGAGAGCGGCGCCGTTTGGGCGGTCGGCCGCCGGCCGGCGCAGCTGTCTCGCCGAGCGCGGCATTCGGCGTGCTCGAATGAAGGAAGGGGAGACTGACAAACAAGCAAACGTCGGCCCGGGTCACGCCGCGGATAGGAAAGTCCTTCGGCTGGGCGTCGGTTCACGCTACGGTTGCGCGCGACAAAGGGGCGGCGGCACCATATGGCGCCGCACCTTTTGATGTCAAAGGTCCGGGATCCGAGGGACGGCTTGGCGCTTTGATCCCTCGTGACTGTCCGGCATCGCAGGTGCCACTCCTCGAAATCGTTCTGGGGAGCAGCTGTTGCCTTTTCTCGTCATTCGCACGTAACGAGCTGGATGCCGGAAAGTCAAGCTTTAGAGGAGAACAGCACATAAAGCCCCTGCATGCATATAGATTTTATATCAGACATGACTCGTCGGGATAATTTTGGGAAAAGCCAAACATTCCAAAAGGGTCAAAGTGGAAAATATAAGCAAGGACACCCGCGGACCCGGCTTCCGCCAGAAGAAAAAGGGCCCGCGCCACAACACCGATCACATTAAAACCTTCATAGGTTCAGGAATTTCCGTTAATCTTCACACTCAAGGCTGCTGGTATTCAGAGAATAATAACATTACGGTATTGCGGGCGCGGGCTTCAATTACGCTCGCCTAATGAATGCGGCCGGCCGGCGCACGGCGGTGTGGTGCGCCCCGGGATGCCCTCCGCCCAGCATCCAGCCGGCATCAATTAATTCCGAGCCGTTTGTTTAAATGCCTTAGATCGATAGCGTTCATCCTTCGTCGGACCGGCGCCAGTTCGGGGCCGACGGTGCAGGGCCAGAGACGGCGGTTCGCGGTGCAGAGCAGCGGGCAGTGGTCCGGCCGTGCGGGTCCAGGGAACGAGCGAAATGAGCCAATGGAATTAAGCGAGCCAATGCCGCATGAGTTGTGCAAAGTGAGCCGGCGGTCTCCATTTTTACACCGCGAATTGGAAGATGTAGATGACCGCAAAGGTGTTATAGACGCAATGTAGTGGTGCATTCGGGGATTCGGTCGCGGGGACGTGATTGACGACTTGCGAATGGATGGCTGTGAATGGCTCTTGGACCGCGAGCCGACAGCGCAAAACCTCAAACGATGACGTGGCTGAGCTCAGCTGAGACTCCCCGCCTCCGCACCTGCAGACGTACCCGGCCGTGCCCAGACGTCCCGACGCCGGAATGGCGCCGGGACGTCGGCCGGCGCCCTCTGCGGCCGCCAGTCCCACGGCCGGTGCCGTGCTCTTGATCCCGGCACTCCCTGGGCGTGGCCGGCTGACCCGCGGGTCGCCGCATGCAGCCGTTCGGACCCGGCGTCCCACCGGTCACGGTCGGCGGCCTGCCACCGCCGCCGCCGCCTGCCCCCGCCTACCGCCTGTCGCCGCCGCCGCCGCCGGACCGTCCGGAATACCCGGCCGGCAGTCAACAATGCCTTGCTCCTTCGGTCGCCGTCACCGCGCGCCGCGGCCAATATCCGGCCGTGACGAGGCTGAAACCGACTGACGCAACCGGCCGGCCGGTGCGGTCCGCGGCCGGCCCGCCCCACTGCCCGGCGACAGGCGGCCTGGCGGACCTGTCCAGACACGGCAGGCCACGGCCGACGTCCACGAGCCGCCGCCCGGACCGGCTGATCCAATCTCCTCTGCACTGATCTCTGCGAATAGTCAGACGGTCCGCCGGTATTTCCTTCCAAAGCTGAGGACGGAGCAGCCTCGCCGCAGGGGCGTAGCCACGGCTTTCCTCAGAGAGGAGGTGGGCACGAACGTTCAGTTCCATTTTGAGCAGAAAGGGTGCGGAGAGCCTTTGTCAGACCCACGAAGCGCGATGCAAAGAGCTCTCCAGGGGGCCAGGGAGAAGCGGCTGGCCCGGACGCCGCCGCCTTGGCCACGCCACTGCCCACTGTCTGTTTTCCCCGCCGCCGGAGGCGGTCGGGCCACGTCAGCTGACGGGGTGTCCGGCCGGCGTCACGACCGCCACGTCAGCCGACGACGGGGCGTGGGCAGTTTCCGATGTCTCTCGCGGGGGCGCCGGGGCGTCGACCCTGGCGGCGTGCTGGCCGACCGGGGCGGCGCGACCCGCGCACGCGCGCGCATGACTGCCGGGCCCGGCCGCGGATCGGCGGGGCAGGCGGCCGCTAATGCCGCCGAAGGTCAGGCCAAGCGGTGGCGTGATCGATTCGCGAACGGAAACGGAGCGGCCGCCGCGCCGGCCGTGTCGGGGTTCCACCGACCGCCCGGCGGCGGTTGGCCGTCCCGCCCGGGTGCGGGGGCCCCGATCCTGCGGATCCTGCGGGGTCCTGATCCTGCTCCGGCGGTGGCCCGGCGCGGCGCGGCGGCCGCCGCCGCCGGCTGGAGAGGCGGTGGGCCGCGCCGGCGCTGAGTCAGCGCGGCCGGCCGCCGCGTCACGCCGGCCCCGTACCGGGACCGGTGTCGTCGGCTGCCGCCAGTCATCGGCGCCGCTACCGGGACCGGGCCGGCCGCCGGCGCCGGGCCGCAGCCCGCCGCCGGAGACGGCGCCGCGCTCCCAGCGCCGGCAGCGGCGGCGGCCGCTGCTTGGGAGCGCCGCCGACCGCGTGCCCCCGTCGGCGGCCGCCGTGCGAAGTGTTGCGGGAGGGGAGGGTGCGCGCCGGCCCTTTGACCCGTTCTCAGAGGAGCCGGCACTTGGCCTGCACTAAAACTCGCACTTGGGCGCGAGTAATCACCGAATTACCCCGGCCGGTGGAAGTAGCTCCGGAGGGAGCACGCTGAGAGCCGACGAGTTCGCATGCGCCAACTCGGCTGATTACACTTTATGGTGGGTGGCCTAGCCACCATGGTCCGGACGCCAGCCAGCACTCCCTAAAACCGCCAGCTCGCAGATGGGAAAATAATACAACCGGCGCCGCACTGGCCAGGGTAATGATCATAAATGACTTTAATAGAGCGAAGGTCAGACCGGGCATCCACGCATCGGGCCAGCGAAGGGCGACAGGGTCGTCTTCACGTCCGGCAGGTGTGGATTCCTGAAACCGACAGGGAGGGAGACCGTACTCTCAGTCCCTTCCTTCCGACTTCCCGCGTCTCCCTCGTTCCCTTGACTATCCCACTCTTTTCTCCATGTGTATGACGGTCGTGGGAACTGACTATTTCGGGAACTGATGGCATGACATCCGACCCGAAAGCTGGATCTCGTCACCACCAGGTCTCCGCGACCACAGCTGCCTCCGGCGACAGCAACAGAGGCGGCGTCAGGGTCGCGGCCGGGGCTGACTCGGGCGACCCCGGCCCACCCTGAGCCGGGCTAGCGCGAGGCCAGCCGCCGCCGCGCGGCCAGCCGCCCACCCAGCCGACAGCTGACCTCCGCGCTCACCGACTGCGCCGCCAATCAATTTCCGCCGCCGCTCACTCAGTGCCGTATGCGCGCCATTGTCTTGTTTTGAATGCCGTAATTATTTCATATTTATTGGCGGCGGCCACAAAAGAGGGCCGCCCGGCGGCCGGCCGGGTCGTGAGGCGGGGGCGGCGCCGGTGACCGCCGTCTGCAGACCGGGCCCGGCAGCAGCGCCGCCCGGCGGTGACCCCGGAGCCAGCTGCAGCTCCGGACCGGCGCCGAGCCGGCCCGGAGCCGGCCCGCCGCCCGGCACAACAAACGAGGCCGCGCTCCGCCGCCGTTCGCCCCGCGCCGCGCCGCGCCGAGCCGGAACCGGGGCGGACGCCGTGCGGCGACGACAGACGTTCCTGTCGGGACGACTGACACCGCGCCGGCCGGCGCCGGCGCGCGCGGCCCGTGACGGCTCGCTGGCCTTGTAGCGACCATGCGTCGCATGCGTGTCGGCGGCGGCGCTCGCGTGCGTGGCTGCCGTGGCCGCCGCGCGGGCGGCGCCGAGACCGGACGGCACGGGCAGCGCCTGGGCCGGGGAATGTGGCCGGCTCGGCCCCGGTGACGGACGTCGGTCGGCGACGGCGCGCGGCCTGTCACCGCCGCCGTGGGAACTCGTCCTCCCCGGCCGCCGCCGGCCGACCCCGACCCCGAACACGCAGTCGGCGCGGCGACGAAACACGCCGACACGCCGGAGTAACGGACAGAGGCTGACCGAAGGGAAGACAGTGTGGGAGAAAAACAGAGAAGCAGGGCGGGCGAACAGGCAGAGAGAGCGAGAGCGAGAGAGAGAAGAGGCAATAGGAAAGAGAACAGAGAGTCGGCAGAAAGACGGGGCAGGAGAGAGGAAAGGAGAGCGGAAAGAGAGAAGAGAGCCAATCACACTTACTGCAATGTTTAGCTTTCGCTGGGGCAGCGTGCAAGCACAGCTTTTCTCATTAGAAGATCGGATGATTGCCATGTGGAGATGAGTAATAACCACGGAAGAAGCGGCTCGCAGTCGCCCAGTCATTTGGGCGCACCCTTTGTCTGGTCATGCATATCTTTACCCTTCCCCGCCGCCCAATCTCGCCAGGATCAGAAGTTAGACGAGCTAACGGGACCCGGCCGGATTTTATTGCTTTTCTCCCATTCCCAGCTGCTTCGGCGGCCGCAAGTGCGCGCCGCGGGCGCCGCTAAATAGGTCAGCTGCTGCACTGGCGGCGCGCAGGAGGCGTGGAGCGGCGCGCCGGAAACCAAACAATCCGCGCCCCGTCCGGCGCCGGCGGCGCCAAACAAAAACCCACGGCGGCCGCGAGACGCAAGGCGCACGCCGAAACGGAGCACCCATCTGTTCAGGACCGCGCCTGACGACAAGACAGAGCCGGCGCGCCGAGCTTCGGCGGGCGGCGGGCGGCGGCGAGCTCAGCTGCCTGCTGCGCGCCGCGCCGCGCAAATTTACGACAGAGCCGGCCCGGTTGCGTTATTGCTCGGTATCACGGCCCGGTGCAGCGCGGCGCCGTGTAACGTACGGCCGCGCTGCACCCGGTACCGTTAGCTGGCCGCCGGCCGCCGGTCATGGCCAGTTTATCTGCGATTCGCCCGCAGAATTGAATTATATGACATAAAGTAATGATATTCGGCCGCTCGGCGCGGCCGCGCCGCTCGTGGCGGGCGCGGGGAGGTGCCGCGGCGTCGGCGCGGCCGGCGCTGGTCAGTGACCCCCTGTCGTCGTGGCCGACCGTTGGCCGGGGTGCAGGCCGGACAGACCGGACGGCCGGCCCTCGACCCGTGCCGGGCGCACCGCCGCCGCCGCCGCCGATAACCGGCGAGAAAAACGCGCGCCGTGCTGCCGGGATCAGGCCGGCACCGGCGCGGCAATCGGGCGCAATTACGGGCAAGAAGCGTGCCACCAAGGAAGCGAAAGTGAGTGGAATTAGAAAGCTCGGTCGGCTTGATTCGTGTGCAGCCTTTTGCGTCCGAGCTGCCGTGTATTCGTAGGGCGTAGGTGAACGTATGAAGATGAGCATTTTTCAGGTTTGGAAAATATTTAAAAACTGATAAGTGAAGAGGGTATTCAAATTAAATTTTGTGCGTTCCAAAGGCAAGAGTACTGCGTTCTTTTGCATATCCAGTGCATGTGTCTTCTCTTTATGCGGCTGGTGTGCCAGTGACGATGACGATGATGCACAAGATGCAGATGTAAACGGCCCTTCTCAAGAGCCGGCTGAGGTGCCCAGTACTCACTGAACCACATGAGCGTCATCACGATAATAGCAGGAGAAAATAAAATGTCGCTGTTCTACATTTTGTATATCCTTCGGAACAGTTTATCCTGGGACTAAAAACGTCCTAACGTTTTTGTGATTCGCTTTAGTGAGAAAATAGACTTGGTTAATGACCGTGAACAAAATGCATCCCGTCGCCCTATAATCGGTGTTAGCGCTTTCCTCGAGAGTCACTATACATGATATAATCCCAGGGTATCGCTAAATTTTACCGTGTCGACATGCCTTTAGGAGTGCATGGTATCGCTGTGGAATTGCAGCACACTTGTCAAACCGACTGAACGAGAAAAACTTGTCACAATCTCTCAGGTTAACATGGCGCAGAACACAACGTCATCAGTGGTGGGAAAGTTCGACGTCGCACAGAAACCAAACCGCACCGAGGCGAATGCAATGCGGCGTGCACGAGTAACCAGACCTCCCATCCTTCCCTCCGCTCGCGTGAACTTCACATTATCTCGGGCTTGTCCACCGCATCAGACGATTAACTCCAGGCGGCTGCACCGGCCGTCGGGCCCGCACGCCGTGGCGATTGCTTGATAAACTTGCAACGATGCCGACACACCAGAGACATAAAAATGTCCGGCTGTACTGCGCATGATCGCCAGGCAGCGTGATGTTCGGCAGTTCGTCGCTATGCGGGCGAAGAGTCCAGCAGATGCAGGTAACATGGACACAGCAGCATTAAAGGCAGCGTCAGGGCCGTTGCGCTAACCTGTGGCGAGAAAATCATTCTTTGTCTTTATCGATAATGATTTCGGCTATGCGACGTATCCACTGCATTTCCGGCCAGTGTAGTGTCAAGCACCTCGCCGAGGTCACCCACGGGGGCTTCTTGTACCATCCTCGACCCCTCACTGCTCACTATCAATCACGTCATCGGCGGTCAGTTAACCCGTGAAAAACTTGCCCAACTATGACAGGTTGACGCCCAAAAACTGAAGAAGATGGGAAGGGCCTCAATGTGGACGTGACATCGGGGTCCACTACTATGGCCCGCCGTAAATGAAGCCTTAACGAACAGCAACAACGACGGAAGGAACCTGGCTCGTTTGGCAATCCAGTTGTCTATCAGTTTCGAGCGGCGACGCGTACCTTAACGTCTGTTCTGGTACAAGTTATGGCGATTGTCAACACGTACCCGTGAGTCTCGCAGCAGTTTTTACAACTCTGCACAGACCCGTGGGAAGAGTGCCGGGGTACGCTACCAAGAACCGCGAGCAACGATGCCTATGTGCGAAATAAACTACATCACACTGTCTCTCCTGTCTATATCGAAAGGGAGGCTGAAGACTTCCGTGACCAGAGAAAACCCGTCCGGTTCTTCCTACAGAGACTCTCATGTCATACAACAAAAGTCATGTAAAATCTCACAAGTCGAAATTCGCCAGCAACGAACCATCGCTCACTGCTGAGCTCCTTCGCCCCAAATCCTACCAACCACCCTGAGAAGCGTGCAGCTCTCCCTGCCCCGACCGCACTTATCTCCCCGCACACTTCACGCGCCGCCTCGGACTGCGGCAGCCAAGCGCCGCCGCCGGCGTTTCGCCAGGGAACTGGAGCACACCCGACACCGGCTGGCCACGACGCTCACCACCATCGTGAGAAACTCCACCACGCGGCGCGAGGGGCCGTAATACGATACGCTTTATCACTGTCAGCCTCAGTTAGTCCGGGCGACACGTAGCCCACACATTCTGAACGGCACAGATCGATCAGGCACGTCCGGGCGCTCGCCGGACCGTACAAGGTTCCCTTTGACGCCGGGACTTCATGGCTCCCATGAGATCAATCGCCCATTGATTGGCTGCGGAACCCCGTGCGCCGGGAAGGAAAGCGATGGGTGTCCGGTACGCGACACTCGCGGTTGTGCGTCCCCTCCGATTATGCCCCTTGCCGACGTCAGTGCGCCAGCGCTTCCATCTTTCCGCCATAGATAGGCAGATTTTACCACTAAGTTAGGCCAGGGATTAGAAGTTAGCTCAAGGGCACCACCGTTTAAGGTTCCATGGCTTAATAAAGATGATGTTCAATGCTGAAAAGAGCGGCGTGCGACTCAGGAAAAATGGAAGCGAACCGTCAACAGGCTCTCGATGCCTATGACACCGGCAATTTTTGGCAGTTGTCAGTTGCCATGGGCATTCCCAATCCCAAATATGTTCTCCGGCAACAAAACAAGGCATCAAGACAACAAGGCGTCGAACAAGGCAGGCAAAGTATACTGGAATCTCGAAAGACAAGATGCCAACTTTCTTTTTTGTTGAAGAGGCGTGGGGGACAGGGTGACACTCCGACAACGATAACGGCGGCAGTTTTGATGTTGCGTTATCGCGGATTTCATCTTTTATCTGAAAACATGCAGAAACACGGGGAGCATTTTTAAGAGCGGTACAAACACGTTTTTGAGGACGATACTGGTGTCAGGATGACGATAAGATGGAAACAGGAGAATGGACTTGTTCGACTTGCGTGGATTTCCGGTTACACATGTTCCAAGTAAAAACGAACGTAATAAAACATTTTGGACGCCAGAAGTTAAATTTATTAAGGATGCAGAAGATCCACAGTCAAGGGCTGTGATAATAGATGTGTACAATTTGTCATCATGAGAGAAGCTTCACAATCAGTGAGATATGTATCTCCAGCAGCATTTGTTTACTGAGTAATATTCAGTCTGAACAGTATATTTATATATATATATATATATATATGTACGTTTATATATATATATATATATATATATATATCAACATTAAGCTGAACTTCTATCCAGTCTTCTTTTGTAATAATGCAATTTGTCATCATGAGAGAAGCTTCACAATCAGTGAGATATGTATCTCCAGCAGCATTTGTTTACTGAGTAATATTCAGTCTGAACAGTATATTTATATATATATATATATATATGTATATATGTACGTTTATACATATATATATATATATATATATATATATATATGTCAACATTAAGCTGAACTTCTATCCAGTCTTCTTTTGTAATAATGCCATACTGAAGAACGTTTGTCTTCAATAATCATGGTGATTTGTAATGTCAAGTACAGCTTGTGGGATACTGTGGTTGGCGAAACAAAAGCTGCTGTTCATGTCTGGTTGCACACCAGGGAAGAAAATACCTGCACAGAAGAGTGCGCAAACGTGATGCATTCGGCAGAAAATACCAATTACTTCCTAACGCTCATAAAACACCGTGCCTGTATGAACACCGAGATGGCTGGCATTCCTGGCATAGTTCTCCGATGAACTGTTGCATCCTGTCTCCATAGGTGCAAGCTCATTTGCATAATATATGCCTTGCAAATACTGTCTGAACTGGAGCCTCTCAGCCGCTATGTGATCCTCGTGTCAAAAAAGGATCGAGTTCATCGTCGATTCAGTGCTCTAACTCTGCAAGCACAAAGCCAACGACGCAATGCACTTTTCGACTTGGAGTGACAGCGACATGGCCGGGCGCTGTCGGGAGAGTGCTGGCCAGGCCGGCGTGGAAAAGAACGGCGACCCACGGTGCGCACGGACGTCGAGCGGCGGGATTCAGCCCGAGCGGGCCGTGCGCTTTGAGGGAAGCCGCGGCGGAAGCCGTCGGCTAATCCGCGACATTCCGGCGGCTGGACGGCTGCGCCAGCGCGGCCGGGCAGAGTCTGATGCGGAATGCGCCGCCGCCGCCGACGGCCGCGCCGGCCGACGCCGCGCCGGTTGGCCCGCGGTGCAGCCGCCAGCCCGTTACTCGAAGGCTAGCGATGGGCGCTTTGAATAAACACCCGGTCGGCGCGGCATTCCGGAGCTGCAGCGACCAGAAAACAGAGGATTTCCGCGGGCGCGCGGCCGTGGCGTTCCGCGGCCGGGGCGGAATACGTCGCCGCTCTGACCGGTGAGACTGGCGGCCGTCCGCGGCACATGTCGGTCCGGTCGGCCAATGCCCGCTAGCCGCAGGGCCTGGCCGTGTGGCTGGCCGCTGCCGGCAAACGGGCAGGTGGCGGAGGAGGAGGCGCGCCCTACAGCGCCAGCGTGCACAGCAGTGGCTTGGTTCAACTGAGCTGGCGAGGGGAATGGTCGCATCCCTGGAGCGCTCCGCGGCACTTCGGCAACGGTTAATCTGGATCAGGAGGCACTTCCCGTCCGAAATAACCCGCCGCCGGGACGGCGCGCCGATTCCAAGGAACTCCAGGACCGGCCGTCCATCCCCCTCAGCGATGAGGTCACCCTCGACCGAGCCGGGGCGCCCCTCCCCCATCGTCCGAGCACTGACCTCTGCCGTAGCCCTGGGTGTGCTTGGCGAAACTGCTGACCACCGCGTCCACGGCCTCCTTCAGGATCGCGTTGGAGCCGGCCGGCCCCGCCGGCGAGCCGCCACGCCGCGCCTGCGGCACCGGCGGCGCCTTGCTCTTGATGCCGCCGCCGCCGGCGGCCGCCGAGGCCGGCTGCTGGACGCGAGTCGTCATGGCCGCCGCCGCGCCGCGTCTCACCGGCCGCCGTCGCGCTGCGCACTCGCCGCCGCCCCGCCGCCGACTGCGGCCGCCCGGCCGCCGCTGCTATTCTCGAGCGGCCGCTGGCCGGCCGCGCCAAAGGTCACAAGACATGGTGACCGGATCGGAGCCGGGAGAGCTGCGCACGGCTATGGGATGGTGTAATAGAGGTGCGCATGGCCCAGCGAGCGGTGCTGTTTTTCGGGGACGGAGATTGGTTAACAGATGCAAACGTATTAGCCGGGCTTGTGGCGTTGAACAGCGGGTGTCTTGAACGCAACAATGTATGTTACTTCAGCTAAGCTTGAGTTCCATTTGGCGATGCTTGACCACGAAAACACTGCCAGAGCTTAAAGAAATTTTGAGTAGATTATAAACTTGTGAACATTTTTTTCTCTTTTCAGCTTCTGAGATAAATCGGAAACATAAGCATTAACCAATAATATAGGTAGGTGCGTGGTTTGGTTTGTTCAAATCCTCTTCTCCTAAATTCCTGTATTTCCGTTTTTTGCGTGGAAATCACATATTTTTTTGTGTAGCGCGCACAGTAAAACGAATGAAAATTTCTTTCCTTCAAGGAGATTTACCACATATGGCTAGCATACCACAGTATATGTATGACAAGTGTACCGTGTATTAAAAAATATTTTTGCCATAACATTAACCCTCGCCCGACTATGAGTTGGCGCCATGCACGCTCGACTGGGGGGGGGACGGTTGGCTGCCCCCTTTTACTCACGAACGGTTGGTCGCACGATAAAAAATTAAGCACACCGTTGGAAAGCTCGTGAAAAGTAAAGCTAAAAAAACTGGTCTCATTTTTAGTTTTGGATAATATGTCAACCATTTACGCCATATGTATGTTTTTTCATAGCCGCCTGCATGAGACTGAGAAACGGCCTGGATTTCAAGGGCTAATAAGGTCAAGATAAAGGTATCAGCGGACAGATAAAAGTCCCAGATGCCGATGCACACTTAATTTTCCTCGTTTGTTTGACATGTACAAGGGAACGCTGAGTTAAAGACACGGTAATTTTCGCAACGTTGCACGGCGAGCACCGCCGACGAAGGCGGTATGAAATTAACGGACACGAATTTTGGCGTTTTTTTGTTTTCGCAAGCTATGCCATTCCAAGTGTTGTTTCTTGATCCAAAGGTTCTTGGGATGATTTCTCTTGCTTAGATTTTGGAAAATCTCAAAAATTATCAATTTACACAATTGGTGGACTTTATTCGCAAAAGTCTGTTTCTTTCTAATATGTTTTTTTTTTAACTTTTTGAACTTCTTGGTATTAGTCGCAACTGTACGAGACAATTCTACCAATTTCAACCCGATCTGAGTCATTCATCACCGATTTTGATGGCAGAGCAATTTGACTCACAACAGTTATTCGTGACCTGACCTCCGGTCGGTGGTCGGAGATCATTGAAACTTTAGCCATTGACGGTAACTGGAATTCTGGATCTCTCCACACTCAAATTGTTCTAAAAAATTCCGTCAGTTTTCGGAAACGATGACTTATTTTGAAAACGGGTTTGACCCTAGGTCAGTGACCTGTACATTTGCGTAAACTCCGAGACAGCAGATTTGTTGTACTTATCACAATCTGTAATTCATGAAAGTCTGATTATTATGTATTTTGCGAAAAAGTTACAGGACTCTAAACTTTCTTGGGCATAGGTCCACTTGACCTGACCTATATCAGACACTTTAGTTGGCCTGAGGTCAAAAATTGGATATAGGGTATACAAATGATCAAGCAAAAGGTTCACGAAGTTTCGTGGCGCCGCGTTTGTTCGTTCTCTCGCAGTCTGGAAAACCTCAGGCCGGGCGGTCAACCGCTCGCCAGTTGGGGTCAGGTTAACGATGTCCTGATGCATAAATGTCTATCGAACCAAATAAGATGCATTATGGCACATGAATACTTCTGTTCATGTCAGGAATATCTTCTTGCTTGTAGTTTTTTTATATTTCGGCATGCGTAACCAATGTTTAGCGATATAAATTTAGGTTGGAGAAAAACCTTTGGTAGTTTCGAAGCAGATAGTCCTTAGGCTTCATGACAGTTTGTAGGCTATTAATCACATCAACATAACTTCTCACTTCCGGGACCTTGTTTTTAGACGTAAATCCATTGAGGGGGCATTTTTCGGCCCCTTGATATCTCACAAACTAACGCCCGACGTTTCTGCGGGAAAGCTCGGACTTATCATTAGTGCTAATCTTAAGTTTCACGAGATTCAAAATGCAAAAAGCTTCAACTGAAGTGTCATGGACGATAAAAAGGAGCTTTATATTTTATCTATAGATAAAGGAATTCTTGTAAAGAATGCTGTCGGCAGAAGATTCCCAAATGTCAATGGAAATGATGTCCAGGAGCTTAAAATATATGTTTAAGAGCAAACTGTTTTGGCCTCAAACGATCACGGATCCATGGAACATAAATGGGAAGACTAAGTACAATGAACCGTTTTTGTTGTACTTTTACGACTCGTTGCCATCTGAAAGAACTTGAAACAAGGCGTTGTAATCTTGTCTGTATTTAACGAAGGCAAAGAATGAAAATTAGCTAGCAACAGAGTTGCCGGGAACGAAAAATGGGGTTTACGTCTTGATGATTTGCACTGTATCGATGTGTATTCTGTGGTATCATTGCGTATAAGTCTGTCTTGAGGTGCTTGCTGTGGCTACATACGTCTGTGGTGCGAGAACGGTACAGTACTGTTACGCCACTGAGGTCTGCATAGACATCAGTGGCGTAGTGGGGGGCAACTTGGACTCTTTGCCGCAATTACCACAATTGCCACGAATATTTGCCGCAATTGCCACAAATATTGTGGGGCAACGCCTGTTACACACTTGTCTGTGTGCTTGTCCATCCATGATGTAGTCTAAGACGAGCTCAAAATAATTATTGTATCTGAACATGCATTTCTTTCTCATGAACTACGAGTGGTAGTGACGTAGCCAGGGGTGCAGGAAGTGGGGGCAAAGGGGCCATGGCGCTCCTGGAGGCCAGTGAGTTCCCGTGGCGGCAGAGCGGGTCCCCCGGGGCCGAAGTTTCCAGGGAGTCCCAAAGCACTGGGCCGAGGACCCCAGTGCTTTGGATGGTGCGAGTGCATTGCCGATAGTATAATGCCGAGGGTGAGATAGTGTGGGAAGCCCGCAGGGCACCTTGCAGCACCCAAAACAGATAATTAAGGCAAGATAAGAACATTTTAAACATTCAAGAAGGCTCACGAGCCTAAAAAACTTACTCCAAATATACAACAGGCCTATGCGTGCTATGAAGGGAGACTTGTGGTCAGAATGAGAGTCTAGGGATCCCCTTTTAGCTTGAAGGGGGTTCACTGCTTGTCTGGAGAGTGCCCCCTGCCGGCCTATGAAGGACGTCTGTCGGCCTGTGGAGGACCTCTTTTCGGTCTGCAAGAAGGTCCCTGCTGGTCAGTAGAGAGACTCCCCGCCGGCTTGTAAACAGGCCCCGCTGGAGAGTAAACGGGCCTCTGCTTGGTTGTAGAAATGCTATGGCGACCTGTAAGGGGCACCCGTCAGATCGGCAGGAGTATCTTTACACTATAGCGGAGCTCCTTTACAAGCCTACAGGGCATCTTTGCTGCCTCGGAGGAGCCTTTTTATAGGCTGAAAGGAGGTCCCTCCAGAGGCCGACAGGGACCCTTTATAGGCCGGTAGGGGCTCTCTAGAGACAGGCAGTGCCCCCCGCAGGCTAGCAGGGGCCCCTAAATGTTCATTCGGGGGCCCCTGCTTGCTTGCAATGATACCTCTGCCGACCCGTAAGGGACACCAGTCAGGTCGGCAGGAGCGTCTTTACAGGCAAGCGAGGCCTCCTGTACACTCCAGTGGGGCCCCTTTACCAGCCGACAGTGATTTTAGCCATATAGGCCCCATTGCTTACCAGGACTCCCTGATTCGATTTGGCCTTCCCCTGGGCGAAATTCTAGCTACACCCCTGACCATTGGCGACGCCAGGAGTTCGAAAGAGAAGAATAAACTGCTTTTTCTTACACATTTATTACTCCTATTTACCATATTATGAACGGTACTGTTTTGCTTACTGCGATATATTAGTTTCAAATAAGACTAATTTGGATTTGTCCCTGGTATTGTTCATCACAGTCTGTGTGTCAAAAAGCATGTGGCTTACTGAGAAAACAGTTCACAGTTGCCCCTCAAATTGCAATGTATAAAACTTAGGTTCGTGACATAGTCTACTGCGTGCCCATTTCGCAGTCCCTTGGCTTTGCTCTTGGTGGCATAAGGCCGCTTTTACATGACAAAAACGATGAAAAACTAAAAAAAAATCGTCGAACAAACTACAGCAGATTATGTATTTAACTGATGTGGTAACGCTGATTAACTACTCTCATATGTTATGTTTCCATTGCCCCTTTTTGCTCTCCTGGATCCGCTAATATCGCCATATAATGCTAAAGACCTCGTGGGGATAACAACGGCATCCTTTTGCATGCGGCTGTTCCTAAAATGCAGCCTTGTCATGGGAACTTATTTCGCTTAGCAGGACGGAACCGACCAAGTCGTTCAAGTCCATCAAATGCTCGTTCACCTTTCAAGAAGACTTCAAGTAGCGTTTGGCCTTGTTCGTTAGCATGCTCTCTGATCAATGCAGCATGTTACATGATTCAAGACGATCCGGTCGATCGTAAATTCGCCGACTTTCACAAGCATAGCGAGGTGTGGCACAATGAGGCATGCTAACGACCTCAAATTGCGGGTCAATAGTCACCACTTGCAATGAAACTGAAGGGTCCAGGCGTGCAGCCCAACAATTCGCTCGCTGATCAATGTACTGAGGTAAGGTTTGAATCAACGTTGTCTATTCCGTGTTTGCATAGGTATGCGAGTTTATGAAAAGGTCATCGCTAGCCAAAGTCAAGGATGCCACCAGCTCAAGGTGCTTTTTTAATTGAAACTAAACGAATGGAAGTATGCATTTTGATAATTTTGCATACCTGCTGTTGCATTCTGCACGCTTTCCCCCACAAAAAGTATCATGCCGAGCCAGGTCACCGTGTTATGAAGTCATTGTTAAAAGTGCGCTTGGTAACTAAGGCAGTCTGGCATCCCTATCAGAGCTAAATGAGGCGGTTGACCTCAGTGCATGATTTTTACCTAAGACGGTCATGACCGAAGCGAGGTTCCAAGTGTGGAGGTCGCCCGCAAAAATATGAAGTAAAATCGAATGCTTCAGAACATTTAAAATGTTTGTTGTACAATGGCAATGGCAACGATATCGTTTTATGATGACATGCGCTCGAGAAAAAGGCTTTAAGGCAGTGAACTGCCGAGCTACTGACCTGAAAGACCTGATCTCCCACGGAGCTAAGAGCCCGTGACGTAGAGGCCAGGAGACAGGCTGGTTCTGTCCGCGCGGTGTCGCCATGAAGCTGCGGCAGGTGGTGAGACGCGGCGCTGGCGTCGCCAGCGTCGAGGGCGACATAGATGGCGCTGTGATGAACTGGAGTTTGTCGTCAGGCTTCATGCACTATCCAGCGCAGCGGACAAGGGAGCCGGCGGGGACCAATGCTCGTTTATTCCAGGAGCATCTAAACCGATATTAATGGAGCTTTTGGCGTCGGGTTAAACTGGATATACGCATGCGGTAGTCCGTTGCGGACTCGACTGAAGAGGACTAGACAGACGGGCGGGGTAACGCACCCAAAGTTCGATGACGTCGCGTCTCGACGGACTCGACGGAAAATGCAGACAGCCGACTGCGTTCAGCCGATCTTATCCAGCAGTGTCGCTCGTTTATTTCAGCTCTGAATTGCCAAGTGTGTAAAAATTGCCGATTGGCTCCGTTGATAAGGTTTTGTGTATTGTTTAACACGGCTTCGTTCAGATGATCTGTTGAGAATATATGCATGTTCTGAATGCTGCATGTCTCCGCGTCATGACATTGATCTTGAGCAGACCTCTGAGTAGTTCACGAAGTTGGAAATCGACCCGATTCTGATTAACAGCCCAAGAAGGTGATTATGATTCTGATTCTGATTCACATCAGAAAATATAGAATCGACTTGATTCTGATTCAAGGACTATATTTAACTGTGAGGAATAGATTTGATTGACGATTCAACTTTACCACAAATAGCAAAAACCGTGATGGTCTATTTTTTGTCATGAATGCAATAGCAATGCCCTGGATCCTGTTTTATTCCAAAGCCTGCTATAGATAATATGATAGTATTAATCCATAAAGTGCGGGAGTCAGTTTGACCCTCCAGTTTTTTCAGTGATACTTGAGAACGAATAAAGACAGAACAATGGAATCTGACCCATCTTCCTGTAACTGAATGGCATATCGTTCGGTGTCCAGCTTTTTTTGTCTAGCTCCAAAGGTTGATGAGTTGGGTCAAGCCAAAGTCAGGCCAAAGGCTTAATGTGTTTCAAGGTCAAGCTTTTATGCCAAGTTTTTACCTTGGTTCAGGTCACCACTACTATCATTCAGCCTGTGAATAGTAGAAGGAAATTAGGCTTTGTATGTGAGACTCAGTCTATACTTCACGACTATTTTTCTACTTTTAGGCTTTGTCATCCCGTCCTGTACCATGCGTCACAGTAATGTATGGATAGTGGTCTCAGGGTCAAATAAGATAATTCAAGGTACAGCAGGGTAACAGATTTTGGTTTTCAAATTGAATCGTGCATCAAAATCATTCAAAGCGGTGTTTCAGAGTAATACACCAACAAAGGTCAAATTCAAGGTCAATTTATGCCATGACCTTGACATTGACCTCGAAATAACGGCAACTCGTCTTGTCCTATGTATATCTTCTTTCGTTTGGCAGTACTTTTAATCGCCTTGCTGTGATCATTTTGTCTCCAGAGGACCAAAACCAAGACCTCCGCTCAAAACACGCGAGACCATGACTTTGACCTGTTTTGGGTCACCTGAAAGATCAACGGTGCGAGATACATCCCGCAACATTTCTGAAATCGAAGGATGGGGCTACATAACACTGTATGGGTCAAAGAATACTGATATGGTGCATCGTGCTCTGTATGGTATTTTTATGCATGGGCATAGAGCACCGTGTCCAGGTTCAATCTGCACTGCAATATGTAAATACGTTGTTGTCTAGGACCAGTGGTGAGGATAAGAATGTTCACCATTAATCACCCTCAACTAAATCTCCGTCCTTTTATACTGGCCAAGAAGTGACAACGGTACAGGGAATATTTCATTTTCCATAGCATCATAACTGTAGTTTCTTTTTCTATCCTCATTTAGTCATCTACTCTCAATGTCAATACACTTCATTACTGGTGATGAATGGTCTCATTTATCACGTAAACAAATGATGCATCCCAATGAATCATGATCTGTGAATAGATCCCGTGGATCAATTAACACCACTATGTGAATCGTTTCGATTCTGATTCTTGGGCCAAAGGTGATTCTAGGTCTGATTCTGATCCACAGTTGTTGAATATGGAACCGATTCTGATTCTGATTCCCAAGAAGAGTCAATGCATCAGAATCGATTTTGATTCCACGCTGAACCGCTCAGAAGTCTGATGGAGAGTGGACGATTTTTAATGACGTCTGAACAGAGAACCTAATGGGGACCGGAGCCACACCCTCTGAATACCGACTATCTATGATATATAATATATATGATATATATATATATATATATATGACAAATAACGACGACTATGACTCGTGAGCTTCCTGTTCCCAGCCTGCGCCCGGGATGTATACTGTGCCGTCGGCCGAAGTGGCAGGGCAAAGGGTCGCCGGCCGGAGCCGCGGCCGGCTAGAAGTTGTTGCGGATCGGGGTGCGAGGTGGTTGTCGGCTGTGATAGATCGCGGTCAAACACTTGCACATTACTTAAATGTATACTGGTCACCAATACACATCACCGACCACAGTACGCCCAAGACGTGTCGGACAGACGAGCCCCTGCGGTGAAAACCTCTGGTCAATTTCAGCCGCCGGACACACGGACCCGCCTCCATTTCGAGCAGCTCCGCGGCCAGAGCGACTGTCCGGGATCATTGAAACGAGACGCACCGGCCACCCACGCTCGGCAGTCCATCCGGACAAAAGGAGTCGTCGCTAGTTGAGCCCGTGCAACAGTTGTCTTTACCGCACGGCACAAAGCCGATCGCACAGGGAACTGTGATCGTTCGGGGTTCGGCACGGATTGGGCAAATCTGGGGCGGGCAGGCCGGCACGATGAGAGCGATGTAGTACTGCTGGCCGCTGGCAGAGGCGCCCGCGCGCGGCGCGGGTGGGCGCGGGCGGGCAGATTCCGCTCGATTCTGATTCCACTCTGAATCAGAGTTCAGATCTGCGCCGGAGACGACGGTGATGTAATATTTCGGATGGGCGGCCGTCTCCAGGTCGACTTCGGACGGCAGCGGCAGGCCGTGCAGCGGGAAAGCCAGCTGAAACCAGACTTGGGCTAGAGTTCGGGTCGACTCGGACGGATACTCAGCGCTACGCTTGCTCGGGATAAGAGGAGATGCTTTGTCAGTACACGAACCGTGGACCGGGGAAGCTGGAAGAGCTGGGGGAGTTTCCGCCAGTTCAGGTTATCTCCTGGCGGTACAGTAAACTTCGTTCAGGTTAAGTGACCGTTGAAATATTCTAGCCATGTGTTCTTGAAAGATAAAAATCTGTTTGCAGCTGAAAGACCAGGTATTTTGAGAGGTGTCTGATGATGAAGGTGAATATGTAATTGCAGGGATAGCAGAGTTTTTGAATCCTACTGTTTCATTGAACATATGTTATCACCTATTTAATGAAGACATGTGAACATTTAAACCTTACTGTTTCGTTGAACATGTGTTTTCGATGGAAATTAACGGATCTGAACGCACGGACACCAGACAGGTTACAGACAGGTTCCAGTAACCAGACAGGTTATTGGAACACGAAACAGCAGAAGCTAAATCGCTTTCCGACACTCAGAGCAAAAATGCATGATGGTAGATGTAACCAAAGTCCATGCGCTCCAATCTACGGAGATAATATTTGGGGTGCATTTCACAGAACTTTCAAGCAATTTAACGTACGCTCGGGAGGGAGGTCAATTTGACGCCTTCTTTGAGGCTTTTCAAAATAGATCCCCAATGGTGCAGCATGGTCCCGCCTAATTTGACACGCCTATGCAAAACTGAATAGCGCTTTTTTTGGTTCAAGGGATTGTTAAGGTTTTCCAAGACCAGCGAGTTAGAGATGGACAATGTCGGGTCATGAAACACTTGTTTTTAGCATAAACTTCCAACTGATGTCAGAACTACAGTTTTAAAGGCAGATTTTCAAACTATGTATGAGGGAACAACTAACTGGATTAAGGCAATTAAAAAATAGTAATTTGGTTTATCTGAGGTTGAATCACATCAAGTCAAGATCAGAATTTGAACGTTACTTCTAAACACTACATCTGTTCTAATCGTTTCAGCCAACATAACAGAATACACATAAAAGCCCATTTCATCGTCTACCGATGTACCGAGTGTCAGGTCGGTATCAGGTCAGGTCACGGACGGATGACCAAAAATGTACTCGCGCGTACCCTTTTCTGGAGACAAACAACAGAGCAAAGCTAATTTTTCGTTCAATGCATAATTCAACGATGAAATGGTACAAAGCAAGGCAAGGGGATGGCCAGACAACATTCCTATTGTTTCCACGTTTTCTGAATCATCCGAGGGTACCCACCCCAGATGTACTCTGTTGACGTTTTCTGGAAGAATTCGCTTTCTGTTGTGTTTGTGCTTTTGCTGTGGAGCACGTTTTCGCAGTTTTTGCTTTTTAGAGGTCATTTTAGGTCGGTAACCTAAGCCGACGTAAGATGACCAAGTGCGATCTTTGTAGCACATTTTGAATTCAGGGCCCAGAATTACCCAGGCATTTTAGACGTTGCGGTAAATAGGTATCGAAAAGAGATGAATCAGATGGGGTGGGTCTTCGGTCTAGCATTCCGTGACATACCCGCGTTCTATTCTGAGGGAGTGGGAGGATGCAATGAAGTTTTTATTTTTCAATGTTAAATATTCGATTTATCGATACAATGGTACTGGATGGCGGTAGTTGGCTTTGCGGAGCACGTTTTCGAAATTTCCACCATTTCGAGGTCACTTTAGGCCAGTGGCTTAGGTTGACCCGAGATGACCGTATGCAACCTTTGTAGCAGAAATTTGATCTGCGAGGTATTTTTGGATTCCAGATTCGGACTGAGAGCCAGAATTGATCCCGACAAACAGAGAGGCCACAGTAAAAGGTATACGACACATAGGCGTAGGAACTGGGATGGCCAGGGAACTTGTGACCATGGCTGGCGATTCTGGAGGTTTGGACCCCTAATATTCAGCAATTTTAACATCAGGCCTGTGACAATGACTGGAAAAGTACGGTCTCAAATCCTGTACGGAACCCTCCTCAATCCCAGTATTTTTCGGAAATCTCCAGCCGTGCTCATGACCCCCACTTTTTTAAACTTAACGCTAGCCCTATGGGGCGTACGTTTTTGCACCCCCACCCCCCATTTTTTGGACTATCTCCTGCGCTCCTGATACGACACGTCCTGAAATTATGACCAGATGGCTCCAGTTAAACTGAAACTATCATTGAAGCATTAGTACTAAGCCAAACGACACATATTACCTATGCATCATCTAGTGCAGTGTTTTGCAGACTGTAAAAATGGCTGATACATTCTGACGCTGTAACCAATGGTTTTCGCAGTACAAGGGAAAGCCTGCGAGTAGCACTGACTTTGACCTTGTTTAACCCCATTTGACCTTCAAGATCAAAACCTGGCAAACCTAAGCTTGTGCAGAAGAGGGTTTACGTAAGGTTGCATCTAACCTGTAAATCTGGTATTTTAGCTCAGTTAGATTTGGAGATTTTGTGCATCGTCATCGCATCGCTTGCGCACGTTATATTTGACTGGTCACCCATGCGAATGATAGGACCAGAATTTGTAAGGAACATAATGCAGTAAAAAACGGTTCTTTTGGTTATGCGTCTTCGGGAAGGACTACCTGCAGAGACACAGACAACAGTGTTTCTTGGTCGACGTAATCCTGAAGAATGTGCTATTTTTTGTGCCCGGATTTATGTTAGTTAACCGGTAAAGACAGAACAACAAAAAATGCACCAACATTTACCCAACGGCAAAACGAGAGGACGGCGTATTCCATTTCTGCGAAAAGTAAATAAACTGAGAAGGTCTGTAGAGGAAATAAACGCTCAAGCAAAGAAGCGATCGCTTGGTTTAGATTCGGAATAGCAGTATATTTCCCACGGTGGATTTGGATTTGAAATTCATTTTTTCTGATGGATTTTGATCCGAGTTTCAAATACTTTTTTCAATGCACTTTGTAATACCCTAATGGCACGCATTTGTATAAGAAAATATATCTCTTCAATATCTTTACTGAATCGATCACGACGACCTCTCGAGAGGATGACTGGTATGAACCTGATGCACTTCGTCATCCTGCAACTGAAACCAAGCAGAACATGACACTGCTGCAATGAACGAACATCAGTGAACTGGCACTTCCCCTATTCTTGCGTTTTTAAGCATGACTCGGACTCAGGCTCAGAATTACCAGGTCGGAGAAACTGTGTATTTTACTCGGACCATGACTCAAGGAATCCGGACTCAGACTTGGAATCAGGCTCACTGTTTTGGACTCAAACCCAGGTCTGGCTGAAATAGCCCCGCATCACGATAAAGATTACATTGACGACTGCAGCGTTGCGCCAAGCACATGTGCTTTTCAAATGGCAAGTTACTTAAAATATCTTCCTTCGGTAGGGACGAAGGGGAGTCACTGTCTGGGATTTGCAACTGGTGATGGTTCGAAAAGCGTACAAACCGCGGGCTGTGGATTTCGACACAGTATGTCTACGCCTGGCAAGTGTAAGCAATGAGGAAGAAGCGTCACACGAAAATTGTAGCGCAGTCTCAAAGATATTCTTCACAGGAAAAGGGAAAAGGCACATACGTATGAGTAACATGGCAAAACACTATCGACAAGCACGTGTTAGCGATGAATAAGAGTGTCCTAGTCCTAGCTTTATGAAGTATTAATTTGAAGTCATGTTTGTATCAGTCACCC
The DNA here is from genome assembly GCA_030062745.1 of Capitulum mitella. Lineage (NCBI taxonomy): Eukaryota > Metazoa > Arthropoda > Thecostraca > Pollicipedomorpha > Pollicipedidae > Capitulum > Capitulum mitella. The sequence goes on from CP099839.1 coordinate 22,618,515, forward strand.
AGGTATCAGTAGTCACCCAGGTATCAGTAGCCAAACGAAGAATGTTTGCCCTTTCTCTGAGTCCCTTTAAAAGAGACCTTTCTCATTAATGTTTTTAATGACCTTTGCACAGAGAAATTTGAGATACTCTTCGATCCATTTTGGTCTTAATGCTCATAACCTGCGATTCGGTGGTTTTGGTTGCTCAAACCCAATGCATAATTTCGGCGTCCGCCGTTTAATGGGCTGGGAAAGTCATCATTTTCCAACAGTTACCGGGAGGGAATGTACAGATGAGACAAGGCGAACTTTGTATTTTGGAAAGGCGCGTTTTAATACAGTCAGATAGTTTGATACCTAGTAGTCCGTTGTGACAGTGTAGCACATTTAGGAACAACATTCTGTTCTTATTCCGTTGTATTTTGGTTGGCTTATATGGACTGTGGTGTACCGATGTAGGGACAGATCTAGTGGGGCGGAGAAGAGGTAAAACCCCCTCCCCTAGGGATCAGAGGGGAGGCGTCGAGTCGATTTTCTTTGGTATTTGGCTGAGGTGCACAAATCTGCCAACTTGCCTATACCAGCGAGGGTGGAAATATCGGTTAAAATTATAGCAGACGTGAGGCAGATAATCATTATTTGGAACAAATGCACAAGTCAAGCACCCAGTATAAGAAATCGCTGTTAATAGGCTGGTGGCTCCATGTACTGGCACTGGAATGAGACGAATAAGGTATTATTTCATCTGGTAAACTGGTTTTATTGAACAAGAAATGTGGCAGTTTAAGGGTTCTTAGATTTTATGGGCGTTTTGAAGTTTTGTGCACCTCTGGTGTTTGGCGACATTCGGCGCTCTTCTGCTATGCATGGGGCATCGTCCTCTGTCAGGTCAGCCTTGAGCACTCACCTTTACTAGAAGGGCGACCTTTAGTGTTATTATGGTGTCCAAACAATTGAGTCATCCAACATCAACCGCAGGCTAGATGACATATTTTGCGCCAATCTGGGCACTTTCATTAGGTTTTGGTGCCATTTTGGACATTGTTAAAGCTTGCTGGTGAGGGAGAGAAAAATTGCTCGCACATTTTTGCTGGCCCAAATTTCACGATCATAGTGTTAACGCATTTAAATTTTGTACCAGCGGCACATCTTTAGCTGTCCGAAATTTTAAAACTGATCCGTGACTTTTTCCACTACAGTCCGACGAAGTCGAGCGGCCGATCGGGCAACCGGTTCATCGTTGGCGGTGGAGCGCCTCACGCGTGTTCGGCCAGGGCGCAGACACTGTGGCGCATGGAACAATTGCTGCCAGGTAGCCAGCTAACTCGTGAATTCGTCATGGAGCCTCCGACTGCTTAGTCCGCCCCGTATCGGGAGGGATGTTTGGAAATCTCTCTCAGTCTCTCCACCATAGTTGAAAAGCAGGAAAACACAGAGCCGCAAAATTCGAAGTACAGCATTTATCATTTATTGCACATACCCTGTCAAAATTTCCGCCCCGGACCAGTTCAGGTCCTTGACGTAGATTAAGTTAAAGAGGTCACCTTCAAAAAACTTTGACCACATGTAACGTTTTTGGAGTTGGACCGAGTTTCCTGAAACTTGCAGGATCTGTGGCATATGACACAGGGTACAATCCATATGTTTCAGATTTTTGAAATGTTCCAGGTCAATAACCTGAGGTCATGTCCTTTTGGGCTCTTTTCGGAACTCTGTTAAAATATAAACGGACTTTTATGGTACTGCGATGCTCAGATATTATCAGCAACATGATTCCTCACATGTGCTACCATCATGTCACCAGAGCACCCTTGACCTTAACACAGGCCATGACCCACCAATATGGGTGCATGTTATGAACCCAAACTGTCTGCTCATAATTAATTATTTGCAGCTGTATAGGGTTCAGACAGATGATGAATTCCAATTTATGTCCCAAAATAACCTCATCTCATACTATAGGGCAAAACAAAGTTACTAGAGGTTGTCCGAGGCCAATGGCCCTTTTGACATGAGCAATGCACTTAAGAACGTGGCCCCCGATACGGCACTGCGGTCTTGAACGGATCACTGCAATGTGTAAAATCAATGTTAGGGAAAATTGCGGGAATAAGGATCCATTAAAAGAAAACTCCTGCATAGCCATGAGAACCTTACTTATTCCTCCCACGGCAGGCGCATCAAGTGGCGATGGGGACCGTCCGCTGGTGACCTCATATGACCTCTCTTTGCCTCTCTCCAACGGCGCTTCATGAACCCTGAAAAAATATTCCACTTGCCACGTACAACCCACTAAACCTTAAATTTCCCAATTTCCATCGTTTAAAAATTTAACTTTAGTTGACCTCAGCTGACCTTTAGTTTAATCTGATGTCGTGCTTGGGTACTTAAAGTGTGCTTGGGTATGCCATCAGCACCTTCTTAAAAGCAAAGTAGACATAAAAACATGTTCATCAGTAAGAAAAAACAGGACTTACATTTTGCAAATGTACCGTTTTGGAGCAGTGACGTGACTTGGCCTGACTCGCGCTTAAGGTCAAAAGAGGTGACTTTACTTAAAAAGGCCGTTTGACGTATTATTAGCTATCGTTTAACCCTATTCCCAGCAGGGGGGCTAAATCCGCACCCCCTCAGGTTTTTTGGTTGCCAATTCCAGGGTTTTCGACGCAGCTTCACGAAACTTGGTGACTTTTCCTGGCTATTCGTTCTACGTTCCGTGACAAAATTTCAAAGTTCTGTTTTGCACAGGGGCGGAGCCAAGCAACGTTTTTGGGAGGCACCTCAGGCCATTTTTGGCCAGGTTGAGGGTAAAAGGAAAATGTCTGCCGAAAATAGCGTGTTTAAGATAGAACTTGAAACCGTATATGGATGTATAGCAAAATAGTTGGGCAAGATGCAGATACAATTTTGTTCACGTGAGGTCACTTTACAAGGTCAGATCAACGCCAAAAGCCAAACTTTTGTCTTATAGCAATAATTTCGGCGCTGTTTTTTGGAATGCCAAACCCGGAATATTTATGACGTAGAAAGGTGCCCTCTACTTGTGATTTCGGCTTGATATCAGGTCGGGCCACGGAGCTGTGACCTATAATGTCAATGCGCGTACCCTATATTGCAAAAGCCATAAAATGAAAGTTTTGAAATAGAGTAAATTCAGATGACTGAAAACGTTTACAGATAATATTACATGCACACAAGATCATTCCAAGTGGCTCCAAGGTCACTGAAGGTCATTTAACCCTATTCCCGGCAGGGGGGGGCGGAATCCGCCCCCCCTCGGGTTTTTTGCTTGCCAATTCCAGGCTTTTTGACACAGCTTCACGAAACTTGGTGACTTTTCCTAGCTATTCCTTCTACGCGCCGTGACAAAATTTCGAAATTCTATTTTGCTCAGGGGCGGAGCCAGGCAACGTTTTTGGGGGGCACCTCAGGTCATTTTTGGCCATGTTGAGGGTAAAAGGAAAATGTCTGCCAAAAACAGAGTTTTTAAGATAGAACCTAAAACTTTATATGAATATATAGCTAAATAGTTGGGCAATGTGCATATGTAATTTTGTTTATCTGAGGTCACTTTCACAAGGTCAGGTCAAGGTCAAAAGTCAAAATTTGTTTTTTCGCAATAATTTCAGCGCCGTTTTTTCAAATTCCAAACCCGGAATATATATGACGTAGAAAGATGCCCTCTACTTGTGTACCAAGTTTCAGCTTGATATCAGGTCAGGTCACGGAGCTATGACCTAAAATGTCAGTGCACGTACCCTATATTGCAAAAGCCAAAAAATGAATTTTTTGGAATAGAGTGAATTTAATCGATTAAAAACGTTTACAGATAATATTGAATGCACACGACATCATTCCAGGTGACCCCAAGGTCACTGGAGGTCATTTAAGGTCAAAGGTCACAAGTTGATCTGAGAAACGTGTGACCATGACAGTTCCCCCTTTTTTATGTCCCTGGCACCGCCTATGCTAACATTATACAAACATTGTAATGCGATTTGTACTTCTTTAACATAACATGACTAGCAGAAGCTAAAAAAGTGTTTTGGCCTCTTTTGTTCATTCCGTTATTGGAAAACTAATCCCCCTATTTTTGAAACCCTGTGAACGCCCATGAATTTTCTCAAAATTTCAAATTTGCATGCCCATGGTAAAAGCCCTATCCATAATCTCTCGATTGATGCCAGTTTCATCGAAATCGGTCCATAAACAACGGAGTTATAAGAAGTCAAAAAGTACCCCCCATTTTGACATTTTTGCCCCCCTTGTATCCACAAATTTCAAAATTTTGAAAATTCCTTTTTATCAAAATGTAGTTCACGTCACGGCAAATCGATTGCCGTTTGTTGCGATGAAATCGGATAAGTAGTTCTCGAGATCTCGGGGGGGGGGCCGAATTCGCCCCCCCCCTGCCGGGAATCGGCCATACCGTCTAGCCCTCCGGGAATAGGGTTAAGGTCAAAGGTTACAAGTTCATCTGAAGAACGCGTGACCATGACAGTTTCCCCTTTTTCATGCCCCTGGCACCGCCTATGCTAACATTATACAAACATTGTAATGTGATTTGTACTCTTTTAGCATAACATGACTAGCAGAAGCCAAGTGTTTTTGCCTTTATTGTTCATTCAGTTGTTGAAAAACTAGTCACTCCTATTTTTAAAACCCTGTGAACGCCCATGAATTTTCTCGAAATTCCAGATGTGTGTACCAATGGTTCAAGTCCTATCCATAATCTCTCGATTCATGCCAATTTCATTGAAATCGGTTCATAAACAACGGAGTTAAAAGAAGTCCAAAAATGCCCCTAGTTTTGACATTTTTGCCCTCCTGTATCCACCCCTTTCAAAACTTTGAAAATTTCTTTGATAAAAATGTAGTTCACGTCATGACAAATCGATTGCCATTTGTTGCGATGAAATTGGATTTGTAGTTCTCGAGATCTGGGGGGGGGGGCGAATCCGCCCACCCTGCCGGGAATCGACAATATCGTCTAGCCCTCCGGGAATAGGGTTAAGGCATAATTTGCGGAATATATGGATTAGTTGCTGAACATTAAGAGGAAATGGAAAACCTAAATTCTGAAATTTTTGGCGATATTTCCTTACAATTTAGGGTAATTTTACAAGTGTCACCGGTTGCCAGCTCTGCTCTTCCTTTGCATTGCAATGATGGATCTTTCATTTTCTTCTGATACACGGTTCGCGAGTTAGAAGGGGGTGTTCAAACCCCCTGTATGTATGTATGTATGTATGTACTGAAGGCTTCCACGCAGTGGCTATTCTGCCCTCTCGTCAAGATTACAAAAACGATAATACACATTTACTTCTCAGGTGAAGTAAAACGCACTCATTTGAACACAAACGGCATTCACAGTGTCAGATGTTCCAAATGTTTTAAAAACGATGCGCGTGTGGCGCCATTCGAGGCTGCCGGAGGCAGGCGGTTCCAAGCCACTGCAGCTCAGTAGGAGAAGAGCTGCTGGGTCGCCGTCAGCCGCACGCGTGGCAGATGCATGATGCGTGATGTGCCAACAGCAACCGAGCGGGTTCGACGGCAGCAGGCCTGGGCACGCATGGGGAATAGAGCACGTATGGCAGACGGGCACGTGGGGGAACGCAAAGCATTGAAGACCTTTAGGAGGTCACGCGTTCTGACCAGGTGCTTCACACGACTCCACCCCAAGGCTTCCAGAGTCGGGGTAATATGGTCCCCGCGTCGCGCCCCGGTCACCACCCTCGCAGCAAAGTTCATCACCTTTTGCACTCTGCTCAGCTGGCAACCGGCGGCTCCTCCCTATTCAGTAATACAATAAAGGATGTGAGGGGAGACGTGGGAGTCGACCAGGAGCTTCATGACGTCGGAAGCGAAGTAGAAATGACAAGAAGAGACAAGGATGCTATTATAACGCCGAGCAATGGTGAATATGTGCTCTTCCCAAGTAAGATGTCGGTCGATGATTACACCAAGTGTCTTCATAGACTTTTGGAATCATGACAGAACCCGAAACGTCAGTGTGAAAACTTTTGTCTTTTTTATGGAGGCTCTGGTGCCAATGAGCATGAAGTCCGTTTTTCCTGGGTTCATTTTTAGACTGTTGGACCGAAACCAGTCTTGAAGGCACGAGACAGAATCCTCGATTCGGGCTTTGAGACATGATAGACTGTGAGTGCCGGGTGTGGCGTGGTCGAGAAGTTGGGAGTCATCGGCATAGGAAAGGAGCCGGCCATAAGGAAGGAAACCGGACAGATCGTTGATGAAGATTAGAAATAGGACTGGGCCAATGTTGGATCCCTGGACCACTCTATGGGACAAGGGTAGGGTAACTGAGCCGCTAGCGACCACCTGCCTCAGGCCCCTCAGGTAGCTGGCGAACCAGTCCGACTTAACTCCGTACCACTCGAGCTTGTTCAGAAGGGCGCCGTGATCAACACTGTCGAAGGCCTTGTTCAGGTAAATTGTCGTAAGAGACACGACGTGAGCGGCATCAATGGCCTTTGCGGACCATTCGACCACGTCAAGCACGGCGTCCCCCGTAGAGTGACTGGGTCGGTAGGCATACTGAGACGGTGACGGTACATGGTTACTCTGTAAGTATGCAGACCGTTGGGTGCACAGTAATTTTGGGCATAACTGGTGAGATGGGGGTGGGGCGAAAGTTGTTCAGATCGGATCTTTCGCCTGACTTATACACAGGTGTGGCAATTTCCCAGTCCTAGGAAAAGTTCAAGTTGTGATCAAGGAATTCACTATGGTTAGAATGTATGACCCGATGACAGAAAAAAACATGTCGTCAAGCAAACGGAGGAATGCCGTCAGTACCAACAGCCTTGTTCTGGCTCACGCGCGCGACAGCCGCGGATAGCTCCGGCAGCGCCACTGGGCGTAAGGTGAACACTGCCGCACAGACACGGTAGGATTGAGGCCCTGCAGATGACGCCGCCGTTCCGGCAGGCACTGCCGCTGCCTCGGCCGCGATCCTGGGGCACACAGCAGCAAAGTGCTCGTTCAAGTCCTCCGCTCTGTCGGCTATGTCATTATCGGTTGGCTTCTGGGCGGGTTGTGGGCCGAACCGCTTGAGGCGGTCTCAAAATCCCCGCCCGTCACTCAGAAGACCATCGCACAGGAACGAGCGTCGCGCGGCCGCGAGCGGGCTTTCGACGCGATTCCGGCACGGCTGACAGGCGCGGCGCGACTCAGGGGTACGCTGACGCTCCCAGGTCTTCCGGACTTCAGGTCTTCCTTCCATCGCAGTTGCCACATCTGGATTGTGTCGTAGCCACGGGCAGCTCGGTCTACACGAGGTCAGTTTGATTAGTGGACACTGTCTGTCGACCGTCTCGTTCCAGTTCTCTATGAACGCAGAGACCTCCTCATCAACGGTGCTAACGGAATGGATTGGCTGCCAGTCTGCTGCCAACAGATCAGGCGAAAGGGCATCCCAGTCAACACGTCTCCAAGGTCGTCCGATAAACAGATGGCCGTCGCCGCTCTCTCGGAACTGCAGCACATAGTAGGACTGGCTGGTGGTCAGCGAAGGGCTCGGTTAGGACCCTGATCGAGGCATTGAGACCAGTTTTATTGGTTACAGTCAGGTTCTTCAGTGGGGTACGCGTCGAATAAAGATGAGTGGTGCTCCAGATTCCAGCTCAGGTCTTCCAGCGTGGTATGAAAGTTAAGCGTTTCGGAACTTTCTCTGTTCAACCCTATTTCCGGAGGGCTAGACGGTAAGGCCGATTCCCGGTAGGGGGGTGGGGGCGGATTCGGCCCCCTGAGATCTTGAGAACTACACATCCGATTTCATCGCAACAAACAGAAATCGATTTGCCTTGAAGTAAACTACACTTAAAAAAGAAGTTTCCAAAATTTTGAAAGGAGTGGATATAGGAGGGCAAAAATGTCAAAGTGGTGTATTTTTGGACTTCTTATAACTCCGTTGTTTATCAACCGATTTCGATGAAATTAACATGAATTCAGAGATTATGAATGGGACTTTTACAATTGGTACACACATTTGAAATTTTGAGAACATTTGTAGACGTTCACAGGGTTTCAAAAATAGGAGTGATTAATTTTTCAACAACTGAATGAACAAAAAGGTAAAAACGCCTTTTTGGCTTCTGCTAGTCATGTTTTGCTAAAGAAATACAAATCGCATTACGATGTTTGTGTAATAATTGCATAGGCGGTGCCAGGGGCATGAAAAAGGGTGAACTGTCATGATCACACGTTCTTCAGATCAACTTGTGACCTTTGACCTTAAACGACCTCCAGTGACCTTGGAGTCACTTGGAATAATCTCGTGTGCATTTAAGATTACCTGAAAACGTTTTTAATCATTTGAATTCACCCTATTTAAAAAAATTCATTCTACGGCTGTTGTGGCACAGGGCACCCGCATTGACATTTGAGGTCATAGCTCCGCGACCCGACCTGATATCAAGGTGAAACTTGATGCACAGGTAAAGAGTCCCCTTCTACGTCATATATATTCCGGGTGTGGCATTTGAAAAAACGGCACCGAAGTTATTACTAAAAACCCGAATTTTGACTTTGACCTTGACCTGGCCATGTAAAGTGGCCTCAGATGAACAAAACTGTGTTTGTACGCCGCCCAACTATTTTGCTATACATCCATATAAAGTTTTAAATTCTGTCTTAAAAACGCTATTTTTGGTAGTTATTTTCCTTTTATCCTCAACCTGGCCAAAAAAGGCTTGAGGTGCCTCCCAAAAACGTTGCCTGGCTCCGCCCCTGAACAAATGAAATTTTTAAATTTTGTCGCAGTTCGTAGAAGAAATCGCTGGGAAAGGCCACCAAGTTCTGTGATGATGCATCAAAAATCCTGGAATTGACAAACAAAAAACCCAAGGGAGGAGGATTTAGCCTCCCTGCCGGGAATAGAGTTAAGATGTTGATGATGAAATCTCTCAGCGCGAAGATTGGTTTGCTCGTTGCGAGCGCGGCTTCCATTTGGGCTCGGATGCTTTCCAGTCCTCTGGCTGCTGATTCCCAGGAGGCCGGTAGAGGGCGCCGACCACCACGGTACGTCGACTGCTGGCGCCCATAGAGAGCCACAGGGATTCCACTGTAGGATCCACCCTCTTAATGTAGAACACCACTGTGCATAGTCATCAGCGACGAGTATGGCGACCCCGCCCCCTCGTGGGGGAGGGCATGTTGTGTGGCTGTGGTCCAAGAGTCGGCACAATCAGGCCGAATGATGGTATAACCGGGAAAAACTAGCACTCTGTTCAGGGTGTCTGGTGATAGCCACGTCTCGGACACGCATACCACGTCGATGTCGTGCTTCTGGAGAAGCTGGTTAACTTCATCCAGTCGCGGAGTTAACGAGCAAACGTTGACATGCCCAATGTTGTAGTGGCGACGCGTTGTCGCGGTGGTGCCGGTAGGAGCTGCCAGTGGCCGCCGAGTTCGTTGCCGGTCGATGTACTGCAACAGCAGTGCGGCGGGCCGCACGGCCGCGGAGCAGACGACCCGGATCGGTCGGCGGGCGTGGGCGCCGGCTCGTCTTCCTCGCCTGCGGCGAACTAGGAATGGCAGCCGCAAGGGCAGACCGCGCTGGATGACCTCGGTCACCGGTCGAGCCGCCCTCCCACGTACCCGCTCCTGTACCGCCAACAAGTGCGCCAGAGAGTATCCGTGCTTGGCAGAGGCGCGATTTGATGGTCTGCTCTCCTCTGGACGGTAGAAATTGGACTCAGCCATCACGGCTAGGCGGTGGTTGCAGATCTCGCCGGTAAAGAGACATGGCCGCCGCGGCGATGTTTGCGCGCAACTTGAAACCAATACAGCCCAGAAAGCCAGGTATATCAGGCTTAAACAGGTCAGAAAGTGACCTGCAGTCGTACCTTGCCATACCGTGTTCATCCTGGTACAGTGAAGAGTCCTTTTCCAGGTTTGCAACGCATGAAACACTCGAAAAAGCGCGGAGCGTTCGAGCGCAGTGTCGCTGACAAACCACCGCCAGCTGTCATTGTATGGGGAAGGTGGATCTGACCAATGGTACGGGAAGGGTTTAAACGGGCGCAAATCGTTTCCCCAGCCTATCTCCTGGGGGGAGACGCAGTCGAAACCACATGAAACAGCTATGCCGCAAACGCTGTCACGTGACGTCTCGCACGACTTACCTGCAGCAGCACGCAGACAGTGCCAGCGGCCAAATTCATGCTCTCGGTCTTGCTGCGACGTCCGTGGCTATCCGACTGATCTGCTGTCCACTGCTGTGCGCCGGCTGCTGTGCTCTGGCTGCTGCGCGGCCGCGGACGGCGCTGTGCCTGAGCCGGTGGAGTGGCGCGGCTCGTGGCCTATGGCCGTCCTGCACCATCGGCTGCGATCGCAGCGACCCTAATTCCGGCCGGCCGCTCCCCGCTGTCCGCAACCGGCGGCCGGCCTTGACACGAAGCCAAATGCAGCCCCTCACCTCTGCCGTCGAGGGGCTCCTGTCTCTGACGCCTTACCTGTCCGTGACTGCCGTCGGCGTCTGGCTGTCCGTCTCGGCTACGTGCTGCGCTCTGAAGTACCTTATCTCCGGTGTATGGTAACTGCATGACACGGAAGAACGGGCAACAACCGTGCTGCTAGTGCATTTTGGTAAACTAGCAGTAGATGATAAGTGAATCCTATAACAAACACCGACGCTGAGACATATGTTGGAACGTTTTCATAGCTGTTGGGCCAAAGTCACTTCAAATCGTTTATGTCCGTGTATCACCGAAGTGTTAGTTCCTCCAAGTAATGGCCGGGGACAGCTGACCCCACACACACATGAAGGCTCTACCACTTTTGACGATAGCAAACGCGTAAGAATGTCCGAGAGGAAAATAAACGAAAAAATCCAGATTGCGGCGCATGTTTTGAATGCACGTGTCGGTTTTATAGTCCGCTATAGATGCGAACCAATAGCTTGCGGAGGCATTCGGCCGAGTTGCGATTTCCCAATTTCTCTCATCTGGAAACCGCGTGAAGTGATGCCGGCATTTAAGTCCTACTCTGATATCCTCAGTCCACTGTGCAGCCAAATGTGAGCTTTGTAATGTAAGTGCAACGCAAATGTAATGCAATGCAATACAGTCCACCGTACTGTATGCAAATGTAACCCTTGTCGCTAGCGCTTGTCCCCAGTGATTGGAGGGGTGATTTTCCCCAGAGAGACTGACGCGTGGGTGTAATTACCGGGGGCACGGGAAACATGTCCCCCCACCTTTTGCCCGTGGCGCGGGCGCCCTCTTTACGCCACTGCAAAAAAGGGTGCGTAGGAAAATATTAAAAAAACGTCTCTTAAACCCCACGCTCAATAAATACCGAAACCGGAGAGATCTTCTCTTTTTTCATTTTTTGGCTAAGAGAGGGACTTTTTTAACCCTATTCCCGGCAGGGGGGGCGGAATCCGCCCCCCCTCGGGTTTTTTGCTTGCCAATTCCAGGCTTTTTAACGCAGCTTCACGAAACCTGGTGAATTTTCCTAGCTATTCCTTCTACGCGCCGCGACAAAATTTCGAAATTCTATTTTGTTCAGGGGCGGAGCCAGGCAACGTTTTTGGGAGGCACCTCAGGTCATTTTTGGCCATGTTGAGGGTAAAAGGAAAATGTCTGCCAAAAACAGAGTTTTTAAGATAGAACTTAAAACTTTATATGAATGTATAGCTAAATAATTGGGCAATGTGCATATGTAATTTTGTTTATCTGAGGTCACTTTACAAGGTCAGGTCAAGGTCAAAAGTCAAAATTTGTTTTTTCGCAGTAATTTCGGCGCCGTTTTTTCAAATGCCAAACCCGGAATATATATGACGTAGAAAGGTGCCGTGTACTTGTGTACCAAGTTTCAGCTTGATATCAGGTCGGGTCACGGAGCTATGACCTAAAATGTCAGTGCACGTACCCTATATCGCAAAAGCCAAAAAATGAATTTTTTGGAATAGAGTGAATTCGATCGATTAAAAACGTTTGCAGATAATATTGAATGCACACGACATCATTCCAGGTGACCCCAAGGTCACTGGAGGTCATTTAAGGTCAAAGGTCACAAGTTGATCTGTAGAACGTGTGACCATGACAGTTCCCCCTTTTTTATGTCCCTGGCACCGCCTATGCTAACATTATACAAACATTGTAATGCGATTTGTACTTCTTTAGCATAACATGACTAGCAGAAGCCAAAAAAGTGTTTTGACCTCTTTTGTTCATTCCGTTATTAGAACACTAATCCCCCTATTTTTGAAACCCTGTGAACGCCCATGAATTTTCTCAAAATTTCAAATTTGCATACCCATGGTAAAAGCCCTATCCATAATCTCTCGATTGATGCCAGTTTCATCAAAATCGGTCCATAAACAACGGAGTTATAAGAAGTCAAAAAGTACCCCCCATTTTGACATTTTTTCCCCCCTGTATCCACAAATTTCAAAATTTTGAAAATTTCTTTTGATAAAAATGTAGTTCACGTCACGGCAAATCGATTGCCGTTTGTTGCGATGAAATCGGATAAGCAGTTCTCGAGATCTCAGGGGGGGGGCCGAATCCGCCCCCCCTGCCGGGAATCGGCCATACCGTCTAGCCCTGCGGGAATAGGGTTAAACCTTTAGAGACCATCATCCTCCTGGCCCTTCTCCCCATACACTGATCGTGGACACGGCGCCCCTTACAGGTAAGCGCTCTCGTACAGGCCAGGTAACTCTGAAACGCCCGCCGCCCCATGCAGGGCCATCCGTCCCCTCTTCCTGTACAGATGATACACCACTAAAGAATTTGGTTCCCCTCACAGACCAGGAACGTCTACGATGCAGGCGTCCCTTAACACGCGCACTGGAAAGGGAGTGTCTTTTTGTGTCCCCCCCACCTGTTTTTCCTGAATATCTCGAGAACAAATCGGAGCTGGTCGCTGCTACTTTGTTACATTTATGGCAATATAATAACTCGTCGAATGACGCAAAAAAATCGGAAATCGGCAGGAACAATTTGAAGTTTCAAGCATTTGAAGTTAGGCAAACATGACGAAAGAGACGGTTGTCGCTGACAAATGAGAGCTTTGTGAAAGAACCAGCGTACTACCTAAGACTACCATGTGAACGCAATCAAGCGACGTCAATCGGACATAAGTGATGGGTATACCAAGACCATAGCCAGGGGTAGTAACAGCCAAGGTCATCTAAGGTCAAGGTCAAACAGCTTGTGACGTGATCCAGATTTGCTTTGCAACATGTCAGTATGTATGAAATATGAATTCAGAGGCCCTAATAAAAACATGTGTGTGCACACTGATACGCTTACATATACTAAGGTCAGCAAAGGCCAAGGTCATTAAAGGTCAAGGTCAAATATCTTGACATGACCTGTGTCATGTCATGTCATCATGTGTCATGTCATCAAATATCTGTGACATGGCCCAGATTTGTCCTGCGACATGTCGATTTGTATGAAATATGGATTCAAGGACCCTAATAAAAACACGTGTGCGCACATGGATACGCATACATGTATACCAGAGTCATTTTAGGTCAAGGTCATCAAAGGTCAAGGGCAACTGTTCTGTGACCTGGTTCAGATTTGCTTTGCAATATGTCGATTTGTATGAAATATGTATTCAAAGACCCTACTAAAACACGTTCGGCATATTGATACACCTATACACATAAATACATATACATACATACATAAATATAAACGCTGGAAGTGACTAAATGTACCGATGTCGGCTACCTTCACTGCAAATACGCCAAAAGATACATGTTGCGCCCTCATTTACTCTCAAACTGTCTCGTATTGTTCGAAATCTGATCTGCAAAAGATGAAAAAATGACGCCATAGGTCAGTGACCTAACCTGACCTCGACCCAAAATCCTCAGTCAAGACTCCAAATGAATGGAAGTTGTCGTATTCCGTGTTTCAACGGCCAAACGAACATCCTTTTCCAGTTTCGTTCGAAAAGTTGTACGAAATGGCCTGTACGGCCGAGAAAGTGTCCAAGATTGACCTTTTTGACCTCATTTGACCTTAAAAATATCAACCTAGGGTCATGAAAATTGCACGCAATGTAAATCGTTATAAAAACCCTGTCCAGAAGATTCATGCCTCTGGTTCTTTCCGTTTCCGAGATCGAAGGGGGCACTTTAAACCCCCTTTCATTGCGCGTTAGTGCGAAACCCCCTTCCACTGCGGGGGTTAAAGGCCAGGCGACCTCTGCCCTAGACATTAGGCGCCCTTCGGGATGCCCGGCGCCTTTGGCGAGCGAGAAATACATCAGACGCCCCTCGGGTGCTCGGCGTTCTTGGCGAGAAAGGCGCCCCGCGCACATCAGGTACCCCTCATATATTTGTCGCCCCTCTACAGACGAGGCGCTCGTATAGGACACCTCAAATATCAGTCACGTCTACGATACACCCGCATCTTATAGGCCAGGCGCCCCCGTACAGATCAAACAGTCCTCATATATTTGGTGTTCCATCTACAGACCAGGTGCTCAGACGGGACTCGTACATGTATTTTAGTAAAAACAAAGATGCATTGATATATGTATCTTTAAACCCGTAAATATGCAAGTAAAGTACCATTTTCATTCTGAATAAATGGCGTCCCTGCTGGAGATCGGTTCCCCTCGGAGGTTGGCGCCCCTGAACGAAAGGTCCCCCTCTTTTCGCCGCGCTCTTACACCTCCGCACTGACGCTGGACGCCTCTCACACTGCGCCTCAGACGAAGTGTCTGACACAGGTAGGGACGACTGCTCGCTGTGACCACCTGCTGGCCGAACGGTAGCACTGCTCTGCCGCACGGCGTGACCGTCTAAGATCGCCACGTACCCGGCCAGACGCCCAGATATCGTGCTAACTCGAGTGGCGATAAACACCCCGCGGCTCCGAAAAACGTTTCGCAGTGAACGAAATTTGCAGGGCGCTTTTCGGCGTGAACCGCAAGCTGAAAAGGGGCTTTCACACCCACAGGGAAATGAGTCCATGAGGATCCGAATCGATCGGAAGTGCGTTCGGGACCGGGGCTCGGTAAGGAATCTCCAGACGGTGAGCGATGATGAGCGTCCAGCCATGACTCTAGCCTCCTTTGGGTTACTTGGAAGGTCAGCGAATCGAAACGGACATTTGAAATGGAAGGATGGGGCTACATACTGGTGAAAACCTGGTCTCTCTACGTGGTTTTGTTCGGAAGTTGGTGGGGGTCAAATTGACCTCCTCCATCACTGAACGTCGCATAAAAAGTCCCAGCAGTTTACGGATTAATAATGGTCTACAACTATAAATCTGCACAAACCCGCCAATTATTCATTTCGTGACGAGAACCACGTGCAACCACCGAGGAGGCGTTGACGAAACCAGCATTTTCTCTTTTCCCGTGTTCATACGTGCAGCAGCTCGCTGGGGCCCCCATCGGCCACACGGCACACATTGGTCTTGGCATGCGCCATGAGCTTTTGCCACACTCCAGTTTGAACGCCTTCTACTTGAGGAGGATCGTGGCGCGGAGCTGGTCGTCATTTTGGCTTTCCAGCCGCATTCATATACCTGGGAGTATAGCAGTGTCCAAAACTGCTCGATCGGCCTCAACTGAGGGACAGCCGGCGGGTAGTCTGGAAGAGCAATGATGCGTATTTTCAGTTCGTTCAGTTCCTCCAGCACGGATATTTCTGAGTGCGCTGAAGCCAGGTTGGGCCAGAATATCACGTTATCATTGGTGTAGTGTTTTTCAGTGAACCGATTCAGCCTGGGCAGACACTCTTTTTCTTTAGGTAGCCCCGCTCAGGGTAGTCCCGTAAGCCATAAACCAATTGTTATCCCAGATTCTGAAATAACTGCCCAGGCCATGTCCTTCTTTGGGTACTTCTCTTTTATCAGATACAGAATGTGCACGTCCTTGTTTTCTTTTTGTCCTCTGCATCAGAGCAGGCAACTTTTTTAACCTATCCCAGGCTACCCTGGGACCAGAATCAAAGCCTGCATCCTATGAGTGATCGTTTTTACCCGCGGGCGGCCACTGCCGGACTTTCTCACCAATGGGATTCCATCATCACGCCTACGCAACACTGTGTATATCGTTTTTCTGGTAACTTTCATGGCAAGGAAGTGCCTCACCAGGTGTGTTTTGCCTTTGTTTCAGTGAACAATATACAATTCGTCAATAACGTTTTTACGGGCCTCTTCAGTCAGTTGCTGCAGCACGGTCATTTTGGGCGGGAGTAAAAACAAACGGATGCCATTACAACACAAAAAAAAAACATTGTCGTCATGTGCCGAAAATTTCATGTACCTAAGACCACCGTGTCAATAGCCAGAACAATCTAATTTTTGTGCGGATTTTTAGTTAGAGACCTTTACCATTCTTCATATCATGCAGACACGCTTACACCACGCTATAAAATATGTGTATGAAAACGCAATGATAGAACCAAGTCCCAATTCGTATTTCCTTTTTTCGACACAAACGTCCGGTTAATGGTTCGTGCTACTGTCAGCCGATATGAACTAGATGTCTGAGCTGTCGCGACATTCGCTTTGCGTGCGCTGCACAAAGGACACTCAGAACACTGCAACGCCTTCTCGACGGAATGCGTCGCGGAAAATCTGGCGGTGCCGTTTGTCTCCTTGTTTTTCAGCGGGCGTGGCCGGCGTCGACAATTTTTGCCGGCCAATCAGTACAAAAGACTGATGCCCGCCACCGGCAGAGCACAAGCGTTAGAGGGATCCAGTGAACCTCGGCCATGAAGCTCGCTGTGTTCTACCTGCTGTGTGTGGTGGCTCTGTGTCGTGGCACGTACTACGGCAACAACAACTACGGCAACAACTACTACGGCAATAACTACGGCTACAATACTGGAACCTACTATACTGGTACAAGCTACGACTACAGCAAAAGCGGATATGGTTACCAGCAGAACTACTATCCATCGAGCTACGGCTACCAGCAATACTACTACTACCCTACATATGGCTACCAGCAGAGCTACTACTACCCTACCTATGGCCATCAACAGAGCTATTACTACTATCCTACCTATGGCCACCAACAAAGCTACTACTACCCTTCGAGCCAAGGGCACCAGCAGAGCTACTACTACTACCCTTCAAGCTACGGATACCAGCAATATGGTGGAAACTATGGGCACAACTACTATTATCCTGGGAATTACGGGCACGGCTACCAGAGCTACTATCCTCAGAGCTATGGATATGGCTACAAGACGAATTATCCTCAGACCTATGGACATGGCTACCAAAATTACCAGAGCTATTATCCCGCAAGTTACGGATATGGCAGCTATTAAGAACTGCTGGAAGCTCTGGCTATGGCTCACATGGCTAATGTTCTGAAAACTTCAAATCATGCTATGACTGGACCTGTGCATGTTTATGTTTAGAGTGTGTTGAGTAAAATCTGATCTTGTGCTATTGATCCTGATGGACTTTATAAACCACATTGAATGCAGTATCACGCAGCGCAAGATTTTTCATGCTTATTCATTCTTAAAAGCAAGCAAACCAACCCTTCTCATCATAATTTACTCCCAAACATACATTTTATCCATAGCTGTTCATTGAATGTGTGCCGCTTGATCGCATTACCTGAGCGTGATGAAAATAAATGAGTTTCATATTCTGTACTGTTAATGTGGAGAGGCTGGGTCACTCAAAGCGTATAGCGAGTTTTAGTCCGCTCTTGCTAGATTAGACGATCAGCTTTCCACGAACTACAAAATTATAGCTGCCGGTCCGTAAGAAAACAACAAATGAAAACTGAAGGTGAGCCTATTTCCGCGAAGGGCTTACGTGACATAACCAGATATCTCTTGCCTTTTTACACAAATTTATAACAGACCCAGGTGTTAAATCTGGACAGCTATGTAGCAGATAGTTGGGACTAAATTCATTTACAGTATAAGTTGGTGGACGATGATAAAGTCAAGCTATGTAGCCCAATATCCTGCCAAAATTTTACGTGGCGAGTATTCGTAAAAGCGCATGTAATAATTAGTAAACAGACGCGAAAACAACATAGTTTTGGTGTCATAACTCAAATCCTATCTTTGACATGGGCTCTATAGACACAATGGCTTGCCCAAAATAACCTTTATATTAATTAACCTTCAAGTTAAATTCTTTCAAGTGGCATTTTTAGCAATCGTAATCAGAGCATCTCAAAACAATTTTTCACATTTCCGCAGACCTCTGTATGTACAACACATAATCCATGTTAGATGCATTGGAATGTCCTGTTCCATGAATGGCTAGCATGCGCCAACTGCGGTTTCCAGAGCTTGCAAAGAATTGTCTGACGAGCAGGACACTGTTCAGGTTCGTAACGATAGACGCGGCTTCAGTTTTTCTCGAAGTCTGGAACGACACCTTTACATATTGTTTGGCTTATTTTGTTTTTCTTCTTTCATTCTACAAGACAGACATTCTTCGGTCTATTCCAGTAAACTGGACCTCAGCCATCGCCAGTTTAAACTTCACCTGTGCTCACAAACTTGTTCACTGGCATTACTGAGCGGTTTAAAAACATCGTCGAAGAAGTTTGAAGGGCAGCAATATCACTGCTGGACCAGTGGTACAACGAAAAAAAACGAGGAGCAAGTCTTCACAAAAGTAATCGCAAGTATTAGGGTCCGTGTTGTAAGCCTGCCATAGCTCCAGTATTTATAGTGCTAATGTAGTGTAATTTGACCAGCTAGCTCCTGTGGCGAAGCAGTGCCCGTAATAACTTGAAACCTGTGTTTCATATTTTAATTTCATGCCGAACAACACGAAAAACCATATGTGCGCTCGGTATGCGGAGCCGTTGGCCAGGTTTCTTAGTTCCGCCGCTGCGCTAACCCTCTCGGTTCTCAAACTGATAAGATCAGTTGCGTTGTGAATGCGGCACTGGGTAGAGGAGATAGCGCGTCTTGATCACGTGACGTGTTCTGCCGGAGGGTTCTGAGGGCGTCGCGGAGACTGATCGGGCCGTATGCGACCTGCAGTCCCATCCAAACGTATAGTCTCTCACCTGACTGGATATGAACATCCGACCCGAGTAGTCACGAGTGAACGATTTCTGAGCAATGGCGCTGAAAACGACTTACACACGAATGAACGATCCATGTTGTGTCATGGTGTACAGAAGAAGCTTTTATGATAATTATATGGCGAAAGTCATTGCCAGTGCAGGTTAATGGCAATGACACAAGATTAAATGGGCAAATACTGCATTTGTTTACATACGGGCACTTAAATCGCCCGGATATATTCTGGCACGTTTACACACACAATATCAGGGGCGGGACTTTGTATCTCATTAGGGGCGTGCCCCCTAACGTTCAGCTGACCCCCCAGTGGTGAACTGCCCCCCTCCCCCCAATGCTGGTCTGGGCCCCTTACAATGTGGAACCTGACCCGCAATACTCTATCAATTCGCAATGATAAGAACTTAACCCCCGCCGGACGAGGGAAAAGATAGACGCCACCCCCCAAACAGTGTTTCCGGGATCACGGCAAAACGGCGCGCGACAGCGCCGTGAAACTTGGCATAGCTGACGACACATTCATTGCGCATAGTTTGAAAAAAGAGCGGCCCCAGGTCATCTCAGGGTCTCGAGCTGTGACGTCATTACTGAAGGTTTGCAGAGCGATTTTAACGCCAATTATATATTAAATAGCGATTTCGACTTTTTTCTGTTTTAGGGCCATAAGTGTGCATAAACGGCAGATGATGGGCATGAAATTGAAATCGGAAAATCAGAATGAAAATCCACATGTGTCAAGGACCTTTCAAGGTCAAACGGGGTAAATGACCTAAGGTGGCCTTTTTAACTTTAGAACGCTCCAATGCTAATTTTTGGCGCCGAACTTGACAAGGAAATTATTTTCAGGCCTTTTTGCTCGAAATTCGCCGTTTTTGACTGAGGAAAATCGATTGATAGTTCCCAAGCATAACGCTTGATCTGACCTAGGAGGTTACTGGCTTACCTGACGGAATCGACGTGGCTGCTTGGACTCCTTGCGCGTACACCTAGCGATTTCTTTCTGTCCCGAGGCGCTAGCGCAATTAGGGGCCAAATGGCGAGGGGTGTGCTTGTCCCCTCCCCGTTATCGGTGCTTGAAAATTCCTCCTGTCCGACGAGGGTTAAACAAGCGTACGCATTAGTGCTACGGATGTTGGAAAGCATGAATATTCATACCCCATCCATATCAGACTTTTCCATCAACGTCAATGATAATATGAAGAGAAAAGAGCAAATGGTAAGTCAGCTATCCGTTTCCGGCCCGATGAGCTCATGATGGCCAGTCGGAGCGCAAATTTTGACACCACTAGCTCGGATCCACTTATGTCAAGGATGCGTTCCATTGGATGACTTTAAACAACTGTGACTTTTGTTTAACTTGGCTTGGTTTGAGCTGTTCACGCAGATTGCCTCTGGTTCATGATATGCATACCTTCGCATATGCGTCGTTTCAACGGAGCGAATGAAAGGGGTGACCGTGCCATACTGTCGTGAGGTAACCATACAGCAGTATTATATATATATATATATATATATATATATATATATATATATATATACATATACATATATGGTATGACCGCGGGGCCGTAGACGCGTTTCATAAAGGGGGAGGGGTAAATTACTTTTTCTGACCGGGGCCCGAGGTAGCTGTGGTGATTAACTTCAACAAAAATGTTTCGTTTCATGCAGCGTAAATAAATATTTGGTATGATGTAAAATATTGACCATTCTTTAGAATGGCGACAGCGTAAAATGCTGTTGCGGTGGATAGCATGAAATGAGACTTGGTTCTGAAAGGACTGCATGCTGGAAATATCCGGCCGGAATTGAGTAGAGGGGACGAAATCCGTCCCTGCCCTGACCTTATGTTTGTCGCAGATTGCCTACTTTTGCATTCTCTAAACTGATATCCAGTGCATCGTTAAAAGAAAAAGAAAAAAAAACGGAAAATCAGCCGGCCATTTTTGCAAATATGAGCCGTAAAGTCATCCGCAAAACGGAAAAGCCAGTCGATCGCCCCCCTCCCCTCCCCACCCCGCCGTACGTTACCAACGACGATATTAGATGATATACGAGTTGTCTGAAATTTAATGCTGTGTTTCGTTTGCTAGCCACCTTGGACCAATCTTGAAATAGGGATAAGTCTGATTTTGGCATACTTTTGAGATCATCTACGATAATTACCGGCGGGAAGAACTCACGAAAGTTGCCAAATCGACGAGACTTTGAAGACTTGATCTTATCTGACCTCAAAATTATTTCCCTAGCATCATGAAATTTCGACAAATGTAGTTGCCCACGGCCTCCCACTCACCCTGAAAGTTTCGTGTGACTAACTGGTTTCTGGTATTATGGGGGTGGAGAATTTGGCGCCTCTCTTTCACGGCGTGCACTTTTCAGAGGCTCTCCACTGCGCGTGTCAAAACACAAATACAACTTGTTTAATGCATAATTACAGAGAAAGGTAACACCAAGATAATGCTGGGTGTGTCAAGCATTTTTAACCTAACAAACGCTTCGCAAGAGAGGAATGTATTTCCTCAGCGCCTGTTAGGAATTAGAGCTCTGTCTCTTCAGACGGAGCCTAAATACCGTTAAATGGCATCTTAATTGAAAACATCGCTGACCATGTTGGTCTGGGTTAGGATGGGCTTTTATGCAGGGGCACGGGAACTCCTCTTCAGTTGGGGGTGAAGTATTTTGGGTCAGTTCTTTCCAGTCAACATCCATATAGTCAGTGTTAACCCTATTCCCGACGAAGGACTGAATCTGCCCCCTCTCGGTCATTTTGCTTGCCAACTCCAAGGTTTCTGGCATACCTTCACCAAATTTCGTCACTTTCCCTACCTATTATTTCTACGTACTGGAACAAAATCTCGTATTTCTGTCTTGGTCAAGGACGGAGCCAGACAACATTTTTTGGGAGGCACCTCAGGCCATTATAGGTCCTGTTGAAGGTAGAAGGAAAACGGTTGCCAAAAATAGCGTATTTAAAACAAAACTTAAAGTCTTAAATGCGTTTCTAGGTAAATAATTGGGCAAACATACAAATGTAACTTTGTTAATGTTAGATTAATTTACAAGGCCAGATGAAGGTCCAAACTTTAGGATTTGGAATTATAGCAATACTTTTGGTGCTGTTTTTTCAAAACGCCGAGCCGGAAATATATTTTGCGTCGAAGGGTGACTGCTACTTGTGTACCAAATTTAAGTTTGATATCAAATCTGATCATGGAGCTATGGCCTAAAAAGGTCAGTGCGAGTACCCGATATCTTACAGCCTTAAAATTGAATTTTAGATATAGAGTAAATTAAAATGACTGGAAACGTCTTCAAACAATATCAAATGCACTGAAGATCATTCCCAGTGACTCTAAGGTCACTGGAGTTCATTTAAGGCCAAAGGTCGTAAGTTAACCCGAAAAATGTGTGACATGACAGCTCCCGCATTTTCATGTCCCTGGCAACGCCTATGCTAGCATTTTACAAACAGCGTGATACTATTTGTATTTTTTCGGCATAACATGACTAGAAGAACCTAAAAACGTGTTTTTAATTTTTTTGTTAATTCATTTTTCGAAATCTAATTCTTCTCTTTTCCAAACCCTGTAAACGCCTACGATTTTCTCAGAATTTTAGATTTGGGGACACATGTTAAAAACCCTACTTAAAATCTCTCGATTCATGTCAATTTGGTCAAAATCGGCCCATAAACAACATAATTATAACAAGTACAAAAGAATCCAAATTCGACTTTTTTGCCTCCTGTATTCGTCCCTTTCAAAAATTTCGAAAAACGTTTCTTCATAACCATGTAGTTTACATGATGACAAATCGATAGCCTTTTGTGGTGACGAAATAGTATGTGTAGTTCTCGAGATCTCAAGGGGGAGGGCGAATCCCCCCCTTGGTGGGAATCGGCTGTGCCATCTAGCCATCGGGGAATAGGGTTAAGTCTCAAAAAGTTGGGGGTTGAAGCAACTTGGCCCCATGGCTCCCGCACCTATGGCTTTATACCTTCCCCAGGATTGACATCACTATTCATAACTGATGGGTTATTTCTATGTGCTTGATATTATCATGTTGTGCAACGCATGTGTTTACAGTATGAGCTACAAAGTCTGCATCCCAGTGTTCCCATGCAACCCATGTGGTCAGACATGAGAAGGGAGGAAAAAGAATGAAACAAAACGGCTATCATGGACGCGAACTCGCAAACCAATTTCGCCCAACTTAAGTTAACCTGCCCGACTGGGTGTGGGGGTGGCCGACCGAGGTTTTTCCTGAGGTTTTTCCAAGGTTCCAAAAATCCCCCCCTTAGGTTTTTCCAAGACTGCGAAAGAAGCAACAAACGCAGCAGTACGAAACTTTGTGTGCCTTTTGCCGGATCATTTTTACACTATGCTCCAAATTTCTGATCTCGGGTCAAGTCGGATATCTTACCTAGGTCAGGTCAAATGTTCTCAGGTCGAAAAACGTTTAGCGCCCTGTAACTTTTTCGGAAAGCATGATATCACAGTAAAATTTTCAGGGATTAGAAATCTTGATGGTTGTAACAGATCTATTGTCTGAATTTTTCGGAGTTTTCATGGTCATTGACCTAAGGTCAACTCCATTTTTAAGACATGTTGTCGACTTCTCGAAAGTTGACGGAATTTTTCAAAACAGTTTTAGTGTGTGGTGACGCAGACATTTATTTACCGTCAATGGACAAAGTATCAATGGCTTCCAACTATTGATCTGAAGTCAGGTCACAAATAATTGTTATGAGCCGAAATCCACCGCCGTCAAATCGGCGATGAATTGCTTGAATTCCAGTATGATATGATAATTCCAAAATCGGTGATGAATTGATGAAGGCGATGGGGGTTGATGAATTGGCGATGAATTGCTCTGAACGGGTTGAAAATGGTAGAACTAACTCGCACAGTTGCGAGAAATACCATGAAACCCAAAAAGTTTCAGAAAACTGCATATTTCGGAAATAAATGGGCTCTCGCAAATAAAGCTCTGCCAGATGCATAGATTGCTACCCACTGAATTGTCCCAAAATTTAAGCTCGACAGACCACCGCAAGAACCATTGGGATAAATAAATATTACATGGAAAACCCTATGTCACGGAAATAAATAGACGCTAAAATTAGTTCCTTTTAATTTTATACCGCGTTATGCTACGGCGTCTCGCAGAAGTCGAAGGGAAAATCGCCGTGCCTTGAACTCAACGCTTCGGCGTATATATTAACCAAATCAGAGAAACTCGGCATGTATCGGCATCTGCGTACTTTTACCTGTTCATTGGTGCCTTTACCTGGTCTTTATTAAACACAGCCCTTGAGATCCAGGCCGCTTCTCGGTTTCATACAGTGGGCTGTGAGGAAACATATATAGAATGTAAATGGTTTACATATTACCTAAAACTAAAAAAGGACTAGTTTTGAATTCTGCTTGCCACCAGTTTTCCAAAGGTGTGCTTATTTTTACTGTGCGGCCGGCCGTTCGTGAATTAGAGGGGGCGGACAACCGCCCCCTCCCCCAATCAGGCTTGATCGGTGTCGACCGCCAGTCGGGCCTGGTTAAACCATAACGCCACTCGGCCAAACAAGAACGTTGTACGGTGCACGGCTGTGTTGGTCAAGTTTTCTGAACCCAGCCGCTACGCCAGCCCGTGGGAAACCGGTCCGCTCTTACGACGCACGAAACACATCCGTTCATTGGTCGGCGTGTTAACAGCTGTCTGCTTTACTACGAAAGGCAGCCTCTAAACATGCCTCAAAGACAACCGGTCACCTGTCAGCGAAGGATCGTAACTGGCAGGGACGCACCCAGCAGGAGGCGGCGAGGGCTCTGACGAATGGACCAAAAACCATGATTTTGGAAAATTTAGCAGTACTGAGATAATGCAGATGAGCGCATCTGTGTTGAATGATGCCAAACATTGCAGCCTACCATACAGTGTACTTGTGACGATGTGTTACCTACGGTTCAGGAAATGCTCCATATTGTCACGGAACCTAATACCTGTCATTACTTTTGTGGAGAACCGTACCTCAGATGTTGCGGTTAAAGATACAGAGCTTATCAGAAAGCGAAACTTTCGATAATAACTGCATGATGCAACACCAAGTGATTGCGAAATTGTTGCAGTGTTCTTGAAACCGATTTCTGCTCTTGCTTTGGCCATTCTTACAGGCCGTGACCAGAGAAAAGCATTTCGGGGCGGGCCAAAGCGCTGAATTTCATGTATTTCCATTTGTTGAAATGAACGTTACCGACCAACGGCCTCTCCCGTAAATAACTTGAAAATAGTGCAGGCTGGAGTAAATAAAAAAATGATGTGACACTTGAGGTAAAATGTTTACATTTTATTTACACCCACATATATATATATATATATATATATATATATATATATTACATATATATGTGTGTGTATATATATATCTGTGCGTGCGTGCATGTGTGCGTGTTTATGTAGTGTTATAGAATAATTATATATCAGATGATAAATCATAACAGTTACTTAATGACATCAACACCCGGTGCGCAATAAACATTACAAACTTACCATCTCATTTTAATGACCTATCTAATGTATTCAATCTTATGCTCTTGATGGACAGCACCTAATGTTGTCCTGTCCCATGTGCAGCGAATAGGTCCTGCTGAATGGAAAAAATGTGATTTCGCTGGACCCTCACAGGCAGACTGTTCAAAAACCACCAGCCCGCAAAACACTGCGGCTATTTGAGAGCAGTAACACTGGGTCAGGGGTCTGAGAGGAAAGAACTCATTGTTCATAGCTCATTGCACGCTTTCCGCGTGCGCATTGCGATCACGAAGGATACTGCTTGGGTAACGTACGCAAGTCTTGAAAACTGCAAACATGAATGCAGTATTCGGGCCACTGGCTAGGAAACTATCTCTGCACAACTTGCGAGCCGAACACGCCACATGGCAATGTGGTGTCGGGGAAACTTCCTTTCGCTTTATGCGATGCCAGAAAGAAGCGGCGCAACGTGGTGGTTAACATTTTCGTGAAATGACTCCTTTTACAGCGGTTAGAAGCGTTATGATCGTGTAAAACACCACCGCTAAAACAGCACCGCCATTCGCACAGCAAGGTTATGACGGCTTTGATTGATATCTTTTATCTTAGCATGCCTCACGCCCCTTGACCCTGAGCATTCATAATGGGTTGGGTGCAAATAACCTTGCCGTTGACGCACCCTAAAGCTCAATCATCATCACCATCATCATCATGGGAAATGAAAATGGGCGGCTAAAAAAAAAACAGTAAAACAGGAGCACTGATTAAACAGCATACATGATTTTTAGAACTTGGACAAGAGCGTTTTGACTTTTTTGCTTGATGTGAAAGCAATGGCTAAAGTCCGATCTAAAACATGTTTAGATCAACAGGCTCCAAAGCCCACATTATTCATTGACTTGGTTTAAGGTGTAGGCTTATTTTCAAATAAATTCGTGTTGGCAAGTTTGGAAAAATTCAATTAAACGTCAAAAATATCAGTGGGATATCATTTACCGTTCTAGAGTCTTCTTGAACAATAACTCCATGGCCTGATTTTGATGGAGTCGTTTGCATCAAAACAATGATCGCTACACCAGGACAGAAAGAAGGCTTGGGACCGGAAATGTGAAATGTCAGCATTGTGTGGTGTAGAATATGGTCTGATATGGCGCAGTTGACGTTTAGCGTGTTCATAGATGCCGTATGTATGACGGTACGCGTGACGGTGATACATGTCCGTCATTCTTTACTAGTGGCATATGCATGCAGGGAATCGCAGCTTCCGGGTAACTGAAATGTTCTGCAAGTACAGGTATCTGAAACATCCTATAAAGATCGAATAAGCGGATTTTTATCTGTTATCACCGGCCAGAGTGGCATGGAAGAAACGAAAACAGTGAGCTACAAGCCCCACTGATCCTCCGACGTCACTGAAAGCGGCATCCAACGGTCGTACTTGTGTAGGCAGGAAACCCTTCAGTTGTCCCAGCAGTCCAAGACGCGGGCCTAAATGCTGACGTCACGGGGCTTTGGGGTGTGACACAGTGGAATGAGAACATTTTCCTGTTCTGAGAAGTCTTTTCAGATGTAATGGAGTATTGCAGGTTGCGTGACGAAAACAGCCTATTGTTTTGAATTCCATTGAGGTAAGTTTTTAAAACGTAATGATATTCCGGAAAGCACGTGAAGTAAGCACGTGAGCCTTTCTGGGAATGCGCCCTAGCTTTATGGGTACGGAAATAAGGTTAAAAGCCAAGAGAAGGTTTACCATTTACTCCGGCCTAGATTAAGGCATAAATTGGGACGCTAATGCGGATAAAGACCAGAAGGCTCACCGCGCCATGTACCTTCATCATATGGCTGCCGGGGAACGTGTTTCTTTTATGCACACTTGCAGTTTACTTCGTGGATTTCATCGGTCTGATGACTTCACTGAGGTTGTTTGCATATTGCGTGTTTTGAGCTGTTTTGTTTGTTCCACGTTTTGTGTGAACGCTGTGTTACCACGTTACAGATAACGATCAACAGGTAATGTGTGTGTTCCCATGTTGTGCATTCATTTATGGCTTTTTCTGTCGCATTTTTGAAACGATGATTTTGCATGGGTTGACTGTTCAGATCGCAACATCGAGATTAAAGCGCTTTTCCTCATGCCCCGCCACCTTTGCCTTTTTTATCACACCTTTCCTCTTTCCTGGAGGGAAATAACTTCATAATACTGCTCCCAGTCCTGTAAAGTTTGTTTCAAAGCGACAGTCTCCCCTTGCATATACTTGCAAAGCGTGTCACTCGCTTCAGTCACGCCCACAGATTACGCTTCAAACAGATATCTGTGTAAACCAGAAATGATTATTGCCACTTCTAGTCCTGTACAGAATATCTCCAGTGTGAGTGCTTCCTTTCTATCTTGCTACCATTCGCAGAACGCTGGATTGTTTTATATCTCGCATGGCCGTCCATCAAAAGTGTATCTGATCAGTATTTTCTTCGAAATGCCATTTCTAAGGATAAAAAAACATAGGTGGTGGTTTTGCCGTCAAGATTGTTTGTGTGTTTGTGTGTTTTGTTTCGCTTAACAAACGAATGTTGAAATTAAGGTGGTAACGTTTGCGGTTCTAAGGAAGTCCCGTTTTTTTCACGGAATCTGCCATTTACTGGTATTGCCCATTTTTACAGTTCTACGAATATTTTTCCCTGGTGATTTGTTTGCTATATCCCAAAAACATTACCAACTAGCATGCATGCATGGTTGCACATTTTTATTTGTTGTCTTAGGAGCTACGGCAAGGCAAAAGGTACATGAGCAGGAAGGCGTGAGTGCAGTTTTTGTTGCATCTTTTGTTTTTAGGTATTTTTTTCACAATACTGAGGAATCACAAGAGTTGCGACCGATGTATTAGGTATATGTATGCAAATCATTAACAACCACATCGTGATTTAACCAATCGGTGTGCTGTGCTGTCTGACGTCATTGTGCCCAAATTTGGAGAGGAATGTTTACTAAATGACGTAGTTCTGCCGTCAAAGCCGAAACGAACTGTCCTGGGCATCTTGTCAGGTGCTGCCCTCCGGACGTTGGTGTATGGGTCTACTTCTTATTGCTGGCCGACTTGAACTTACTACGTCGCACAACATGCAGAACTTTGCAGAGGTGTTGATCAGATTGATCAGGTCAATGGACCAGATTACTGCGGGGGTTTCCATTATTGGTGATATAATTCCGGTACATGATCAATTCTCTGTCCTGTCGAGTTCGGTTCCTCATGCATGAAATAGTCGATGGCTCATACTGTTTTTAAAACTGGATGCTCATCTGATCCTCGCAACTATAGATAAATGTATAGGTATCATATCAGCAATTTCCAAAGCGTAAGAGCAATTGGTCCAGTAACAACTATACCGCTGCCAGTCCCGTTCTAGCATGGTTGCTACTTGGTTCATTTAATGGAAGCTGCCGCCTGCATAAAAAGCACAAGCATAAAACCATGCAGGTCTGCAGTTGCGTCAGACTCGAGCCGATGACGTCACCCCGGCCCTGGACAAACGCTCTGGCCTTACTGGCTTCGACCGCGCGGTAGCTTTTCCGTTTTCTGTTCACCTTTATCCAGACCTGTCATCGCGTACCGCCCCGAGGACGACTCAGACCATGTGCCTGCTGACGAGCAATGTGCACCGTGCACCACAGTGTATGCCTATCGCGACACTAACGATTATTGTGCAGCCATGCTTCCGCTGGGTCCGGGCGCCGGCGGCCCGCGGCCCGCTGACCCGGCCGGCCTGCGCGGCTGGCTCGGTGACCACATTCCGCCTGGGGCGGTGGTTGGACTGCGCCGTCTGACATGCATGCCTGTCGGGAGGAACCGAATACGGTCGCGAGTGAGAGCTCAGTGTATGCGGTGCGGACGCGGTGGCAGGCGATGCAACAAACGATAGCCACTGTCTCGATTGTGTAGTGCCGTCTGGCTAGCACTGTCGCTGCTGGTACTCTGTCAAGGAGAGCCGGAGTTCCGCTGGATGCCGCAACAGCCAATCTGGTCGTGACGTAGGTGCTGTGCTGGTCAGGTCTGTGACAAATGCAGCCCAATACTCGTAGTATGCCTAAGGGATCGTACCGATCGTACCGATGCAACATGCATCAGATCATGCTAACACGCCAAGACTGGTTGGCGCTGTGGGTCACGCACACTGATGGTGCATTTCACTTATGACCCGCCCAGCAGATGTGTTATGTGATCATTAGCGTCATTTCGTATACGTTTGAAGGTCCTGCTCTCCAACGTCGGTCTGACCATCAGTAATGCGATGTTTGACTGAAGACCCTATTTAGTACCCTTTCCGCCAAAGATTTAATATTTTTCATCCAGCTGAGTGTTGATTTCGAAATCTACATATCAAAATGTCATTCATGTCTGTGTGTGGCGGATGGAGGGGGAGAGTTACGGACCGGTGGACCGTTCAGGCTGAGGTGACCCACTCAGGCCGTCATGACTCTACGAATAACAGCACGATTACTGCACTCTGCGGAGCCACACGTATAGACACAACTATTTTCGAAAAGCACAGGAGACACATAAATGTTTTATTTCGAAGTATTTATGCTCTGTATACAAATCTGTGGTTTCTCAATTTCTGACAGATATATTTTAGGCGCCTTATCTGATCATCAAGGTCAGGTGTCCGAGTTCACTGGGTCATATTGCTGACTCTGCGAACATACAAGGGCTTCGGCACCAGAGAAAAGGGAATAGTTTGACTCAGGCACGCTGTTTTCTTTCTGAGAAGCCGAATTTTTCAGCATTTTCACCCGAGTCAGTACTTTTTTCGACTGCTGCCACTAGAAACTTTCCAACACTTTGTTTGCTTTTAAGACAACATAGAGTCCCTGGGTGTGGATTTGTATTCTTTTGCGGTGGTCATACTCTTCCCTCTCTCTTCCTTCCCCTATGTGGATCTTGGCCCTCCAAAGGTGATTTTTGACCCCAAAATATTTTCTGACAGTTTTAACAAGGGGACCATAATATGTATATTTTTGACAATAATAGCCAAAACAACAGAGATTCTGTCATAATAAAGTGGACTAAATCCGGTGAGTAATCCAAATTGGGGGATGTTAGCTTGTCAGGTTCTGTTCCCCTCCCTCAGTCACTCACACAAAACGGCACTCCTGACGACGTCATCATGACGAACGCTGGCAATATCCAGGGCGTCGATTCGTCGTCACGTATTACTCGTTTGTGGCGATGGGGGCATGGTCCGCCGCCACCCCGACCGGCGCCACTCAGTACCAACCACCCCTGATCGGATTCGACGTATACACGGCGGGCAGCCGCCGTGTATACGTAACCGTGACCAACCATGAACACGTGCTCCGGTCCGGCTGGACGGAAAGTGTGCGGAGGCCGCTATCGGTACGATCCAGACGGCCGACCAGTCCCAACTATCGCTGCCATCCTGATGGCTGTAGTCATCATTGTGCAGCCGTGCAAAGAGATTGCACTGTTGGTCGGCGGAGGCGGAGAATTCTCTGCAGCTGCATCCCAAGCCAGGCTGGGACCGTGAGAACAGTGACTTTTTGTCGCCGAGACTGGACTTTTTCGGGGCGAATCTAAATTTCTCCCCGAGCTTTTATGGCTTTGCCCATGAATGCCGTTCTAAGCAGACTTGCGCTTTGATTCCGAGGTATCCCCTTTCACCACGTCACCCGGTGTTTGACCTTCATACAGGGTAGCCCGGCAGACAACAACGGATGCAGGGAGGAAAGACAGGTTTGCGACCAGAACTTTCTCATCTGCTGTTCAGGCGGCCGTTTTCAAGGGCACTGTGATTAGGTTTCAAAATGTCCGGTAAATGCCGTTAAGAATATCATCGAAAACGGCTTCTAGAACTGGCCATCAGAGGACTAACATATCGTTAACTTTCCTCCCTGTATCCGCCCTTGCTGAAAGGACTGACTTGCCAAGGTTCGGAGACGGATGGTGATACTAAGGGGGATAACTCGCAAATAGAGCTCAAAACTAATTCCAAGAAGTCATGCAAGTGTACAGCATAAGTATTTACGGAGTTTTCTGCAAGACGCTTGTTAGAAATATCACATAAACGTTATGCTTGACATTGAGAGACCACTGGACTACGTTGCCTCCACGACTCAGACCGTGCACTAAAATGTGCATAATTTTGTGTGTGAATAACTTTGCATCACTTATTTAGCACGCGCGTCGGAGTAGGCCCGAAAATGACGCGAACCGGTGTGATGGGGACAACTTTGTCCCCCCTTTATTACTCCAAAACATATCACCGGTTTCAATGAAATTTTACTGGAGGATAGCTTTGTTAAGAGCTTTCTATGGCAACAACTTTGTACCCGTAGATTGGTAGTTTCAAGGTTGAACTAGAAAACAATGTATGAAAAAGGGTTTTTGACATACTGAGTCGTTAAAAAAACAACATGCTTGGCATGTTACAACTCAAAAAACGTGACGAAATATGACATTATGAGACTTCACTAGACGCCTCAAGTGCTTAGCAATAAGAATAAGTGTTAACATATGTGTTTTAGGTTCCACGGAATGCACCGAAAAGTAAAGAAACGCAAAAGTTCTCTTCCGTAAGCTTGTTTGTCGCTGGCGCCTAAGCATGTAGCCGACTGTTTCACATTTTTTTTTGCGCTCACAAATAAACTACCGAAGTAAAAGCACTCGTCAATGATGAGAATGATGCAGAGATCTTTCTCCGTTAATTGAAATCATGGCGTTATGACGCCATCAGTTCAACTATCTCCCGAGACGTTCCTCGCAAACCTAAGTTTTTCTCCGGCTTTGCGCGTATTATGGGCGAGTATGGCTTGTGATGGACGTTGCAAGCTTGTTTCCGATACAAATGTTTGCTTTACAAAGTTATTTATTGTTACAGAGGTTAACAGAGGTCAGTGGCGTTACATGATCAAGAGCTGTCATTGTGTCTAATATTGCATTATGGGCTAATTCTACGCGTTGTTTTTTTTAAATTCGTTGAACATTTTTATTTTGGAAAGCTATGTATTTGCGCGTTTAACCATATTCTTGTCAAATAAGTGAGCAAAAAGGTTCGGTCGTAACCTCGTCTGCGGCCGGGGGACGAAACAGAAGGCATGAAGTAGAGGTTGGTAATGCCAAATTATTGCCCTAAACGCAGCCGGTTGACTGCAACGAGATTCTTGGTTGTGTTTTACATCCCGATGCGATCAAAACACGTTCAACTAGGCTGTTTAGAGAATCACGTGCCCGGCAGCCAATCGCTTGGCTGTGTTTAGCTACAGCAAAGCCGACGCGCCGTCACTGCTGGGCGATCGACGCTGAAGAACTGCTGGTCTGCTAATTGTCCGCTGGAAGACCATATCTCCGTAACGTTTCGAGGTATCTATCTCAGGTTTGGGACACATTGTTAGAACACATGTTTGCATCATTTGTCTTTTTGTTTTCGAGTATTTTAAAGGCGTTCGAGGAAAATGCCAAAAACTTTTTAAAAATGTTTTCATGTTTATTCGTCTGTAAAATAACGTGACTCAGCATCGCGTTAATTTTAACGTTAACACAGGCTACACTAGAGTAATGCCGTTCATTTGCTACCAGTAGCTTTGTTCTACGATTTTTAATAATTTGTATACACTGGTGATGCTGATTCTGCTGGTCTGCTAACTGGTCTTGGAAAGACCGTGTGTCAAGTAGTTTTAAGATATCGATTTGAACTTTGGTGCACATAGTCATAACACTGGTCTGTATAACATACCTACCTGTTTTCGGAAAATTTGGAAAATTTTCTCAAACATGTAAAAAAGAATTTGGTAATGTTTTTCACAGCCATTCATCTGTAAATTGACGTGACCCAAGGTCAGGTCAATTTTGGCCTGAACGTAGATTACGCTAGCGTACTGCGATCATTTGGGATTTGAAAACTGTCAGTAATTCTATATAGTTCTATTGTACGATTTAAAGCAATTTTGATAAGCATAGATCAGCTGTGGTCAGTTTGTCGTCATCGGAGCAAAACCTTTTTTGACTTTAAAGTCCTGCATTTCTACTTTGCATCTCTAAAGGATTTGCAGCCGATTTCAAAGATCCGTATTGTGTCCAATGCGTTGTTGAATTAACAAAAAATGTCGAAAAGCCTGGCGGATCTGCAGTTACGTTGTTTTGTACGTGTAGTAACAAAAGGGCCTGAGTCCCAATCTGGGTCAGATTGACGCCTAATCGCACGTTTAAGTGTGACTCTAACATCTTGTTTATTCCGGGTGCGAGTCCAGGACAGGGACGAAAAGGCGTGAGTATGGGCCCGGGACCAGGGTCGCTGGGCAGGTCAGCAAAGACCAGTTTTAAAAGTATCAGGGGAAACTAAATTAGCCAAACATTATTTCAAAATATACCTCCAAATTTTAAGGGAAACGTAGCATAGGCCACACTCATGATGCGTGACACGAGTAACCTTTCTGATTTTGTTCAAGTGTCCGCAAAGTTTCAGAACGTCGACACTTTTTCCGTTGAGAAGCAATCCCAGAAGAAACCAGAAAAATCCATTTTGGGCCGCAGCGGATAACGGTCAAGTTCGGGCCTGTTTTCATGGAGGAAAAAATATTGTAGTGCGATGTAGTGATAATTCGGTACTCGTGGCAGAGTCAATTTAGTGGTGAATTCCACCTAGACATGGAGGTCAATTAATGTTCGTTCCTGGAAGTTGTGCCCGTGGCCACATCATCGGCCGACAAAGAACAAAATCTGTGTTGACTACAGTTAGCTGCTGCATCCTTTTGCTTTCTGGGTCAACACTCAAATTTGTGTTATTCTACTATGTAACCGTAGGGTTCTAGAATCATATCCGGCTGATGGGACATTTCGCCTTTTTGCAACAAACAACGCGATCTTTTTTTTTGGGGGGGGGGGGCAATGACAGTGGTGGTCGAGTTCGTTGTTCAAGAGCGCAGTACTTTATCAATCTTGCTCACACGCGGCAAAATGTTCACAAGTACGCCTCGTGCCATCTCTGGGACATATTTTGAAACTGAGTGTCAGGAGCTTGATACAGGACACATGATGTCGCCAGTGTCTGTCGCAAACCATTTGCAGGATTTGTCTCAGGGTGTACAGTGGGGACCCCTAACTAAAGCTTTCACGCAATCGACGATGCATCTGCATATTATACTCAACCCCATTCATGGCGGCCGGTGGGTAGCCTGGGCCCAGCACCGAATGCGGAGCCACGCAGCCCCTAAAGTACCTCCGTGTGGGTACGGCGGCATCCCGAACTCGTTCTTGGTGACAAAGAAGCCGGCTGCTGTGCCGCTGACAGCATGACAGACACTGAAAAAACAAACAGGTCGCTTAGAGACGATTTGTATGCCCAGGTGATGTATTCTTGTACTTCATCTTTAAGCACATCTTAACCCTAATCAGGAGCCAAATCCAAACTCTTTATTTTATCGCGCTGAACTTTGGAGGCGTTTCCTTGGTATTTGTGCGCACATTTGAGCACATTTCAACCATTTGAATTTAGCAAAAGCTGCTCCAGGAGAGGCGTCTGAAGAGCATGTCAAACTATTTTCTATCCGCTTCGGATGTGTGTTAACTTGTTTAGTGATCCGTGGTGTAGATCAGACGATTTCAGCCAATTTCAGCCAATTTTGATTGAAACGCATGAAATTCACGATACTTCACTTTACGTATCTTCCACTAAGCAAATCTGGCCAAAAAATCTGGACGCTGTCAAGTGCAGATGAAGGGAAACATCATGGGCGGTAATGCAAGGTCGCCTGGTAAGTGGACCCTATACGCCGAAGATAACACTTCGTTTGGTAGCAAAAAAACTTTAATACGCCGTAGCATTGACAGAAAGCGCACATGTTGTAGGGGGAACTTAACCTGCAACCGCCTTGGGGGTTGTGATTTTTTGCCTATTGCGTCCGAATTGTGCATGATTAGACTGGAAGACTTTCAGTGCATGTCTGACGACCAGTCTGACACATCATGATAGCGCAGAAACAAAATAGTACCAACAGGTACTATTGATCGGGTGATCTGCGCCTGCAAGCGTTGGCCGGCTCGCGTAATCTTTTGTTCGGTAGCTTAGTCATGCCTCCGGGAAAAAAACACTGCAAAGTGCAGGTCATCTTGTGGAAGATAGAACAGGCAATCCAGTGCTGTAAATACGTTGTCACATTATACCAAACTCAGTGACACAAATTTAATAACGGCATAAGTATGACAAAAATTTTCAAGATTATTTGGCAAATTAAATCCAACGGAAACATTGTTGTTACATTATGCATTTTCAGGTACCACACCCTTAGTAACCTGAACAAGGCTTTGGTGCCCATGACCCCATTTTCGTTTCACGGACCGGGCCCCGGGCATCGCCAGTGGGGTCGACTGCCGCCGGGCGCTGGCGGGCGGCGCCGGCTGAGTGCCGCTACTGTTTGACCTATTTATTGGCAGCGCTTAACGTGAGTATTGTGTCGCGCTATGTGCATGTCACCGCAAACTGAAGCAATATAAGGAGAGAGAGAGAGAGAGAGAGAGAGAGAGAGAGAGGGACAGACAGACAGACAGAGAGGGGGAGAGAGAAAGAGAAAGAGTCGAATTTGAGTTGCAAAGAGGGGCCAGAAGTGCTGTCACATGGTTGTCATACTAAAGTGTCGCACATTTTTCAGTCACACATTCTGACACTTCCGTAACTTGTGGCACTGTAAGTGAACTAGGTCAACATCATGGGTCAAATTTCACATTCTGGGACTAGAAGGACTCGCACGATCGATTGCTGCTGGAATCGCTTACATCGGGCGCTTAGTTTCTGAAATATGAGAGGCCGATTCTTGTCTCCCTCCCCGATGGTTGCGGGTGGCGGATTGGCGTCAAGCGGTGGCGGCTTACGAGGTCCACTGGAGGAGCCATGTGCAAAAATGTAACAGATTCCTACTTCGATCCACTCTGAGCTCTCGCAGAGGTGGGCCTCTGAGCTCGACACGTTCCTTCTGCACGCCGTCACCTTCCGATCGGGGTCGCCGGTGACGCAGTGTGGTGCAGGGACGCCGGGAGTAGGTCGCTCGCCTCCCTGCTGAATGCTGCCACTTGTCTGGTCCTTGATCCTCCCGTTATTTTGTTCGGGCCCGCCTGCATTTCTGTTTTGGGGATAACGAATGAAACAGAAAACTCGTCGAAGAATGGTACGATCAAGATAAAATACGAAAACGAAATATTTCATATGTTTTTTATCTTAGGCACGGTTTTGAATGTCCGGATCTTATATGTGACACATACAACCAGTAACACGTCTTGAATTCATGAGGGACGCATGAGGAAACAAGACAGTCTTGGTTTGCTGATGGCATCATTACCTACATATTCTTCGTGCATTTCGCGGTACTGCATTATATTCATCGATTGATATATTTCAGTATCTTGCATCCGAAGAATCCAGTGTTTAACCGTCACAAGCGCCCGTGATGCTGTTCGCTGCCAGGCTGTTCAGAAACACCCGTAAAAAATATGTCTAGGCGCGAAAATCTTACTCCCACAATAGTCATGTGAAAAAGAGCTTAGAATGTAACATGATCAAGATATCTTCTTGTGAAAATTTCATGACTTGGTACTCATTGGTTGAGAAGTTATTAAACTTCAGAAAACATTATGGCCGGGCCGGGCAGGGCCCTCAATTTCATTTTCTCTTCT
Source organism: Capitulum mitella (assembly GCA_030062745.1). Taxonomy (NCBI): domain Eukaryota; kingdom Metazoa; phylum Arthropoda; class Thecostraca; order Pollicipedomorpha; family Pollicipedidae; genus Capitulum; species Capitulum mitella. The sequence continues at coordinate 22,655,721 of CP099839.1, forward strand.
AATTGACGTGACAATCGGTCTTCGGCTTCAGTCATCATCATGAAATACTATTTGCCGCAATGGGTGGTAAAGTCCGTTCTGTGCAGCAAAAAGTAAATTCGCAACCCGACGCCGTATTAAGAAAGTTCAATACGATTTCACGAAGCAGACAATTGGCACTGCTACTTACTTTGAAGTGCTGTTTTACCGAAACAATCTTAGACTAGGTCTTGATGCAGCGTTCCTGCTATGGCCTTTGCAGAGTGCCACGACCAGAAGTAAGTCATGAGGTCGCTGAATAACGGCACGGTTCAAAGACCGATAGAGGTCTGTTGATGGGGGAGGGGCGACCGTTCTCCGATGCTGTCCGTCGAAACCCAGATGGGCTACACCCGGCTCCGATGAAGCAATGCATGCAGGATGAGGATGACGAAATTTATCCCATACATCGATGCCGATGCTAAGGAGCTTCCTTTGTCACATCGCAGAAGTTACAGTACGTGCGCAACATTATCAAAGCCTTTTTGTGGACTGAGGTCGGTAATTATGGCGTTTTAGAATCAGAAATATCCCCATCGTTGCCACTGAAAAACTGCACACATTATCATGACCCCCACTGGGGGGCGGTTGACCGCTCCCTGAGATTTTTCCTAGATTGCGAGAGGACGAACAAACGCAGCGCCACGAAAATTGGCATACCTTTTGCTTGATCATTTTTACACCTTGTAGCTAATTTTTTACCTCAGGTCAACTAAGGTGTTAAACCTACGCCAAGTCAAATGGACTTATGTCCAAAAAAGTTTAGCGCCCTGTAACTTTTTTGCAAAACGCGATATCACAATAGAACTTTAAAGGGTGAGAGATTTCAATAAATGCAACAAATCTACATTCTCGGATTTTTTGGAAATGTACGGATCACTGACCTCAGGCCAAGCCTGTTTCAACATAAGTCGTCTTTTTTTTTAAAACTGACGGATTTTTTTTTAAACAATTGGAGTGTGGGGAGAGCCAGACATCCAGTTTCCGTCAGTGCACAAAGTTTCAATGACCCCTAACCACTGGCCTGAGTTCAGGTCACGAATAGCTGTTATGAGTTAAAATGCACTGCCATCAAAATCAGCGATGAATGACTCAGATCGGGTTGACAGTGGCAGAACTGGCTCGCACAGTTGCAACTGAGACCAAGAAGCCGGAAAAGTTTCAAAAAATGCATATTTTGGAAATAAACAGACTTTTGCGAAGAAAGCTCGGCCAATTATGTAGATTATTCACTACTGAGTTTTTTTTTTCAAAATTTGAGCATGAGAAATCATCCCAAGAACCAATAGGATCAAGCAACAACACTTGAAATGACATATTTTGCGAAAATAAAAGAACATTGAAATTAGTTTCCGTTAATTTCATACCGCTTTCGTCGGTGGCGCCCGCCGTGCAGCATTGCGAAAATCACCGTGTCTTTAACTCAACGTTTCCGTGTACAATCAATGACGGAAATTAGGCGTGTATCGGCATCTGGGAACTTTTACCTGTCTGCTGGCACCTCTATCTAGACTTAATTAGTTGCAACTTTTGAGATCCAGGCCATTTCTCGGTCTCATTCAGGCGGCTATGAGAAAATATATATAGGGAGTAAATTGCTTACATATTATCCAAAACTGAAAATGAGGCCAGTTGCGGGCTCTACTCGTTACAAGCTTTCCAACGGTGTGCTTATTTTTATCGTGCGACCAACCGTTCATGAGTTAGAGGATGGGCGGTCAACCGCCACCCCCCTCCCTCCAGTCGAGCGTACATGGCGCTGACCTACGGTCGGCCGAGGGTTATGAATGATGAAGAAGTTTCCTGAGCTATTGTTTGTGTTTCCTTTAAGGATATTACACAAAACAGTCTGCCTCCGTGGCTTGATGGATTACATTGTTTGTATAATGTTAGTGTAGGCGACGCCAGAGTCATGAAAAAGGACTGGTCACTTGTTCATCAGGTCAGCTTACGTTTGACCTTAAATGATCCTTCAGTGATCATAGAGTTAGACGTACATTCCGTTTTGTTTGAAAATGTTCCGAATCACATGGTTTGACTCCATTTCCGAAATTCCAGTTCATGGCGGTCGTGATGTAGGGTACGCGCATTGACATTTTAGGTCATAGCTCCGTGACTCGACCTGATATCAATCCGAAATTTGGCACACAGGTAGGGTGTATTTGTCTTAGTCATCTCTATTTCTGGCTTTGCATTTAAACAATAATCGTCAAAGTAATTAACATAAAACCAAATTTTGAATTTTCACCTCGACCTGGTCCATTAATTCACCTAAGATTAACACATTTCTTTTTGTGTGCTTGTCCGGTCATTTACCTATAAATCCATGCAAGGTTTTAAGTTCCGTCCTGAAAACCCTATGTTTGGGGGCCATTTCTCTTTTACCTTCTACAGAGCTAAAAATGGCGCGAGGCATCTCGCAAAAACGTCGTTTGGCTCCGCCTCTGAGCAAAATAAAATTAGGAAAATATGACACGCTAGGTAGAAAAAATAGGTACCAAGAGTGACAAACTAAGTTTCATGAAGCTACGCCAAAAACCCTGGAACTGACAAGCAGAAACCTGAGGGGCCCTCCTGCCAGGAATACAGTTAATGTTTGTTATTTTCTAGCGGACCTCTGACCGATACGAAGCACGTGCTGGGGGACACATTGAATATAATTATCAGATCCGCCTCCTTCAGGTTTCGCCGACTCCTGACGGCCATTTTGCCCTTGTTTCCGTCGCAGGCATATGCGTTGATCGCGGTGAAATGTGGGCTTTTCCCGTTTTGCGTCTGATTCCAAGCCGTCAAGGAAAGAATTTCATGAGCTCCGTCACGTGAGCACCGCTTTGCTATGACTGAACACAAAGTTTCCGAGATCATACCAAAGTCGTGCCAAGATCAGCAACGGGGCTCATGCAAAACAGGGATCAGTTTATGCAGTTTATGCAGTTTATCGGCATCCGTGCATAGGTCTGTTCCCTCGCACGCCTCCCGATCGACTGTTCGCTCGTGTTCCACGGCCGAGTCGACTGCAAACTGGACGCAGGGCGTCGCTCTGACTGTCTGGTGAAATGTTGGCCAGCCGTTCAGTGAACTCGCCGCACGCTACGCCGAACTGCCGACCGGCGTATGATGTAACAGCCGCTCCCCTTGATCCGGTGCCGGTACGGCCAGCTGACGGCGGCCAGGATCAGCGCCAGGGTGCGGCAGCCGGTAGGATGGGGGGAGGCTCAGGCATCGTAAAAAGATGGGAGAGGGACAGAGAGAGAGAGAGAGAGAGAGAGAGAGAGAGAGAGAGAGAGAGAGAGAGAGAGAGAGAGAGAGAGAGAGAGAGAGAGAGAGAGAGAGAGAGAGAGAGAGAGAGAGAGAGAGAGAGAGAGAGAGAGAGAGAGAGAAAGAGAGAGAGAAAGAGAGAGAGAGAGAGAGAGAGAGTCGAATCTGAGCTGGAAGGAGAAACTAGAGGTACTGTCACGCTGTTATCGCACTCAAGCGTCGCACATTTTTTAGTCATAAATTCTGGCATTTCTATGACCTAAGACGTAGGTCAACTAAGGCAACATGATGGGTCTGGTTTCACATTCTGAGACTAGAATGAATGAGAAAGAAAAGACCCGCACGATCGATTGCCGTTAGAATCATTTACATCGGGCTCTTAGTTTCTGAAATACGAGGGGTCGATTTTTGTCTCCCTCCCCGGTGGTTGCGGGTGGCAGATTGACGCCAAGCAATGGCGGTTTACGAGGTCCAATGGAGGAGCCATGTGCAAAAATGTAGCAGGTTCTGATTTCGATGCACTCTGAGCCCTCGCAGAGATGGGCCTCTGAGCCCGACGCGCAGTGTCGCGGCGGGGGGGGCACTTTTGTAACACACAGATGCAGAATACGGGTAATTTATGGTACTGAAACTGAATCTGGTGACAGTTTGCAACTTACTTTCAAACCTAGATGTCACGTGGGGTCGCACGAGGTCAGATGTGTCAAATCTTTGACCTAAAGAGATCAAATAAGATGTCCCGGCTGGCGGGCGGCTCAGCCTGCCGGTCGCCGGCAAGGAAGCCTTATTTGGCCTCTTTATGCAACATAGCTCATCAGAATGAGACTCAGCATGCCGAATTATTTATTTAAGGTGAATGTAGCCGAACTGTATGAATTAACAGTGGAAAACAACAAAACGAAGTCCTTTAAAACATATGACCTCCTTTGATCCCATTTGGCCTCCTTGTTCGAAAATTGCACGAAAATTGTTACCAGGTTATAGCAGCACGAATTACCCTTAATCTGCAAAGCGCATGCCATTCAGTTTCAGTTTCATGCCCACCCGGCTAGCCATCGGCAGCCGAGGATCAAATTACGTCATCGCTTTGTAGTGTCACTTCAGGACGACTTCTAAAATCTGAACGTCGTCCGATGTGGAGTATAATTTCAAACAGCTACTAGAAGTCTCAAGCCAATAAAACCGACGATTCGGAAACGGACGCAGAAAAACCTCAGGTGTGGCGCTTTTTATTCCTTCCCCACTGTGAGGGCTAACAAAGTTTACGTCATTGCTTTCAACCCGACGATCATATGTATGCGATACTCATATACGGCAGATATTTATGAATGAATTAGAACGAGGCTAGAAAAAAATGAAGGGAAACATATGAGAGTAAGGACAATGGTTTTCTTTTTTTAATCCACCAATGAATCTTGCAATAGATTGCAATAGCCGCGGCCACATTGGCTTCATGAACCCACCATTGTTTTCGATAGCGTCTCATGTAAAGTTATGCAAACTAGTCCAGTCAATCAGTGAAAATGGATGGAAAATAACCCAAATATGAATAAACATATTACATAATATCATAATATATTACTACATATTATTATGTAATATAATATTATATGTTACATTACTATACATTGTATGTCATATTACATATGTATGTATATTATGAAACCGCTACTGCAGTGGAGGTAGTGCACGGCCCCAGAAATTGCTTTCGAGTGCCGTTTATCCCCTTTTTCTGAAGTTGCCACTGTACTTTTATGTAACCTTTTTTAACGTGCCGCCAAGGATGCGACACGACCGTGTAGTAGTCAGTTTGACCCTATGCTAGCCAGTTGTCGGCTGACCAGTGCGCCAAACACCAAGCGCCGGGTCGATTTGCGACCGTCTTGCCAGGACGGGGAGACCAACGCTCTACCAACTGAGCTATCGATCACAGTTCGTTCAACTGCATGAAAAGTTAGTTCAGATCCCAAGCTTTCCTACGAGGCCTGTTTCGTCGCAATTGGTCCAGCAGGTGGGCAGATCTCCAATGCGAGGGAAACGAACCGGTCTTCCGCATGGATTTTAAGCGCAATCTACCGCATGTAATTAAGTTTAATATGCTTTACAATAGAAAATGGACGAGGATGACCATAGCTGACGCTAATCTACCTTTCCAGTGAGCGTCAGGTAGGTTCATCGTATTCAAAACGAATTCCTCACCCGTAAATTCAATTAATCCGTGGCTGTGACGCAATAACCACATTTAGCATGCGCAGATAAATCTAAGCCTAGTCGTGCAATGTCGACGGCCAGGTGTTCTACACGGCCACACCCATTTCGCCGCGAGAGAAGCCGATCAATCAAACGCTGCACTACGTCGACTGCCTGTTGTCGTCCGACATCAGGGTGCGGCCCTTACATCCATGCATCCAACATTCTTCATCTATCTCCAGAGCTCACAGACATTTCTCAAATGTTGGCAATGACATCGCTCAAAATCAGATACCATCCCATTCACAGAGTTGTCGGCACAGCATTCGTATTACACTGGCAGCAAAATACCAATGTGCCAACGGTACCAGTGATACTACATACGCATTGGTACTAGAAAGATATCTCCAGATGCTTTCAGCAACGCTGAGCTGTATTTGTCTCACCTTCAGGCAATGGGTATGTAGAAATAATGAGTATGTTCCAGCGCGCTGAACAAAGCGGGCCTCACCAGAAATGCATGGCCGAAATATTCATGTATTTCCACGATCATATTTCGCAAAAAGCCAGCAGCATACTCATATGGGATTACGTAGAAGTAGTAGGCCTCATAACAGCATGTGCATCCGCAATAATTTTAGAAAATTCCGGTCCTCGCTTTTGGTTGAAGGTACATCTCTTCAGCTGCGTCCTAAAAGGCTGCCCAGTCGGCATTAAGACTGGGATGCACTCGAGAGGATCGGGCAAAGCATGGGTGGAGCGCGACCTGAGCAAACATACCACTTGTATCAGTTGGTGCTATGCATGGGCAGAGCCACAACTTGGGCAGAACTGAGCTCACCCGCACCACTCTGTAGCCTTGCGCGTCCTCTCCGCAAATGCTTCATATTCTTGACGCTAGGTGGCCAGGACAATATTTGCTGCAAAAGGCTAAGGGAGGGAGTTTCCGGTCCAGCCATATGTAATCCATTGCCCAGTGCGGTTGAACGGATCGGCCGACGAATAGTGCAAGTGCAAATTCCACAGCTTGCTGAGGCCCAGAATTCACCGCGCCAGTTCCCCGTTTTACGGCCGTAAAACGGACGTAAAAAGGAGCACTCAAAAGTTGAAATTTCAACGACTCTCTGATGGTGGGTGGGAAGTGCGGGGATCCAGTGAAGAATGGATTTGTAACGCATACGGGATAACGTGCGGTAATTTGATTTTGTAGAAACTTTTCGCTGATGACGCCTTTGTAGGCCGAGATAAGCATGGACGTTTAAAACCATTTGTCTTATTTGGTTATTTCTGTGGGATGGAGCTCGCCCTGGCGCTCAGCATCAGCGGTCTGGCAATCCTGAAAGGTTCGCTCGTCTTCACTCGTTATCGCCGTGGCATGCCACTGGGCGTCACGCACGTGACACTTCGCCGTGCGCTCCTCCGGCGCCACGAGGGGTACGTCATAGACTCGCACCCTGGCGTTCCTGTTGGCCAGCTTCTGCGCTCGACGGCTGAGAGCGTCCGCGGACTGGGGCATCATTTGCAAAAACACTGTGCGGGTAGCCCCCGCTTACTGTGAAATGTACAGGTCTCCACGAAAGAAATGGTAGGCATTGGGGTTCTTCTGATAAAGCGCCCATAACCCTGGAGCTTACCATGTTAATGTAATGCAATTTGAGCAACTATTTGCCACGTCGTAGGAGTATCCGTAATAATTTCAAGCCTGTGTTTCATATTTGAATTTGATGTCTAAAAACACGAAAAACCATATTTACGGATACTCCTACGACACGGCAAATAGCTGCTCCAATTGCATTAACCATATTTACGCTCGGTAGGCGGGGACGCTGGGCAGGTTTCTTAGTTCCGCCACTGCGTTAACCTTTTCGGCTCTCAAACTGATAAGATCAGTTGCGTTGTGAATGGGATACTGGGTAAAGGCTATGAGGAGGGAGCGCGTCTTGATCACGTGACATGTTCTGCCAGAGGGTTATGAGGGCGTCGTGGAGACTGACCGGGCCGTGTCCGTCCTTCCAGTCCCTTCCAAACAGGTAGGTTTTCACCAGATTGGATCTGAACATTGAACCCGAGCAGCGACGGCTGGGCGACTTCTGAGCAATGGCGTTGGAAATAACTTTCGCACAAATCAACGGTTCATATTGTGTATAGACGAAGCCTTTATGGTGAATGCCGTTGCCAGTGCAGATTAATGGTAATGACACGATGCTAAACGGACATATACTGCGTTTATTTACATGCGAGCGCTTAACTCGCTCTAATATATTTCTGCATACATACACACATATTACCAAGGCTGGAACTTTGTATCTCTTAGGTGGGAGTGGCATCCCCCAATGTTCAGCTGACCTCCCAATGTTGAGCTCCCCCTCCCCCCAATGCTGGGCTGGGCCACCTCGCAGTGCGGAACTTAGCCCCCAATCTTTTATCAGTTTGCAATGATAAAAACTTAACCGTTGCCGGATGAGGGGGTGGATGCCATCCCCAAGCATTGCTTCCGGGACCACGGCAAAACGGTGCACGACAGCGGCGTGAAATTTGGCATAGCTGACAACACATTCATTGCAAATGTTTCGAAAAAAGAGTGACCCCATCTTGTCTAAGGGCACCAAGTCATGACGTCATGACTGAAAGTTTACAGAGTGATTTTTGCGCTAAATGTCGGTTTTGAACTGTTTTAGGGAAACAGACATGTAAAAACGGCAGATGGCGGGCATGAAATCGGTTCAGAATGGTAGTCCGAATGAGAATGAGAGGAGATCACGCTAGAGTGACCTTTTCAACGTCAAATGAGTTCAGTAACCTTAGATGACCTTTTTTGGCCCTAGAATGTTCCTATGAAAGTTTTTTTGCGGGTCGATTTGACGCCTATTTGGCCCCAAATGTATCATTTTTCACTAAGGGAAATCGATTTGTGGCTCCCAAATATAAAGTTTGACCTGACCTAGGAAGTTACTGGTTGACTTGATGGAGTCGACGCGGTTGCAGTTGGATTCCTTGGGCATACGGCTATCGATTTCTTTTTTGTCTCGAGGCGCTAGCTCAGTTTAGGGCGAAATGGCGAGAGGGATGTTCACCCTGCCCCCATCATCGGTGCGAATCCTTCCCCTCCGGCGAAGGTTAAACGAACCTATGCATTAGTGCTGCAAATGTTGCAGAACATGGATATTGATACCATACCCATATCAGGTGTTTCCAGTGGCGTTAATAATAACATGAAGAGAAAAGAGCAAATTGTAGGTCAGCTATCCGTCCCTGGTCCGATGAGCCCGGGATGACCAGTCGGAGCGTAACTTTTAACCCAACTAGCACGGGTTTCACTCACGTCACCGATGACTCCCATTGGATGGCTTTGCATAAATGCAACTTCTGTTTAACTTGGCTAGGCCTGAACCATTCGTGCATATCACCAGTGATTCATGATATGCATGCCTTTGCATACACATCATTTCAACGAAATGAATGAAACGGGGACCGTGCAGTGCTGTCGTGAGATACCATACAGTGCTCGTATATGGTGTCACCGCAACGGCGCAGGAGTGTATTATAAAGGGCGAAGGGGGCAGGGGCCAAATAATTTTTGTTGGCCGGGGACCGAGGGGAGGAGGTGGTTAAGTTCGACAAAAATGTTTCGTCTGATATAACGTATTTGGTATAGTGTAAAATACTAATCATTCTTTAGAATAGCGACATTGTAAAATGTTCTTGCAGCGGCTTGTTTGAAACAGGACTTGGTCCTGAAAAGGCTTCACGTTGGAAATCTCCGGCCGGAATGCAGTGGAGGGGGTCGAAACTTATCCCCGCCTTCCACCTCATGTTTACCGCGGATCGCCTATTTCCGTATACTTTAAAATCGTATCTAGTGCGTCGTCAAAAACGGAAAAAATGAGATGGATGTTTTTGGAGATATCAGTCAACCGTACAGTCAACCGTACAGTGACAAAACCAGCCGATCGCTCCTCCCCTCCGCCAGCCATGCGTTACCAACGGCGATATTAGATGATATACGACCGATCTGAAGTTGAATGCTGTGTTCTGTTTGCTCGCCATCGTGGACCACCCTTGAAATAAGGATAAGTCTGGTTTTGGCATACTTTCGATCAGCTATGGTAGTCACCCGGGAAGAGGTCACAAAAGCTGCCAAATCGACGGAATTTTGAACATGTGACCCGATCTGACCCAGAAGGTGTTGTCCTAGGGTCGCGAAATTTGGACAAATGTAGTTGCCCATAGCCTTCCACTCACCCTGCAAGTTTTATGTCACTAGCTGTTCTGCGTTGGGGGGTGGGGGAGAGTGGAAGGATCGGTGGAAAATTTCGCGCCTTTGCTCCCCTGCGTGTAATTTTCAGGGGCCTTGCACTGGGCGTGCCAAAAACATAAATACAAGTTGCTTATCAAGTGTAATTACACATAACGTAACACCAAGATAGATGTCGAGTGTGTTCAGCATTCTTAATTACGAGCATTTCACAAGACAGGAGTTTAATATTTTTCACCGCCTGCTAAAAATTAGAGTTCTGTGCCCCCCCCCCCCGACGGAGCCTAAATGCTGTTTAATGACATCTCAGTTGAAGATATCGCTCACTGCCGGTTTAGACCAGTATGGGTTTTATGCCTTGCCCAAGGTTAACATTTTTATTTATAACTGATGGGTTATTTCCAATCGCTTGATATCATCACGTTGTGCAACGCATGTGTTCCCTACAAAGTCTGCATCCCAGTGTTCCCATGGAACCCATGTGCTCAGAAATGAGAAAAGAGAAGAAAGAAACAAAACGGCTATCCAGTGGCACGAACTCGCGAGTCCGCATCACCTATTTCAAGTTAAACGATAATACCACCTCGCCAACCAAGACCGCTGCGCAGAGCGCGGCTGTGTTGGTCAAGTTGCTCGGAATCTAGAGCTACGCCAATGAATGGGAAACTGCTCCTCTCCTCCCTCTTACGGCGCACGAAAAATATCCGCACATTGGTCGTTGTGTTAACAGCTGTCCGATCTACCACGAAAGGAAGCCTCTAAACATGCCCCCGACACAACTGGCCACCTGGCGGCGAAGGGTCGTAACTGGCAGGGACGCAGTCAGCAAGAGGCGGTAAAAGCTCTGGCGAATGAAGCAAAAAATATTATTCTGGAAAATTTAGCGATACTAAAGCAATGCAGATGAGCACATATGTATAGAATTGTCAGGCATTGTCACCTACCATGCTGCGTTCATGTAATGATGCATTACCCATAGTTCGGGAAATACGCTCCATATTGTCCAGGAGCCTTATACCTACCATTACTTTTGTAGAGAACCGTACACACCCTGCGGACCGCCTGCCTCTCACTACTCGGTTAGGTGACCTGCCGTCCAAACGCCTCAGGCCAGGTCACCGCGCCCCACAGAAGTGCGTCCAGAGTGCGTACCAGGAAGACCTCAAAGGTTGATCATCATCAGGACACTGTCTCAGGAGCGACAAGGTCCAAACGTTCGTCATAATGCATTGGCACGTCAGTACAGTCGTCGTACGTCAATACAGTACAGTACAGTACACTACGTCAATACAGTAATACATACGTACTGCTGTCACACTGTCCGTGTGACCATGCCCAGCCCGGACGATGTGTGGGTTGAGCCCATTTTGTAATGAACCCTTCATGGACCGTTGGGAAGGCAAGGCAAATGGTGAAGGCCGCATCGATAGCAATGCATTTTTCAAAATCGGAGGGTGCGTGATTGCCTAGAATTTTGTGAAGCCTTGCGACTTTTCCGTTGTAAGCATAAGAATGTAAAGTAAAACGGAAAGATCATTTCCTTACCGTGCCCTTTTTGTGACGCATTCCTCAGCTGAAATTCATGCACTTTTTTACTTGGTATGACCGGACATGGATCTGACCTTGTACTGACTGAACGGTTCCAGGATCTTTCTAACGCTCTGGGACTGCGAGTGTGCAATAAATCCTCAGTCGTCGGCCCGACCTTCATATGTCCATTCTTTCGTGGGATATTAAATTTACGTAGCTCGTATGTCCCCGGTATGTTTGGAGATAATTTTATGCGTTGCAAACACCGAATAGTACAGTTTTATGCACTAAACCGCGATTCTTATCTTCACTTATCTGCGGGCTTCCTCAGTTGTTCTGGCATGACCTGATACAGGGTAGTGAATATTTACATTCTCTTCGTCGCTCAGTGTGATTTCCATCAACGAATTATATTGACTCGGCTTTTTCATTTGGACTGACTTAGTTTAGCCGAAGGAAACTAAGTAATATTTGAGCCGAAAGGTCTGACCTTATGTGACCTGATATGATTTCACATAATTCTGATAGTTGTTCACATGATCAATGTCCTAATCGCAGGAACATGAGCGACAGTGGAATAAAAAATACGTTTCCAGTAACTCTTGACGTCTCAGTTTTGACGTGAAGCAGTGCTATCTTTTCTTGGTCGTTGAGCTCACTCAACATAGTCTAAGACCTTCAAAATAGCTCAATCATGAAATGTATGTTTAAGCGTTTTCGAAGGAGTGTTTTGGGCTCGCGAAACGTGCCTGAGATATTTCGATTTCATTTAATTCCCAAATGGTTTGGAAGCCATGAAATGGCGCCAATTAGCGTAGCGTTCAGCGTGTGACCACTGAAAATATAGTATGCTTTGAATAGGAAAGTATGCTCATTATTTCCCAAATAAGACGAGCTTTCGATTCTCCTCATTTCCATCCCAGCATTAGTTATTCCGGCGTCATGGTGGGTCCTGACAACTTTCGGAACGGCGAATGACAAGAAAATGTCCATTAATTAGGCAGCGGTTAGCATCAGGTCTTTTTTGCGATTGCATGAATTGTACTTGAATCTGGTATACACCCAGTTTCCGCTCATTTCAATCGTTATTGAGTGTAATAGTGTTCTAGCAGTCAGCACATTGCTGCCAACTTAGTTGGCCTTGACGTGGCTTATGAGTTGTGACATCATTGTGGTGGACAAGTGGGGTAATACTTCTGAGGCATTCGGGTAAAGAAAAAATGAGCACTGTATTTCGTCAGCTACAACCGGAGAAACAACCAAACCTCGTGCAGAAACACTGAGATGCCGCCAGTCCACGACAAAAAAAACCGTCAAGCTGAGCCATCGATGTCACCGTCCACGATTCAGGGACGGAAATGCCCCGGTGCCTTGCGAGCGGAAAACCACCTCGGCGAATGTCGGACTAACGAGTGACAGTCTGACATTGTTACGGCATCATTACACCCATCTCAATGCTTCGCTGGTGCAGAGCTGATATGCTGTTGCATTCATATTAGACAAAAATGGTAAAAGGAGATCCTGCCTCTGACCGCTGCACTTCACGGTCAGAGGCAGTCAGTCACTTCCGTGGATTGTGAATTAATCCGGGGGGCGGATTGGATCGGACCAAAAAACTAGAGCAAGATATGGATTAGGACTGGTCCGGATTTTGGAACTCGCCAGGCCACACGGACTGAACGGATTCAAGATCAAATGGATTTCAACAGATGCTAACTGGACAGGATTTGCAACCAGTCAAGACTTATGTTGAGTTAGTTAAAAGGGAACAAATAAACGTGCTAAGGTATGCCATATTTGTCTACTTATCATGGCATAAGCAAAAACTTGAATACGGATCGGCGTGGATTTTTTAAGCATATGTTTGCTGCTACGGACTGGACCTGGCCGGATTCAGGACTTTGGGAAAGGCGGATTGCGGATGGATTGGATCCTGGACTTCGCGGACCGGATGGGGCCGGATCCTGGAAATTCAGTCCGTGAAGTGCTCTGGCTGGAAGAGTATAAATAAATCGTCAAAACATTATTCCTTACCGGAATTTTGTTTTTCAGTCTATAACAGGTGAGCAGCATTTGCTTTATTATAACAGAAGTGTGTGATGTCATGAGACTGCGCATTTGAGGATGTAATTGACTGCACTTAAAAATGTTGGAGTTTTGGAAGCTCTTTATGTCGTAACCAACGTACTGACACCTCTCCAGAAAGCTTGACGTCATTTTCTAGACATTCTACGGAACCCTTGATGATTTTAGCGCGATGCTGTCCGTGACCACACCTTTATCTGCTTGCTCATGCTCATCAATGAACAACGACCAAACGCCCACCTGAAGTAATCCGTCAGGCTGCAGATTAAAATCAGAGGACAGGTCTTGAAACCGTACACGGAGAACCGCTAACGACTGCAGGCTTATGCCAGTCGAATTTCGCCTCATGATAAAGCAAAGTGCTTCTCTCCCTAATCCTGCCCTATGAATACGAAACTGAAGCCCCACCCACACTCTGGAGAGTGCGGATGTCCTACCCACTCTCTTGTATTGACGTCTGGAGGACTTGGTGATGCCCATCAGTGCCTGGCGGCCTGCCCTCTTGTCTGACTGAATGAGATTCGTTCGCATTTTGAGAAGGCCGAGTCTGCAGGGGCTCCCGCTACGCGAGACTGAAGCGCTGGCCAGGCTCCAGGCCAGCAAGGTGTTGCCGGACTACAGAGCGGTCACTCCTCGGCGGCTGCTGTAGCACAGACAGCGACTGAGGTCGTCGCCGGCTCGACACAGTGGTGCTGTTGCGATGCCATAGTCAGAGGATGACCAGCCATGCACTACGCAAATTATAACGCGTATATTATTCGCCTCTCTCTCTCTCTCTCTCTCGTTCCCTCCACCCCCTCTCCCCCCCTCTCTCTCTCATCTTTTTACGATTGCCTGAGCCTCCCACAGATCCTACCGGCTGCCGCATCCTGGCGCTGATCCTGGCCGCCGTCAGCTGGCCGTACCGGCACCGGATCAAGGGGAGCGGCTGTTACATCATGCGCCGATCGGCAGTTCGGCGTAGCGTGCGGCGAGTTCACTGAACGGCTGGCCAACATTTCACCAGACAGTCAGAGCGACGCCCTGCGTCCAGTTTGCAGTCGGCTCGGCCGTGGAACACGAGCGAACAGTCGATCGGGAGGCGTGCGAGGGAACAGACTTATGCTCGGATGCCGATGAACGGCAAGTAGTCGCTGTTCTGCATTGACCCCTTTGTTGATCTAGGCGCGGTTTTGGCGCCATTTCGGAAACTCTGTGTCCAGCCAGAACAAAGCGGTGCCCGCGTGCTGGAGCTCATGACTCTTCCCTGGTCGGCTTGAAATCCGACGCAAAGCGGAAATAGCCCGCATTCCACCGCAATCCACACACATGCCTGCAAGGGAAACTAGGTTCCTGCTACCAAGAGCAAAATGGCCGTCAGGAGCCGACGGAACTTGAAGGAGGTAGATCTGGTGATCAAATGTTTTGTCCCCAGCACATGCATCGTTTCGGTCAAAGGTCCGATGTGCAATACTAACACTGCAGGAAGTAGAGATGAAGAAAATTTTCGGCTGTCTCTTCGCTGGTATCAATTACCACTTAAAAACGAAGTGTATGAATTTTGCCCATAATTCTAACAGGCAGGAGTCAGATGACAAGGGCTTATCTGGATATAGTTTCAGTTCCCAGTTCAGAGCGAACAAGGCCGTAAAAACACCACTGATCCACAACTGGCTTTCAAAACCAACCGACAATGATAAGAAACGTCAGAACTTGACTTAGATGTAAACAAACTTATTATGAATTTAAAGCTCAAATTGTGCTTGCAAAAGCCTGATGATAACTTAAGTCCTTTAATATATGTTGTTTATCATATTTGAAGAACATTATATGTGTTTATTTTTATTCTTTATAAATGTAGCTCGGACGCGTTGAAGTGGGTGACATTGGAATGAGGGCCCACGAACCTAAGCCAGATTTAATGGTTGCTGAATCCTGATCCCGTCACCCACCTGTGCCCAAATTCGGGTAATTGTACCCCAGGTACCGAACCGCAGGACGCTGGAGGATCTTTATCGTATGACGTAACTCCACGACATGGCGGTCTCGAGGCTTGCTTGCGGTCTTAGGCCAAATACAAATCCTCGTCCATGGGGCTCGAGCCAAGTGCCTGACACGCACCGGACTCTGTTGTCCGGTTCCTTATCCGTCAGGCCACGGAGGCAGATTATTAATATTTTTACCGCCAGTACAAACAACATCTCGGAAATCCTCTTTATCTTTCATAATGTATGCAGCTTTTCAGCGGCAACGATAAGGATATTTCTGATTTCAAATCTCCATAATTACCGACCTCAGTCCACAGAAAAACATTGCCATCCCACTGATGCAACGTACTCGCACTCGTGCGGCGACCTATACAATGTCACAAGGGAGGCTTCTTAGCACCGGCATCGATGCATGGGATAAATTTCATCAGCCTCATCCTGTATGCATTGCTTCATCAGAACCGGGTGTAGCCCACCTAGGTTTCGGTGGACAGCATCGGAGAGCGGTCGCTCCCTCCATCAGCAGACCTCTATCGGTCTTTGAACCGTGCCTTTATTCAGCGACTTCATGACTTACTTCTGGTCGTGGCAAATTGCAAACGCCCTAGCAGGAACGCTGCAGCAAGATCTACTCCTTAATGGTTTTATATACATATAGGATATGCATATATAGGTTTTTATATCATATATATATATTATATTTTATGCATTTTATATTTATCTATTATATATATATATATATATATATATATATATATATATATAGAGAGAGAGAGAGAGAGAGAGAGAGAGTAAATAAATATGAAATACATAAAATATAAAACATATACAATATAAAATATAAATATATATAATGCATAATATATATATATATATATATATATATATATATACGTCTTGAAGCATCGTTCTTGCTATATAAAACCTATATATATATACAGGTTTTATATAGCAGGAACGCTGCTTCAAGACCCACTTCTAAATGGTTTGGACAAAACACCCGTTCATCCTAACGGGCAGTACCAAATGTCATTTTCATCAGTTCATAAAGAGTTTTTTTTTTAAGATGGCGTCGAGTTGCGAATTTGCTTTTCGATGCGGAGAAGTAGCCGTACCATCCGTGTGGTAAAAAAAAAACTATTTAATGATGATGAGTGAAGCCGGCGGCCGAATATCTTACCTTAGCTAGCAGAAAACAACAAACTGAGGGTCGTGCCCGACCTGGCCATGATGCTTTCTTAATAACTTCGCAACCAATGGGTATCAAATCATGAAATTTTCGCTAGAAGAAAGCTCAGTTTTTTTAAATGTTATGTATTGTGTATTTGATTGTATTTGTATTTGACTGTATTTGATTGCGTTTATTATTTATTATTATGCACTGCGTTAGCTTTTAAGCCCTTTTTCAGTTGACTTCGCGGAAATAATATTTTCTTTTCTAAGCCTATTTTTCTACGGATGTTTTTGAGCAGTTCAGTACTGGCAGCACGGGCGCTTGTCAGGCACGTAGCTAAGGGTGACCAAGTGGGCCATGCCTCGCCCGAACCAAGCGGTCTATACTAGATATTTAGCGATTTCGCAGGAATACGAAATGGTGGTTGTATATATGATGCAGAATTACATGTTTTTTTCCTGTGCTTTTAATATGAGGTCAGTTATATAAAACTGCTGTTATATACCAGCGGCATATGACAAAATTTGACATTTACCTCCCTCACTCCCTGGGGAAAATCCTGACTACGTACTTAGCGCTTGCGACGGTTAAGCGCTGCATTCTTCGGATGCAAAATACTGAAATAGATAAATCGATAAATATCCTTCTGTTTTGCGAAATGCTTGAAGGATTTGTAGGTAATGATGCCAGCAGCAACCAAAAAGGTTCGGGACGTCATGCGCCCCTTATGTATTCAAAACCTCTTACTGGTTGCATGATGCCATACGTAAAAACCGGACCTTCAAACCCGTGCCTAAGGCAAAACGCATTGAATATTTCGGCCTCGTACTGGGTCTCGATCATGCTATTCTTCGACGAGTTTTCCGTTTCACTCGTTATCCCCAAAACAGCAATGCTGCTGGGCGGATTCGAACAAGATAACGGGAGGATCAAGGGCCAGACTAGTGGCAGCATTCAGCAGGGAGGCGAACGACCGACTGCCGGCGTCCCTGCACCACACTGCGTCACCGGCGGCCCCGATCGGAAGATGGCGGCGTGCAGCGGGACGGGGCCAGTAAATCGCAGGCTGCTGGGTACAGGTGTGGCCGGCCAGGTGCCTCCGGTAACAGGATTACGGCCGTAAATCGTCAGCTCCACCGGCGAGCGATAGCGTCCCCGGCGCAATTCAGTCGGCTCCGGCGCGACAGCGACACGGGCCGGCGCCAGAGTTAGCTGTCTGAGCCGATCGCCGGCAGACGCAGCGGGAGGGGCTCGGTCCGCGCCGCGCCCGCGGCAGCCGGCGGCGCTCAAGATCTTGCGAGCTCTCGGAGGACAGGGTCGGGGCGGTAGGTTCCATAACAAAGCTGGGGAGCGGCACGAGGGGGCATCGGTATCAGTACTGGTACCATCCGGCATCGTTACCACCTGGGTGCCCCGGTTCGTCATGGCGTTCAGGAAGGGGCCGCTATTATCAGGGCCATAGTTGGTCTGTCCGCATCACCTCCAGTCAGTGAAGCTGTGGCGCCCAGTCTATGGAAACAGCACCGCCCACCTGGAGGTGCCGGGCAATCTGACCCTGGAACTTTGTGATGGATCACGATAACCGCAGCGTGGGCGAAAATAAGGGCGTCACTAGTGGGAGATGGCAGAAGTGCAGCCCCATAGGGTCGTTTTGGCCACCGGGGATATTTTTGTTCGTGAAATTCCACTGCCAATTGCATCTTGCACCCCTCTGCGAACAATTTGTCATCTCTCCTTCCCTTGCGACCTTGACAGCCCTGCCCGACGCGAACTTCTATAAGCAGGGCCCCTGGACGAGAGCCTCATAGTGCGTCGTAGCCGATGTGAATACACACTTGGGTCGACGGCGTGGGGCACTCCGACAATACGGGCCAAGGCTCAGCCCATGTATGGAGGCGCACTCTCTGGTGACAGGAGAGTCGTGATGTCATTGAGGAAATGACAAGCTCTCGGCCGTGTACAATCGTGCGGGCTCTGCTCCATCGCGGAAGACCATGGCTGAGTGCGGCCTGACAGTCGTGTGTTTCCGCAATCTAGCATGCAAATGCAGCGAGATGTCACGGTCAGATGTATTCGAAATGCACTGATCAAAGCTCCTGAATGACCAAGTCCATCTACCATGACCGAAGATCGGGAGACGAGAAGGCTTCTGTTGTCTTCGATCGAAGTGGAAAGGATGCCAAATGACCAATGGGATGACCATTACAATCTTCTTTATTTCCCTTCGTCACATTTCTTTCTTATCAGAATCCGTGAATAATAAAA
Source organism: Capitulum mitella (assembly GCA_030062745.1). Lineage (NCBI taxonomy): Eukaryota > Metazoa > Arthropoda > Thecostraca > Pollicipedomorpha > Pollicipedidae > Capitulum > Capitulum mitella. The sequence continues at coordinate 22,674,463 of CP099839.1, forward strand.
CACGCAGAAACATGGTCAGTATAAACCTTTATCAATGACAAGAGTTGATGAAACCCTGCGAGAGTTCAAGACATCCTTATGCGGGATAATTATTCAGAGCCGTGATGTGCGCGCATGAAACAGAATCTAATATCGCTGATTCAAACATCCGGATAAGAACACAATCGGATTTAGGATACTGTGGTGCAGCAATCCGTTTGAGAACTGAAACTAAAAAGGACTCAGTGAACCTTTTTTCCTAAATAAGGTCAGTATCTTCATGACTGCTCTTAGAAGCGCACGAAAATCTGTCATGATGTCTAGGAAACAAAGACTCCGAAGGTACGTCAACACCTATCAGCGGTATCCGGATGAAACAAGAATGAATGAGGGAGAATAAAGGACGACTGAGTAAGTGCTGGTGAGGTGGAGGGACTACAGGGGATGGGACGACTACTCGATACCCCAGGGGGTGCATGAAGAGAAACAGATTGATAATAATAGTCGAAATGTCTTTTCCAAATGCCTTTTCGCCAAATAAAATGAGGCGAATGATTCTTTGGCGAACATCATTTCATCAGCATCACAAAACTTTGAATGCGAAATGGCGAATAGCGAACTGTTTGGATTTCTCGAAATGTTAAATTTCCTAATGCAATTCAGCGAATGCCAAAAAGTCGAATGTCTTTTTGCAGACCGTCACTAAGTCGAATGCCAGGTGCCGAAAGGAGAAATAACCGAAACTTCTATGCCCAGATATACGTATTTGTTCGCCGACAAACACCAAGTACCAATGAATACACTTCCATAAAAATGAAGGGAGAAGGGGAGGGAGGAGAGAAGGAATGACATATGAATGAAAACATGCCAAATTCAAACTAAGGCCAAGCCTTGAAGGGAACAGTGACTCCCCAACCTCCGAGGTGGTAGCCGGCGGGTCGCTAGCCCACTAGGTAGCCACCCGGTGGGTGCCAATGCGACCACACCTCACGGCACAAAAGACTCCCCCATCAAGAACTGAATTAACAATGGACTCCGCAGATACCGGAACCGGCACACGGCAGCGGAAACTGTAGACCAGCTCTTGCAGCAGCAGATATTCGCTGGACCCGAGCTCTCTGCCGGTCTCCGCCGCTCGGCCCTCCACGAGCCGGCCCAGAAAGTGGGCCAGGAAGTTAAATATTTGCCAAACGCTGTTAGACAAATGTTGTTTTGGAGACCAGTCGAAATTATGAATGGATCGAATGCTAACGTATCACAAGGTCAGTGCAGTGACCTGTCGAGCTGTCGAATGTCGGTGTGTGTAAAAGAACAATTTTCAGGTGTTATTTTTATTTTTTTATTATTTGTTTTGAAATGCCGGTTATTTAGAGCGTAATTGGCCTAAAGTTAGTTTATCCTCCCTCTACTAATTCATCTTACCTCCCAGAAGCTTTGCCATTTGGCCGCTTCCGATACTATAAGGGCTGGTATAAACACCCCAGCTATTTCTCAATCGGAAAAGACAGAGAAGCAAACCAAAAACAAGGATGTAGTTTGATTGCTTTTTGGCTACCCAACGATATCCCGTTTCCCCTATTTTTGCGATGAACATCAGCGTCCTCAACTGCTTCATGACGTCTCACAGGCCAAAAAAGGTAAAAAAATGCCAGAGATTTAAGCCCGTGGTTTCCACCTAAGTTAGCCTTGACCCAGCTAAGGAGACGAGTGCGGAAATCCCTGACACTATGGGTTACCACCATGCGCAAAACTGAGTAAGGCTCAGCACTGTAAAATCCTTCAGACGTCTGCTATATTGTGACTTCTGTCGCCAGCAATTTCATCGTAAAGCAATTCATCAAGAAACGTCATCGAGAAAAGGATCGCGCGTCAGCTACCTGTGATATAAGTGATCTCAAATCTTCGGGGAATACGTAAGAAACGCAGCTATTAAAATTTCCTTTTCTACACGTATTGACAACGTAATAAGGACGTTACTGCGACGTTGCACACATGCTGTGGCTTCACTGTGGATATGACCCTGTTTCGTTCCATGCCCCTTGTGTGAAGATGTGTGGTTACGTCCTGCAACGTTTTATGAATGTCGTGGTGATGTTGTGGTACATCGTTACGCCGTTTTCCGTACAGTGCGACGATGTTGTAGAGACGCCACTGCATTTGTAAAGGTTGTGAGGGCGTCGTAAGGACCTCGCTGTGACAGAGCGCGGACGATGTGTAGCCGTCGTAGTGGCGTTGCTACGTCGTGGTATGGACGGCATTCGGACGTCGTAGGCACAAAAGCCAAAGGTACAAAAGCCAACTATTTTTTATCCATTCGAATGCTCTTAAATGGTTTAAAATTCTGCTGCTGAAAATCCGATTATGAAAAACAAAACAAAGGTCAGGTCAAGGTTTAAAGTCAAAGAATATTCCGTAAATAAAACTTGTTTTCTAATCATGTTAGCCAACGAACCGAAACATATGTAAAAAAACATTTCATCCTCCACCATTGCGTCAAGTTTCAGGATAATATTAGGTCATGTTACGGAGAGATAATCAAAAATGTCCTCGCGCGTACCACATTTTTGTTAAGGTCAAACAACGGAACGCCGCCATGTGCTTGCTCCACGCATAATTCAAGGCTAAAATGGTACAAACCAATGTCGGGGATGACCAAACACTTTCTCCTATAGTTCTGATCTCTTCTAGGTCATCGGAGGTCGATGACTGGAGATGAAGTTCATGGACCTTGGTTTGCAATGTTCAGGAAAAACTTATGTCTTAGAGTGCATTTTGACGCTGATTTTGAATTCAGCTACCAGAATTCAGAAGTCAGCTAAATTACCCAGGTATGGTACACGTTGGTGTAACAGGTGTCAAGCAGAAAGGGGTCATATAGGTTTTGTCGTCGGTGTAGCATTACGTGTCATGGCCACTCATTATTTTGGGGAAACGAGAGGAAGCAATAAAGTTTTATTTGCCACGGTTCAGCACTAGATCTGTCGGTAGAGTTGTACGGGACGACAGTAGTTGGCTCTTTCGAGCACATTTTCACAGTTTTCACTTTTACGAGGATGCTTTAGGTTAGTGATCTAGGTTGTCCTCAGATAACCTTGAGGAACCTTTGCGGCCAAAAATTAACTCGTGAGGTATTTTTAGGCGCTTAATCCGAATTCAGTACCAGAATTTATCGTAAGAAACAACAAAACAAGGCATGTGACACTTCGTGAAATCATAATCATATAGCTTAAGTTGATCCGAAGTGGCAATGTAAACATAAATATTGACAGAATCATCCCAAAATATACACCGTCTATTGCATTAGTGTATGCCCTACAAAAATAACTGCAACACTTTCGAACTGAGACCAACGGTTTTCGCGGCACAAGCAAAAGTTTGGCGGGTCACGCCGAATTTAATCTTCTTTGACTTCATTCGACCTTGAATGTCACATTTAGAAACATCATACTGACACACAAGACACTTACTCTAAGTCTGCATCTGTAAATTTGTTGGCGCTAGTCCCGTTAAATTATGTTATCTCAAGGGATCAAATTGATCCCCCACCCGAGTGCGTCATATTTGAGCGGCCATCTGTGCGAGTATTACTACACTACACTGGGCAATGCATCATATGCCAGTCAATCGCGAGTCCCTTAACCAGAGCAGCAAGTCGTTTACTTAAGTTTATGCCTACTAATTGAGTTCCAATTACTGGCTACCATTCGCCAATGATTATGCAGCATTAGTGCCAACAGGCCGTTTGCAATTCTGCGGTCTGGTTTTATAAAATCACTGGGACTGCTGACCTGCCTGCTGAACGGAGAACACTTCCAGGAATATGATTTAACCCGCGCACGACCGTCGGTCGGTTACGATCATGCCATGCCCGACTGGGGGGGGGGGGCAGTTGGCCGCCCCCCTCTAACTCACGAACGGTTGGTCGCACGATAAAAAATAAGCGCACTGTTGAAAAGCTTGTGACGAGTAGAGCTCAAAACTGGGCTCATTTTTTAGTTTTAGATAATATGTAAGCAATTTACGTCCTATATATGTTTTCTTATAGCCGACTGCATGAGACCGAGAAATGGACTGAATCTGAAGGGCTATGACTAATAACGCATAACCTTCGATCCTTCTTCGTTACACCAGTGAGGTGTGGACGACTGCGGGAAAACTGTCATTTATCTTCTCGGCATGAGCTTTCTCGCCAATCTCTGATTTATCTTTGTTTTTTTGTGAGTAAGGGATGTGAGTAAGGAATTGCAGATATGACTATCTTCTGGCCATGTTACATATGCTAGTCTTTGTAGTAGGTTTGGGATGATATGAAATACCAACAAAGTTAAGAGTCTCTTCTGTTACAATGACGTCCATTGGACTTAAACAGCTGCGAGCCCCATAGGCCTATTGTCTTATGGTCGTGGGTTAAAAGGCATAGCATCATTCATTCAGATGTACGAAATAAGATCAGAAAAACACATCTGCCTAGAGCAGAAGTTTGAGAGTTTACACCAACGTTATAATGACGAAAACACGCGCATCAGATTTTCGCTATCGTTTCAGCCACCGATCCGTAAAAAAGACCACGCCCATCGCATCGCTTCAGGCAGACGCCGCACAGGTGTCTGGAAGCCGGTTGCGGGGTGGCTAAACCTCGGCCCATCGCCGTCAGTCACGTCCACTTCTGAAGACGTTGCCGGCCGACACAGGGTCCACGGCGTCATCGATATGCCGACACCGGCTGTTTAACCGGCAGCGTGGTGCCTACATTATTTCGCGTTGGCGGCACTTCTGTGACCATGTTTAGTCTGACGACCTGGTTGCCGCGGCTGCGAAAGAAAAGACACGCAACCGAAAAAGGGACGGACGATGAATTCTCCTTCATTAATCGGCTCTTCGTTGTGGTTCCCAGCGGGTTTTCCAATTACGACGGAGAGAGACGGAATTGCAGGAAAGGGGCGCGGCCCGTTTGACTGCAGCTGGTTCAGCGTCTCGGCGGCTGACGCTCCAGTCACCCCTCCCCCCGACCCGACCCGGACACGGCGGCCGTCGGCAGCGCTTATAAGCCCAGGCCGGCCGCCGCTGGCCACCAGACTCGACCGAGATGGCGACCTGCTCAGCTCTCTGCGCGCTCCTGCTGGCGGCTGGCCTGCTGGTCATGGCCGCAGCCGCCGGCTCCAAACCTGGTGAGGCGCTCTAGTCAGCTTCGACACTGCAGCGGACTGATTAGTATCGACTGGTTCGCCATTATTCGGGGGACTGTGATCTTGCGGCAATGGACATCTGTCTGCCAATGAGAAAGGTCCAGTCCTGTAATGTCTGTCAACGTCGTGCCAAAGATGACCATTTACAGCTTGATTTATCAAGCATTCGGGGAGCTGCTTTGCGGAATGTTTATCCAGTGCCTGTCTAAGGGAAGCACTTGCGCGACAAAACAGAGACAGAAGAACTCACAGAATCCGGATAACCGATATTAAACGGCTGATTCCTAACCTTGTATCAGTCCTGCCTGATGTACCCGCATCGAGTGATTCTGGCTCGCCTGTTGCCCTCAGAGCGGTGGGCGAATCAGTCCTGTCTCATGCACGCCCCGAGTGACTTCAGGTCACCTATTGCCCGCAGCGCGGCTGGTCCGTGGCCAGGAGGAGTGGCCGGAGAGCGCTGGCTGCCCGACCGGCTTCGTGCCGGACCTGCGCCCCAAGGCGCTCAAGCAGCATCGGCCCGGCTTCGTCGTCTGCGCCAAGGGCAACATCCAGAACTGCGTGGATGGCACACACTGGTACCTCCTGGACCGTCGCTTCTGCTTCAAATGCACCTGTATCGGCAACAAGGCCGACTGCATTGACTACGAGTGCCCGCCGCCTAAGCCCCTTTGGTGTGAGTGATGACCGGGTTTGCCGTGGGCGTTGACACGGGAGAGCGGGACACAGTCACCCCTGCCGTCAAAGCAGCTCATGAGAGCTACTTTTACATTTCTACACTACATTTCGTTTCTTATACGGCACGTTTGTTTCTCACACCTTCTGTAAGACGTTTCGTGGACATGCAATGCTGTTTAACTGATGACGTTGACATTGTTTATGACATAATTCATGTTTGCTCGCTACGCCTGCATCAGACAATCACTGCAGCATGGTGGCAATCGTTTCGCACCCAGTCGTCGCCTGTCCCGGTCGCATCAGCGCCGCCCAGCAACGGCTTAACCGGTCCGATTTGCACGTGTTCCAGCCACGCGCAACAGGTACCGCTGCAAGAAGAGGGACGAGAAGGTCTGCCCAGACCCTAGCTGCAAGTTCCTCTCTCGTGACGATCGCTGCGTCTTCTGCGACTGCGGCGGCCGCCGCTTCTACTAGAGCCGAAGCTGCCGAGAGCGGCAGAACGGTGGAGGAGACTATTCGTTTCGCGAGGGGAAAACGGCTGGCCGATCGGGGCGGTGGCATTGTGAGAGGTTCTCTGGAGGGCGGCCATCTTTTTAACTTCTGTGAAATTGTTAAGAGATATTGGCAGGCCAGCGTGGTTGAACTGTTGAATTATTTCTGTGCGGAAATACTGGGCCGGGCTGGATCCCGTTCAACAGAAAACAACTGGATTAGTACAAAATAAGGCGCTTTAATCGAACAGGTGTATGACTTCCTTTTAAGCCTGGTGCTCCATACGTCAGTTACATCGTCCTGACAACGAATTGTTTATTGTTTCGATGTTTCAGCTGGCTGATGAGGTTGTGATTATAATAAAAATGCCTTAGAAAAGCCCCACTGAATATGCGTGTTGCAGTAAAGATCGAAAAAACTGGGAGTCCCGTCCGACTTTATACAAGCGAAGGCAGGCCCGAAAAAGGAAATGCATTCGACAGTGCAGAATCGCGACATCACAGGAGTGACATAGCATGCTACATTTTCTATGATTCATCACGACTATTGAACCACGGGTATGTTTTATCGGCCTGCACAGTATTTCAAATGGCAATAGAAAGTCATGTAGAATATAGATGGCCACGGTGCGGAATATATTGGTTGGCGTCATGCGGCAGAGGGGCGCGGAATATATTGGTTGGCGTCGTGCGACAGAGGGGCGGGGGGCAGCGTGCGCCTGAGTGAGAGGCACGGCCGCCGAGACCGCCAGAAACAGGTGCTCGCGCCTGCGCGGTCGGCTCCCGCGCATGCGTGCGCTGAGATGGGCGTCACGATGATGGCTCCAGCGCAGACTACTCTGTACCGTGGCTTCTCCCGGGTAGGGCTAAAGAGGGTTCGGTCGATTACGATGTGATAACCTTGTGTCAGTGCGTGTGACTGTTCGTGTGTGCCGACGTGTGGAGAATTTGTTTCGATATTTTGCACTTTACGTGTTTGTGCATTCATACGAGGATAGTCATTTACGTTGCACGATTTATGTAATGAGCAACGTAAAGTCGATTTGAATAAATAACTGTAAGAGCGAAAGATCTTTCCCTCCTTCGTGCGGGGTGCCGGGACTGCTCTATTGTGAACGCGTATCCATATCTAAACCGGGTTGCATCTACCGTGTGGCAGGCGGAGCAATAGTTGCACGGCCAAATCCCTTGTGGTGGCCCGACTGATCACCGAGTCGCTGGTAGGGTAAGAAGGCGCCAAAGGCTTACTTTACAGTCACCCTTGCGTCATTTCAACAAAACGTTCGTTTTTCGCTCGATCACTTTTCGTGGCATCACATCTTGCAGATCTGAAGAAGGGCCGAGGCTGTTCGTGGTGTTGTGGCGGATGCTGCGTGGTCCCTAAATGCCACAACAGCTGATGGCTCGATTCCAAGATAAACAAATCATACACAAATTGGAGCACAGTAGTCATCTGCAGCCAAATGCATTTCGCTGGTGGACCAGTATGAGACAAAATGGTTGCTGAATGTAGCAAGCAAATACCTATCAAAAGTCCATTAATTGAGTTTTAGTCATTTAGCAGCGGATGATCATGATCTGAGCTTCTGCCTCTCTGAAGTTCTGTTTATTTTTCATGTATTTATACAAGAAAACATTGGCAAGGCTATTCCAGTTCTCCATCTTGTGCCAGAGCATGACCTGAAATAAAACAGCTTAACTCATCTTGAATGTCTGGTGCGCTACGTATGCTAGACTGATATGTATTGTACCGGACCAAAGACCAAAATGACTCCTGGCCAGGCATCAGAAGCCCTTTCACGTATTTTTTCATGACAGCAATGATGAACAAATATTGTTATACATTTGCGCCAGGTAAGAATAAATGTATCACATCGGCCGTCACGGTAACGACGCATTTTACTAAACAAGCATCTGTTTTTGTAGGGTATACCTGGCCATGACATCACGCACTCATCACATAAACGGCAAGTTAATGTGGTCTTAACCCGGCAACGCCTATCTGTATCTGTATCTGTAACGCGACCGCCTGGGGGTGTCAAAGAGGGCACCCTTTGCTGTCTCAGGATCTAACCGTCGGATCCAAACCGGTATACTACCAATCGAAAGCCTTGAGTCTTGTGACTAAAAACTACCGTGCTAGCCCTGGTCACCTGACTAATGACGTCACAGGCCTCGTAAAACGCACAACATAAAGTCGGAAAAACTGACATCTGTTTGTAGATCATATCATCGGCAATACCGGCCTTAGAGTCTTCAGCTGGGTATTCAACGACAGGTCACAATCTTCTGCATGCCAAAATACTCGGAAATGTCGAGTCAAGGTCAACCTAGGTCAGGCGAAATAATGGTCTTGCATCGATACTTGCAGCCTTTTTGATCCAGGTGTCAAAAAGGACGGAAGTGAAACCTCCTAATGATCAGTTTTGCATTACCTGCTTTGAATCCGGTCAAGGCCAGTCAAGGTCAGGTCAGATAAGGTTGCATTACTTTTCCTGACAAAGAGCATTAATTACTCGCTGTTTCAATTCTGCATCAAGTGCAGAATTGAAATGACGTCTCATGGTAATGGGATTTGCTCTTTCTGCTCTTTATCGGCTCTAGGTTATGCTATATCAGAACAGATAGTCATTTTTATTTTCTCCGACTAGGAAGAATAATTGCTGACTGCTGCAATTATCTTCCACAAACAATATTGTATTTTATTTCGTTTTGACATCTGCCTACGACGTGACCTAACATGACCTCGCTTTGCATTTGATGAACATTGCTAAGAGGCGCATATAGATTATTTATTTGTCTGGCTTGAACGATGGGGAAGATCAGCAGCATATGTGGGTGATGTATATGGGTGATGCTAGCGGCAATCACTTCTATCATCCACAATGCAAATCAGTTCAACTGTCTTTATGCGTGTGACCTAGCATGACCTTGAATGTTGACGCGCCACAGTTGTCTATCCCTCTGGGAACCGTGGCCTATGTAAATCCAAATAATTCAAAAATTATATTTGCGAATATTATAAAAAGAAGCATGTTCGCGATGCCTTCCGAAGAGATGAAAACATGCATACAAGGGTTCATTTACTACGTCATATGTCCATGACCTGACCTACTATGGGAATGGTTCTGATGTAAGAATGTATAAAATTGATTGAACACGTGCTGAAAAATTGGTTGGGCTGACTCTAACGGATGAGAATTTATTCAAGAAAAATCGAGTGGGGTGCCCTATTTGACACAACCGATAAACACAAAAATCGGTTCAGTGGTACGAGCCTGTTATGACGTTGGCACGCAGTTGTTTATTTGCTGTTTATCGAGAACGATGGTCAACAGGCAGTGCCCAATAATAAGCGAAGTCAAGATATGAAACTAATACGCCTGCTAAAAGTAGGTATCAGCAATAATGTACACCAAATCACACAAGGCATGCACTTAAGGCACAATAACTTACACTTCCCTTGACACCAAGCAAACATCACTCTTGGTGTGGTCCTGGAACTATGGTGATGGTGAATTTTTCAACATGAATTTCAAGAGGAAGCGCTAACACTGAAAATATGTACGGAATTGAACTGGCTCGGGACTGGCAAACGTTATACAATTTTGCTAGACGCGGGTTAAATTAGCCGGCTCTGACAGTGCTGACACGAGCAAATAAGGAATGGAACAGTGAAAGGCCGCGGGTGGCACGTGCAGGCACGTGGAGCAGAAAACATCCGAGCAGGCAGGGGGAATCAACAGCGCCCCGGGGAACACTGCGAATGAGTACCAAACCGTAATGCAGACGCCTGTCTCCCAAAAAGGGTATATTGAACATCCGCAGCAGTACCTGATACTCCAGCGGCTGGGCAAAAACATTGGCGGCTGGCGATGTCATCTGAAGTCTGTGCCGGATACATTCTAGTCCCTCCACATGAGGCTGCACCACTCCAAACAACACAGCCGTGTTCCAGGATCGACTGCACGTTTGCGAAATATGTAGCGAAATATGCAAGGTTTCCTTGTTGGATTTTCGACGAGGAAGGCCAGTCTGAAATGATTCTATTAAAATATCAAAAGATGTTTGATTTAGAAATAGCTTGGTGAGTGGGAGCCCAGGCAAGTTTTGTATCCTGCATGACACCCAAATCACGTACCTCGGAAACCCGGTCAAGAATCGATCCATTAATAGAATACCAGTACTAGACGGCGGATCTTTTCAGTCATCGTGAAAGCAAAATATTTGGCCGGATTTAACTGTGATCGCCAGTTCGCCGACCATCTAGTGGGATGATCCAAATCAGACTGCAGCTGATCGCAGTCAAACGTAGCCCTCACTCGGTGATAAGGTTTGATATCATTTGCAAACATGATTAACTCGATGTCACAGCCGTCGGGAGATCGTTAATACATAATGTAAATAAAACAGCTGCCAGTAAAGCCCCTCCGGGACGCTTGATGTCATGTCTCACCACCCCGGTGTTTTGCCGTTCACAACCTTTTGCTGTCTTTCGGACAAACAAAAGACGAAACAGTCATGGCAAGAGTTTTTAAGCTTGGGAACCAACAACTCAAGACTTGCAGAACGAAATGCAGCCGAAAAAACCAGTGTCTATAGGCCGTCTCAGCCAATTTGGTAAGTACCGCACGAACTACGCGGAAGGAAACCATGCTGTATCGCAGACAGAACATGACAAACAACAAAAAAGGAACATTTGATGCATTAGTTCATCGTTTTGTTGCTTATTAAACCTTTTTGGAGTATTCATAAGTATGAAGTGTAAACTTTCGTGGCACTAGATCTTACGCAGCTGAAAAAAGGCTCCAGCCTTTCGTGGCGTTGTGGCGGACGAAGCCCCAAACCATGTCTGGAGATAAAGTGGCCACAGTAGACAGCTGACAGCGCCCCCCCCCCCAACGACCCCGCTAAATGTCGAAACCGAGATTCCCACATTTGAGCCTGGTACCTCTCCACGAAGCAAGCTGAGGTTTGTGTCTAAGTACGTTAATGTGCTAATCCTGAAGGCGAGAATACCTCTCAATATCTGACCATATCTGACAATAACATCTGACTCATCTGCGAATATGGTTTAGAGTGAATGCCCAGCAGCATTTTGCATGATTCCTGAACCCCACATCCGATGATCTAAACGTAGGTTGCCCCTGACTCTGCAGCGAAGGTTCAACGCACCGTGACATAACAGTGCGGGATGGTCCGCATGATCCCCCCCCCCCGTTTTTTTGGCGGCCGGCGGATGACCCGCCCAACATCAGGGGTCGAAATCAGTCGAACCCGTCCCTCAAAGGCGAGGTCTCCTCCTCACCCACGCTAGTGGTCACGATAGCTCAGCATGCAAAACAAGACTGACGGCAGAAAATAGGTGCACGGACATGGCAGACTGCTTTAGAAAATGTACGCGAGCAATACCTTTCCAAACGTCACAGGACGGCAGGCGACGAACTTTCTCAGGCAGCCAGTCCTACCCATACCTGCAGAACTTCGGCACAAAGTTGCACAAACTCATAATTCTGAGAAACCCACAATGAAAATTTAATATGTATTACAACTGTCGAAATGGCTTTCCTTGTGCTCTACACTCAACATGAATCACAAAGCATCTGCCTTTGCGAGTCCGCACTTCAGTTCCTGGGCAACACAGCAGTAATGTCCACACTTCCGAATGCTGAGTCCTCGCTATGAACGAATCTGCACATCACATACTGGGAAGAAATAAAATAGAAAGTGACGGGTCTATCGCGACGAAAGCCATCGAACGTGAATGCATCACAGCAGAGTGCCCACGCCAGGGGCAACCAACCACCCTTCTGCTCCTCCTTCTCACGACACTTAGGTCTCCTGCTTGGGCTTCAGTCCGCGGATCGACAGGTCGTACACCACCTCCTCCACCTTCTTCAGGTCGTACTTGAGCCCGTCGAAGCGCTTGCGGAGGCTGTCGTTCTTGAGATTGAGCAACCGGAAGCCGGCGCTGAGCTCGCTCAGGAAGTGAGCCACCTTGAAGGGGCGCGAGTAGTCGCCGGCCGTCACGCTGTTCACCACGAACCGCGACTGCGGGGCAGGGGGCACCGTCAGGTGCCAGCGCACACAGCGGACAAACCGTTGCACACAAAACGGATGATGTGTTAATCATGCCACTCATTCCGTATTGAAGACGTGGACGAAATAGTTCGCATGAGGTTACAGCTAGAAATAAAGTGGTTTCCTCACTAGTTCTGACGAAAGCATAAGAAGACCTGCCAGGTAGTCTTCCAAATCCAGGATGAATCCTTCTTCCTTGTTCAGAGCCACTGCCAACAGAACGTGGATCAAAACTATCATAATGTCCAGGTGACACTTCTTTGTCCACAACAGGCATGTCAGTCCAGACTGACATCTGAACACCTGCCAGATGAAACATCTCGAGATCAGCCTATTGCCTCCCAGCTACCATCATTACTCCAGCAGACAGCTAATGCTCTACATACAGTCATGACCTGAGCCAGACACCATTATCATTTCAGATGTCTTACCTGTGTTAAATTACGTAGCCTATCACCAGTGCAGAAATGGCATTAAAGAAGGATTCTCATGACATTCTGTTCACACAGGGGACATTCAAGGTCAGAATAAGGCAGCCAACATTCAACCAACCTTCCCATCTGGAAGTGCTCAATGTTCTCCACCACTGCATAGTGCATATTCAGGATACATCATCACTACATGCCACACAAGTCTGCCTTGTTTCATAATGTTGAAGCCACAATGTGATATGAAATGCTTCTAAACTGAAATGGAGAACTGCAAAACCAAGAGCAGCAACAAACCCAGTGTTGAACAACACCCTGTATGATTTAGTGCTGAGGCTCCACACTGACAAACTCTGCTCAGCAAACATTTAATCAGACTCCAATCCATTCCCCAGTCGTCCCTAGGCTCGAGGTCGTACCTCCCATCGTTTCGGCGACGACCTGCTGCGAGGCCAACTCCTCTGACTCCAGGAAGACCAGTATCGCCGTCACAAACGCCATCCGCTGCGTCACGAAGCGCCAGTGGTCGTGGAACCTGGTATCAAACAACAGGCTGGTTACCCTGTCCTGAATTGCAGTAGTGAGGTCAACCATGGTCACTTTTGATGAAATAGTGAACAACCACCATGCAACATCCTGGTGATTAGGACTGCAGAATGGGAGAACAAGTAAGAAATGCCCAATTAATCCAGTAATAGTTCGAGATAACTCTTCTAGAAATGCTGTAATTAAGTATGCTGTGATCTGCTGCATGGCAGCCATCATTTCTTTCAAAGGCTATTTGTGAAAGGCTACAGATCTTTGGCCTGCAGTTGAAAGAATTCTGTGGTAACTAAATGCAGAAGCTGTAAACTGGTGATGGCAAAATGAAATCAAACAAAACACTACCATTTTTTCACACATATGCAAACAATATGCAAACATGAATATAAAGCTTATGTGGTAAGACCAAATGCATGCCTAGGCTGGCTACTGGGGCTTAGGGGTGCACTGACTACAAGGTCCCAAATGCATGCCTACCTGTAGTACTGGTCTTTTGGGACTTTTGCTGCCAATGCTGCATAATGGGCCTTGATGGCTGGATAGTAGCTCCGTGTCTTTTCACATATGCTGGGTACTGTAATAACCAATGAGTGCTCAAGGATATTTGATGCAGAAAAACATAGAACAATAGGTCAATACTTTGAAAACATAAACATCTTTGGATGACAATCAAGAAAAATTCCATCAAATGTTTTGTTCATTACACCAATGACTAAAATAAACAGAATATCTGCCTCACTCAAGAATTCTTACTGTTTTGTATGCCCTCCTGCTGATGGACTGACTGAAGGATGGTGGTCATCTCTCGAGCTGTCTGCTCCAAATCACGCACCAGGACCCGAATCTCCTGCAACACCCAAAATGTGTTAAGCTTGGCATTGATGGAAGAATGTATTAAACTGTGCACTATTTTGAGCAATCAAGTTTTGGACCAATATTTGTTATTCAAATAGCAAGAGAAATGGAAAATGCAGCCAAAACAAGATGTTCTGTAACAGCAAAACATCAACAAATCAGTGCACAGTGATAATTTGCAACCAGATACATTACCCCTGGTGGAACAATATGAGATCAAAACAGCTGCTGGGTAATTGCACCAAGCAAATATCAATCCATGGACTTTATTAGACCCAGTAATAAATAAACAGGCTTTTAATCATTTCAAGGAAGATAATCATGAGCTGTGCACCCACCTCTCTCAAATTCTGTTCACTTTCCATGTATTCATTATACAACAAGAAAACATTAGCAAGGCTATTAGCATCCTCCATTTTGCACCACACAATGCCCTGAAATAAAACATACCTCAATGTGACCAAGATGCCTGGTTAAGCTAGATATGCCAGACTCATATGCATCCTACCAATCATTACAAACCCCTTTGCATTATTCTTCATGACAGAAATGAGTACAAATGCTGTAATGCATTTTGGCACAAATCACAATAAATGTGTCAATGCAGCACACATGTTGGAAACAACCATCACATTTCAATACATATGCATCTACCTTTCTGCACCAAAGTTGCCCTTGATATAATGCAATCATTATACACAAGGCAAGTCAACTGTGGCTTTAAAATATGCAAAAAACAAAATGGGTCCAGAGTTACAAGCATTTTACAGCACATCTATGCAGCTCCTACTGATTCTGTTTTTTTAAAGCACTCAAGAGTGAAACAGGTTTGATGTTATGTAAGGTGTAAGTAAAACAGGTTTGATATTATGTGAGGTGTAAGTGCGAAGAAAACAGTTTTAATGCAATTCCTTCTGGATCTCAGGCATTAGCTGACTTCCTCATGTAACACCACTAACGCAGAACACCACAAACCACTCTCACTCTCTGCTTTTCACCCGCGCCTCACGCCAAGGCCGCACAGCAGTCCTGCGGTCACCATGGCAACATGGCAGTCTCTGCCTGTGCTACCATGGCGACAGCATCTGACGTCACGCTGCATAAGGCTAGGTATATAAACAAAAAATGTCCAAATGATTGCAGTGATGAATGTATATCCAGAAACAAAATGTTAGTAAGTCTGATGGTAGAGTGTTTGTACTTCCTGCCCACCCTTGCATTGGGGTCTGAGTCACCTCAATCCTAGTTATTTCTCCAACAGGTGAATTGGTAACTACCTAAAGTGAGAGATACTGGCATCAGTGAGACATCAGTCATGTTGGCACATTTATTTTTAACCTGGATGAGGTGAAGAGATCAGAGTCCAAGCAACAAGCACTCCTTAGCGCCGACTCTGATGCCCCAGGCGCACCTAACAAACTTAACCTGTTCAAATTTATTATTTCTCAACACCAGGCCCATTTTATTCACTTATGGTCCAAAAAACAAAAATTAGTCAGGGTCCAAACTGTATTCTGGACTAGTTATATTGCTCTCGCATCCAGTTAATTTCCCAAACGATCCACCAAACTACTTGCCTCTGAACTCCAGGAAAATACGGAAATGCTCTCCCTAGTCTCAACTTCCTTTCAGTTCGCATACAGCCGCGCTAACATCAAATTTGCCTGCGTTGCGCCAAGAACGCAATCATATGGAATCGTACGGTATATATATATATATATATATATATATATATATATATATATATATATATACGATATCTGTATAAAATACAAATAAATGTTAATTCCGATTGCAACATTATGACTTCTTTCCCGGCGAAATAGACAGCTATGGTTGGACGGCAAGTACCTTTCGCACTCCACATCGGGTCAACAGTAAGATTTTGACAGAGTACTTACTTCGAGGGAAAATAATCGTAGTGGTGTTTGCATGGCGCTTTAAATGCAATATTAATAAGTACTACTTACGATATCAGCCGGAAAAACCTGAAACACACATTATTTCCCCCGAAACAGATCGCGTCGTCACTGGCATGCTAACCGCCAGACGCTCGCGTAGGGATTTTTGACGTTTCTGTGTTAAATAGTTTGTTGACATGAGATCTCGACGCTGATTGGTCGTCGGTCGGACTCAAGGTCCAATCAAGAGGAATAAAAAAGGTTGGGGAAATAAAAAGCATAATACTTTAAAATAAAAGTTTTCTTGTAATAATAATAATAATAATAATAATAAAATAGTAATAATAATAACAACAAAAAACAACAATAATAAAAAAGTAAAAATATTACAAAGATGGAAAAGTGAAGTTGCGATTTGAAAAATGCGAAAAAAGCAGTGAAATGAAATATCTCCAAAAAGAAATCACGGAACAAAACTGGAAAATATTAGGGGGTGAAATAAAACAATGAATAAAAATTTACCCTAACCTAACATAGTAACCTAACCTAGCCTAACCTAACCTAACCCAACGAGCCTAGCCTAGCCTAACCTAACCTAACCTAACCTAACCTAACCTAACCTAGCCCAGCACAACCCGACCTAGCAACCTAATGTAATCTAACGACTATTAAATGTCGTAATGTAATAATACTGATATCAGATATCCGAACAATTATCTAATACAATCATATAACGGCTTCATAATTCAGCAGTTCCTCCAAGTTCAGTTTGTGGCGGCAGAACAGAATTTTCATATATATGACGTCATTAAACGTTTGAAGATGCATGCAGGGTTTACACATCCGTGATGTCAATAACCTTAACCTTGGTGGCACTACATTTTCCGCCGCGGAATAATGTTGTTCTCCGCCAGTCGACTGCAGCACGCTATTACTGTGTGGTACGTTATCGTTACGATTTTGTTGTTATTTTTTTAGAAAATCAAGTAGTGGAAACTATGGTTTGAAACAGCATGATACATTCTTTACATTGGTGGCAATTATACAAAGGATTGTTTTGCGATTTCGTCGGGCGGAAACTTACCTTTAGCCCCCCGCTGCGCTGATCAAGCAAAATCAAGCCAGCCCCATAATGCCGTGGTGGCGTGGTGCCGCAGCCCCATAATGGGCGACATCGCCACCGTCTGCTTTGCTTCGGCAACCCGCTGCTGAACATGGTGCTGAATGTGAACAGTAGCGAACTACCGAGCAGGTGCGGCCTGTGGACCGACGACCAGACTAAGACCAACCAGCAGCAGAAGCCGCTGTTCGAGGTGTTCGACAGCGGTCAGGTGTCGTTCTGTCCGGGCGGCTCGGTGGAGAACACCACTCGCCGGTACTGCCGGGTTCTGGGAGAGCTCGGACGGGTGGCCTTCATCGGTGCTGTTGGTGTCGACAAGTTCCGTCAGAGGCTGGAAAAGCGGTACAGCGCGGACGGCGTCGGAACCAGATACACACGTAGTGCACTTGGGCCAGCCCACTGGGCGCTTTAAGAACCTTGTGTGGTGCGGACCGCTCTTTAGTGAACGGCATCGACGGTACCAATTGCTGATGACCTGAGCGCGCCTTCGTGCCGCACAGCCTGGCTGTACTCAGTAGAGACACTTGGGTATACTTTGATGGTGTTTCGTGACGGGTGACCCGGAGAACCTTAGAGGTGGATAAGTTTTGCTGGTTCTGTTCCTTCTGGTTCGTTGATGCTGCTGAACACTGTCGGCACCTTATCGGTGGCCGTGCGGCCGATCTGGCCGTCCCTGATCGCCGACAGGAATAAAATTGTCTGTTGTCAACACGTTTTTTGTCATGGCTTGAGCCGGTTTGGAAAGAGATTAGAAGGTGTGGTTTTCACCTATTTTCTTTGGAGCCCAGTTTTACCGTGTGAATTTCAGTGCGATTGAGTTCTGGTGATGGTTTCTTGTGTATTGCTGTTCTGGATACCAGTACAGAAGGCATTGGCGAAATCGAAGGGGTCCACCGAAATCAGTTCCATGGGTTCCCATGTTAAATCCAATGGGAAATAAAGCATAGGGTAGAAAAACGGTTTCGTTTCTCAATAAATCAAAAAGTTATTAACCAAACGTTTGGCATGCGCTATTTTTGGACTCAGCGGCACAAGACGAACATATTGAGTACCTGTGTGTCCGGGTTTGGAATAACATTAAAAAATGTGTTTTTGACGTATATTTTTTAGATCCCGATTCCCCCGTGTGGATGTCAGTACAATGGAGTTCTGGTGATGGTTTCATGTATATTACGGTTCTGGGTACCAGTGCCGAGGAAATGGGCAAAATCGAAGGGGTCCACCGAAATCAGTTCCATAGGGTCCCATGTTGAATCCAGTGGGAAATAAAGTACATGGTTGAAAAACGGCTACCTTTTGCTATAACTCAAAACGTTGCCACCCAAATGTTACCAATGCGCTTTCTTGGACTCAGCAGCATAGGAGGAACATTTTTAGTACCTGTTTGTCCTGATTTGGAATAACATTAAAAAATGTGTTTTGAAGTATATTTTTGGACCTAATTATGTTACCCATGCGCTGTTTTTGTGATGTTTTGGACTCAGCGGTAAATCAAGAACTAAACATTTAGAGTACCTGTTTGTTACCTTTCGGTTTGAAAAAGTACCACCTAAATGTTACCATTAAAAATGTGTTTTTGAGTACCTGTTTTTGACATTTTTTGGAGCCCGATTTGATCGTGTGGATATCAGTGCGATGAAGTTCTGGTGATGGTTTCATGTGTATTGTGGTTCTAGGTACCAGTGCAGAAGAAATGGGCAAAATCGAAGGGGTCCGCCGAAATCAGTTTCAACAGGGTCCCATGTTAAATCCAATGGGAAATAAAGCACAGAATAGGAAAATAGTTATCTTTCGCAATAACTCAAAATATCATAACTGAAATGTAGTGTATGCTGTATTTTTAGGTTTAGCGTTGCGAGACGAACATTTTGGGTACCTATTTGTTAGGGTTTAAACTGCATTTGTCTCCGCGGCATTTTTGTGGTGTTTTGTGTTTTGTGCTCTGGAGTGCAAAATAATAGATGCGATGGACGTCTGATGGTGTCAATGAGCTCAGTTAGTCAACATCTATCTACTGACGCGTTTTGGGCGATTTTAAAGGGGTCTCGAGTTTTGGCTGACCGTAGGCTGAGCGTGGGCTGTCTTGACAGACATGAGTAAGACGTGGCAGCACGACCTATCGGGGAGCACCGCCCATGCCGATATCAGACGCCTTATAACCGTAGATAATCAGCTGACTGCCTTTTCGTGTCTGCTTCCTCCCTCAAGCAGACAAGGAAAGGGTAAGAGGGAATATTTCTTGTTTTTTTTCGTGAGTTATTAGTGGATATTAACATTTTTGGGTGATTTTCCAAGCTTTTTTCAGCTTTGATCACCTGTGGTAGCTAACCCGGACTGTGACAGTTACTTATCTGAACGTAAAATGGAGCTTCAGTGTGTTGACGTTCAAAAGTTCGCGCCATCGGCAATTGACTTTATGACGCAACACGGCTCCCAAGGAATAACTGGATTATGGGGAGCACCGCCAGAGGTGGGCGGTGCTCCCCATGGATGGTCGGTGTTTCCCATACGGAAAATGCTGTTAAATAATTTGAACGTGATATGGTTTAAATATGCCAAACTATGTCCCAACGTTGGTTTTTTAAATATAACTTTAAATTTAACCTTGACAAAACTAATACACTTCTGTCAACATTCAATCGTCGGTGAGGGTGTAGGGGTGTCAAAATGAGCGTTTCAATTAAATGTTTCGAATGACAGTTTCATTTTGTACCTAAACAAAAAAGTTCTGTTCGACATCTTAACCATGTATCGGAGATGTTTCGAGACGGTGAAGTTCAACATCATTTTAACTGGTGTCATATATGGACAGGATCGAATGCAGGAACGCGTTTTCCGTTGAGGTTAAATGGGCTTGTTCGACCTTTTTGCCCAGTTTTCATGTGTCTCATAGGATTCCGCGTTTTTGCGGACTGCTGGAGGAGGGTGGAGCGTGTCCCTCCCTCATCATCCCTTTAGATCCGCCACTCAAGGTTACCCCGACTATCCGCCCTTGCAAGCTTCTTAGCATTTGTGATCCCTGTCCCAATGACTTCCTCTTTGCCGTTATTTCAGATACCTACCTCACGCAAAGCCATGGTGGTAAATTTTGAAAGAAGATCAAATCGAGGAAAATGGAGTCCGAAGAATATGGCCAGGGCGATCAGACGTGCCAAAGGAAACGGCATGAGCGTCCACATGGCCAGTAAACAGTACGACATCCCAAGATCTTCCCTTCGCTATCGCCTGAAAGAATCTTGTCCCCTGGATGCTGATGCGCCACCATGCCTAAGACGAGCTCCAGTCTTTTCCCCAGACTTCGACGATGAGCTCGGGCAAAGGATGCTTCATCTCTCTGATGTGTTCTACGGGATAACACGGGCAAAATTCGTCTCTGTGACATTCGAATTCGCCGAAGCCCAACGCATTACGAACAACTTCAGTAAGGAGAAGCGGACTGCAGGCCCTGAATGGGTAATGAACTTTCTGCAGAGACGCCCTGAAAATTCATCACGGAAAGCCGAAGGACATAGCCTGGCAAGGCTGGAGGGGATGAACAAGGCCAGCCTCAAACAAGTCTACAACAATATTGCAGAAGTCTTCAGGACTCGAGGGCTATATCCGCCACCCAGGGTGTTCGACGGAGACTAAACGGACTTGATGACAGTCATGCCAGCACCGAAAGTTCTCGCAAGAAAAGGACCCAAGCATGTTGGCCGCGTGACCTCAGCTGAACTGGGAAAACTGACGACGATCGTCCGATGCGCCAGCGCTTCCAGTGTCGCGATCCCGCCGATGATGATATTCGGAGGGCGCAAGAGGATGTCACCAGACCACATTCGGGATGCGCCTTTGGATACGGTGGGTGGAGTGAGTGATTATGGGTGGATGAACACCAGTCTGTTCAATCAGTGGCTGGATCATTTCATCGAACAAGTCGGATCATCCCACACCAGACGCCTAATGCTGATCATGGGTAACCATGCCAGCCACATCAGTATGAACGTTATCGCCAACGCCAGGAAGAACGGCAATGACACTGTGACTCTGCTACAGCACTCCTCACACGTCTTGCAGCCGCTCAACATCTCCGCCTACGGACTCCTAAAGAAGGCCTGGGCTCGGCAGCTGCAATTCTTTCACGACAGTCATCCTGGGAGTCGCGTCATAGACAGGGGTATTGCAGGAATCTTCGCTGCAGCGTACGAAAGTGCCACCAGGAACCCAGGCGGCATCATCAACGGCTTCGTCGCGTCTGGCATCGCGCCATTCAACCCGGACAAGATCGTCCGTAACGAGGAAATGTTCAAGCACAACCAAGTTCTCGTGCATGCAGCTCTAGAGGATAATGTGGCAGCACCCGGCCTGACGGCATCGGCAACGTCACCGGTGGCACCAAAGTCACTGAACGCTTCAGAGAAACCAGCAGCGCCCCTGAGCTCTTCAGCGCCGCTGAAGTCGCTGGCACCGCAGTGTGCAGGCGCGGCGAGTCCGCCGCTGATTGTTCAGTTTGCAGATGATGACGCAGACGAATCAGTTATTGAACCAAGTCCTTCCCTTCCCTGTAATAGTCATGAAGAGCCCTCAGGGGCCAGGAAGAAAGTGCTCAAGAAAATGAACGTCGCCAATCCTCACGAGCTCCCCACTTCAAAAGGACGTTGGCAGCCGATGATTGTGACGGGAAGAGGACGGAGTCCGCACAGCAAGAAATAAAGAGTTAGAAAGCTAAAAAGGACAACAGAAAAAGGGGAAATTGGCAAAAACAGTCGCAAAGATAATTCAGAAGACACCTGTATGCTCTGCGATGAAGGTGTGCAGGGTAAAGGCGAGATCTAGCTACAGTGCGAATCATGCAGGCACTGGGCACACGAAGCTTGCAGTAATGACTCATCGTCCAGCGGCTTTCGCCGTGATCTCTATTGCAGCTAAGTAGAACAGTAGTGATTTCAAGTTCGTGATAAATTTTCGGGATGCGCCTTTGGAGTGAGTGATAATGGGGGGGAGGGGGGAGTGAACACCGGTCTGTTCAATCAGTGGCCGGATCATTCCATCGAAGAAGTCAGACCACCATACATGGTTTTTAACCGAACAGGTAAGACTTGCAATTTTAATCACAGGTTTCACAGACGCTTTGAAGCGTTTTTTTTTCTGCTGTGTGTGCTGACAGACTTGATTTTATTGGTGAAAGCCAAGAGATACAACAGTCTTTCCTTTACTGTATGCCTTGGATTTCCGCGCAGATATTGCATGTGATGCATTTCAAATTACCAGTTTACATGGGATTGGCTTCAGAGATTTACCGTCATGTTAAATGTCTACAGATGATGGAGAACCACTTGGGGACTCAGAGAAGCGGGTGACATTGACCCCCACCCCTCCGGGTGGTGCTACCCGTGCCAATTTTGACCGCCACAAGAAATAACGTTTTGCTAGAACGAATGTTGTGAATGGCGATTTTGCGTAAAATCCCAGTTTTTTTGCGCAGCAGTGTGCCAAATTAAATGCACTACACGGCGAACACCATTTCATAATGATGTCATGCTCATATTCTCCAACATATGCCAAAAACCTAAAGGGGCGATGTTGCCCTGGTTTACCCTATATTATGGCGACATTTTTAGTCTTGTAAAGTATCTGAAATCCCGAAATTAGAGGTCGCGTCAAGGCCAAACCGAGCGCGGTGAAATCATACAAATTTTAATTAAGAGCAAGAGAAGCTGGCTTTCAATCGGAATCGGCAAAAAACAAACATGAAAACGCGACATACAGACCTTTTTTGTACCAGCTACAGCAAGACACACCAAATGGCTTACAGTAGCCTGTTCGCGACACACAGACCTTTTTTGTACCAGCTACGGCAAGACACACCAGATGGCATGTTCATCACTGACTGAGGAACAATTTTTTAATGATATGCTCCTCATGATGTCACCACAATCTTCAGTCGAACACAAAGATCGCGGAAAATGCCAATTTTGTGCAGATTTACGATTTGCACGGGTTTACCTGATGCAAAATAGCAGTAAAAGTTAGGTGAATTATGATTATATTATGGTAGCGTCAAAACGACGAAAATCCGTTCGTTCCATTGGTGTTACTTTTGCCAGCAATGTCACCCTCCATATCACTGCAATCACAGTGTAAACATAAAAAAAACGAAAACCGAAAATACCACCACTTTGAGCGCGTGCCGCGATTACTCCATTTGGCGGACGAGGTCGGTCCTATGGAATGATATGCATTCGGTACCTTGTGACGTGAGGCTACATAATCGCCGAGTTATTATAACTGAAGGTTAAATTTAGCTTTACCATATTTTGTAAAGCTTGCAAAACGAGATTTTTAATGCTTCCTTGGTTAGCACGCGCTACGCGCTGGTCCCCGCGCGTGGTGTTGTACATGATGCTGTTCTCCAATCGATTCTCCGTTAAACGAACCAAGTTTGGTCTTCGTGCGAACCACGGTTGGCGATTAGGCATGCGATTAGGATATGGCGATTATGGCGATATGGCGGTATGGCGATTAGGATTAGGCAGGCGGTCAGGATATGGCCGGAGCGGCAGCGGCACACCTAATTGGTGTTTGGCATCATCAGAACGGCAAAAGAACGGGCTTTCCGTTGGCGCCAATTTCTTGTCGGTCACTGGCGCCTTTGCGTTCGAAATCACAGTAAATGACATCATCATCAGTAAATCACACTGAGCGCGCGCTGCGGCTACCCCGTACAGCGGGCGAGGCCGACTCCCCTAAATGATTTCCTGCCGATACCTTCTTGTGGTTGGCCGTAGTGTCCTCGGGTCCGTATCTTCAACGATTTTCGAGATCATAACGTCATTTTAAAACCTTGCAAAACGGGAATTTTTGTGTTCCCAAGGCCAGCAAGTACCATGTGACCGGTACTGGCTCCGCCTCTTCCATGCGATGCAATTCTCCAACCGATTCTTTGTCGAACGCACCCGGTTTTGCGTCGGTGCGAACCATCATGAAAACATCATGGAAACGATGTTTTCAAGATAGAGCGCGCGGAAGAAGAGTGCGTCTAAGTTTTTCGAAAATGCGTCGGATTTTGCCAACCCGACATTCTGAAATCCGAAAATTTAGCATAATGCATTGTGCCAACAAATCCCTGAGGCGGCCAAGTTCCAGCCAGTTGCGGCCGCTATCTCACCACGCCAGCTCGTCGAAACTGATCTCCGACAAGATCAGACAGAAAGAAAGAAAAAAAAACATTCAGAACAAAAAAAACAAAAAACAAAAAAAAAAAAGCCCAACGAAATACCCAGACTTTCTGTTTATATTGCCCATAATTCGACGGAATCCTCCACCCCCCCCAATGATCTGCTCTTAACCCGCTCAGTGGAAGGGGCTTTCGCTCTAACGCGCACCAGAAGGGGGATCTAAAACCGCCCCCTCCGAACTCGGAAACGGAAAAAGCTAGAGATGTGAAATTTTGTGGATAGGGTGGGGCTATAACAATTTGCGCTGTGTGTTATTTTCATTACCCTAGGTTGACCTCTTCGAGGTCCAAATGGGGTGGAAAAGGTCAACTTTGGACACTTTCTCGGCCCGTACAGGCCATTCCGTACAACTTTTCGAACGAAACGGGAAAAGGTTGTTTGTTTGGCCGTTAAAACGTGGAATACGACAACTTCAATTTATTTGGAGTCTTGGCTGAGGATTTTGGGTCGAGGTCATGCCAGGCCATTGACTTATGGCGTCATTTTTTCATCTTTGGCAGATCAGATTTCGAACAATACGGGAGAGTTTGAGAGTAAATGAGGGCGCAACATGTATCTTTCGGCGTATTATCAGTGAAGGTTGCCAACATCGGTACATTTAGTCACTTCCAGCATTTATATTTATGTATGTATGGATATGTATATATGTATATACATGTGAGTATCAATGTGCCAAACGTAGTTTAGTAGGATGTTTGAATGCATATTTCGTACAAATCGACACATTGTAAAGCAAATCTGGACCAGGCCACAAGAAAGTTGCCCTTGACCTTTGATGGCCTTGACCTGAAATGACTTTGGTATATATGTATGCGTATCCATGTGCGCAAATGGAATTTTTATTAGAGTCTTTGAATGCATATTTCATACAAATCGACATGTCGCTGAACAGCTCTGGGCCATGTCACAAAATATTTGACCTTGGCCTTTAATGACCTTGACATTTACTGACCTTGATATATGTAAGCGTATTAGTGCGGCCACACGTGTTTTAATTAGTCTTTGAATGCATATTTCATACATAGTGACATGCTGCAAAGCAAATCTAGATCAGGTCACAAGCTATTAAACCTTGACCTCTGATGACCTTGACCATTATTGACCCTGGCGGTGGTCTTGGTCCATCGATCACTTTTGCCCGACTGACATCGCCTGACTGTGTTCAAACGGTAGTCTTAAGAAGAACGCTAGTTCTTTCACAAAGTTCAGTTGTCAGCGACAACCTTCGTTTTCGTCATGTTTGCCTGACTTCAGATGCTTGAAACTTCAAAAATTTCCGACCGATTTTCTTTGTCATTCGACGAGTTATTCAATTACCATAAATGTCATAAAGCAGTAGCAACCAGCTCCGATCCGTTCTTGAGATACTCAAACAAACAGGTGCATACGGGGGCACAAAAAGATCCCCCTTTCCAGTGCACGTGTTAAAATAGGCCCTGGCTCTAGACGGTAGTTTTTTGTCCTTTAGGGAATTTTTTACATATGCAACTCAGTCCTGGTAAGGAAAGAAAATTGCATCGACCGCCGGAACGTCGGAACGTCGGTCGGTTTTCATGTATGACGTAAGAAAGCTCGGATGCTGAAAAAAAGTTTTGTTTATACAGCGATCATTGCCCCTCAGTGGCACGCTGGGCACTTTAACAGTGAAAATAGCTGTGACGCTCCGGTCATTTCATCAGAACTGACGTAAATAACATGGGGTTCAAAGCCTTACCATGAAATCAATATCAACCAACGTTTGCAGTAGCGTTAGAACCTCTGAAGATGGGGCAGGGGAATCCTGATTTTTAGCTCGTTTCTTTCCGTGCACCACCATGTGGTTTATCTTAAATGTTGTCCAAAGTTGGGGGAGGGGCAGCTGCTTCCCCTCTCCCATCCCGGTTCCAACGGCCCTGAACGTTCGAGTCCATGTCACGTTTCAGTCCAAAACTATGCCGTAATTTTGGATGGGTCGATAAGTTCGTCCTTACGACGAAGATCAGCCAAGCAGGCAGCGTCTGGGTTACCTGTAGAACCTGGAGAAACAATCTTGCGTGACGTTACTCTATGTCCAAACGACGGAAATCGCAGTTAAAATAGCGGAACATCGAAGTTCTCCACGTGCTTCTCTCCACGCAATGTAACACTCGATTTGCAGACATGTGAACTTTCGGGGATGTGAAGTTAAGAATAATGCAAAGTTATGGTGGGTATGTCCCTGGCCCTTTTTGCCATTGGTAACGCACGTGGCAAATCGAGGTCTTTCGCACTCTTCGGGTCGAAGATACTGGAAGGCTTGCAAAAAACGGCGCTTGACCGCCATCGCCCGTCCCGACTGGGGGTTGGTTGACAGCCCTCCCCTGACGTTTTTCCAAGATTGCGAGAGAACGAAAGAACACAACGTCTCGAAACTTTGTGTACCTTTTGCTTCATCATTTTTGCACTTTATGTCAAAGTTTTACCTCAGGTCAAGTCGGGTGTCTGATCTGGGCCAGTTCAAGTTGACCTATATCCAGAAACGTTTAGCGCCTTGAAACTTTAAAAAAAAACATATCGCAGTAAAACTCAGGGATGAGAGAACTTCATGGATGCAACAAATCCGTAACTTAGCATTTTTCGGAATTTTCCGGGTCATCGGCCCAAGGTCGCCCCATTTTTAAGACGTCGTTTTTTTCGGAATTTGATGAAATTTTTAGAACAATTTTAGTGTGGGGCGATGCAGACATCCATTTGCCGTTAATGGACAAAGTATCAATGACTTCCAGCCATTGACCTGAGGTCAGGCCACGAATAACTGATAAGAACCAAAATGCACCGCCGTCAAAATCGGCGATGAATTCATCAGAACGGGTTGAAAATGGCAGAACTGGCTCGCGCAGTTGCTAGTAATACCAAGATCAAAAAGTTTCCAAAAATTGCGTATTTTGGAAATAAACAGGCTCTTGCGAATAAAGCTCCGCCAATTGCGTAGATTGATAACTAATGGATTTTCCGAAATTAAACATGAGAAACCATCACAAGAACCACTAGGATAAAGAAATGTGACATGGAAAGGCTTATGTCGCGGAAGTAAAGAAACTCTAAAATTAATTCCCGTTAACTCCGTACCCCGTACGGCTACGGCGCCCGCTGACAGTCAGCGCGAAAATCACCGTGTCTTTAACTCAACGTTTCGGCGTACATATTTAACAAATCGCAGAAATTAGGCATGTTTTGGCATCTGCGGACTTTAGCCTGTTATCGGTGCCTCTACCCAGACTTTATTAACCACAGGCGTCGAGATCCATGCCGTTGCTCGGTTTCATGCAGTCGTCTATGAGAAAACACATAGGGCGTAAATGGCTTACATATCATCCAAAACTAAAAGTGAGATGTGTTTCGAGCGCTACTTGTCACGAGCTTCCCAACGGTGTGCTTATTTTCATCATGCGACCAGCCGTTCGTGAGTAAGATGGGGCGGTCCCCGCCCCCCCCCTCCCCAGTCGAACGTGATCGGCGCCCACTGCCAGTCGGGTGCGGGTTAACAATGTCACGCATCTTTAATTCCGCAAGTCACACCTTTCAATGACAAAAAGTACCCTTGGCCAAACGAGTACAGATGAAGTGGACGGAACGATTGCGATTACGATACGATTCTACAAAAGCCACTGCAAATCGGCGGACATGGCATTTGCAGTAAGTACCGACAGGGTAATGATCAATTAGCGCTACAGTCCCCCTCCTCCAGCCATCCCCGCCCCTAGTAAGGAGCCCATGACCACTTGTAATACCACACGGAAACCAGTCATACTCTGGGGTAATGATGTGAACAGAAGTCACGGTCAAGACAACGTCCTTTCTGTCCCGCACGTCATCCAGGCGTCACGGCACCATGAGCACCTGAGTAAAAACCGCTTTACGTTCGACACATTTATTAACAATGTTAGCAAAACATGCAGCACAAAGTGCACTCCGACAGCTGGGCGGTGTATCACCAGCGCCCAATTTCCCTATACAATGAGGCTTCATCAGGTGAACGAGGCCGGAATCCCGCAGCGCCTGCTGCGTTATCGGTCTGCCGCCGCATCATGGACAGTCCCCGCGCATGACATTCGAGTCACCCAGGCCCAGCCGACGCCGCACCTGCAGCAGCCCGTTCCTGAGAGGAAGAAAAAAAAACGGAGTGAGAGGGCGCCACCGTGAAATACAGAGGATAATTCCGTCATTAATGGACGGCAACAAAATGGTGATAATGCCTAAATTTTACGTCGTACGTCTCTGGAGTGCAGAGCCAAGTTTTTCAGTCTGGACAATGTTCTATCGCACTTATGAACGGAAAATCGGAAATATACGATTCACAGCCAAACTCCTGGACCTCCAACACCTCACGTCCAGTCTGGTGATCGCGGCATACCTCAGGTTCCGATCTTCCCCGACGCCACGGCGGATCTCCGTGCGGCGCACGTGCTGCTCCAGGGAGGGCAGCAGCGCCCGCGTCACCGCCGGAGCCAGGACGGCCACCACCTCTAACAGCCGGAACACGCGCGCCGAGCTGAACGCCAGGTGGCGCTCCAGCAGGCGCTCCACGGCCGCCGACAGCGCCGCCCTGTCGGCCGAGACGTGCACTGTCGACAACGAACTGTCCGCCAGGTGTCGATCACGCTTACTGAGGGTTGTGGATAGAGCTGTTCTGACGAGTTCTAGTCATTTCAGAGCTATGAAATGAAGCAGAAAGGTTCGCGTGACACTTCAGTTGTGTTGGAAACGATGGGTTCCGAGGAACAGGATCGAGGTTATGGAGGATGAGTGCTGGGTGTGTCGACCACGAAATTTCGGATACCACTTTGCCATTTCTATGGCAAATATGCATGACTGAGGCTACAAATACAATCCCAACAGCATCGCAATCCCTGAACAAAAAACATTCAGACGTTACAGAAAGCCCATGTGCACAGTGACGTACCAATGACCGGGACGGAGCCAGCAACAGATCTACCAGACGCTATGCGAGTCATTCACAAGCATTTCTCTTCGCTGGCTCCTCGAGCCACGCGGGACATCTCGCCCTCCCTGGTGGCACATTGCCCACCTGACAGCATCCTCTGGCGACTCGCACACTTTGCGCAGCAGGTCGGTGGCGGCTCGCTTGGCGCGAGGCTCCTCGAGCGACAGCAGCGTCTCCAGCAGCGCGGTGGTCATCTGCTGGGCCACGATGACCTCCCGCCCGCCGTCCCGGTCCCCGAGCAGGGCCAGGATGGCCTGCAGGGCCTGCGTGCAGACGGACCGAATGAGCAGCCGCCGACAGTGGCCATGGCGTGTTTGTCAAAGTTATGAAGATTTATGCAGACGGCACGCATTTACAGTTACTGCCCCTTTAGAGCTGGACCCTACTAGAACTTGCTCGATCCAAGCCGGAAACCCTTTGCAGGTCCTTGTATGAATTAAGGGAAAAACACAAGCGAAAACAGCAACAGAACAATGTACATAGGAACTGAGGTCATCTATGCCTGAAGAGTAAAAAAAGCACAAATAGAAATACTTTTCCCTAAACGAAAACACGACATACATTGTGGAACAACAATCGATGCATAACGTTTCTCACCTGTAGTAGATGTGGATGGAACTTTACAGAAGTCTTCTGCAGGAAAACTTCCGTCATTACTCTGATGACGTACTCCTTAAATTCCACCGCGGCTTCATCGGATTTCAGCAGATCCTGTGGTGATATCAAACATGGACTAACAAACAAATATGTCTACGTAAACTGAACAGGAAAGTGCAATCGACATATTTTCCATTTCGGGCCAGTAGTTGTTTTTAATGTGACGTCAACGACAATTAACATATCCTATACGACATCGGCGACGATAAATGGTTAGTTATGAGCACGTTCAACTCAGTCTGGCTACACCGGAAAACGCCAATTAAGCGAAACAGTCTACTGAACCCCTAACGCACAATGAAAGAGCACTACTCACCACAATCGGCTGGGAACCGTCGGGGAAGCGGTAGATGTAGTTAACCAGCGTGTCCTTGACACAGCGCCTGTAGAACGGGTGGGTGGCGTACTCGGTGTGGGAAATACCCAGCATGAACTGTTGGAAGACGTGAAAGATATGTGAGTCATTTACAACGGCAGTACTACTGGCAGCCATTGTGTCAGGCAGTGGTGTAACTAAGCCACCACTGATGGCAGCAACTGCAAAACAGGACGTTAATACGCGTACAGTGAAAACAAATACTGAGATAAAAAGGATTAAAATGCACAGGATTCGTCAAAGCTGGTAATGCATGTGCATCAGTAACCACGGGCAATCCAAACAAACTCACCACTGTTGTGCAAACGAACTACTAGCAAGCCTGACCTGGCCTGCTCTGCATACTTTTGACGGGTACTGGGCCTTCAACTGATATCTCCTATCGATTTATCATCGATATCGACATATTAAATTACTGCTAAAGAACATACTTCATGTAGCGAGCCCACCTAATGAACTGCTTTTCCCCTATCCCATGCATGTGCTGCTCTCCCCAATCGATTTTGTAACGTGGCGATTCGCTTCCCGCCCAGAGAAGATCTGTGACAAACGCAGAATCTGAGCATGACTGCCAAACCACAGCTCCGCAGCCTGCCGTTCGCAGCCGGCCGACGCCGCAGAACGTGATTTACAGCAGCAATCCATCACCGTTCCGCAACCGTCGGCGGAAATCGGCCCGGAAGCTCACCAGCGGAAGCCAGCGGGAGAGGGCGGCGTGCACCGGAGGTGGGAGCGGCTTCTGCGAGTCGTACACGGCCGCCGGCAGCAGCAGCCGGTTCACGATGTACACTATCTTCCGGTGCTCCTGAAACAACGCCGCAGGTGGTTGATGTCCACATTTCTGGATCTGTCACGAGGATGTGTCATGAGGTACATGTAAATTCTCAGTTCAATTAAGCAAGACATTTAAACTTGGGTTCGCATTATCACCACAAAGAGAAATGTTTAAAACAGTCGACGTTCCATCCTTGTAAACTGGAATGGCAAACAGAGAAACCATGCCAATTCATACAGATGTAACAGTAGACTGGTCGATACTGGAACTTCTGTTGATCAAACTCCCGTTGACCAGACTCTCGTCAACCTTCGGAACTGAAATTTCATCCTTCGCTAAATGACTCAGCCATGCTCAGAGGCAGCCATGTACCTACGAAAAGGTGAAAACGAACTGTTTTCTCACCAAAACGCCGACCAGTTTCTTGGTGACAAGACCGAACACGTGGTACAAGTGCGACACCGTCTGCGAACTCCTGGCACTGCGCAGGCAGTGTTCGATGAAAGTCAGACTGCCGACGACCTTGTTCACGCGTTCCCGTCCTTCCAGGCCCTGTGAACACAGCGCATGTTGCAACGTTGTTCCTTCTCATCGCTAACAGACTAACGCACAACAGCAGGGATCATTAGCAGCGTAATGTACAGGGCACATACGGGCTGACTGGCAAAGGACCAAGATATAAAATATTAACCAGCTATTACTGAAATATTATATATGTCTATGGGCGACAGCAAGCAAGCAGACTAACTGGACAAAACTAGCACAGCTGAAACAACACGCCTGTCTGTCCAGCCCGCAGCACTTCCCACACAGCAAGAATATACTGAAATCACCACTATAGCCTGACTTTATCGAACATCGGCTGTGCAAAGCAACAGACTTCAAGGCATAAGGCCTGGGTCGGCATCTGAATGTAAGGCCAACTACACATACATCCACTGTCCTCGCAACCATACAGCCGACAGCCATTGCAGTTACTACCACTTCTCCATCTTGCTGCTGAATCAATGTCTCACGCTTCAATTACTCCCTCCCCCTCCGGACCCTGACGGGGGTAACAGCTCTCCCCATCCCACCACCTCGGCGCCTCCACCGCACCCGCTCGGCTACCCTAACGATACTCCCCAAACCCAAACCTGACCGGGGTAAACCACTCGCCCAGCCGCCGCCCCAGCACCTCCCGCACCTGCTCGGCGAGCCGGGCCAGCCGCTCCACGAAGCGGGGCGCCAGCTGGCGGTCGCCGGGCGCCAGCTCGGCGGGCACCAGCGGCGAGCGCCGGCCGACGGCCGCCGTCAGCGGCGCCAGCTCCGGCCGCTCCGGCGCCGACGCCAGGCAGCGCAGCCATAGGTGCGCCAGCCGGTCCGCGTCGCAGCCCAGCCGCTCCGGGTCGGAGCTCAGCAGGTGGCTGACGAAGCTGGCGCAGACGCTGCAAAACGGAGACGCGGTGACGCGCGCGCCCCGCAGGTGGTCAGGATGAGAACAATGTGTGATTGGGACAGAATGAGCATTATACACACCATAAACACTTTAAAAGCACATCTTCCATGAAGAGGTACGCTGGTGACATCACTAGCATTCTTATTTCATATCCTTACTTGAAGGGTCCGAACGCGCCCACACATCAGCAGATTCCGCTTTCTAAGGCACGTTTCTGGCACCCCTCCCTCTTCAAGCGCTTCACGCACACCTTGATTTCCCTCGTCCCAGCGTCCCACATTACCCAGCGTGGCTGCGCTCGACGTCGACCGACCTGGGCGTGACGCTGTCGGCCGTGAACTGGTCCGGCTCGCAGCCCGTGCCCGGGATCAGGGTCAGCGTGGCCGCCAGGTCGGCCAGCTCGGCAGGCGGGGACCGGCTCAGCGCCAGGGCCTGCACGACGGGCGAGACCAGCCGGAGACGATCGGCCAGCTGGCTGTACTGCTCCGACCGGGTCACCACTGAAACGGACCGCGGCACCACGTCACCGCTGAAACGGACCGCGATGCCGCGTCACCGCTGAAACGGACCGCGGTACCGCGTCACCGCTGAAACGGACCGCGGTACCGTTACCGCTGAAACGGACCGCGGTACCGCGTCACCGCTGAAACGGATCGCGCTACCGCGTCAACGCTTAAACGGACAGGGGCACCAGATCATCATCGAAACGAACAGCAGCATCGAGACACATCGCTACTGGAGAAGGGCCACGGGTCACTATCAGAACGGAAAAACGCACAATTCGCCAATGCACAAATAGGAGTACCAGGCCACTGCTGGAACGGACGAGGACACCAGATCACTACCATGAGAAAAAACAGGGGTACCAGGTCAATAAGATAGTCACCAAGTCCCAATATAACTGGTTATAACCAATACACTGGGTCATCAGTTGCCTAGGAACACAAGATCACCAATGGGACAGACATCAAGCCGCCACTGCGTTAATGTCAACAGGCGACCATACGATCACAAGCCCAAAAACAGTTACGCCAGCCTTTGGACCAGAGCACAACGAGCATTGTCCTAACCCCAAAGCGGACTGGGCCCAAAACTGGGACGACCGACGTCATCCACGCACACATCACGAGCCAGCCCTGCCTCTGCCCCAGGCCTGCCGTACCCTCCGTGTCCACGACGTGCGCCATCGGTTGCAGCTGCCGAATGTTAGCCAGCAGCTTCGTGGCCAGCTGCAGCAGCACGGCCAGGCATCGGGCCAATTCGGCCGAGCCGCAGGACGACAGGTAACCGCGCCAGGCCGCCGCTGGAACGCAGTGGACGTCGTAACCCGATCGCCCTCGACTGCGTGCGCGCGGTGTTCGGCTGACTGTGGCCTATGCGGCAGTCGAAATGACCACTTGCGCCTTTCCAGAATAGCTCACAAAGTGCGTGAGGTATCACGTCGAAATTTGATGTATCCTAGAAGATGAACAATGCTAAATTCGTCTACAGAAATAATTTTAACTCCATATCATCCGAAACCATTTACATTCAAAATTTCAAAAACAGGACCAAAAATGCGCAACAAACTTTTGTGGAGTATGCTATGAATAAAGAAACAAACCTACCAGTTTCTCAGTATTTATTTCTTATTAGAATTTTTGGCATGCCAAAAAACGGGATACGGAAAGAAACACTGACATTCTCTTAACAACATAATGTTCAAAACAATTCCTACAGGACTACCCCTCTAAACTGAGCATCCTCCATTCCTTGCGTCGGTGGCCACTCAATGAGCCGCAGGTTTTTATTTTTAACCTTTCAAAAACAGGGAAGAATATGGACAACACACTTTTGTGCCGCATGGCATGAATAACAAACAAAACATACCTATTCCCTAGAATCCGTTTCTGGAGGAGCTTTTGGACACACATATATATATATATATATATATATATATATATAAACAAAATAAGAAAAGAATCAGTAACACTCTTATGACATCATCTTGTTCAAAAAACTATTCCCACAGGACCACGCTTCTGAGGTGAGTACCCTCGCCTGGCTCCGCCGGCGTCCACTCACTGAGCAGCAGGTACTCGGACTTGTCCAGCCGGGGGCTGGCGCGCACCGCCTCAGCGCACTCGTCCAGGTAGGCGGCCAGCAGAGACAGCGAGGCCGGCCGGCCGTCGGCAGCCGCCCGTAGCTCGCGGTCCGCCTGGGTGGCCGCCGGCTGGGCCGCCCCGGCCACATCCCGCTCCGCCTCCTGCCGACAGAGGGGAGAGTTAACGCTCCGGCTTCAGGGAGAGGGGATCGACAATGCTCCGAAGAGCGAGGGTGAACCCTGCCCTAAGCAACGGGGTTAATATTGCGATCGATAAAGGGATGGTTACGGGGGACGGAGGGAGGGGATCTTGAGGCAAACCGTTAACAAAACTGGGTGTTATTCTTTATAAGCGACGTTGAAGAATTTGGTCAGTTTGGTCAGAACGCACGGCTCTAAATCAAAAACGACACTTGCAGCCTAATCGCACGTCGGATACTGTGATTCTGCTCCTCCAAAACATGAAAATGGGGTCCATTTACTTATACCAGCCCTACACAAACAACATAACTATCTCCACCCTCCTTGTACGTGAATCAACTAGTCCACATGTGTAAGAGACCAAGCCCTTCATTCATATACAGCCAAGCATACGGTCAAATTTGGGTTCGACAACACGGGTTAACGAACATGCATCCGTTCGCCACTATGGAAGCTTTCAACGCGACATCTTACCAGCAGCAGATGGATAGTTGCGAAGTAGGCACGACAGACGAGCACCTGATGCGTCGACGACTCGCTGGCCAGCGAGAGGAATGACATGAACTTCTCTAGCTGAAACGAGTTTACACGAGCGTTATGAACAATAAGGAACGATTCCTATAAGAAAACTGGCTACTATAAGGAATGCTTACTTGACAAAGCAATGCATGTATAACAGTAATCCACATGTGCATGAGACCAGGCGTCTTAAAAAAATGAGCTTTAAAATAAACGAGCCGTGCGGCGGATGTTTAAACTAGCACCATATTTGCATCCTGAATCCACATCACTGCGGATTTTTTATCATAACTCGGTGACGACTACCAGACGATACACCCTACACACGCCCCACTAGCGTGGGGCAGTGCGCTCACCAGCTGCGGGTCGCTGACCGTGTTGAGCAGCGTAAGGAATAGGCTGCAGACGGCGGCCAGGCCGGCGGCCGAGAGCGCCACGGCGCGGCGCGGGTGAAGCCGCAGCAGCAGCCGGCCGCGCAGCTGGCGCCAGCTGTCGGCGCCGGCCGGGCCGGCCAGCTGCGCCGGCAGCAGGCGCAGGTACTGGCCGAAACTGTCGGCCGGCAGCGCCGCAGGACGCGCTACGGCCTCCCACCAGGCCCGGCCGGACCGCCTGAGGGCAGACACCGGTCAGAAGAGTTACCGACAGAGAGTAGCCGGACCACCAGAACTGGCCCGACCGCCTGAGGGCAGGCACCGGTCAGACGGATTACATGGAAAATGCCGCTTTGGTCGACTTTTCATGAGTATATGGGTTGATTTTGAAGACACCATTGGGCCCGTTCTCAGCATTCACATTTCTACCGTCTAGGAGCAAAAACTATGCCAATGGAAGAATAAACCTACACAATCATGACAACCTAAAAATCTAATACAAACTTCGTTCTGCGGTCATAGGCTGATACCAGCTGACCTGAGGCCATCACCCCGGCCACTCACGGCAGCAGGTGGGTCATCTGGCTGACGGAGACGGGGCCGGGCGGCTGCGGCTGCACCAGTCGGCGCGCCATCACCTCCCAGAGCCGGGCGGCCAGCGGCGCCGACGGCCCCCAGAGCGCCGTCAGCCGGCCACAGAGGGCCAGCAGGCAGGCCAGCCGGCCCTCGTCCTCCGCGCCCTCGGCCGGCGCCGCCCACTCCAGCAGCGACAGCAGCTGGCGCACGTTACCCGCACACTGCGGGCGGAGACCGTCCGGTGACGCCAGCTCAAGTATACTGGCGCACACGGTATCAGACGGCCGGCCCGGAGGCAGCCCTGTCCGGGCAGTTGGGATGGCGTGCGGTGATGTCGATCGGCGCGGTTTTCTCAGTTCCGGATTACCCTGCACTCCAGTTGTAGCGACGAACAATTTAAATTCGCTTACACTTGCACGAGTCCAGATATGATCACTTCCGGCGTGGCTCATTCGTCGAATATGTCGCAGCAATGCATGAAATGAGCTACGTTTAAGGACAGAATAAAATGTGCCAATGCATAACAATATTCAACTTTCTACGCCTGACGGCACAACAAAAAACAATTTCGCAAGAATAAATACCACGTACCTGTACATTTTGTTGGTATGTGTCCGATCTGTCGTAGCGGAGAACGTCTCCAACATTGCACAACATCCAAACAAGAAAGATGGGTTTTTCGGTCAAATGCACGTCACGCAAAGAGAACTGAAACAAGAAACAAGATTCAATGGACAAGCAGTAAACAGCTACCTGCCGCAATGTGACAGCCTGACTGACGGTGTTCAAACAATGGTCTCTAGGTCTCGGTACAATTATGCAGATGAGGCAAAACATCCAAATAACAGGCTAGTCACAAACTAATCGTCCAGAAAAGCAGGCAGTGCTGTGAATGCACCGAAATGGTTTAAGTCGCAAACACAGAAGCATTCAAGAGCAAGTGTCCTCTTTCTCCTTCTTTCTAAGTTTTCTTTCAGCTTTTGTTTCCTTTTAGCAGAGCTGCACGGCAAAGCATCTCGGAGAAAAGCGGAAGCAAATCGTATCCTCCACCCCTGCCCTCCACTGACCACGTCATCCTCCCCGCCGCCGGCGCCGTCCCGCCGTCCGGTGCGGATGAAGTCGAACACCAGATCTAGCGCCTGCCAGAGTTCCGCGCTACGGCCCGCCTCCGTCAGCTGACGGTCAGGCTCAGTCAGCTGGCCGTAGGCGTCAGCCGGCTCTGCCCCGCTGACCGGCAGGTGGCCGTCCGAGTCCAGCAGACGGCGCAGCGCCAGCCAGGCGCCCTTCTCGCAGCCACAAGAGAAGGCGGACGTGGAGGCCAGGTCCGAGAGAGGCACCTGGGAGGCACGCCGGCCGGCCACGGTGGTCACCGTATGATGCGAGGTGGCAGTCCGCAGGGTCTCAGCGACACGACAGGTTCGGCTCACGGACACGTGTTGTCTGGTCCGCAGCCGCCTGGGGCGTCCCAGCCCACTGCTCAGCAATATACGATGTCCCATACTGTTACTCACAATTTAACTTGGCACTACCAATGACTGCAGTTCTGCCCAAAAAAGTCGAAGCTTTTCACGTCAGACGAACGCCGGCAGGACCAGCAAACGCGCCGAAAGCACCCTAACGCCGTACCTGCTGCATCCTGCTGCAGGCCAGCGCGGTCAGGTCCCAGGCGAGCGCATGGACGGCCCGACGCCACCGGTCGCGCTCCGGCAGGCCGGCCAGCCAGGGGACGGGCGGGCCGTGCGGGCCCTCCGGCGGCGACCGGGCCGCCAGCCGCGAGAGACGAGCGAGCGCCGCCGCCGACAGCAGACGCGTCTCCAGGTGCAGGTGGAACAGGTGGTGTCCGGCGGGCGCTCTCGTCTGTCCGGAATAGGCGCCGCGTTACTAACAGGTGCTGCAGGTGGAGCAGACGGTGTCAGGTGGAACCCCTGTTTGTTGGGGAAAGGCGCAGGCTAAAACCCAAGACAGGGGAAATACTGGAACTGTCCATGTGCTGACCTAGATAACTAGGGTGACTCGACACAACGAAACTTTGAATTTTCATCGGCTCTTAAAAATGAAAAATCCAGAATGTCCCCTGCTGAATACGAGAATTACGCTATACATCCCTCTCGACCGTTGCAATTTATATTCGTATATCAAAAAGTGAGAAGGTAGCACATCTCCGAGTCTGAACCGTTCCTGCACACGGGAGCAGCTAGATCCTCGCCACAACCATGTCAGGCTTTCGGTACACTGCCTCCCTCGCATCCGCACTATCCCGCCTTCTGTGGCCACTCATGCCCCGTTTTCCGGCAAACCGACCAGCCCGGGCCGGGAGACGCGGCGAGACACCTCACCGGGTCGTGGATAGCCGCAGCCGCCGCGGCCGGCTCCGGCAGGTGGCCGATGTGCCGGTGCAGCCGGTGCAGGCCCGTCTCGGCCGTCCTCAGCCACTTGTCGTCCACCAGAGCGCCCTTCCTGTACGGCGCCCCGGACACAAGCCGTCGTGGGGCAAAGACGAAACAAAGAGCGGCACGCAACGCGAGTGTCTCGAGTTTTTTCGATTGTCTGTAGTGTTTTTCACGAACAAATTCGCTATGGTTCCGGATCTAGCATACTTTAAAACACCGAACAGTACCTATGTTCACAGAAGCGACTTTGAGCTTGATACGAGCAGAGCCATTTCAAGGTCATTTCTTTCTCTTTGTCACACCTTCCCATGCAACACGACGGCATAGGATAAACGTTGACTTTCCCGCTTAATAGGCCCCCCCCCCCGTTTTGCCTTAACTATGGGCTCATACACCCATGGGGTGCCAAGGCCCATGTCTCAATATCAAACCAGATGACTCCCAAATGGCCAGAGTGATTCTTATGCAATACCTTTCCAAGAAGACGTTGAGGACGCGCATCTTTTTGACAGCCTGCTGTCGTACTGTGTAGTACACCGAGCGTCCGCTAGGGCCTCGCGGCGCCAGTGTCGCGCACTCCAGCGTATCAACCGCCTGGGCGACTGACAGCAAGAGATGCTGGACGTACACCTCCTGCCATGCAGTCAATGAAAGGGTGTCACTGTCGAGAGGGCGACCACCATGAGGCTCAGTGCCCAAGCTTTTAGAGCCACTGAACACATGGGTTCTTCACATATTGGCAGGTAATGACAGTATTTGAGGACCTCACTATTTTATTATGGGACTTTACTACTCCATATATAACTTCATTCATCATTATGCCTTTATGCAAGAAAATGCCACTTAATCCAAAACGAGAATGCATACAGCTGGAAAGTAGAGAAATTCCGCAACCATCTTAACGTCCGAGACAAACAAAAGGCACGCCAACGACTCCACCACACAGCAGAGCCTCTACGCCTCGACTGCCTACCAGCTCCACCTGGAGTCCCTGATGATCCACGCCCGACCAGCGTCACCAGATCAGCATCAGACATACCTCCGAGAGCGGGACCGAGTCGAGTCTGGCCGCGGCCGCCTCCGCGGCGAAGGGCTGCCTGACTCGTCCACCGCAGGCCGGCGGTCGGCCCGGACAGCCGGCCGCGGCCGCCGGCGGCGCCCCCTCCCGGCCGGCCGACCGCCCACCTGTCGCCGCAGATGACAGTGTCAGGGCGGCGGAGCCGGATGACACGTGCAGCGGAAACATGAGAAAATGCCATCCGCATGGTGGGTGTAGAGTTGCTTCGATAATCGGTAGTAACGATGAGGACAGAAGTTGTGTCACACTGGAAACTTGACTGGATTAGTTTTTTTTTTTAATAACAAAGGAACATGAAAGTAGCACTTAGGTCAAGGAGAGCAAAATTATCTTGGGCTAATGTTTCAGTCATAACAAATTTGCGTATTTCACAACCATGCAAACTAACAGCAGCAAAAAAAAAACACAGGAATGGGGAAGGCAAAAAATTCATGTGTTCCCAAAAAAGCACACTAGCAGTATGTCATAACTGCAAAATGGACTTACCATCGAAAATGTTCGAATCATGTCTTGTGGAACTTATGTGTCCAATTAATGGAGATCCAGGAGATGATGGGGGTGAGGATGAAGGAGAGTCCAAACATGATGAATTATTCATGTGGTTGTAAGTGCTGCCTTTGTTCTTCACAGAACTCTGAAACAAGAAATGCTAGTTTATTATTTGCATTAAGTAAGTACAGTAAGTAAGTACAGGGATGCACATAAAAAAACAAGACCTTTGGTACAAAACTGCAACACTGCTTGTTACTAATGGCTTATCTTCTGAGACAATGGAAAATGACTGGCCTCATTTCTCTGAGTGTTAAAGTTTACCAAATATTATTACATGCCCTCCAAAGCTCCAATTGTAATGATGTTGATAGTTTCTCTATCAAATGTAACACACTTGGTAAGTTATGTTAGACAATATTATGCACAGATTCCACTGAGTATATTTCTCTTCTGAGGATTCTGAACATGGTTAATTATGCACATGTTATATTCTCACAAATACCTCTTTGCTTTGCTTTTAGGATAGAGACAATCACATCATATGAATGACAGGCTCAGTTCAGGCTGTGAAAAATCCAGGACCAAGGAACTTCTTCAGGAGAGGAAGGGGGCAGCAGCACAGCTCAGGAGAATCACAAGCCCCTATGAAACTCCCCAGATTTTGGTCATTTTTTCTATGTTGGAGTAACTGATTTTTCTTGTGAAAACTGGGATTTCATGTATCATGTGCAGCATGCTATTAATCATACTGTTATGAAGATATGGCTATCCTAACATTTGTTACAACAAATCAATGTTTGTTTACCAAAAACCACAAACATGCACATAAAACAGCACTACCAAAAGGTTCAGAAAAACTTAAATTTAAAAATCTACTCCTATTCTTGCACCTTTTTGTTGAGAGAAAGAACAGGCGCCAATTGGTAAAACAGTTAGGGGAAAGGTCTACGAGCCTTGCCACCCTCCCCCTTCCCACTCCCTTTGGGTGTACCTATGGACTCGGGTAGGATACATAACATCTATGGCTTTTCTTTTTTATTCTCTTCCTAGAAAATTCAGGACCAACATGCCTTCCTCCTACCTGTTCTGACAGATATGCTTTTGGTTATTTCCATTTCTATTTTCTGGAAAAAAAACAGTAATGAAATCAGTTTTCAAAAATTGCAGGAAAAACTAGTGAGATCTGAACACAGTATCTGGGGCTAGCTATGACTGCAAAGTGCAGACCTCCCCCAATAACCAAGGTGTGGATCTCTCAGTGCATCATATCACAGTGGCCCTTAAAGATAAAGATAAAGATCTAGCCCTGGCAAAAAGGTGTTCTTGAGGTCTGGTTAAATTAAAGCCATTTTCAACCTCAGAGATGGCAGAAATTAAAATATAAAAGAAGAGCAGAATAATCTTCTGCCAACAGAATGACTAGAATTGAAGGTCACCATCATCCAGTCTGCAAAACATGGCAGTTTTTGGGGGGATTTTTTACAAAAAAGGCAGAGATCTTGTTGGGGCAGAGAGGGGAAGGAGCCAGGTCTGTGATAACACTGACAATTTTGGGGGAAGAACTAACAAAGCTGGGGTAGAACAGGCAACATTGGGGCAGCAGGTTGAATCAGGCCTCACATTACCATAATATTCCTGCTGGAGAAATGTGGTTCAACAAGCAACAACAATGCCACTGCACCACACTTCTATGAACTGTTTTACGTGCATCCCATTTTCCCTGAAAAAATGTGGCAAAATAACTTTGTCAACATTCTGTGGATTACAAAACAGAATAGACTAAATCTTGTGAGAGACCAAAATTTAGGGTTTGCTAAGGTTCATATTTGCTATGGTTCATACATTCTGCTCCAAATGGAACACCTTGGTCCATTTGGGGCAGAAATGAAGCTGTCCCAAGTCTCTTGACATGGTTTGTAGACTCAATGACGATGGTGTAGCAGTATTCCTGCATATGAATTACAACTTGCATTAGCATGGAATATGCTCGGATTTCAACCTTGCAACAAGTTTTTACCAAGCACTTCTTTTCTGGCCAAAAAAACATAAATGGCATAAAAATCACACAACAGATGGTTTTAAGGCAAGTATTTGTGATTCAGTGCTATATAATACCATTCCAAGATGAAGAATGTAAAAAAACTACCCAGTAATATCATCACTTCATTCATCACTGACTGCCGAGCTGCTTGTCTCTTTGGTTTCTGCTGGGATTCTCTGGTTGCAAATTCAAAGAGGGCAATACCCAAGGGTGGGGTATTTTGGGCTTTATGACATCATCAGTATAATCAAACATAGTGAATAATAAACAAGATCAAAAAAGGTATCTAACTTAACTCAACCTGACCTGAACTAACCTAGCCCAAGCCCCATAACACCCATTATCAGAACAGCATCCCTTACCACACTTCCTGTGCAGGGTTGTGCCTTCAGAGCAACATCACACCCCATGAAGGTCTCTTTATTGGAATGTGGTCTTCAGTATTATTTACTGATGACATCATCAAACCTTATGCAGGACAAAGGACATCCTTGGAGCACAGGCAGTGTAAATAAAATGGTGCCATGAATATGCTCACAGTGAAATATAAGTCCATTTCCTTTGGAAACCATACTGGTAGTGTCACTGTTTCTTTCATGGAAAAGTTTATGTGCTCTTCTGCATCTTATATATAGCAAAGATTGTTTGCAAAAAGGCAAATACATGATATATTACACATACTTCACATAATAAGTCTGTGTCATGTTCTATTCTAACCATATCACACTATCATCACATTATTTGTGGACTAAATACCCCTAATTTGGCACTCTGGCAATTCTGCAATGCTGACAATCATGACAAGTGTGCATCAAGACCTAAGATTCCAAGCTCATGTCTCCATGCATGGACACCATTTTCAGGCATCTTGGGACACTTCTCTATGTATGCCAAAGAAGTAGAATTGTGGCAGAATGTGCACTGGCAATTAGTGCTATATGATCAAGATCTTACTGAAGACTGCATAAGTGAATTTCAGGAATTCTAGAAGTGAAAAACGACTGGCAAAAGCCACAATGTCTTAAACTATTTTGCTTCACATATCCTTCAAATTGTATTAACTAGGATTGTTGGGGTACTGGAACTGGGCTATGTTCAGTCATATGCATATTAATGCGCTAGATACGGCAAACGGAGTAAGTCTCAACAAATTCGCGCTATCAAAGAGTTCTTTAGGATGGATAGCAAGAATTTCTGAAGTTCCCAGTTCCAAAAATATTACACGAAACACACAACGTACACTACCCAGAGGCGTCATCTAACGCTTTGCGCGCTTCTCAAATTAGGCGCCTTAAATGTATTCGTTG
Source organism: Capitulum mitella (assembly GCA_030062745.1). Classification (NCBI taxonomy): domain Eukaryota; kingdom Metazoa; phylum Arthropoda; class Thecostraca; order Pollicipedomorpha; family Pollicipedidae; genus Capitulum; species Capitulum mitella. The sequence continues at coordinate 22,718,206 of CP099839.1, forward strand.
CGCATCTTTACAAGTCCCCGCCATGATTTCTCGTTTGTAATAGGGCCTCATAATGTGGGTGATTGCACGACGCGTTCGAAAAAGGTCTGAAAACGTGGATGCAGGGGCGTAGCCAGAGTTCCCTAAGAAAACCCGGAGCTAAGTGTGATCTGAAGCCACACGAAAACCGTTTGCCGGGAAGGCAATGTGCAGTGGTTTTCACAAAACTGCGGGCCTAAGGGGGCCCGGCCCCCCGGGTCCCCCGTTGGCTGCGCCTATGCGTGGGTGCAGCCATTCCTAGCGATCCCGTGGGGATGGGGTCCGGACCTACCTCCTAACATTATGCCTATGGCAATAGCTGGAAAGAAACGGCTTGAAATCCCACGTGGACCTCCCTCAATAACTTTCGTAAATCTCCAGCCATGAGTGTAGCATTCATGTTACGTTGAAATCATAAACGTGAATGATAGATGCAGTATACCAATCAAAAGCCCAATCGTTGTCATTCATTTTTTCGTCACCAAATCAGGGATACGGTAAGTGAGGGTGGGGGGGGGGGGACGCTGCCCCTAGAGCACTTCACGGACTGCATAAATCCGCGGATCCGCGGGACGGACTGGACCGGACCAGAAAATTCAAGCCAGATACGGATTAGGACAGGACCGGATTTTGGAATCTGCCATACCACACGGATCTGACGGATTAAAATTCAATTGAATTTCAAAAGGTACGCTAACTGGGCATGATTTGCAGCCGGACAGGTTTATATCAAAGTTGTTGAAAGGGAACAATTAAACATGATTACATAGGTATGCCAGATTTGTCTATTTATGATGACAGGAGCGAAAAATTCAATACGGATTGGCGCGGATTTTTATAAGCATATTTTTGCTATTACAAACTAGATCAGACCGGATTTAGGAATTCTGGAAAAAGTGCATTGCAGATGGACAGATCCTAGACTTCGCGGACCACATTGGACAGCAACCTGAAAATTCGGGCCGTAAAGTGCTCTAACTGCACCCTCTCCTTTCCCCCACGTTTTTTGACATTTAACATCAACGCTTTATGGACGTTGACTGGAAAGAAATGACCCAAAATGCTTCCACCCTCTCAATTCCCTCCCAGCTGAGGAGTTACTGCTTCTGTGCACCAAATGATATGTTAATAGTTCTGAGTTATTTCTGTCAGCGACGGCACATCCCATACCTACATCTGAAGGACATGACCTCTGCTCTGTAAATAATTAAAAAGCTCTTAATAGAGACCAATGATCTACGCCTTTCTTCAGCAGTTTTCACAGGGTCGCGGGAGCCCCTTCACGGTTCGAGAGAAGCATTTTGGGCCAATTCTTTCCAATCAACGCTCATAGGGAAAAAGTTGGGAGGCTGCTCCCCCCCCCCCCGTTTCCCGCGCCATTGACTTTTTATGTAGGTGTAGGTATGTGTATTATGTACATAGACTACTTATGTAATGCAGCATAAGCTCAAGCGCATCCAAAAAGTAATAAATCGCAATGCAGGGACTGTCAGTTGTGCGAAATTTGCGTCCGCTGTTACGAACACAACGTACCAGAACTAGGGAAATTAAACCAAACGTAGAGCAGATATCAGCTGGAAGCGATTTGGCAATGATTAGACTGAATCACAGCTAACATTTTCTTGTCACAGTGAACCGATACCCTCGAAAGAAACTCGTGGATAGGTAGCTGGTCTTATGCAACTCCCAAACGCGCAAACAGAACTTGCGCAAGAGTGTTTCCGTTTTCGAACCGCAGCAGCGTGGAACGGGGCGCCAGGCGATGCGCGAGCTGTGGCGAGATGTGATCTTAAGTGATACAGTGTGATGTTAGATGTGAAGAGAGAGCTGAGAAAGTTGTTCGATCAAAACTGGTGTTTGCTTGTGACGGGTGGGGGGGGGGGAATTGATGTTTGTAGATCGATGCCACGTAAGGCGTCTTGGGCTTTGTGTGTGCTTGGCGTTTCTATGTTCTTTATGTACAGTCACTTGACTTGTAGACCGGTCAAACATGTAGGACTAACCAATGACTATGCGGAAGGGTGTGAAATAAAAATAAATGGGTGAACGAATGAAAGATCGATGGAAAACAGACGCAGTTTAACTGCAAACGTTCCAAGGAAAGTCGCAGTTCTAGTGATTTTGACCCCGATGGTACTTTCTGGCTGAAAACTGAATAGCTGCCACGCTGTTGAAAAAGCCTCCATGTTCATCTCGCAGTACATGGTGCAGCCATGGACTGTCTGATGAACAGCCACGGACTTAGGCAGCGCTTATCGCGGTCTCGGAATTTCTATCACTGCATATGCTACAAAATGTGCCACTAATTTGCTGCTAACGTTGCATCGCTTTTGTCTATGCTCTTCTATTCCCGACACGTGGGCTGCGAGTCGGTGATAGGGCGCTCGGCCGATGGCATGGTGTCGCCGCCTGGCGAAGCTGCGGAAGGCGTGCAAGAGGGTGTAGGTGCCACCAGCATGGAGGACACAAGATGACCGAAAAGCGGGTATCATAAAAAAAACATTGATTGTGTTGATAACCATTTAGCCTCGCCAGTGCGGTGCTTGGTGCAACCCACACTGAAGGTTTTGCATGTTTTCCGTACAGCAGCTTACTGCATCACTCTGAAATTCTGAATGGCTTAGCATTAAATCTTGTTCTGCCTATTTCATAGAAATATGAAGTCAGTAACCTGATACGTCACTGGCCTACAATTTTTTTCTGATGGGGTGTCTGGGAAAAATTATGGTACAGCACCAACCGTCGTCGTTTAACAGACGTTTAACCCTATTCCCGGAAAGCTAGACGGTATGGTCGATTCCCAGCAGGGAGGGGAGGATTCGCCCCCCCCCCCCCAGATCTCGAGAACTACACATCCGATTTCATCTCAACAAACGGCAATCGATTTGCCATGATGTGAACTACATTTTTATAAAAAGAAATTTTTAAAATTTTGAAAGGTGTGGATACAGGGGGCAAAAATGTCAAAATGGGGGATACTTTTGGACTTCTTATAACTCCGTTGTTTATCGACCGATTTCGATGAAACTGGCATGAATCTAGAGATTATGGATAGGACTTTCACCATTGGTACACACATCTGAAATTTTGAGAAAATTCATGGGCATTCACAGGGTTTCAAAAATAGAAGGATTAGTTTTCCAATAACTCAATGAACACAAAAGACAAAAACACTTTTTTGGGCTTCTGCTAGTCATGTTATAGTAAAGAAGTACAAATCGCATTATAATGTTCGTATAATGTTAGCATAGGAGGTGCCAGGGACATGGAAAAGGGGAACTGCCATGGTCACACGTTCTTCAGATCAACTTGTGACCTTTGACCTTAAATGACCTTCATTGACCCTAGAGTCACTTGTAATGATCTCGTATACATTTAATATTATCTTTAAACGTTTTCAGTCATTTGGATTCACTCTATTTCAAAATTTTTATTTCATGGCTATTGCGATGTAGGTACGCGCACTGTCATTTTAGGTCACAGCTCTGTGACCCGACCTGATGTTAAGCTGAAACTTCATACACAAGTAGAAGGCCCCTTTCTACGTCATACATATTCCGGGTTTGGCATTTAAAACAACAGCGCCGAAATTATTGCAATAAAACCAAATTTTAACTTTTGACCTTGACCTGACCTTGTAAAGTGATCTCAGATGAACAAAATTGCATCCGCACATTGCCCAACTATTTAGCGATACATCCATATCAAGTTTCAAGTTCTATCTTAAAAACTCTGTTTTTGGCAGACATTTTCCTTTTGCCCTCAACATGGCCAAAAATGGCCTGAGGTGCCTCCAGAAATGTTGCCTGGCTCCGCGCCTGAGCAAAATAGAGTTTCGAAATTTTGTCACGGCACGTAGAAAGAATAACTAGGAAAAGTCACCAAGTTTCGTGAAGCTACGTTAAAAAAACTGGACTGGTAAGCAAAAAACCCGAGGGGGCGGATTCAGCCCTCCCTGCCGGGAATAGGGTTAAAGTGTTTCAAGGAACTCAGTCTTCCTGAGTCTTATGCCAGGGTGTCTCCCAAGTTTTCAAAGATCTTTTCACGTAGGCCCATATTTCACCTAAGGTCATCATAGGCCAAAATCGTGAACTACAACCACCGGCCCTTCTTGATATTTTGTTGACTCCGGAAGAATCAAGAAGCAATCGAAAGCACTGATTTACATAGCAATCGTAGTTTTAGTCCATCACCATCGTCAGAGATTGTAATGGGTCCGTCGAAAGTCCCCTATAGGTGTCGTCTGGAAAGGTCCAAAACGGAATCAGAATCCATTGATATGAGAGATTTAAGATCACTTATTAAGACTCTGCAATTACATGATGCAAACCGAAAATTGTCGTTTATCCGAAAGGCCTCAAGATACACTCTCGTTTTGGTTCTGTTTCCTCTCTCGCCAGATCTGAAAATGGCTGGGGCTTATACCAACATGCGTGTGCCGTCGAACGTGGCCAAATGACGAAGACTGAGGATAATTAAATCGAGGATTAAATATTATTAAATCGAGGATTAAATTATTAAATGGAGGATTAAAATCACAGCGAACATCAGACATATTTGTCAGGTAAACAAAGCGGGGTCCCATTTAAATATGAATGAGCATTTGAGAATCGACGTAATAAAGATGCAAAATATTCTTTACACTCTCACCCTGCGACGAGACAGTGTCCGCATCCGGATCGAACGGATGACTCATGCTGCCACCTATGAAATATATCGGGAACTGTGGGGCGGCGCCGGCGCGCTGGCCCGTAGTACGAGCGCTCGAGTCGGTGGGGACGGGAGCGCGGCGTACGTTGCGGACTGAGGACGCCACCATGAGGTGGTGGTGCGCGTGTCTGGTGGCGGCCCTGGTGGCCGGAGCGCAGGGCGGGAGCGTGTTTGATCTCATCAGCGAGAATCCCGAGCTGTCTGAGGTGAGTGTTGCGCGGCCGAACTGGACCGCTGAACGCTCGCGCGGCGGCGATAACGAGCCGTTCGGACGGCTGGATGCTTCGTTGTGTGGAATCTGCATAGTCAGATGAACTCTGCAAGTCTGTTGTTGTGTGACATGACAGGACATGAACATGATTTAGGGCTGTAAATTTAAAATTTCTATGCGCACCAAAAGTTAAAATAGGGGACAACGCCGGAACTCGATAATAAATTGGAGGAAGTCCGAGGAGTATTCAGTTTTAGGGGAATCAGGTTTGTCCTGGCTCCTTTCTCTGCAAAATCCTCGTTACGGCTCTGCTTTCTATGAACCAGTATTCAGTACTGTGCCTCTCAAAACCTCTCGGTACCGGCAAAATGCTTGCCGAAATCAGTCGCAATAATGTGACGGGCCCGCGTATTTAGGCTGGGGGTCCGGTGCAGCTAGGTCATCTTAACTCAGCCCCACCCTCTTTTTCCTCGCCCAGTAGCTCGAAAATGAAGTATTCACAGAGCGTTAATCAAAACCAATGTTAAACATGCAATGAGTGAAAATGCGTTTTATGCAAACTGATGAAATCACTCAAAACAATGAAGCTTGCAATCTCTATCTCTGCCTTTTTTAGAGAAGGAAGTGAAGTCATTGTCCTGACTAATTTCGCTGAACGTCGGCGCTGTGATTTGATCATCAGAGAGAGAGTTTCGGCCTTTCCGATAATAACCTTTGGAATCCAATCAATCAGATGGTAACGCTGAGTCGGCTAAGCGACGAGTGGGGAAAAATATGACAATGTGGCACTTTCGTGCTGGCACATTGCTTTTATCAGCGTTCATCGTTGGTGAGTTTTTCAAAACTGGACTGGGATAGACGAAATGTGCAGCAGACACAAGGACCCGAGAACGTGGTACCGCTGGCCACAGACTTGTGTTTAGGCAGTTGTTTCAAAGCAGCACCAAATACCTAAGGTTACAAATTACACAAAATGGTAGCCCGGACCCTGCCATTTTCCCATTCCTGCCTGTATGTTTATATGACCCTGTTTTGTTAGACTCCATGATATTGGTCGTCAGCGCAGCAAAGAATGGTTAACTGTGCCTTTCACCTTTTGTTCAGCCACCGGGTGTGGCCAATATATGGTCTGACCCCAGCCCTGCTTTGGTCCTGTGACATTCACCAGCTAATATTATCAACGCATCTAATCACGCCATTCACTGAAAGCCGTATGAGTTTCTTGTACAGCCTCGCTTACACGCGTATCGGCGTGCCCAACGCTCCCCACAAGTCTCCGTTTTCGGGTCTCCTGGTAACGGTCACGCACTTTCGGCTGGTCCGTGCAACGATGCCATCAAGCTCGTAACAAGGCGATCGCTGCATTACTCCACCGCGCATGCCTATTGAAGGTCGGCTCGGAGCCTGATGACGTTGGCTTCCAGCATGTAATTTAGTACGAGCATGTGAAGGTCGTAACATCTCGGCGCTGCGAGTGAAGACGGCAATCACCAATCTCCTGCGGAGCCGCGGGCGCCGCTGCCTGCGATCGAGAGGCATTTTTGTCCGAAACAGGTACCGCCATCGGTCATCGGGGAGTGCCAGCTGACATCACTTCTGTCGAAGTCTGAGCGTGAGCGTTCGGGGCGGGGCGTCGCTAAACATCGCGCCGTCCGACGCCGGCGGCGTGTCTCTCTCCGCGATGGTCGAGGGCGCGCACCAGCTGCCGGTCTCCAGGAGAAACGATAGCTGTGCAGACGGAGGAAATGACGCGCGGGCGCGTGGGCGGCCGAGCCGCCGCCAAACGAGCGACGAGGCGGTGCACGCTTTGTGCCGCACGTCGCACCCGGCTCGCCACGACGGCCCACTTCAGACCTAGCACAATTGCCACCCTGGCGACCTCTGAAAGCCATTCGCCTCAGCCGCGGTCGCCTTGATGAGCTCAGCCTAGCGGGCCGGGTGAGCCGTTATTGCCCAGCCAACGCGGCGGGAGCGTTTCTTCTCCTGACGACGGGCCCTTGTCGGGCGGCTGCCAGGACTGCCTCGCTCGCCACGCTCGTAAGATGACTGTGAGACCACCGAAACGCTGTGCTGTTGCCACTGGGAAATTCGGTAGTCACTTCAGTCCATGCACCAGGATTTCCCTGGGGGAGGGAGGGGGCGCAAATGCCAAATTTTGCCGTACGCCACTGGCATATGACGAAGTGTACAGGAAAAAGCGGCAATTTTACGCAGTTGGTCTCATATTTAACCCGCAGGAATCCATATAATGTTTGTTTTTGCAACATATATATGACCGCTATTCCGCATTCGTGCGAAATCGCTGTATATCTAGTGTAGACAGCTTGGCTCGGGGTGCATGACCCGCATGGCCCCCCGGCCATGTCCCTGCTTCGGTCCAATTGTGGAGTCTCTTGCTGCCGCTGTCCGCGGCTTGCCAAAGACCGGCCTCTAAATTCGGCGAATTCTGATGAACGGCACATCCCGCTGGTTTAACCCCATATCTGCAGCGCCCCAGTTTGATGCATAAACATCGCCGCTCCGGATTCCCTTCAGCGGCAAATGTTTGCGAAGCACGAGCCGCCGATCTTGCTAAGATGCATATGCATGCAAATCAGGTCCATGAACGATGACACCATGGTCGTCATCACGAACCTATGATTGGGTACAGTCTTCTACAACAGCGTGTTTTTTTCCCAAGCCACGCGCCTAATGCTGGAGTCAAAGTAGTTTGGCAACGTCTCCCTTAATTTTCCCCCGTTACGGCAACTCATCGGTGGCACGTGACAGGTCACATGTCTACATATTCACGTGTTATTTGTTCCCCTGCCAACATACCATTGCTAACCAGGGAAATGGAAAGTTGTTACGTTGAAGTATGAGAATGGCTGTGCCATACGGGGGAGTAAGCACCTACGGGATGCATTCTGAAAGTAGCTCGTCACCTAGACTGATGACATAATGTATCTCTTAGAACGTCATTGTATCCGCTTCATCCATTTGTGCTGATACATATCTTGCATTATTCTTTTGATTTAGAATCAAGCAGAAACTTTCACTCACTAGATGCTGTGGTATTTGTCGACCGGTGTCACCAATGGCCTTTCCTCGTTAACTTGCTTCATTTTTCTCGACCTTCTTGTTAACCGGGCCCATGAAACGATCAATCACCATCAGGATAACAGAGACTCGGTGCGCGCTCTCCGCGATCTTCTTGAACGCTCCTGTAGTTCCGATCTTCCCCACCCGTCCAGAACGCCCGCACGTCGCGCGTGCGACGGCACCTCTCACGTGGCTGATCCCCAGTACCGTGCTCCTCGGCTGCAGCAGGGAAAGAAACGAGGAAGGGCTCTTTAGGGGGACGCACGTCTTTAGGTCGCACCGGCCAGGGTCAATACAGCCGCTCGCCGGCCGGCGCGTCCAGCCCATGATCGCCGACAATCAATAGACGACCGTCGCCCGTACCCTGGCGTCACCAGCTGACGCACGCGGCCGGCCGCGCCAGCTGACTCACGGACGCTGCTGCGGCTGCTGCGTCTATTGCCCGCATGACTGAACGCCGTCTGAATCAATGCTGCGCCGCCCCCGCGGCGAGCGCTCGTCGTCGGCGAGTGCTTCGCTCGTAGATCAATAGCCCCGGCGCCGCCGGTACGTCGTCAGTCCGGGCAGGTGCCGTCGTCCCTCGTGACGTCATCGCGGGGTCGGAGGTGGGGATTACGGCACCCGCTGAGGGGATCAGCAATCAGAGACACCGGGCACGTGCCGCCGGATCTGGCCGTCTGTCACGTCAGCTCGCGATTTGTGCTTTAGACGGCTGGTAGAGCCTGGGTTTGCTGCCCAGTGATCTATGAAGATTTAACGACCCGAGGCCTATGGCTCATCGGAGGGCGCTGGATGTTGAAATCAAGACCGTTATAGAATGGTTGGCTGCCGGACACTGCCTGTTATAAACACTGCTCCTCGAGAGATTCCGAACGTTTAATACGGATGTTGCGGCGCTGTGATGTTTTGCTTCCTCTTCGTCTTTTCTCGTGACTAGAACGGCATTGGGCTTGGAAAACCGTTCAGGAGGAGCCCCATAAGACTGAGAAATAGGATCGTTGACCGTTCAGCCATCTGTTCCAATCAAACGGAGAAACCGCGACTTCTAAAAAGCATCCCCTTTTTGTCTGACAATGACTCACAATATTGCTTTCCACGGTGGGAATCACTCACCGCACCACGTGACGCTCATGGAACCACAAAAGTAACAAATATCTACCGTTGTTACCGGCTGAACATATGGCGGATTCCTCCAGATATTGTTGCCAGAGGGAATGACCTAGCTGCCAGGCGAGAGGCTTCAGTATGATTTAAGCGGACAATTGATGACCCTCTTTGGCCGGTGGCTCTCTTTGGGTAATTAATATATGTCTCCGTGGGAGCTCCTGCGCTCTGATGCGTGGTGAACGGTGCGTGACGACGGCTGTAAATACACCACTCTGCTGCTGTTATTGGACTGAAGCCATTGGTCAGATCTCACACCGTGCTGCCTTGTGATTTAACATGACTGACGCGAGCTCTGCACCAGTTTGGGAGGTCTGGTCAGTGACCCTGCGGGGAACGAGACTTCCGCGGGATTCATTGTAATTTTCGTCGAATTTGCGGGTCCCCGTCATGGAAAACAGCAATCATTGCATACCGCTGACGGGATGCTCCAGCGCTGGTGAATGCGGGACAGACATAAAGCTCGATGACTCACTGGTGAGCTATTTGGTATGCGTGATATTGGTTTGGCGATGTTAAAATAAAGGAAATGCTCAGTAAACTAGAAGGCTCTCAAAAGGGGCAAAACAAATAGAGGGACAGTGCCCGTTAAAATAGAGAGAAAGTGAGAAAAACAAAGAGGAAAAAATAAGGACGAAAGAAAAAGGTGAAGAAGAGGAAGAGAGCGGGGAAGACAGCGAGAGACACAGAAATTAGGACAGAAAAGATAGAGAGAGAGAGAGGGAGAGAGAGAGAGAGGGGGAGAGAGAGGGGGAGAGAGAGAGGCCGACTGACCGACCGCCCATTATCGGCAGAGGCGGGGGGATAACGGCCTCGTCATGACCCCGCCCGTCATGCCGGCGCGGGGCGAGGGGGACCGGCCAAACACAGGCTGGCGCGCAGCAAACACGCGCGCCGGCGGCCCATTGTGGCGCGGGCGCCCTCAATCACGGCCTGCCGGCCGGCAGCTGCCGCCGGAGCGCCGCCGCCGCCGGGCACTTTCAGCCGCCGGCTGCGAGCCGCGCCTGCTGCGTTCGTCGCCGTCGGCGGCGTCGCCGGTGGCGCCGGATCGAAGTGGACGCCGGCCGCGAAATGGCTCCCCGTCGGCGCCGACGGTACTGTCCGGCGGCTCACGCCCAGCCGGCGCGCCTGTTGCAGCTCGGTGTGTTTGTGTGTGAGTCAGTGCGCCTGTTGCTGATCGGTTTGGCTGGAGAAATGCATTGGCCCCCCTTCTCATGAGCCTGCCTTGCTGAGTCTGTTGCTGTTGGATCTGGGGTAGATTCTTAGGTCGCGGCGGAGTCGCATTCTGTCTCGTTCTTATATATTCCAGATTGTGACAGGTCTTATATGGCATTTCTTGTCCTGTGAGTCTGCAGAACTGCTGTTCGCGAGTTTGATGCCTTCAGCTCCGTCATCTGCGTGCTCTCTGGCTCCAGGAGACAGAGAAGATATTGAAGGTTCATGCAGCAAGACACTGTAGTGAGATGACAGTACTAGTTGGCAACAATCGATCCAGGTTAAATCAGCTTTAGTTCAAGTGAGAACGCGCCCCCTGCGTTGCCGCTGAATCCCGACCCACTAAACCAATCCGCACGCCATTGCGGCTGGTCAGGTGATCCGCTCCTGCGGCCTGATGACAGGCTGATGATGGCTGGACTGCCCGTCATCGGTCTCGGCTGTCCGCGTCCGCCAGTGCCGGCGTTCGGTCACGGCTCGGTCACACTGATGGCAGCTGACAGCGTACTCCTGCTGCGTCTGGTCTTGTCGTGTTTTTATCAGTGCAACTTTTTGCAGGCGCTTCCCCGAGAAGCATTCTGAACTGCCCCGGCCAATTGACCCAGTAGGGCCAATTAAACCTCATCCCCTCTTTGACTCGCAGAGTATGACTCACCAGCTGCCCTTCGGGATCTGGGTTTTGCCAGCTCATCGCAGATGCCAGCCCCTCGCAGAACGACCGCGAACTCCACCGGGTGTAGAGGCGTCGAGTAGAGGAGATGCTCTGTTCTGCTTTCTTGTGTGCGGTGCGAATGAATCATCCGCATGGGGTGCAAAGTGTGGAGGGATGACGCCATCGCACGTACCTCTTGTCACCCCAAGCTGTTTTGGAGGCTTTTGTTCTGACTCGATAGGACCATTGTCCGGGTTTGTTGAGGGCGATTGTTATTCACGCATAGGTGACAAGGGCTGCTTACTTGGCTTACAGTGCTAACAAGTCCACGTCTTTTACGTTAAGTCATTGTGAAAAGAATGCATGCGACAACCTTGGATGGGCCAGTGATTAATACTGCCTTTACTCATGCTATGAAGGACATTCCGAACACAACTCAAGTCCTGCTTAAACCATAGCGGCACAACGGGCTGCCAGGTCCGCGGTTTTGTGGCCCATGCAGTGTTCGCTCACCGTCTGGGAATGGATTTGCTGGAAAACACATCGCAGACACCAACGCCTGTGCGCGGGCCGATATTATTAGTCGGAGTCGCCTCCGCCGCTCCACGATGGGCAGAATTCGCCGCCGGTTCCCCCGGCGCGGATCCTCGGTCATTTGTCATCATGCGCCGGCCGCTGACGAGGAGCGGACGCGAGCCGCCCGCCTCCCTGCCAATCGGTCCCTATTGCCCGCCCGGCGGCCCGTCCGGCCGCATCCCCTGCCCCCCCCCCCCTCCGCTCATCCCCCGGCCAGGATACAGGGAGGGGGGACGCTAGGAGCGTTCACGCGATACGGGCCTCCCAGTCGGTCCGTCGAACTAATAACACGCTCAGGCCACTCTGCATTGTCGATCAGTGGCGAAATGAGCCGCTGTAGTGGCAAAAACTGCCGACGCTGAACACGCCGAGCCCCGCCCCTTCCGCTGACAGCGCGTTTCCAGTTCCCTCCCCCGATTTTTGAATACAATAGGGGTCTGCTATAAATAGCAAAGTGACCAACAAAATACGAATCGTTTGATTATCTAGGAGGCCGGCAGTATGACTACATATCGCCCCCTTAATGGCGAGATGTATTTGGATATGTCCAATCAGACCACTTTCCTGAACACGGCGATTGACATTGCGAGCGGAGCGGTAAGGGCTAACCTGGGACTAGAAACGACCTGTGAAATACACCTAAAACTTGTTACTAGCGGTTGACTTGGCCCGTCGATTTTCGGATCAGCGCAGATTGTCCTGAAATCCGGAATGACTTCGCTTATGAGAAAAGTATACAGAAGTGTTAGAAAATGTCGATTTCCGTGTAACCAGGGAACGCCTCAGGCTGCAAGAATAATCGCATTTTTTCATCATGAAGTTGGAATGATTACTCGACTATTGATCCCCATTCGCTGATTTCCAACTGACCGTGGATATATGACTTTCACTTCAGTCTTTCGCAAATAACTTCATAAACCAGCATACGTAAAGACAGAGCATATTCGCAGCGGTCTGACTCGAGAGATGGTACATTTTAAGCCTTGTGATAGACAGTGGGTCAAAAAAGCTGAATCCGTGCTGAAAAAAATGCTGACAATGTTCACAGCTTACGGCAAAACATCTCCTCATTAGCACGTGTCTTTTGCAGTCGGTTGCCGCCATAGTTTCATGTCATTTGGTTGAGAGCAGCCCTGATTGTCAGCCCCCTCTCGTGTGACATTACCGACAGCGAACCTCACCATACCGAATCCGTCCCACCGTAACCAGCGGCATGGACCCACAGTAGACTTCCACAGCGCCAAGATCCCGCCGTAGACTATGTTCGCCAGCTAGGCTGCAGATATCCAGCCAGCCAGCCAGGCACGGACAGGAGCACGCGACCACGCGCATCACCTCATTTCCCGACTTCCTACCGACCAGCAGCGGAGCCGTCACTCACAAACGCACCGGCCGTGTACGCCCTTGTCCGTCCCCGGCCGCCCGCGGTGCCGCCGCAGGGAGGGGGACGGCTCCGCTCGGGGTGGGGGGGGGGGGTCGTGACCCCGCCACCCAGAGGCAGCAGCCGAGAGGGGCGGGGCTCAATGGCGGACGCGACCATTAATCTGCAGCCGGTATCCAGCGCGCGCGATCCTGCGCACGCTCTGTGGGCTGGCCGCCGTCCTGTTATTACGACGGCTGGTAACTGGTACAGGGAGGGGAAGGATACTGCCCCCCTCCCTTACTGCCCGCCCGTCGCCCCGGCTGTCGCGTCGGCCCAGGTGTGCACCACAATGGTCACGGGGCGAGCGGCGCGGCGCGCGCTGTGTGGGATGTGATGTAGCGGTAAAGAATTTGCCACGGTGGCACTCACCTAGCGGTGGGTATGGGTGCCGTCAATCATTCGTGTTTTCCTCGGGGAACAACGCTTGCACATCTTTTGTTGGCGCCTCGATGTCGGAAAAACGCTGGTTCCGAAAAGCGGCAAGAATTTATGCACGGCGGTAAACATAAACAAGCCTCGGGTGCCGAGCAGGGACGGGTGGCCTAATAACAGAGTAAGACTCCTCAGATCCATCACGGGCAGTCGGTCCGCCTCCTCATCGCTCACGCGCGCTCTCTGATTCCCCGGTCGCTCCTCGGCAGAGCCCACCTGACGCGGCCCGCGGTCCTGCGGCTCGGCGGGCCGGATCGGGTATCACGTCAGGGAGGGCTCTGGGCTCCGCGGTAATAACCGCGGCCCGCCCGGCGGCCCGCTGCTGTGTCACGCCCTGCTGCCCAGACGGCGGTACCTGGCCGGCGGACCGCCGCGCGGGGCGGTGACCTGCTCGGCCGGCCGCCGCTCGCGGATGCAGGGGAGGACGGTGCGGTACGGACACCCGATGCGGGCGGGGTGGGTCGGATGAGTGGTGTGGGCGTCATCGGACCTGTACCTGTTCAGATTACCGCCCTGTCCGGTAGCGAAGCTGCAAGTTTAGTGCGAGTATGGTTCAGTTTACAGTGCTTTTAGCCTGAGGCAGGTACGTAGCCAGGATTTTCTTGGGGGGGGGGGCAGATGTCAAACTTTGTCAAATTCCTCTGGCTTACGACAAAATTTGTAGGGAAAAGCAATGGTTTTATATAATTTACCTCATATTTAACTCGCAGGAAAAAAATATAATGTTTGCTTTTGCAACATATATATGGCCACTACTCCGTATTCGCCCGAAATCGTCATATATCTAGCGTAGACCGCTTGACTCAGGGGGAGGGGCATGGCCCCCATGTCCCCCTGATCTGAGGTAACGTGATATTAAGCTTGAGCCATAATGGACCGACGCCAATGTTCGTCAGTTTCACTTTTGATGTCCAAATTGTGAGGTGCCCTCAACGGATGGCGATCGGTAAGAATGTTGGCATTAGCTTTGCATTGGAGGTGCTTTGCAATATGATTGATTGAGTTATGCAACTACCATGAACTGCACGAGGAGATGGAAAAAGCGTCGAGTCACTCCCGAGAACAATGGGAGCACGTACATCTGCTTCCGCACGGTGATAAAAGATGATAAATAGAGGCTTCCCGGGTTCACAATCATAATGCGATGGAGCGAATTTGTTAAATCAATTCGCCGTGCATTGGAAAACAAAACCCGCCATCCAGCAGCATCGACTGGCCGCACAGCCGCCGGAGCCCGGTAGGGTGCTCACTCCATAACTATCGAGTGGGACCTGCATAATGCAGCTGCGTGGTGGGGTGCCGACTGTTTACCCGGATCAAAATGGAAGTCACGATCGACCAGGTCTGCCCTCACGATCTCTCTGAAATATAGAGCAGCTCCCTCCCGACTGCGGTGTTGACGGCCGTGGCCACTCGGCTGAGGTCTACCGTTGAGCGTTTCACAAACTTTAAACAACATCAGGCCAGTTCAAAGAGGCTATCGGATGCGCCAGTCTGATATAAAACTGTCATAGACGCTGGTACCCGGTAGGAAGTGTTTGTGTAGGAGAGAACACCAGCGTATTTTGAGGTAACCTTTTGAATGGGTGACTTAGACATAATTATGAAAGTTCAGAAAGTAAGCCTTCTTTCTTGACACATTTCTAAACCAAGAGTAAGCTTCGGAAATTCTGACTTCCCTGGTTTGCTGAAATGCATTTTTTATGTAAAGCAAACCTGGTCTATCTTGAAGTGGTTACGGTTGTGGTGGGGCTGTTGTGGAGGCATCCGCCATCCAAGGATTTCCATAGTCTAAAGACCTTCCACTTTCACGTAAAATGTACCATCCTCCGACATCCCCTCTCGGTCTGAGGGTCTCAGCCGGGCGTATGGGATACGACTGAAGATCCACTCAACACAACGCAACACACGATTCCGCAAACAGCTCGCTACCGTCTCCATTCCTCGACGTGAGCGTATAACTCGCCAGTGGGCAGTGACTGTCCGCGGAGTGCTGTCTTGCACCCGGACCTCGGTCGCGAAGACGGCGTAACACTGGCAGCCGTTCTCCTGGGTCGGCAGGCCCGGCCCGGCTCCTCCCAGAGGACCCCGGGGGCCGGAATGTGATTGGTATGACGCGCGGGCACTGTGATGGACCCATTAGCGGGTCCCCGGAGGAAAACAGCCGAATTCCTCAGCGCTGCCCCTTCATATCGCAATGATTCGATCGCGAGAAAAACATCCGACGGTGCTCGGGCTTCTGGACAGTGACGATAGGTGTCGATCAGTCGATCATTATTACCGTACAGTTGTTAAGTTTCTCCAGCGCCGCCTGTGCATAGCTTTGTAGATCATGCAGAGGTGAAAAGAGAGCATGCGTTTGCGTTTCCGATGTTCTTTTATTGACATCAGATAAGCTGTATTACAAGGTTGCGTTGTTTTTACGTTTGCGCTTTATGGGCCTTTTTACCTTCTCTCACGTGCACTGGTCATCATTGGGAAGTTGGAGTCTGGTGTTTTCGAATTTGTGTTTTGGAAGAGAACGAAACGATCATTATTCGTTTGGCCTAATAGCGCCCTAGGGATATCGGTGGTGACGGCCAATCTCGATAACATCATTACAGATCGCTGCAATTAAATGTGATGATGTCATCAATCACGTTTATTTCACCTGCACTGCTGCATAACGTTCCTTTTATTTCATCGTTTGGAGCCAGCTCTGCCGATGGTTTATGTGATTGTTCTGTGTTCGTGAGGACGTCACTACCCGGTTTCATTGTCTTGTTTGTTTCGGGCTGTGGTGTACGCAGGGGGCCGCGCGTAGCACCGGTCAAATGAAGCCATGAGTGGGTTGACTCATGAACCGGAGGGCAAATGCTGGGCTGGGCTTCATCCAGTGCAAACCATGCAGAATGCGATTGACCGAATTACGCGTCGAATGGGATGCCTGCGCCGACAGCGGTTAGATGTTTATGTGGACGTTTAACACCGCGTTTCCTGATTACCTAAACCATGTTTAACTGAGATCAGAGAACCGAGAGCGAGCGCATCAGTACAGCGTCATCGTGATAGAACAGAACGATCAGCCGCTCCGCCTGGGACGAGAGACACCACCTTCGCAGCGCTGGATGCGGACTCGAAGGGGCGGCGAAAATCGATGCCCGTGATCTCCGAATGGTTTCGGACCAGGTCGGGCCGCTGCGCGCCCGACGTCGACTCCCTGCGCCGCCGGGCGTCTGCCGTCGGCGTCGTCGGCCGACCCCGGCCCGGTTTAGCCGTCTTGTCGGAGATGCGTGCGGCGCGGCGAAGAGAGGAAATCGAGCCCAAGGACGGCTGCCGGGCCATTATCCAATCAGAGCCCATCGGCTAGACCCGCCGGCGCCGCGCCGCCTGCACGCGTGAATGCCGCCTGCCAGGGGCAGTGCTCCCGGTTCATTCAAACCTTGCACGAGCCGAAACCACTGGATGTCGCTTCAGATTTGTTGTTCGGGACCCAGAGCTGGAGGAACGGGTCACTCGGAGGCCGGAACGGCTTGGCTTTGATTGGCTCCTCAGCTAACTGCTGCAGATTGCTCAGCGTTGTCAAGACAGAGTTGGGGGCTTTCTAGGTGGTAATCCTCGAATATTTGACAACTGAGCCTTGTAGCCTATCGTGGGAATTGTGGACAGAATGCTACAGAGAACCACTTAAAATACAATTTTGTTACATGACAGCGACTCTGGTTTTAAACCAGCGACTCTTCAACGACCAGATTGCAAGATGTCTAGCATGCCTGTTCTATGGCGTACTGTTTACTACAGCCTATCAGTATAGTACATACTATATAATATATACTGACATCTATATACAGACGTGAATAGCAGTTTATTGTCGGTGACCAAGACGTGCTGAGAGGTTCTTTGCGGGTAATCGAAACGGCCCGTTAGTTCTTAAATTCACGCTGCTGTCCGTCAACACAAAATGACGCAAAGGTCTCCGCGGCGAATTTCGAAAGTGTGTGCAATTTTTGACCGCACCAAAATGCCGCAGTAACGATTATAATTTGGTGGCTGTGGCTTAGCTATTCTTACCGCCGGCAGGACTCGGCTGACACAAGTGAAAGACGTGATTGTGTTTTAAGGGTCAATGCGAAACTCGAAGCACCCCTTCTTCAGCAGCAATAAGGAATGACTCTGCTTTTGTTTGTCCCGTTTACTTAAAGACCGTAATCTTCATTAAACTGTCAAGGGCTTATGTTTCCAACTTAGGGATTACAGATCCAGTAATCTGGAGAACACTTAAGCATGTCATATCGTCCATAACCGAGGAAAATCCGGTGGCGGAGCGCTGTGCCCGGCTCTAAAAGTCGCCCGGAACAAAGCCTCGGTTTGCAGGCTCCCTGGAGGAAGTTGCCAGCGGGATAGCACCGCCCTCACGCCTAGAAATAAAACTGCAGTTAACGTGTCATCTCATCACCCTGACCAGTCAAGTTCCGACTACAAAATTCTTAGATTGTTTTGCCTGTTCCGGCTTAGCATAGTCTTCTTTCGACTGTATCGTTTCGGTGCCTGCGCTCTGTTCCCCGCTGAGTTCTTTCGATAGCTATTTTCCATACATTTCCGCTACACATCGCTACACCCACAATCCCTTCGTGCAGCTCGACGCGCACGAAAGCGCCATTCAGCTGTTGCTGGGGACGGCCGATGTCGAGGCGTTTGCCGCGCCGTGAGCCGGCCCCCCGCGTGACGGTCTCGTCACGTCACGCCGGCGGGGCGAACAGCGAGCGGGGCCCGGTCGTCCGGCGTTTATCGATCGCGCCTCCGTGCTCGGCGCTCCCCTGTGTCTCCTCCCGTGGACGCTGGCTCGTCGCAGCGGGGAGTAGCGGGGTGCTCGGCAGGGGGCCGCTCGGTCGCCTCCGGGGAAACCAGATACAACTTGTTACACGCACTGCTTAACAGATTAGATTGGCTGGTGGTGGAAAGGGCTGCGTGTCCGGTCGGGGTTTAATTTTGTTAATGGAACTGGCGGGTTTACACCTAGGCAAACACCACGTAAGATGAAGTCTTTGAAAATATTTTTGAAAGGACTTTAGACCGAGTAACTGACCTGTTGAAAGCTGTAGCTGCGCTCGAAGAAAACTTAGGCGATTTTGTCAGTCAATCGCACGACTCTGGAACCAATGCGCTTACTTTAAACAGAGCAGAACGTAACAAAAAAGGACGAAACTGGCCAGTTTCAAAGCCGATGGACTGGTTAGAAACACATCAAACGGAGCAAAATACCAAAAATACCTTCGACATAAAAAAACCTTCACTGTCCCTGGTTAATGTCTGCAATGTAACGAAATGCGATGTAATATCAATGTCCTCTTGTCATTGCTTTCGTGCATGGGGACTATCATTAGTCACGAAGTCTTATGTCCCATTCGTTTATCAGCCTTAGTGACGCCCTTGGCCCCGGCATCAACCCAGAACAGCTCAGCAACTTTTTTCATGTTAAAACCTCCACCTCTCACAGCAGTCTCACGCGAGTGACCGCGGCACGCTCCTGCTCCCTGTCCGAGCCGGGGACGGCGCCGCCCGCTGTTTACCCGGCGGCGAAGCGGGAGATGATCTCACGGCGCCGGTCTCCGCGGCGGCTGCGCGGCGGCGGCGGACCGTGCAGCGGCGCCGACCCGCGGTCCGCCCGGGGGCATAATCATTCGCCGGCCGGCCGCCGGCCGCCGGCGCCCGCTGATGGGAGCGCTCGCTGTGGCCGCGCCGGCACCGCCGCCGCCGCGCCGGCCGCGCCCCAGCTGACGTCAGTGGGTAATCACGCCGCGGGACGACCGCTTTACTCGCGGCCGCCGCCGGCGCGCGCTGCGGCGCGCCGTGCGTGGCCAGGGGTCGGGGTCGCTAGTGGGGCTCCGGACGGCGACCGCCGCGCGGGCGGCGGGATAGGAGTGGTGCGTTTATGAGGCCGGGCGAGCGGTGAGCTGTGCGTGGGCCGGCGGTGGGATGCCCTCGCCGAAAGCAACATGTGGTTGGGGCGGTCAGAGTGCGTGCGTAGCCTCCGGCCCGTCACGCCCCTGCTTTGTTTTCGTGCTCATCGGTGCAGACGCGTCGGCGGATCGTGACCGTAAGCGTTACACGTCTTCTCGAATGACCCAACAATGACTCTTGTGCTGGGTGATCTTGAGGTGGTTGAGACAGCGCAAGGCGATAATTAACGGTACTTTTGATGTATTGTTATAACGAATACCCGAGGCTCGAGATCAAGGGAAGGTCCAAAGGAAAACCAGTGCTGGCACTGCCCATTTCAGCATGTTCAATGGAGGATGCAAATAGTTATTGTTGTATAGTTTTGTCACACGAACTCGCCTGATAATGTTCAGGAAAAACTAAAGACACTTTTCAGCATGCTTACTGGCGCGTTGGAAAAAAATATGCTGCGTGTCTAAAAATTAATCCCAAATTCTCAAAATAAACTAACGGATTCGTGCACGTTTCAGGAACATCGTTCCGTTTATACCAGCCTTGAGGATAGATATGCGTCAAGGACGTTGGACGTTTTAGTGCCGATCAGGGTGGGAGCGTCTCTGGAAAGCGGAAAAAGGAGTAAAAGAACCAGAAATAACAGCAAACGCTCCTGAAATGAGATATGCCATTAAGATAATATTAGTAACATCGTTGTGTGGATTTCTAGCCTTTGCGGGTAAAACTGATCGTGGGAAGAGTGTGTCCTGCGTCCTGATGAGCCGTTCCCTGTTTGAATCACGGAAAATGCTTAGGTTTGCCTGTACGAAAATTACATTTGATTGGCTCCGAACCACCTAATTAGAACACCGTACATCAGCGTTGGAATTCGCCCAAGAATACACATTCCTTTAACGAGTATTTAATGGCTTCATTTTGTCAAGGAAACGTGTTTTAGGGCAAAGAACGAGGCTGGCAGTGTTTGGCTGACATAAATTAGTGGGTCTGCTGATTGTATCCTCGACCAGACCATCAAAGCTCATAAAAAGAAAGTTCTTTTCCACAACAGTTCTGTTGTGCTCACGGTGCACAATTGCCATTTTGCCCTCATTGCGCATCGTTAAGACATCAAAGAGCAGTATGTCATTCTCATGATCTGTACCGCTATTGCTTACGCTAAGAACAGAGCGCGGTATCCACAGAAGTGTTGTAGTTAGTCCCGGACCATATGCTGTCCAATGGATTCGCCGTCAAAAGGTAAAAATAGTCATCGTGCGTCCAGCCTGTCTCATCCAAGCTCAGTGGCGTCCCAAGGAAAACCTAAAATGTGGGGGAGGGGGACATTAAATACGTAAACGAGTCGAATTAGCACAAGCCAACGGCAAACTTAAAAAGGCAGCCAACAAGCTTGATCTGGCGTATAATGATGCATCGTTGTCGTACATGGCCGATGCAAATGTGTCAGGAACTGACACGCTACCCGCACCGGCTACCCGTCTTTAAATAATTCTAACGACAATGATTAGCATCTTGCACCGGATATCTGGTGTATGAATTTTATATATGGAGCAGTAAAAATGCACCGGAGGCTAACACGTTTTGGTCGTCTTTCCTTCTCCTGCAAATGTTTTACCTCTCGGATGCTGAAGTAAATGGGCATGCTGGTACCTAAATGGCGATCCATTGGATTGGTGCCCATCGCTGGGCTCACTTGAAAGTAAAGCTGTCATCCCTTGCGTGTTTTTTTTAGATATTTATTAATGAGAACATGTGGGTTTTTAGGTAGACACCTAAAAATAAAAGCAGCTTCACGACTTCTGACGCCGGCTAGCTTCAAACATCATACATGGATACTTAAATTCAGCCGGCAGCTGGCAGATTTCAACAGCCGAACGTCGCTCCAGTTTATCATCGCTATTCAGCATTAGTACGGACGACGGCAGTGTTACGGAGAGCTGCAGCTGCGCTGACGGCAGCCGCGGTGCGTACAGCAGGAGTGGTGCGGACGGCAAAGGTGATACGGACGGTAGCAGTGGTACGGACGGCAGCTGTAGGACGGACGGCAGTAGTGGCACGGACGGCAGCAGTACGGCAGCAGTGGTATGGACGATAGCAGTGGTACGGACGGTAGCTGTAGGACGGACGGCAGCAGGGGTAGGGACGGCATCATTGGTACGGACGGCAGGTGTAGGACGGACGGTAGCAGTGGCACGGACGGCAGCAGTGGTATGGACGGTAGCAGTGGTACGGACGGCAGCAGCGGTACGAACGGCAGCTGTACGACGGACGGCATCAGTGGCACGGACGTCAGCAGCGGTACGAACGGTAGCAGTGGTACGGACGGTGGCAGTGGTACGGACGGCAGCTGTAGGACGGACGGCAGTAGTGGCGCGGACGGCAGCAGTACGGTAGCAGTGGTACGGACGACAGCAGTGGTACGGACGGCAGCTGTAGGACGGACGGCATCAGCGGTACGGACGTCAGCGGTAGTCAGCAGCGGCACGGACGGCGACACTGACCCGAACAGCAGCGCCGTGTGTGGCGCTGTCCGTTCATGCCACCCCCGTGTTGTTGGATCGATGTGGTCCAGACGGCTCGATGGGCGTCGGACTCCAGTGTTGTTAGCCTGGACGACAGCAGCAGGCCTTTCACGAAATCTGGTAGCTCAGCAAGATGGCCAGCCATTTTGTTTCGCCTGCCTGCCGTCGGTCCGGTACTTGTGTGAAGTGTCGTTGCGAGAAAGAAGGCCCCAGAGACTGGGCGATGTGTCCTGCTTGCATGGACTGTCGACGACGGATGCGCGAAGGAAGAAAAACACATCCCCGCCTCCACTTACATTTACGCACCACGCCTGCGAATTTTCACCGTATAATAGTTCCACTAATTATTGAATAACCCGAGCCTAATTGTTCCTACCTAAACGCGCTCGATTTCGTGCGGCTGTAAGACACCGCCCAGTCCCGATTCCTCCTGTGAAGGCAAACAACCTCGGGCGCCAAGAAGACGGCTGCTTCTCGCCTGGCGATGATGTGGATTGTCCATGGCGCTATCTGCAAGCGCAGTCCATAATCCATTCTGCCCTAGCATGATTGCATCGATGTATGAAATGCTGTAGGAAGCGGGTAAAGTTGGGGCCAGAATGAGACGAGTTCATTACGCTTGGTGATATACTGTGCGAAAAGCAAAATGAACGTTTGACATAATTGGTATGATCGGGTCATTGAATTAGTTATAGTCACGCATTAAATGTACGTGATTTGATTTTTGCAAAATACAACTGTTATCAGGTTTTCCTTGCATTTTGCATTTGCACTCTCTAGACTACGCATTTTTCACGTTATACATGTGTACAAATTAGTTGGTCCTAGGCTAAAATGCGTCAGAGGACCAACCCCGCTGATACATGGCGGTGAAATGAGCACGGCTTTGTCGGCCCCGTCCCCATCAGGAACGGGCGTGGTTGAAATCTTTGTAAATGTAGACACAGGCTAAATCCTGTGTTAAGTGTCTCGTCATATTTTTCCTTTGAATGCTTTCGATGCAAACTTTCGGGACAAAATATGCGAAAGGCACGACACAGTAACACAGCACATGACTGAAGATTTCAGAAAATTACTGGGAGGAAGAGCCTGCGTATTAGTTCAGACGGTTTCTTTCCAGTCATTGGCACATGCTTAACCCTATTCCCGGAGGGCTAGACGGTATGGCCGATTCCCGGCAGGGGGGGGGCGGATTCGGCCCCCCCCTGAGATCTCGAGAACTACTTATCCGATTTCATCGCAACAAACGGCAATCGATTTGCCGTGACGTAAACTACATTTTTATAAAAAGAAATTTGCAAAATTTTGAAATTTGTGGATACAGGGGGGCAAAAATGTCAAAATGGGGGGTACTTTTTGACTTCTTATAACTCCGTTGTTTATGGACCGATTTCGATGAAACTGGCATGAATCGAGAGATTATGGATAGGGCTTTTACCATGGGTATGCAAATTTGAAATTTTGAGAAAATTCATGGGCGTTCACAGGGTTTTAAAAATAGGGGGATTAGTTTTCGAATAACGGAATGAACAAAAGAGGCCAAAACACTTTTTTAGCTTCTGCTAGTCATGTTATGCTAAAGAAGTACAAATCGCATTACAATGTTTGTATAATGTTAGCATAGGCGGTGCCAGGGACATAAAAAAGGGGGAAATGTCATGGTCACACGTTTCTCAGATCAACTTGTGACCTTTGACCTTAAATGACCTCCAGTGACCTTGGGGTCACCTGGAATGATGTCGTGTGCATTCAATATTATCTGTAAACGTTTTTAATCGATTAAATTCACTCTATTCCAAAAAATTCATTTTTTGGCTTTTGCGATATAGGGTACGTGCACTGACATTTTAGGTCATAGCTCCGTGACCTGACCTGATATCAAGCTGAAACTTGGTACACAAGTAGAGGGCATCTTTCTACGTCATATATATTCCGGGTTTGGCATTTGAAAAAACGGCGCCGAAATTATTGCAAAAAACAAATTTTGACTTTTGACCTTGACCTGACCTTGTAAAGTGATCTCAGATCAACAAAATTACATATGCACATTGCCCAACTATTTAGCTATATATTCATATAAAGTTTTAAGTTCTATCTTAAAAACTCTGTTTTTGGCAGACATTTTCTTTTTACCCTCAACATGGCCAAAAATGACCTGAGGTGCCTCCCAAAAGCGTTGCCTGGCTCCGCCCCTGAGCAAAATAGAATTTCGAAATTTTGTGACGGCGCGTAGAAGGAATAGCTAGGAAAAGTCGCCAAGTTTCGTGAAGCTGCGTCAAAAAGCCTGGAATTGGCAAGCAAAAAACCCGAGGGGGGGCGGATTCCGCCCCCCCCCTGCCGGGAATAGGGTTAACGCTAAAATCTTTGAATATTGGGAGGTCTATAAATCCCCCCTGTATTGGGAGATCTATGAGGCCTGTAGATCCCCCTGTCATTGACATTGAACACCAGGATATCCAGCCATGATTCTGGTTTTACGCACGAGCCATGTTTGGCAACGATTTACTGGTCGATTTACTAGCTAGACCTGAGAAACGGCGACAATATCGAATTACTAGTCTTATCCACTGTTCATCTTGTAATGGTTTTCATAGCGTATTCCTTGTCACGTCTTTTGTTAATGGCTGCGCGTAAGATTCCTAAGTTTCTACAAGGCGCGGAAGGCACTGTTGATGTGTCGTCTGCATCGATTTTGTTTGGTTTGCGGAATGCCGAAGTGAACTCACTGGTGGCGGGCCCTCTAACCTCCCGCCGTGAGACAGGCTGGGAACTGTCCGGACCTGCTGTTCAAACACTTTCCCAACGGTGCTGTCCAAGAGAAACGCGGCTGCTGTGTTTATTCACGCCACCTCGCCAGCCTGACGTGCCCTGGATGGGTGCCCGCGTCTCTTAACGTTCGGACGTCAAGGTAAACTATTCGCGTGCTGGCGGGGGAGACAGACTTTCATGTGCAAACTGCCTGGTGCTATTTATTTGGTCTTTACTTGGAACACGACTATAGAATTACGTGCATCCGGAACTCCGGGCTCCTTTTTGGGATAACAGCCTCTGCTCTGTATCGGTGTTTATTTTTATTTTTTCTGTGGGGAAGATATTTATACAGTTCTGAAGAGCCTGCAGCGTTCGGCGACGTCCTAGTTCACGGGAGCATCCGTACATTGTGACCTGGGATTATCTTAACTATGTTGATTTGTATCTGCCCATGCGCATCTACGGCCTCTGAGAGCTTTCTGGGATCCATTGCGCTGGTCTAAGTGGCCTGGCTCGCCCGTACGCGCCATATATCAGTTGCTTCTGAGTGTAAATGTGAGAAACAGGGCAGGAATGAGGCCTCCGGCATCTAGGAGTTAATTAAGACCGTTATTACTATTGGTTTCTGGTCGATGGTTCAGGGCTTCGGTGTTGTTGTTGGCCTGACAAATTTGGGCGAACTAATTACGGTTCTTAGCATAATTAACATATGGAGCAGTGGCTGCCAATTACATTGATTATGCCCCTGAACACCGTGAGGTAATCATTTTGTTTCGCTGACTCCATTACAGTAAGATGGGATGGCGTTTCATAGGCACAGGTGGAATGATGAGGATGTGGCCATTAGTGACCCGTGAATTTGGCAGTCTGATGTTCGTGGAAGTATTGCCCACTCGACATTACGGTAATCTAATCTGGAAAGGGTGGCGTGTAGTCCGTGACAGCGCTGCCCGATCGGCGGATCTTTGTTCAATACAAAATAACAATTGTCCCATTTTTAAATTCAGCTGGGACAATTGTCGGCAGATGGTGTTTTTGTAAACAACGGCAATATAGTCAATAAGATTGTCAGCATCGCCTTAAGGACATATTTTCGAGTGACTGCCGTTTTTTGACATGTAATAAATATCTCAACTTAAGTTTTGTTTGTTACCCCGAGCCGTTGTGGTCTTTTATCAGGCTACGAGTAAAAACAATGCTTATCTATGTGCAATTTATGTATCTATATACTATATAATTCATATACTGCGGAATCCATCTACATACAGAGCGTATTTTAACTTCATGACACGTACTTCCCAATTTACATCTCGTTCAAAAAACTTGTTTCTTGTGTCATTTGCCAAACGATGCCGACTGCTCTCGGTCGGCCCGCTAACAATGTGGCCAGCTCACCAGCTGGGCTCCGATCATTACCGCACCGCCACCTGCTCCGTGCCTCGTCTATTCCCGGAGCTCTCAGTCTCGTGCTGGGGCGAGGTCGCTCTTGACCGCCCAGGAGGTCACAAGGTCGACAGTCGCCGGGCGTCGCGCGCGGCCGCCCCTGCCCCGCGCCGACGACCCTGCGGCCTGTTTTTGTCGACGCCCGGCGGGAGAGCAGGCGACGCGCCCGCTCTGACAGCCCTAATTATCGCCGGCATATCATTACCATACAAACGACAGCCGCAGCCGGCATTAGCCGCTTCTGGATCGGCGCCGGCCCCCTGACCCTGGCCGGTCGTCGTGTTGACCGGCGCCGGCGGCGGCGCCTGAATGCTGCGTAAACAACGCGTCGCACCGGTCGGTCCGGTTTGGCCGCAGCTGCGCCACAGTCGGCGCGTCCGGCGGCGTTCGCGCGGCGTGAGTCGAATTTGGAGGACACGCGGAGCCCGCTGGATGGAGCCGGATGCGCTCGCTGCGGCTGACGGCTACTTCCGGTGTCCAGCGCGCGCCGCCCCGGAGGATTACCGTCAAAATCGTGCGGACCATTCGCCGAACAGCGGCGTCGGGGCGTCGCAGCGTCGCCCCGTTCGCCACGAGCGCAAGTCACATCGAAGGGCCAGTCGTGCGAAGCGCGCCGGCGAGGCTGAGCGCAGTTTGTGAGCTCCGCCGCCGTGACGCCGTCAGCCGTTTTTGTCGCAGGCGCGTGCGCGCCCCGACAAAAACGGGCGCGCGGAAGCACGGGATGACTTGCCTCTCTTCCGGCGCGCCGGACAGGCCGCCGTGGCCGATGAATGGGGATCGTGTACGTCCGGTGCCGAGCGCGGGGCGTGGCTGCTTCGCCCGGCCCCGCCGTCACAGAGCGGGCCGGCCCCGGCGCGCGGGCAGGTGAATGGTGCAGGTGTCACGACGGGCTGGCTTTGCCGGGATTGTGGCGGGCGGCGTTGCCGGGTGCCCGGGGACCTCGCCGAACAGGACAGAACAGCTGCTGTCTGGTGGTTAGAGTCAGAGTTGTGGGCTCGGCGCGGCCAGAGGATTCCTTTGAA
This sequence comes from Capitulum mitella, assembly GCA_030062745.1. Lineage (NCBI taxonomy): Eukaryota > Metazoa > Arthropoda > Thecostraca > Pollicipedomorpha > Pollicipedidae > Capitulum > Capitulum mitella. The sequence continues at coordinate 22,745,357 of CP099839.1, forward strand.
TGCAGTTACACATGCCAGGTAGGTACAGCTCATTAGTCTTCTTTGCTTGTCGTAGTAAGAGCGTTCATCTCACTATCGTCAGAGCTTTGAGCTCGCACAGCTAGAGCTCTCGGCTTGCTACAGTCAGACCCTTCACCTCGCCTCAGCCAGAACAGAACTCGCTGCTGGCACAGTTATGGCTGGTTTCAGCCAGAGTTCCTATTTCGCTACAGTCAAAGCTCTGAGCTGCAGTCAGAACTGTGAGCTGGCTAGCCGCGGCCGCGGCCGCTGTCTGCCGTGCCCGGCTCGGGCTCGTTAGGAGGTCGCTCATGGCTGCCTTTGTTGGACCCCCATTTATCAGCGGAGGGGCCGTTTTTGTCCACCGGCATGGATCGTATCCCGCTCAAAGTCTGCCGCCAGCGCGGGGCGGAAGTGGTCGGAGCTCCCGCCACCAGCGCCGCGGAGTTGGGTCGCAGCTGGCCGAGTAGAAGCCAGGTCAGGTCATGCTGGGGCTGGGGCGGTTTATTGGCGTGGCAAAGAGTTCATTGTTTTGACGTGAAGATCCCAGGTAATGCCAGCATTTTAATGGGAGCATGGTGGGCTAAAAACGGACCACTGACAATTCCAGACTGCATGAAAAATTCACACGATCTGTTTGTGTTATCTGCTGCTGCTCGTTATTGAGTTATCTGCCACTGCATTATCTGAGCGCCGGAGCGTGACATTTTCCAAAGCTGAAACGGCTGCGTTTCGTGGGGTGTCGTCCCTGCACATTCCTTACTTCGCGACAGCGTGCGGCGTCATACACTGCACCAGCTTAACAGCGTTCCTACCCTCGCCCCGTCCTCCTCACGCCGCCTCCCCTTAGCGGGCCGGCCAATTCAATTTTGTTTCCATTCAGCGCGAGCGCCGGTCTTCTCACAAAAACGCGACTTTTGATGAACGCCGCGTAGATCTCACTCAGCGAGGGCTCGGAGCTTGGCCACGTGGCCTGTCCCATCCTGATACCATGGAGGCACATGGCTGGTGCGCGGGGTCCTGGGGTTTGGGTCTGGGTGGGGTGAATGTTTCGAAGTTGTGAGACAATTCTTTCCCTGCATCGGCCATCATGCCGCTGGCCGTGCTACCAATCCCTCCCCCCCTGAGGTGAGCCTTTCTGCCTGTTCTTTCACGGGACAGATGGTGTTTCGAAGGACAGTCACGTCTCTGCTGGAACGGAACCAGAGAAATAATTGCCGCACTGAGGAGGAATGTGAGATCGATGCAACTACAGCATAGCATCAAAGTAATTAAATTCCCTTGCAGATGATCGCTAAGGCAGTTTCCGTGATAAAAGACAGTTATGAATGCTGGGCCGGACTAATATATGTACGATTGCTGAACGAGTGTAAATATCCAGCGACTTTCAAGGCGAATAGACCCTGACATATTTGTCATGACAGACGAGGTCCACCATTTTCCCGTTGTACAGTCCTTTCCTTGTCTCTAATCTCTTTCGATTTCACAACCTGCGGTTCCCATATTGTTCTTTAAACTTAAGGCCTAAACGTTACCGTTTTTTTCATTCTGTCGAATATATTTCGTCGGACAGCCGTGGTCGGACGTGAATGCCGTCATTTGCGCCTTGATATAGTTCTGGTTCAGCCATGACACTGTAAACCTTGAGTTATAGCTCTCTTTTGACTGTAAGCCTCAAGTCAATCTCATAAAATGTGCTAGATAAGTAGGAGCTCGAAACTACGCCAAATTATAAACGTTGGCGAAGGCCAGTGCTCTTGTGATGCATCCAAATTGACTTATTAATGCTCGGTCATGAGCCTGCCCTGAACATGTTTTCCGTCTTCTCTACGCAAGAAAGCCTCTATTCACACAAGCATGACGATATTCGGAAAGGATCTTGCTGGCCGGAAGAACAGTTAGTCCTTTTGATGTGCTCGGCTGTAGGCTAAAATGTGGTGCTGGAGTGCGTAGTTTCTGGTCGGTAACTGATGTCTCGCTGTTTTCAGTTCCTGGACCTGGTGAGAGCAGACAGCCTCATGCTCGAAATCATGCGCCAGGACGAGGGCACCGTCTTTGCGCCAACAAACGAAGCCATGCGAAAATACCGCGGCGTGAAGAACTACCAACTACTAAAGTACCACCTTGGTGAGTGCTGCGCGGGAACAGCCCCTCGGAAAAGAGCTGGGATGTAGAACAGGCGGAACACGTTTCGGTGAAACAGCTGTGCTGCTCAGCCTGTTTGCGACTGCGTTCCACTATCTCTGACTAAAAGACTGACGCTGGATGGTGTGCTGGGGAGAGCCTTGTGCCGATCGCGTTACACCGTCTCTGGAAGTTTGGGACCAGATGGTGTGCTGAGGGCCCCACCAGACTGTGGGGCCTGCTGGCGTGCTGAGTGTTCTGTAGGCGTGTCTGACTGTGGGGCCTGCTGGCGTGCTGAGGGCCCTGCAGGCATGTCTGACTATTGGGCCTGTTGGCGTGCTGAGGGCCCTGCAGGCATGTCTGACTGTTGGGCCTGTTGGAGTGCTGAGGGTTCTGCAGGCATGTCTGACTGTTGGGCCTGCTGGCGTGCTGAGGGCCCTGCAGGCATGTCTGACTGTTGGGCCTGTTGGAGTGCTGAGGGCCCTGCAGGCGTGTCTGACTGTTGGGCCTGTTGGAGTGCTGAGGGCCCTGCAGGCGTGTCTGGCTGTTGGGCCTGTTGGAGTGCTGAGGGTTCTGCAGGCATGTCTGACTGTTGGGCCTGGCGTGCTGAGGGCCCTGCAGGTATGTCTGACTGTTGGGCCTGTTGGAGTGCTGAGGGCCCTGCAGGCATGTCTGACTGTTGGGCCTGTTGGAGTGCTGAGGGTTCTGCAGGCATGTCTGACTGTTGGGCCTGCTGGCGTGCTGAGGGCCCTGCAGGCATGTCTGACTGTTGGGCCTGTTGACGTGCTGAGGGCGCGGCCGGCGGTCTGGGCCCGGCTACGGAGCCCGAGCGGCATGGCGGCCCTCCCGGCTGCTGGGCCGGTAACTGGCGGCCGGCACGGCAGCTTTTTGTTGCCCAGGCCGGGCAGGCCGCTGCTCGGCTGGACTGTGTGCTGAGGTGAAAACTGGTGCAGAATCATGCACGGCCTGCCTGCGGCACGAGTAGATGACGCCGCACGTCAGGAGTTCCCGTTATAGGGGCATGGTTTGCTTGAGTTGGGCCTGCGGCGTTGCGTTTGCTGCTGTTGAAGATCTGAGGAATAAGCGATTTTATTTCTTAAAAATGTGGGCAGAGGAACTGAGGATCTCGTCAAGGATTGTATTTTATCAATTATAGTATGGCGGAAACATTTAAGAAGATGGCTTTAATGAGCTATCGACATGCATCTGCTGAAACTGTTCGCTGGTCCTTAAATGGCAACGTTCAAACTTGCGCCACACTCCGTATATGAGACACTCACACTAAGGAATATTTTGGTTACCACTGTTTTGTACTAGCTTAAAATCCGGCCTTCTAAATTGTGTCTCAATGTTAGATCCGAATCATGACCTCAGTGGATGACTATTACAACGGTGTAATGAGCTAACAAGAAAACATTGGGCGATTAGCTGCTTATTTCCAGAGACGAAGCCAATCAAACGTCATTGACTTGTGGAAGGGATAAATCGTCTTTGGTGTTTACTAGGAATGGGTGCAATACGGTGCGTGCATGTTCGTTTTTAATGCGTGCTATTCTCAACATAAACTTGCCAACAGATCAATGATGGAAAGGGAGATGGGAGTGTTACTCCGCACTGGGAGCCAGCCCAGGGGGACAGTGACAGATGGCTAAAGCTTACACCAGACAACCGCCCCAATGAACGCCACCGCCACTGTGTATAACCACAAGCAAAATATAACCATATATTCAAGAGATAAGTAAACACTTGAAATCAAGAGGATTACGCGAACGAAAAATCAACGTTCGGGACGGATGGTGGAGCCAACGTAAAGCCAGCTGTCGTGACTCGACCACCAGGTGGCCGCAGACTAAATTTACAAGCAGCTGGTCTCCGTCATTGACTGCTGGAATTTGACTTGGAGCTCTTTCCCGCCTGTCCTGTACGCGTGCAGCTCAGGCAGCCGCGGACAGGTCTTCCCTCCAGTTCTCGCAGGTCCCGAAAAATGGCTGGACGATACCTCACTCTCTCGACACACGCGGCTGTGTTTCCGCCAAGTGTCTGTGTCAACCGGCTGCGGTGGCCGTGGAGTGTAGTAAAAGTTTGTAGTAGACAGTAAAGAGTGCAGTAGAAGTAGTGTGTAGTAAAAAAGTAATAAAATGGCGACTCGGGCAGCTCCCACTAATCCAAGATGCGGCTGACGCCGCGTTCTCCCATTAGGCTGTCGGCTGCCCACCGTGTAAGCAGTACGCACGGGGGGGGGGAAGGGGGACGTCTCCCTAATATGCGGGTATTCAGGAGGACGTTCGAATTTCCTGGTGGGCCTGGGTGACGTCACAGGCATTCAGCGTCCGCATTTTTGGGACGATTTAAGTAGAGGTAGGTCATCACCAGCAAAGCGCGAAAATCTGTCAGAAAAATAAAAAAAATGGGACAAACGTGAGTGAAAACAGAGGACTAAGGTAATGGAGAGCCTGAAGGAGCAGAGATTCCATTGCCTTCAAGATACGGGGGGGGGGGTGGTAGGACGTGCGGTGAGTCAGCAGACATAGTCTGTTCTAACGTCTTTTAACCGGGCACTGCCCCTGCTGTCCGTGAGGCCATTTTCTGTTGCTAGTGAACCTGGTGCCGTACCTATCGTCAGACCTGTCCCTGTTGTGAGAGCACGTATTTCTGTCGCTAAGGAACCTGGTCCCGTTCCGTCATCAGCGCACATATCTCTAACGTCAATGAATTTGGCCCGGTTTCTGTCAACAAAGCATCTATCTCTGCCGCCAGTGGACGTGGCCCGGCTTCTGCCATCGAAGCACTTAACTCTGTCGCCAATGAACCTGATCCCGTTTTTGTCAGAGCACCTATCTGTGCCGTCAGTGAAGTTGCCCCGTCTCTGTTGTCAAAGCACTCGTCTCCGTCGTCATTGAGCCTGACACCGATGGTCCCGTCGGTGAAGTTACTCTCTGCCGCTAGTGAACCCGGCCCTGTCTCTGCCGTGAGAGCGCCCTTCTCTGCCGCCAGTGAACCTGGCCCTGTCCGTGGAGCAGCTGGTCGCGGAGCGGACTGCGCTAACGCGACTGAAGGGCAGTCAGCCGGTGTTCGTCACCGTGCCCCGCCAGAAGGAGGTCTTCATCAACAACGCCCGCATCGTCCGCGGCGACATGCGGGCCGTGTCCGTTCAGGACGAACAGACCCAGGTCAGTGGGCACCCGCCGTGCGTCTTCTCCCCCAGCGCCGCATGCGGCTGAGAACCCGACAAGGAGGTGTTTTGGTGGTGATTATCGTGACCTCGTGCCACAAAAACTGGTGTGGTGTGGCCTTGCGGATGGAATAAATAACGGGGTGTAATTTACGTTTGAAGATAAGATAACGTGATGAATGGTCTATAAACTGGAACTTTAGGTGAAGCAAAGAACACGTAAATGTGTCAAGTGTCAAAAGGAGTTTTAGTTTAAGTTTTAGCCGTGTTTGGATTCAGTATTTGGAAGTCTTCGTAATCATGCTATCGGTTAAGTAAACTGCGTTCACGGCGAGACTTGTTTTTGTGTGTCTGGCAGATGCTTCATATTATCGACGAAGTGCTGGAGCCAACCATACCCAGCATACGCAATTCCAAATTTTTCAATCCCACCGCTCTGGAGCTGATGGCCAATGCGGCCAAATATGACCTGGGAGAAGTGTCTATCAAGTAAGACAATCATGGACACCATCCGAGACCTTTTCGTGTGCTTGCCGAGGCATTTGCTGGTCGCTTAAATAAAAAAAAAACTTTAGAAGGCCTCTCATCTCTGCGGCTTAACGCTTCGGACGTTCGGAGGTTGAAAAATATGCGGCGTATTCGATGTTAAATTCACGTAAGCCTTGTTTTCCTCAAAGGGACACACTCATACCCACCTTCTAAGCAAAAAAGACACACGAAATCAAATTAACAAAATATCTTTGCTGATAATGTGATGTGATCTAACATATATATGCAGTGTCATCACCACCGTCCTTTTCTCCTCATTATGCGAAAACCATGTTTCCAGGAAGTTTTATCAGAAGGTCCAGAACTTGGAGAAAAACGATGTCTTCAACAATAGAGGGTTTCACACGTACTTTATTCCCATCGACGATTCGTTCGACGTAAGTTTTTCATGTGTGGTTTCTGCGACTGGCAATTAATTTGGCGTAAATTTACTCCTTGCCGATGCAAATGTCTATATGTGCATTTCGACGTTTCCTAAAAAGACAGGACATTTATATTATCTGTAATGAAAACAGTGTTTGTTATTCCTTGAAAGGAAAACGCCTTTTATGATGCTGCAAGGACATGAACATTTTTTGTCGTCTCTCGAAACGGAAGTTGTACTTCTACTCGTGTTTACCTGACCTGTATTTGTGCACGCCTGCCCCGTCTTCAGTCAGAAACGCCATTTTTCTTTAAGCGTATTGGCTCGCACGTCCCTCTCACTTCCCAGTCAAACAACAACCAAAACAGATAACTGTGCGGTAGAGCCTGCTCACCAACAAGCCCCGCCTTCCAGACGGTGCGAAACCGCATCACCAGGCCGGTGCTCGACGGCCACGTGATCCCCAACAAGGTGCTCTTCAGCCGCACCATGGGCAACGACAGCTTCCGCACGGCGGCGTTCGACGACCAGCTCCAGGTCACCATCAAGATGCGGAGCGAGCCTTACCCGCAGCCGAGCGACGACCCGTTCGGTGGGACCCTGCACCGCTCCCTCCGCACGCGTTCTCATAGGCCGAGACGTGAAAACATCGGCTCTGCCAGGAGCCACAAACGTCCCACGTATGGCTTTGTTTGCCGCTGTCTGGGGCCTGCCGTCCAGACAAAAGCTGAATATCTGCGTCGTCTGTAGGCTCTGCCGCACTGTGTGTGAAGTCCCATCTGCGGGAGGAAACGCCTGAATGGCGCGCTGCTCGAGGGCGTTTTGTGCGTGTCGGGTCGCTCGCGCACATTTCGCTCGTGAGTTTGAGTGCTGCCACCTGTTCTTGTTTACAGTGCTGAACGCTCCAGCCCCGGCCCAGGACAAGCAGCTGCCCAGTCGGCTATGTAAGTCGTCCAGGCCAGACGTGACGTTACGATTGCGGCCCTTCACGCGACGATTAGCAGTGTAGACACCCATCTACGGTCGACCCATTTGTCTGTCGTGGTGTGGCTCAAACAACTGATGCATTCTGAAGAGAAGAGCTACGACGTTAAAGCAAATTATCAGTGAACAGAATTTCCTAGATTATAGCGAATGGTGATGTAAAAGTGTGTGCGCTTCAGGAAAATCAACTAAAAAAATGTTCATGCAAAGGAACTTTGGAATGTCTTGGCATGGGACTAACCCGCCACCGCCTGGCGTTTTTATATCTGGGACCGCCTGGAGGGCGTCAAAAGGGCTTCCCCCTATTACTTCAGGATCTAACCATCGGATTTGAACCACTCTACCGCCAGTCGATAGCCCTGAGTCTTGCGATTCGGAAAATGTTATGCAAACACTGGTCACGTGGCTGATGGCGTCACAGGTCACGTAAAACGCATAACATGATGTCAGAAAAACTGACACCGGTTCGCACATCGTACCATCGGCAATACTGGTCTTAGAACGTTCAATTGGATATCAAACGGAAGGTCACAATATCCTACATCAGAAGCATACCAAAATGCAACGACAATGTCGGATCAAGGTCAACTTCGGTCAGGTGAAATAATGGCCTTACTTTACATGCCCAAGATCGATATTAACTCGCAGCCGTTTTCATCCACGTGACAGACAGGACGGAAATGAAACCTTCTGATGATCTCTTTTGCGTTACCTGCTTTTCATGAAGTCAAGGTCATTATAGGTCAGGTCAGATAAGGTTGCAGTACTCTTCCTGACAAAGAGCAACAATTGCTGGGATTCTTAGTTACGTAAGTGCAGAACTGAAATCACATCACGTGATAATTTAATCTCAAATGTCTGCTCAGCAGGTCAATGTCAAACCAGATCAGGGCGGACAGTCATTTTTCTTTTGCTGACTAGGAGCAATAGTTGCCCTCTGCTGCTACTGAATGATCTCCCACAGTGTTGCATATCATTCGTTTCGACATCAGCCTATGACGTGGCCTGACACGACCTCACGTTGCATGCAGTGAACCTTGCTAAGAGTTGCATACGGATTTGCCTGCCTGGCTTGAACGGCGGGGAAGGCCAGCGGCAACCATTTCTAGCACCCACAATGCAAGTCGACCCAATTGGACCATGCATTTGACCTATTATGACCTCTAATGTTGACGTGTCACGTTTGTTATCTTTTAGGGACCGTGACTCATGTGAATCCAAATAATCCATGCGTTATAATGACGAATGTTATAAAAAAAACGAAGCATGTTCTCGCCACCGTCCACAGAAACAAAAACATCTATGCAAGGGTTTACTTATGACGTCATATCTCCACGACTGACCTAGCATGAATATGGTTTTGATATCAAACTATTTAAAACTGATTGATTAACAGGTTCTGAAAGTTTGGTTGGTCTGGGTCTAACGGTTCAGAAGTTATTTACGAAAAACCGAGGGGTGCCGTATTTGACACCCCATCCCAGGCGGTGCCGAGTTAATGTCTCTGCTACCTCCACATTGCCAGCAGTTATGCCGTGCTCGAGTCCCCCTTGAAAGGCATTTTCATCGTAAACAAAGTGCAGAGTCCTTGCAGCGTCAAAACAGTATGTGATACGGGAAATAAGGACCAGTCACATTCTTTTTGTGGTGCACCTGATGTTTCCCGTCCGTTTGGAGGGATCGATTTGCTGTCTACTTCTGGCGAATTATTAGCATGGAGGGTTCTCTGTTGTTAACATGCGGTCCCCTCCCATCGTCATGACCGGATCAATAGTGAAGCCAACTGGTTCATTGCACCGTACCAGGTAGTCAGTAGCGATGTGTCGTAACGGTGGGCTCATGCGTCAGGTTAAATCGTTTTCGGTTGCTTTTCCATGAGCGATATCAGCTGATAAGCTGCCTAATGTGTTCTGGCACTGCCTCCATGCTTTCAGCACTACGTTTTGGTTGTAATAAGTGTGTCAGTAGGCTTGGAAGGAGATGTTGTTTTGACCTGTGGGACACTGTCACCTCGACAAACAGAATTTAACATGGCTCTTGGGGGCGATAAGATAGCCCGTATTTTGGTTAGAAACATGCCGTCTTAAAAACATTCAACCAGCATTGCATGACTTTCTCCTCGCTGCTGATGCGGGTCCATGGAAAACTTAAATACATGGATTTCATGATAATTTTTACACGTTTGAAATGTTAGTTTCTGTCCCATTCTATGAATCCCAACAATCTTTAGGGACGCTCTTGTCTTTTTCACATATCATGTCATCTTAAAGACGACTTTCTCTCGCAGACGACTTTTCATTTTTTTGCGAAAAACGGGTTCTAGCCCGTCAGTCGTTAGCGCTGTGCTTGGATAGCTGTACAGATGCCGACAAATCTCGCAAGCACCATTGCTCGTCTGTTTCAGACGAGGTCCAGAGCACAACACTGCTGGGAGATATTGTCCACCAGGCCGGCTCAGTGCTGTCCAAAGTGGTCAAGCCCAACATCGCCGTCAAGAACGGCGTCGTCCACCTGATCAAGAAGCCCCTGATGGTAATGGACAGCACGGTGCTACAGTTCATCCAGGTACGCCTTGGGGACCCTACAACATCGCTGAACAATCCCTACCCACGGCCGATGTTTAGTCTTCGGACTTACTCGTGGAAACGCACCCCGGTCCGTGACACCACTGGCCTGCACCAACCACGTATTGATTTTATTCATGATGTATTTTATTATTTACGTTTTATGTTTGTCACTTATTCATTACTCATTACTTCTGCATGCGTCTGCATTCGTCTCGTTTGTCTCATTCGTCTGCATCAGTTGGGACCAATGATCTGTCGATGCGATCCTGAACTAACTTGTGTAAATCCCTGGCGCAGGAGACATCTGTGTGATGCCTATCAGATCAGTGCGTCTTTGTGCCGTATAAAATCACTACTGGCTTTCTCAAGCGTGCATGGCTAGTCCGGGTTTCCTCAGGCTATATAGACCTTAAAAAAATAATAATAAAAACTCTCGCCTTACTATATTTTTTTAGGACGTAAATTGGTGCTTAGGAGGAAGACGACCTTTTTGATACGACTATTATAATCTGTGTGCTGTAATGTAATAGTCGTAATCTGTGTTCTGTAATGTAATTGTTCTGTAATTCCTTCTCGTGTCTCAAACAGGAAGGTGCTCAGGATCGATTTCATGAATTTTACGGCCTGCTGCAAGTGTACGCAGAGGACTTCATCGAAACCCTGATGACTGCCAGCTACGTGACACTGTTTATCCCCTCCAATGAGGCGTTCCGTAACGTTGATCAACACAGGTCAGAGCACGGCAATTTGTTATAGAACGGTCAGACTAAGCGTTTGGTTTTGTTGTATTTGCTTGTTGTTCCATCGTCAGGATCACGCTGAATCTGGGTCAGTTCAACATGGCGTCAGTGACATGTCAGCAATATAATAAAGCGTCGTGGACTTGTTCAACAATGCTGGTAACTAAACACGTCTGTTGATTTCGTTTTATAACATAATTAAATAAACGACCAGGGTAAGCTTGTGCCTTTCAGCAACCTCATAGCTGGATAACTGCAATGGGTTATTCTTATGTCATCCCCCAAATTCTAGAATCCTCGTCATCACTGCCATTTGGTCTGTGGACGTTGTGCTGCGTATATAAAGCTGTTATCGTGTTTACACAAAGCCGCGGGAAGTGTAAGGGGGGATGGGGGTGGGGAGGGGGCCGTGGTCCCCCAACTTTTCTGAAATTTGCCATGGACCCTATGGCCGTTGACTTGAAAGCACTGACCAAAAATGCCTCCTTGCCCCCCCCTCCCCAACCGTAGAGGAGTTCCCGCAACATTGTGTTTACGTATGAATCGTGCTCAGTCGGAAAGTGATTTTCCTTTTCTGAGCCTATTTTTCCGTCTCTTGCCTCGTCGTTAGACTGGCCTCTTTTCGGCAGACTGAAGGAGATCGAGAAGTCGCCGGAGAAGCTGAAGTCGCTGCTGAGCCTGCACCTGGTTCGCCAGAAGGTCACCACAGAGAGCGTGCGAAAGTCCCTGCAGTCTCCGGTTAGTGTGCAACGCTCAGAACGAGCCGGCAGCAGTCCTGTACTGGTTGAGTGTGTTACGGCTCGGCTTCCCAGCTGATTTCCCTGTGATCTGACGGATTTATTTTACTTCAGAAGTCTACGTCGCTGCTGAAAGCCATCCTTGCTCGTTTTAACGAAGTCCAAGTCGGATGTTTTCATGCGGGGAAGTATCCATGGTCGTAGACGGGCCGGATTCGAAGAATATTAGTTCGTATTGTCTGTGAAAGATTTGTCCCATTCGCCAGTGATTTCTGTGCTACGAGTAGACTGATGAAACATTGCTTGGAACCTCAGTATTTTTAACGACGCTCGCATTATGAGCGTTCAGTATGCATGTTCTGCCCGTTCTGAGTGCCTGTTCTTCATGGTCTTCATGCTGTGACACATTTGCATGGGAGAATACCCCCGGTTTGTTTGTATCTCCCGTCCCGGGAACGCCGCAGAAAGACAGCCTTCGTCTCAGCCCAGCGCGGCGAGAGCTCGCCTCTCCGCGAGCCGTGGCTGCCGTCACAGCGCCCCTGCCGTTCCAGCTGTACAGCGTGCCGTCTGACGACGAGGACCGCCTTCTGTTCCTGAGCGTATCCGGCTCGGACGGCCTCGAGCCGACGCTGACCGTCGACGGCGGCGGCACCAACGCCACGGTCGTCGTGCCCGACATAGGGCCCAGTAACGGCGTCATCCACATCATCGACCGCATCCTGGGCATCCCGTACCAGACGGTGGGGGAGCGGCTGGCGGTGGACCCGCTGGCCAGGTGAGGTTGCTCGGTTTGGGATTTAGCGGGCGGGGGGAGGGGGGCTTGGAGATGCGTGGTGGCAGCGCCCTGCAGAGTACTGCAGTCAGCAGTACGGGGTCAATGTCCTGGTTGTACCGGTCGAAACTTATTGTATTAGTGTCCTTGATGTGCATTTGATTTTTTGTGGAGGGGTCGATATTTTCACACTTGCTCTCAAATTCCTGTTAGAAATTCCGAAAAGTGGTCTTTGTTTGTCCAGAAGTGGCCATTTTTTATCCATCTTAAAACATGTGGCCTGCAGCCGGAATGCGATATCTAAACTCAATTTTGGTCTGTTTTAGTGATACGAATATCGTGGCTGTGCGAAGTGGCTTCTCTAAAGAGGTGAAGCGGAAGGACAACACGTTCACTTTGTTTGTCCCATCCAATACCGCTTGGAAGCGACTACGCACCGAACTGCCTTCGTCCTACAAGGCCCTTTTCTCCAAGAGACCGTCGCCACATGTAAGTTACCCTCTGAAGCAAAGATGACCATGGTTTTGAGAACCCTTACGTTGCCACGATACGTCGTAAAACCATACTTCACAGTCCAAGCTGGCATTAGAATAAACCCTACGACCAAAAGAGCTGTGCAGTGGACGTGGAAAAATGGTGCGTTGCGAACAGAAAGGTGTCAGTCCGGTTCAGATTTTCTAGACACTGCCTCAGAAACGTGCTCGAAATTGAAGCTAAAAGGAGCGTCCACCTACCATTCCCAGCCGCCGTTCCGACTATCTCTAACACGCGACGCTGGCTAGTAATCCACGACTGCGTCAGTGTCAGAAGATGATGCCTCCTGAGCCGTTATCTTCCCGCGCCAGGCTACCGACATCCTGCAGCGTCATCTGGTGGTCGGCCACGGCCACCGTATTGATGAACTGGCCCGGCTCTCCGCCACTAAGGGCGGGATCAAGACGGACGAGGGCAACCAGCTGCAAGTGGAGCACATCCCAGGGTCCACAGGTAGTCTGAGATTTCGATCATTCGTGCGTAGCGGGACTGACTACAGATGAAAAATGCAAATCGATTGATGCGCCTGTACAGACTGATGGTCGGTGTACAAACCTTGTCACAAATCGCAGATATCTCTTTGACGATTGGTGTGCTGCTGTCACCATACACGTGCCTTTCCCATTCTTCTCAGAGTACTTGGTCAAGTGGGAGAACCTGCAGGCTCGCGTGGTCCGCGCCAATGTGGAGTGCACCAACGGCTACATCCACGTCATCGACGCAGTCCTGATGTCCAAGGAGGACGTCACCAGTGCGTCCGCGCGGGCGGCGGGAAACGGAGCGCTCCTGCTGGCCGTCGCGGTGCTGTTCCGGCCGTGAGCGGCGTCAGCGGCCCGAATCGGGCCGGCCCGTGCGAGGCGCTGTTGACCCGGGACCTTCCCTCGAAACGAGGTCTCGACGATGCTGTGACGTCACCACGAGTGGGGCCTGGAGCGCCGGACTGGCTGACCGAATCCTGCCCCACAGGTACATGCAGGGCGCCGTTGCGAAGGCGCAGGTCAATCGGTCAGCGTCACGATCGCAGCGTGACCGACTGGACGGACGGGCGTCCCGCAAAGCACAATCGCGGTATAGGTGACGCTAGCATTCGACCGCTACCGGAATAGATGGCGCTGTTTATCGACCGTGATGGCGACGGCCGGTCTGCGGCCGTGAGGGGAAGCGACGAAGCGGGACGGACGGGTATCCCGTGACAGGAACAACAGACTCGCCGAAGCCGATGCTTGGCCGCCGGCTGATCTTTGGATGCGGAAGACAATGTGCCGGCGCCGGGCCCCACCTTCGGTTTGAGCTTCCAGTAGGTACTGCCCGTATGATGATTATTGTATCTGGCAAGACGACAGTTGTGTCCTTCGTGTCACTGTTAAGTGTCTTATTGTAAAGCGCTTGAACTAAGTACTTGAAAAAGACCGTCGGAAACTAGGGAAAATGAGATATGGGTTCATGTTACCCAATCGTAGAAGAGCCGACGGTCAGTCTCATCTGTTAGGATGCCAGAAAATACAAAAAAGAAACAGATTTCACTCTTCAGAACGTCGTCGGTAAAACACAAATGTTGTAAAAACCAACATCAGGTGCCATTAGACCTAGCTTTACAGAGGGTCTAACACGGATGGCCACCAATGCCATCATATCACTGATACGAAACCTCGCTACCGAAATGCTGTCAACAGAGTACCTCCCAGCATCCCCTCCCCCCTAAAATTGTCGCAAAATAGGCGTGCCTCTCTCTCCGTGGCGTCGGCTCGATTTGTGACAGCATGACGTCATGGCTCGAGAGGGCGGGCCGATGTTGGCACCAGACACCTACTGCAGCAATACCGCGAACGCCTGTGCAATTTACACCGCATAGGAGCCAGTATCAGTTCAATACATTCCATTGACCCGGCGAGGTGTTGACGACCAGTGCAGAACATAAATACATTATGAATGTCCGTTCGCTGCCATGGGTCTGTTTCCAAGGCGACATATGTCTTGCAGGCTGAGTTGGTCGATGCCTCGTGCATTCCTTGCAATTCATACGTCTGCCGCCTGTTCGGAATGATTCGCATGATTCATGTATTGTGAGGGCCTCGGCTTTCGATGTTTACGCCCACTGCCGTTTCACGCCCGTCTAAACAGAGTTGGGAAGATGAGGAGGAAGTGCGCATGTCGGACTGGCAAAAACGTTGAACCGGCAGTTCTTCAAGGTCATTGTCACCTGATACCACTGAAACGAAAGATTAGATTTAAAAGAATGCCTTTGCGTCCGATAGCCGCATGTCATCTGCTCGCCTTGTTCAAAAAGTCTGACGATTTTCTCCCTCCAGTGCGGTGCGCAGCCTGTACAAGACTTGGCGTTTTGAACATGTCTTATGCTCTCTACGCTGTAATACTCTGCCTGCGGGGGACAAAGTTTTACTGCGGGTGCTTGTCGAACGACTAATGCACAGTCCGCTATCGCTTGCCATGCAGCTGCGTCGTCTCTCAGAGACGGTCGACTCGTCGCCTGACTTGATCAGCTGTGAGCTTCGCCTGTTGCGCCTGTGGGCCTCTGCACATCGATGTGATTTCTCCAAGTAGGTCTTGAGGTAGGGGCGTCGCTTTGCTGCCTGTTCGGTCCATGTTTGCGCGCATTGCGGGCCATGGATGCTGTACTCGTACCGAAGAGTTTTGAGGTCGGCACAATACACGTTGTAACATTGGCTGAATGTCAGTGTTGTCTGGTGAATCCACTATTGCACACCGAACTATAATGTTGTGTGCCCGCGACAGCAGCCTCTTCTTCACAGAGATGGGGAAGGGGAAGGTGCAGCAGTGCAACTTTGTTCCCCAACCATGGAATGGGAGTGTGAACCCCCTGTCATCAAACAAATGGTGGCCTGTAATTAAGCTGAGATTGGCGGGTCGCTGTTCAGCACCCACCTGGAGGCACTCTCACTGTTATCCAAATGTTATAACAGTAATGGCATTGCGGTGCACTATGCTCTTGGCCACCGCCGCGGAGCCCGACTGTGCGTTGCCTTATTTCGATGGCTTTGGTCTTGGTAGAAAATTAGAAGCCGCAAATAGCAGGCGCGCACACACACGCCAATATTTGCTTGTACATGTTAATATGTCTTTGTAATCGATTTTGTGAAGTACCAGAGAGCAGAACCAGACAACTTTTGACATACTTATAATTTATCTTCGTACAGAACAACCAAAATTTTCCTCTCAATGAACGCCATTCAATGAACGCCCCACCCCGTATTCTTCGCAAATTGCCACGTATGTAGTGTAAAGTCGAAGAATATACGTGTGAATGTTGTAAAATTGCCAGGACTGATGAAGAACGGGGACCAGCCATCCACGACAAGGCTCTGCTTAGGTTCAGTTTTTTGACGGGTGTCAATGATAAAAGAATACGGGCAGCTTATGTGCCGTTCTTGTCGGCCGCCGCCTTACTCAGACAACTGTACTGTTCCCTTGGCTGTCTCCTGATCCAAACCTCGGCACCACTCCATTGGCTGCCTCCTGATCCAGACCTCGGCACCACTCCATTGGCTGCCTCCTGATCCAGACCTCGGCCCCACCTCTGTGACTGCCGCGTGATCTAGACGTCGGCACCGCTCCTGCTGCTACCGCCTGAAGTAGACTGCGGCATCGTTCCTATGGCTACCATCTGATTTAGACCTCGGCAACGTTTCTGTGACTGCTGCCCGATCCAGACCTCTGCACCGCTCCTGTGGTGTAGTTCCTGACACCCCAATGGCCCAGCCGCTGAATGTATCCCCGTTTGGTGGTCAATGGCCCGATGAAACAGCGACAGGTTGACTAAGCCCTTGCGGGCTATCGGTGCCTGTGACCTGTGACCTGTGACCTGCTGAACTGTACGAATAATCTGCCAAAACAGTGCATCCTAGACCACGGGGAAACCGTCTCTGAAACAAGTGTCACGGCATAGACATAGTTTGAATGAATTTTAGTGGTCATCTATTGATTTGAGCTAGTACCCACACCAAAGACCTGATGCCAACTTGCCAGTCCAGGGGGTGCAACCCCACAGGTTTTCCGGGATAGACGCTGAACCGGTCGGTCAAATGGGCTGAAATTTTGGCCACCTGAGTTTTAAATCTTTTTACACATGCACGGACAACTTTAAGCTGATGTCATGTCAGGGCACTGAGCTGTGATCTCGTTCCCGAGGGCCTGCAAGTCACAGTTGTCGAAAATTTGAACCATACCGCCCTAAATAGTGCTTTCTAGGTGGTTTCAGATCAAATTGTTGTTCATTGGTGGTTCTAGAAATAACATCCGGCTTTGAGGTGATCTTTGGTCCCCATTGAAAGATCCAGGGCATCTAAACTTTAGGTCGTATCGGATGACATTCCGAGAAAATTGGTCTGCTGTGACTTGCTTTTCAACGTGTATTTAGTGGCATCATATGTTTCTGTGGGCGCGTGGTTTGTCCGTAGCGGGTACGAGGTCATTCAAGGTCAATGGCATGTCAGGTCAGGTTCCGGAATTCTTCTCAAGTGATGGAATTCGATCTTTTACCAAGCAACGAAACCGCTGTGACACGGTTCAAGGCCGTTTTAAGGCCATTCGAGGTCAAGGTTCAGGTGATCTTGTGTGACCTCATGTGACATTTTCCGACCACTTGGACACCATTATGGCCTTCGTAGACCTTATAAAGCGTTGCCTTGTGTATGCCGAAAAGGGCCGTGCAAACCACGTAAAAACTGGGTCTGATCTCGACTGACGTAACACGACAGGTCAGTGGTAAGATATTTCTTAAAATGCCCTATGAAGAAGTTGTAGAGAGCAGTGAGGGCTGTCTACTGTTTTTTGTTTTTTTTTTCGTTCTTGTATGTCAGGTGTTGAAACACGTCGCCGCATCACCCCTCTCCCCTGGACTAGCGAAGGTGGCGAAAACCAGAAAGCCGGCTAGGGTTAAATCGTTACTTACATGATTAAACAGTCACGATATTCACTTCATATGTGCTGCTATCTTACCTCTATCACCGTCTTGTTGTGCTGAGAATATTGACTGAGAGCCCCGCAATGATTTTTGATGGTCCTGGTCATAGCCACGTATCAGGAGTTTTGCAACCAAACTAGCACTGTTGTCATGGATAACGGTTTCTGCGGCATACGGCTTGAGGTGAATCTTGTGCTTCAGCGTCATTTTGCACCGCGCAGTGACAGTCATACGACTTCTGCTCAGTTCAACAAAACTTACCGTATCGTCGCCGTAGGGACTCTAAGCAACCCTGGGATACGGATGTACATATTTTTGCCTTCATTTAGCCTTTCTTTTTTGCCGCTTCTTTTGTCTCTCTCTTTCTCACACCTTTGTCCAATTTCTTTCCAGAAAAATATGTCCTTTCCGTACTGCTGATGTTTGAGAGCAAGATCTTTTTCATGTTGTGCTCCCATCTGAATGTCTCAGCATGGTCGCAAGCTCGATCGGTTCAGCGGAAAGACATGCCATTTTTGAGTTGGTAGATTCGTTAGCAATGAAAGTTTTTAACATCTGTCATTGATGGTAATTACGGATACTCACGACGTTGCTATTTTCCAGTGCCTTTGAATTCTTTAGTGCACATTTCGCCACGGAATGAACAATGATTGATGTGCAGGTAGCTGTGATATGCATACCATATGAGCGAATCTATTTTACAGCAAGGTATGCCAGTCTGCAAACCGTGTCCGGGGATCAACAAGATACTGGGTAAAGCATATTGCAGATGTTGCTTGTTTACATACGCACGGAAAAATGTTACACCCATTGGGTTTGGTGAGCTAAACTTGCACAGGTATATTTTTGTTACGCAACGTCCCTAATTTGGGCTGCTTGAGCAAAATCGATCTGCTGGAACCACACACAAAAACATGTTCCACCAATCCGGGTTTTTATGAGCTAAACGTGCATATTTTTGGGCAACCCATCACCCCTAATTCGGGCTGTTTCAGCAAAAAGGATGTGCTAGAATCGTCTTTACCCACGATGGTTTGCATTGTAAGGCTCCATTGAACGTGACGGGCTCAGCTGAACCTAGCGTAGAATTATACTTCTCAACTTGCTGCCTTCCGGATTGAATTCTTCCTGCGAAACAGGTTCATATGAACTCATGATCTCTGGATAGCACAAAAAACAGATTCGCTCCAGCATATCTTTCAGCAAGTGATCTCGTGTCACACCGCGTCAGCTCATCTTAATCCGGTGGGGCCGTAAAAAACTGTTGAGCTGAGCGAGAAGTTGAGGTCATTGCAGAAGACGCTGCGCGCACAGTTAAAAACATTCGTTGACACGCGCAATGGAACGGGGTTTCGTGCTAACGCGCACTGGAAGGAACGGAGCACAAAGTGTCTCCCCCCCCGATTTCGGGAGCAAAAAGAGTTAGAAGCATGAAATTCTGTGGGTAAGTTAGAGGCATAAAGATTTACATAGTGCGTAATTTTCATGACCCTAGGTCAATATCTTCAGGGTCAAATGAGGTCGAAAATGTCAACTTTGGGCACTTTTTCGACCGGTACAGGCAATTCCGTATGGCTTTTCGGCTTCATGGAGATTGAGTCCCGACTGGTGAATGAATCGCAGGGTCTGCAATGAAGCATGACTAATGGGTGTGGCAACCCATTGCGCAGGTATGGCAACTGCTTCACCGCTTTTGGATCACTTGAACATTATGCCTGTGGTGGTCCATGGAAAAGCCACTTCATATGACCGTATCACTGGAGGCGCCACGAGGGAGCGGGGGGGGGGGGGGGGGGGCATGCGAGGGAATACGTTTTCCTAGCTCGGATATTCAGTACGATAAAAATCATGGAAAGGCCCGCCCTTTGGGACGCAGAGAGCAGTGCCCCGCCTGAGATGGACAAGCAAACATCTATCTTTTGTACTTTAGACCAAACTGAGTTACTTCATCACCAGTGAATGGTCAAATGGGAATAGATACCTCTGTTTTGTAGAATGGAATTAGGTACCATGAACGAAATGGAATCTCAAAGAAAATCTTAAGATACTTCTTATTACAGATATCTCTTTGCGATCTTCCATCCCAATCAACTACATGGTGGGCAAGGCGTACGCCTTAGGAGGAATCGCTGTATGTCGGCATGGTTTCAAGACACGTGATAAGTGTAAACTAAAATCTGCCGATTCCACGTCTTCCATTATCCACTTTGGCAACACGACTTTGGTCGGCGCAAACTACATGACTCTTTCTCCCTTAAAAGCAGATATGCACACAAAAGCACTTCGGGGGATTTTTCAGTCAGCGCCGGCTGGGCTGTACCTGTTACTGCGGCCGAGGCCGGGGAAGGAATGGCGTCCTTGACGTGCTTTTCGCGCACACGACGGTCATTCATCTAGAAGCGTTGTATGCAATGGTCCTTTACATGTATTTTTAAACTGGCTCTGCTTTTTATGGGTTCGTTATCAAAATCCTTGCCTTTTAGGAAGAAAGAGCTTGACTTTTCGTGACTCACACTTGTCGCCTTTGCTTCACCCCGCACGGCTTTGGCGGAAAATTGCGCGGCGCCGCCAGTGGGGCGTAGGTTCAGTTAATAAAGCTTGGGGGCTCCGACGCACTCACAAAAGTATGCGCAAGACTGCACACTTAGTAGTAATACAGAAAGGGATTCGGACATACGGGATATACAGGACAGTCTGGACAATAAAGTCCAACGTCTTGACAGTTTGACGGTTCCCATCTAAATAGTGATTTTACGGTTTCCAGCTATACATGAGATACTACCGTGGAATTCTTCTCTTCTGGACAAAAACTCATTAACTTCTGCTTGAATTTTGAAGCATGGCGGACTTGATTCATGACCATTTGGTACGGACGCAGGAACAGGGGAAGGGCAGCCAGGAAAGGAATTTCTTCAAGACGACCTGGGGCAAAGACTAGTTTTAAGTAATGGTTTGATTATGATAAGTACATGATAAAAACGACGAAAAATATATGATAAAAACGAAAAATAATGAAAGAATAAAAAATAAACATAGTAATAAATAATGACAAATAGTGGTTTAAAGCCCGCCCAGTCGTCGCTCATATGCCTCAGGATGAACTGAACTACTTATGATGTTGAGAAGGTAACTGCCATTGCTTTTAAGTGCCATCCATGTCCAATACATTCGAGGGTTTGCATTGTCCATAACAGGTTTTGTTGGGACGCTTACGAACGTCTTTATTGGAATACAACGAAGAGCTGCTACCGAAAGGGAAGAAACTGCGAAAATAATTCACGCAAGGAATATAGACTACACAGGCCAAACCTAGCATCTTCAAATGCGCTTGTTGCAGTTTTTGTCCAGACCAGGTAAATGGGAACTATATACTTTAACAGGTGTTCGAAAACTCAGATAGTTGCAAACTTGCTGTTTGCTGAAAAAAAATCACTTCGCAATGAAATAATGTACTGCGAGGGACGAATATAACGAAACATATGATGAAGGCGTAATTAATTAGAATGTTCTTTTTCTTAATTCAAAAATATTGCATAAATGGATTTTATACCCGTCTTACGAGGTTCATCAATGCGGTACAATAGAACAACTTTAAAGGCTACCAAGTAATCCTGACATTTAAGCCGAAGTCTTAGCATGCAAACAATTTCCCTTTTCTGAGTCATGGTCACCTACCACGAAACTTTGGTAACATTTTATCATTTATTTTAACATTTCATAGTGAATATTTCGAGTTAATTTACATACGTCCTTTGTTAAAATCATTTTTAACGTTTAGATGACATCTTTGTATGATAGCAGACACTTACCCAAAGCATTTCGCTGCACCGAAGGGAATTTCCTTCCAGAGCTCTGTTCGATAACATGACCGTGCAAAATGTAACTGATTTGGAAGGAGTTTTACATAATTTTCTCAGTTTTATATGAATGGACGTCAAGAAGTGGACGACAAGAAAGAAATATTTCGGCTGTGGCAATGGGTTAAAGTCAGGGCTGTAAGTCGTGAAATGCATTGGTTTATCCAGCATGTTTTTTTGTTTATATTAATAGTGGTATACTAGGCAAAAGCTGTTTCATGGGCTGATAGTGATCCAGATCAACTACACCGCTTTAATAAAGTGAAGCTGTGAACATTGAGGCATGCTTGGACTTCAGCAAATAAGAGACGTAACTGAAATCGCAAAGCTGAATAATGTGTTACTGATGATTGACGTTCATTTCGGGCCAACGTTATCCTCTGAATGTGCAAACTTAAATTGGTAAACTCAGCAAATGCTGGCACCAGCTTTGCTTAACCCTATTTCCCGGCTTGGGGGGCGGAATCCGCCCCCCCTTGGGTTTTTTGCTTGCCAATTCCAGGCTTTTTGACGCAGCTTCACGAAACTTGGAGACTTTTCCTAGCTATTCTTTCTACGCGCTGTGACAAAATTTCACAATTTTACTTTGCTCAGGGGCGGAGCCAGGCAACGTTTTTGGAAGGCACCTCAGGCCCTTTTTGGCCATGTTGAGGATAAAAGGAAAATGTCTTCCAAAAACAGAGTTTTTAAGATAAAACTTAAAACTTTATATGGATGTATAGCTAAATAGTTGGGCAATATACACACAAAATTTTGTTTGTCTGAGGTCACTTTACAAGGTCAGGTCAAGGTCAAAAGTCAAAATTTGTTTTTTCGCAATAATTTCGGCGCCGTTCATTCAAATGCCAAACCGGGAATATATATGACGTAGAAGGGTGCCCTCTACTTGTGTACCAAGTTTTAGCTTGATATCAGTTCGGGTCACGGAGCTATGACCTAAAATGTCAGTGCGCGTACCCTATATCGCAATAGCCATAAAATGAAATTTTTGAAATAGAGCGAATTCAAATGATTGAAAACTTTTAAAGATATCAAACGTACACGACATCATTCCAGGTGATCCCAAGGTCACTGGAGGTCATTTAAGGTCAAAGGTCACAAGTTTATCTGAAGAACGTATGACCATGACAGTTCCCCCTTTTTCATGTCCCTGGCACCGCCTATGCTAACATTATACAAACATTGTAATGCGATTTTTACTTCTTTAGCATAGCATGACTAGCAGAAGCAAAAAAAGGGTTTTTACCTTTTTTGTTCATTATGTTGTTACAAAATTAATCCTCATATTTTTGAAACCCTGTGAACGCCCATGAGTTTTCTCAAAATTTCGGATTTGTGCACCCATGGTAAAAGCCCTATCCATAATCTCTCGATTCATGCCAGTTTCATTGAAATCGGTCGATAAACAACGGAGTTATAAGAAGTCCAAAAGTACCCCCCATTTTGACATTTTTGCCCCCCTGCATCCACAAATTTCTAAGTTTTGAAAATTTCTTTTTATAAAAATGTAGTTCACGTGACTGCAAATCGATTGCCGTTTGTTGCGATGAAATCGGACAAGAAGTTCTCGAGATCTCAGGGGTGGGGCCGAATCCGCCCCCCCTGCCGGGAATCGGCCATACCGTCTAGCCCTCCGGGAATAGGGTTAACCCGCGCCCGGCTGTGGGTCAACGCCATGCACGCCTAACTGGGGGGTTGGCCGTCCCCCTCTAACTCACGAACGGTTGGTCAAACGATGAAAATAAACATGCCGTTGGAAAGCTCGTGACGAGTAAAGTTCGAAATTGACATCATTTTTGTAGTTACGGATAATATATAGGCTATTTACGTCCTCTATATGTTTTGTCATAGCCGCCTGAATGAGACTGAGAAACGGCCTGGATCTCAAGGGATGTCTGTGACTAATAAAGTCTGGATAAAGGCACTAACGAACATGTAAAATTCAGCAGATGTCGATACACGTTTAATTTCCAGAATTGTTTAATACATATGCGGAAACGTTGAGTTAAAAACACGGCAATCTTCACAATGCTGCGCGGCGGACGAACTAATTTTAGTGGTGTTTTATGTTCGCAAAACGTGTCTTTCCAAGGGTTGCATCTTGATGCTAGAGGTTCTTGTGATGGTTTCTCGTGCTTAAATGTTGAAAAAAATAGTAGCTATCAATCTACTCAGTTGCTGGAATTTTATTTTCGAGAGTCTGTATATTTCCAGAATTTTCAGTTTTTTTTAAACTTTTTGAACTTCTTGGTATTATTCGTAACCGTATAGCCAGTTCTGTCATTTTCTACCCGGTCTGAGTCATTCATCGTCGATTTTGATGGCAGTGCATTTGGACTCATAATAGTTATTCGTGACCTGACCTCGGGTCGGTGGTCAGAGGTCATTGAAACTTTGTCCATTGACGGTGAATGGGTGTCTGGATCTCCTGACACTCAAATTGTGATAAGAAATCCGTCAGTTTTCGAAAAGACGGCGACATTTGTTGAAAACGGGCTTGACCTAAGGTCAGTGATCCGGACATTTCCGAAAAATCCGAGCAGATTTGTTGCATTTATCGAAATCTCTAACTTAAGAATTTATTGTGATAACTTGTTTTCCGACAGAGTTACAGGGCGCTTAACTTTTTTGGACATAGGTCCACGTTACCTGATCTAGGTCTGACACCTTACTTGACCTGAAGTCAAAAATATGGCAGAAGGTGTGAAAATGATCAAGCAAAAAGTACAGAAAGTTTTGTGGCGCTGCGTTTGTGCGTTCTTCTGCAATTTCTGAAAAACCTCAGATGGGGCGCTCAACCGCCCCCTCCCCCAGTTGGGGGCGGGCGGACATACACTTATGTGCATTCATATATGTTTGTAGGTTAGATAACTTGGATATATATATAGGGTGGTGCGTTCATATATATGTGTATATATATATATATATATATATATATATATATATATATATCCATTATGCGTTATCAAATGTGTCAGGGGACCGTTCAAACTTCTCATTACTTTGTCCAATGCATGACAATTTATTACCTCATTGGTGTCTATTGGTGAGTGAATACGCGTATATCATAAAGCACATTCTTTTCCTCCTGCAGTTATGAAATTTTGGCCCGAAGAACTAATCTAAACCTAACATGCAGTTGTAAAATCTTTGAATTTCTTTGCTAGTATGGTCTGACTTTTATGTTTGCAAGAAAAGTTTTGGAACAAAAATGTTTGGGTAGTCCGTATGTAATTCATATCCATATATCTATCGAAAAATGTATCCAATCTGGCCGTTATCAAATCCATATGAATAACCGAATGGATGTCAAGCCTGTGGTATGCTCTATGTCACACATAAACTTGAGAGGAAGTGTATGAGAAGATTGCTAACTGGTTTAATATTCCATCCAAGACATTGCTTTTGGAGTCCTTTTGGGCTGTAGAGAGAATTTCTTTCTCGGCTTCTATGATATTTTCATGAAAAAAATGGGAAATATTCCAATCCGTTCACCATCATGGCACACAATTATCCTGTAGTCCAGTAAACAATATGACAGAAATGACGAACGCTCCTAACATAAAGAGAACGAAAGTATTTCTGGAACGTGTTCTGAGCTCTTTCCTTTCGCGAAATAAATTGCTATTTTTCTGTGCGTTGCTCAGCTAGGGGCAGTCTTACCACGTAGGCAGTCTCATCGGCTGGCCAAAAGACGAGCGGACGCAAAACATGACAGACACAGACACTCGACGTAACGTGACTCGAAGGCGTCAGCTCATAACCTGTTGTCCAACTAGGCGAATGCTCATAAGTAATGGTAACACACTATATTAAAATGTTGAAAAACCCGTTCGTGTCCCGAAAAGAGTTTCGTCATAATAAATCACACAATTTTCACTTTTTGGGATACCTCGACGGACGAAGATGTTCAGTGTGCGTTCTTGCCAGCACCTGTCGACTTTTAGCACCTGAGAGAGCATTGCTTTGCACTTTATATTAACCGCTCTGTTCATACTTCATTAAACAAAGCACGACAATGGACTACCACAATGTCCCTGCCCCATCGACAGCGTTAGCCACAAGTACCGGACCGTCTCCGCAAGCGATGCGGCTGCCGCTGCGCTGTGTGCCGCTCTTCTCTCTCTCTTTCTCTCTCTCTCTCTCTCTCTCTCTCTTCTTCTCTCTTTCTCTCTCTCTCTCTCTCCCTCTCTCTCTCTCTCTCTCTCTCTCTCTCTCTCCCTCCCTCCCTCTCTCTCTCCCTCCCTCTCTCTCTCTCTCCCTCTCTCTCCACCCTCGTCGTTACGGACGTGCTGTACAAGAGGCAGACAGTCAGCCACGCCCCGAACCCGCTGCTTGTCCTGCCGTCGGCCTTGCATTTCCAATGAGATTCCAAACCTGTTCTCTCCCGCCGAGCTCCTCCACCTGAACGCTGGCCGAAGACACCGGCCTCTGCTTCCTGTGGCCCCTGGCAGGCGCCAGCGAGCAGCCAGCTGCCAAGCCAGCTGCCTTCGAGGCCCTGCTCATCGTGCCAAACGACTAGAGCCTGGGACCCGCCAGCATAGCCTACGATCAGACGCCTTGGAATAACTATTGCGGGAACATATTCATAGGTTCTCATAGTCTTCGACTTTTTGAAGACTGTTACGTTTTCTATGCTCTCCGTAGCTACGGGCAGGCGTCTCGGCTAGGCAGTCTCAATGGCCAGCCAAAAGCTGAGCAGCACGCATAATATTACTACAGGCAAACCACCGCGTTACACGGTAGGTTTCTGGCCAAAATCGAAGCCTTGTATCGGGCGCAGACCTGCGCACCTACGTAGTGCCAGCATTACTCCCACCCATGAGTATAGATGTTTGCAGGTCATGTTGCCATCTACGCAAAGGCACACTTGCACAGGGAATCATATTTGCATAACAACGGCGCACGTGACGTATCAGGTTTTTTTTTTCGCGGCCGGCCGATCTCAAATCCACCGTAAGGGATACCCAGACAAATGTTCCAGCCACCCGGCTCCGACTTCCGAGGAGCAAATATTGTACAAAATGGGATCTCTCAGTGAGCTGCGTACATCGCCAGGTTGCATATGTCGCGAGGTCTGAATGACAAACGGAGACACCTCAGCACGTGCGTCCCACGCACACCAGGCTGAAGCTATTGACCTACAAACAGCCACGTCTATTGGGTGTACCGTATCGCTTGTTCCTGCCCGCCAATTTTCAGCATCCCAGTGGTAATGAGGAGGACATTTGCATTAATTAATCTCCTCCTTTGCAGTAATGAGAGGGGCGTTATTTGCTTATGCACCTAGCGCTTCACGTGTAAGCTGCACTCCCGTTTCGGCCTGAATCCATCGAAACTGATTGCCTAGCTGTCTGCCCGCCCTTCCGAACCATGGTCTCACCAAACTGCATCGTTTGCGTCCCGGCAGTTGGTCCATACGAAACACAGAGATAGAAAAGAGCCACATGCTCGATGCATGTGACCAATTACACCTGTCCATCACATGGGACACCGTCAGATAGCCATAGTGCTGGTCTATCTACTCACCAAATTTCAGCCGCCTAGGCCACTGCTTCTGGCACTGGAAAGTCCCAGAATCCAAATCGAAACACGTGTCTATGGATCGCCACGTGAATCGCACGTGGTGCCTACCACAAGAGCGAGCGAGCCGCAAGTGGGGTCCATGCTGTCACCAAGTCTTGTGTCAGCAGCACTGTTTGACCTGTACCTGTGATTAATTGAATTCTGCAAAGGTCTGGTTCGCGCACGTGGCATGTCCCACACGCCACGAATCGTTCCGCAACTTTCACCACAATCTGTCCGCCGAGTCGGGGCACCGCATGGTGTCACTTGTGTCGCGATCGGCTGACGTGTTAGGGCATTAGAGGCTCCGAAGCTTCAATACACACACACACACACACACACACACACACACACACACACACACGCACGCACACACGTACGCACGTGCGCACGTACGCACGTACGCACACACACCTCGATCTGAACTTTTCCGAGCGACCGACTGAAGTTTTCCGAGCAACTGTCATGAATATCATGAATATCATTAGCGACTCGATCCGAACTTTTCCGAGCGACTATCATGAAATCCGATTCGGTAAGGCGTACAGTAAAGCGTGCAAAGCGCGCGTTACTTCTTTCAGTTCTGAATCCACTACTGCGCCCAGAAGTTTCGTCATAACAAATGGCATTAACTGACACCTTTCGGGACACCTTGATAGATTACGTAAGCGCGTGCTTGTACGAGCATCTGTCGCTTCTCAGCACCTGAACCAGCATTCCTTCTTCGTGTTGTAGCAACCGGTCCTTCACCAAACAAAGGACAGTTGACTCGGGCGCCTTGGAAACACGGTCAATAATTCCTACATAAAGCTGGCCGGGAAATCCAAACCAGCACTAGTCGTGGTCTTGCTAGGAACGCACAAGACTGCCTGAGCTGCCAGTAGCGTCAAAAGGATTTCGTGTCTGCTGCATTGTATAAAAAATATCAGCACGACATCAGGGACGTCAGATCAAAAGCTGAGCAAGAAGAACGGTGCGATAGCAGCCTGTCGCTGTCCCATCGACGGCGTTAGCCACAAGCCCCGGACCGCCTCTGGAAATGATGCGGCTGCTACTGTACTGCTTGCCGCTCCTCTCTCTCTCCGCCTTCGTCGTCCCGGACGTGCTATACAAGGAGGCAGACAGTCAGCCGCGGCCCGAACTCGTTGCTCGTGCTGCCGGCGACCTCGCATTTCCAATGTAGTGTGACCTGTTTTCGCCAGCCAAACTGCTCCTCCTGGAAACTGGCCGAAGACATCGGCCTCTGCTCCCTGTGGCCGCCGGCAGGCGACAGCGAAGAGCCAGTTACCGAACCGGCAGCCTTCGAGGCCCTGCTCATCGTCCCAAGCAACTACAGCCTGGGTCCATAGTTGCTGCAGACCCAGGCTTGTAGGGCTGGGTCTGGGGCTGATACTGCAAAGGGCAAGATAGGCTACCATCAGACAACCTCTCGCTCGAACTGGACGGATGGCGAGGCTGTCTGTCGCCAGACGGACCCACGCGCGACCATGGCTGTGCCGATGAACAAGAGCTTCGCGCACATGAAGGCGCGTGCGGTCGGCAAGGACAAGCACACCTTCATCGGCCTCCAATGCAAGTCGGGAGAGCACAGGAACCGCGACGGCGAGGTCGTGCCAGTCAAGGCAAACTGGTTTAGGCATTTACATTCATAAGTGTGACCACAGACATCCGGTCGGCTTGCCAAATACAGCTGTGAGCCGAGCAGAAGGTTTCAGAATCGACTGTAAGTTGGCAAATGAAGGAACCTTATGCCTGATTTTCTTTTCGGAAAACTTGTCTCGATACTGTTTCAGGACCTTCACCAGGTTCAGCGGTTCTCCTTCGGATTGCCCGCCTGTCGACGTCGCGGATCTGATTCTTTGACAGTTTTGTTTAACGACGACATACGGACACGGGATTCGTGTTCTAAAGGCATGGTAAGGCTCGAGACTTAAGTCAGATGAAGTACATTTATGTGTTTCTTTACTTGCCAAAGATCGATGCTTGCTAGCAGCTCTTTTGATCCACGTGACAAAAAGGGCGAAAGTCAGACCTTCTAATGATCAGTTTTGCATTACCTGCTTTACATCCGGCCAAGGGCAGTCCAGGGCAGGTCAGACAAGGTTGCATTATTTTTCCTGACAAAGAGCATACTCGCTGGGATGCTTAACTGTGTCAAGCACAGAACTGAAATGGCATCTTCTGATTATTAACCCTATTCCCGGCAGGGGGGGGCGGAATCCGCCCCCCTCTCGGGTTTTTTGCTTGCCAATTCCAGGCTTTTTAACGCAGCTTCACGAAACTTGGTCACTTTTCCTAGCTATTTCTTCTACGTGCCGTGACAAAATTTCAAAATTCTACTTTGCTCAGGGGCGGAGCCAGGCAACGTTTTTGAGAGGCACCTCATGCCATTTTTGGCCATGTTCAGGGTAAAAGGAAAATGTCTGCCAAAAACAGTGTTTTTAAGATAGAACTTAAAACTTTATATGGATGTATAGCTAAACCGTTGGGCCATGTACAGATGTAACTTTGTTTACCTGAGGTCATTTTACAAGGTCAGGTCAAGGTCAAAAGTCAAAATTTGTTTTTTGCAATAATTTCGGCGCCGTTTTTTTAAATGCCAAACCCGGAATACATATGACGTAGAAGAATGCCTTCTACTTGTCTACCAAGTTTCAGCTTAATGTCAGGTCGGGTCACGGAGCTATGACCTAAAATGTCAGTGCGCGTACCGTATATCGCAATAGCCATAAAATGAAATTTTTGGAATAGAGTAAATTCGAACGATTGAAAACGGTTAAAGATAATATTAAATGCATAGGAGATCATTCTAAGTGACCCCAAGGTCACTGGAGGTCATTTAAGGTCAAAGGTCACAAGTTCATCTGAGAAACGTGTGACCCAGTTCCCCTTTTTCATGTCCCTGGCACCGCCTATGCTAACATTATACAAGCATTGTAATGCGATTTGTACTTCTTTAGTATAACATGACTAGCAGAAGCCAAAAAAGGGTGTTTGCCTCTTTTGTTCATCCAGTTGTTAGAAAACTAGTCCTCCTATTCTTGAAACCCTGTGAACGCCCATGTATTTTCTCAAAATTTCAAATTTGGGGACCCATGGTAAAAGCCCTATCCATAATCTCTCGATTCATGCCAGTTTCATCGAAATCGGTCTATAAACAACGGAGTTATAAGAAGTCCAAAAGTACCCCCCATTTTGACATTTTTGCCCCCCTGTATCCACAAATTTCAAAATTTGGATTTTTTTTATAAAAATGTAGTTCACGTGACGGCAAATCGATTGCCGTTTGTTGCGATGAAATCGGACAAGTAGTTCTCGAGATCTCGGGGGGGGGCCGAATCCGCCCCCCTCCCCTACCGGGAATCGGCCATACCGTCTAGCCCTCCGGGAATAGGGTTAAATCAGTTTTGTCTGCTTTTTATCGGGTCAAGGTGGAGCCAGGCCAGAACATATAGCCATTTTTATTTTTCTGACTTGAAACAATAATTGCTCTCTGTTGCTACAGATCAATATTTTACAGACAGTGTTGTATTTCAATTTGTTTTTACTTCTACCTTTGGCGTGACCTGACAGGACCTTACGCTGCATTTGGTGAACCTTGCTAAGAGGTGCATATAGGTTTGCTTGTCTGGCTTGAACGATGGGGAAGGTCGGCGGCAACCACTTCTATCACCCACAATGCCAGCCAGTCCAATTGTCACCATGCACGTGACCTAGCATGACTTCTAATGTTGACGTGTCACGGTTGTGTGTCCTTTTGGGGACTGTGTGCTGTGTACTTCCGTATAATTCATGCATTATATTCGCGAATATAAAAAAACAAGCATGTTCGCGCCACCGCGAAAATACGCGTGCAGGGGTTCACTTATGACGTTATATCACCATGAACTGAATTAGCGTGGAAATGGTTTTAATGTAAAAATATTTGGAACTGATTGATGAACAGGTATTAAAAGTTTTGTTGGGCTGGCTCTAAGAGTTCATAAGTTATTGACGAAAAGTCGATGGGCGTTTTTTATTTTTTTACCTACTTGACACCCATTCGGCGGTGCCCGGTTAAGAGGCTTAAAAAATGTTATAATTAATTTTCTCTTAGCATTTAGGTCTATGGTTGCATTGTTAATGACACAGTGATGGTTGGAATCAAATTGGCCTGCACGAGTCGCGTGCCCATTTTTAAGGTACCGTTTTGCGACTTTTGGTCGTGATTTCGACTCAGATTTCGTCTGGACCTTTGAGTGCATTCAGAATATCATCATTTGAACATCGTCCAGAGTAGACATTGTCCCTCCCAGGCATGTTTATCTGTGCACTCGGCCCCTCGGTCACAAATACATATGTGATACATTTGACCAAACGTTTCACCGTTTCGCTGTTTAAACGTTTCTGTTCCTGTTTAGGAAGAGAAATCCGGTGCAAATAAAAAGCACTTCCAGCGTTCGGACGACGTCTGAAGCGACCGAAGAACGTTCAAGTTGGTTTCAGGTTCGCATTCACCACGTCCATTCCTACTCCCTTAAAGTACAGTGAAACTTGTTGGAGGAAAAAAGCGTAGTTTTCTGGGTGTGCGAATTTCGAAGGTGTCATTCAGGAGACGTTGAGATAACGGGGATAGTTATAGGAGTAAGGGTATGAGTATAGGTAGGTGTGTGGCCTAAACAAACTTTTCAGCAACTTTTGTCGTGAGGGATTACAGACCGAAAATGAAATAGCAGTGCAATCTCAGACAGCCAAGGTAAACAGACATGAAAATAGCGGACTCTTCCAATAAAACCTCACCCTGACCCGAACGCTGCAAGTGCTTTTTATTTGCACCGGATTTCTCTTCCTAAACAGGAACAGAAACGTTTCAACAGCGAAACAGTGAAACGTTTGGTCAAGTGTATCACATATGTATTTGTGACCGAGGGGCCGAGTGCACAGATAAACACGCTTGGGAGGGACAGTGTCTACCCTGGACGATGTTCAGATGACGATATTCTGAATGCGCTCAAAGGTCCAGACGAAATCTGAGTCGAAATCACGACCAAAAGTCGCAAAACGGTACCTTAAAAATGGGCACGCGACTAGTGCAGGCCAATTTGATTCCAGCCATCACTGTGACATTAACAAAGCAACCATGAACCTAAATGCTAAGAGAAAAATTAAATGTAAAAATTTATAAGACCCTTAACCGGGCACTGCCTGATGGGTGCCAAATAGGTAAAAAAAAAAAAAAAAACGCCCCTCGACTTTCCGTCAATAACGTATGAACCCTTAGAGCCAGCCCAACAAAACTTTTAATACCTGTTCATCAATCAATTCCAAATAGTTTTACATTAAAACCATTTCCATGCAGTCAGTTCATGGAGATATAACGTCATAAATGAACCCCTGCACGCGTGTTTTTGCGGTGGCGCGAACATGCTTCGTTTTTTTATACATCGGTATGGCTAAGAACAATATGCGGCAGTGACACCGAGAACGGTCGGCCCCTCCCCACTGCGATCCTGATCTATATCTCGAATTCTACAGGGAAATGCCCACAGACGCAGCCAAGGGTGCCCGGAGGGCTCGTCCCTCCATGCCCGCATTTCTGTGAAAACCATTGCACATCGTCTTCCCGGCACACGGTTTTCGTATGATTTTAGTTCACGCTTAGCTCCACCCCCCCCCCCTTTAAGAAAACCCTGGCTACGCCCCTGGAAATGCCAAGCCCCATAGATCATCTTACCTTTCTTTCGTCTTTTGCCAGGACGGGCTGAAACGCGGTGCCGGAGATAGTCGGCGTTTGAACATGGGCGTTGCCGGAGTTATTAGCCTGTTTTCCCTTTCACGTGTTTACTTTTAGGTCGAATTCTTTTTCACTTTAATGTGTTCACTTTTAGGCTGAGTTTCTGGAGAGCCTGATAAAGAAGATGTACAGCATTACTGGAGATTTTCTTGGTGGTTGTTTGCCTGTGTTATGGATGTTATGGATGCGTGCGAGTTTCCCTTCCATGGCCGCAATGTGAACGACGTGACGAACCAGCATGGATGCATGCTGGTTCGTCGTGCAAGATAACTTCTGTTTCAGGACTCACACACGTGGTATCACCGCTGCACTGTCCGGTATCGCTGCCTACGGACCAAACAGCCTGCATGCCGTGAAATGTAACTCGTGGCTTTTGGAAGAGCCGGGGAGTCAGCAGACGTTTCGATCACGGGCCCTCTTCAGTGCTTCTTCAGCGCTGTGTTTACCTCTATTTATTTTGACTGAGACCAATATTGGAAAATGGCCGGCCTCGCAGTGCATAAATTGACATGAATATGCAATGAGCTGTTGCGCCCATGCTGATTTCCCATATTAAATGTAGACGTTGGAGGTCAACACTGATCGCTTAAAACAAAGCTGAAAATAAAGGGGAAAAGGTAGGAGTAGCTTTTTTAATGTATTCGAATATATTTTGGTCTGAATACGTCGCAGATGTGTCGGACATGTATATGAAGTCTGCAACTATCATATTAAGGTCCAGCAAGGTCAACCTACGTCAAGGTATTAATGCCTCTGCGTCGGTCGTTTCTGGTATCTGCCGCATCATCTACCACATTACCACTGATCAGACATGGTGAGGCATAAAATCCTTTGACACTGGTGGATGTAATATCCCTTCTGCTTCATGAAGCCATTGCCACAAAACAGTTTTCACGAAAGTGACACAGATACCGTGACGGGGACACTGCCGGAATGCAAAAGGCCAGTATTTAGTGGGAGACTATTTTGGCGATGACAAGGGTTCTATTTTGGCGACAAAAAATAATATTGCTGAGGCAGTGCAAACTGTACAAAAAGAAGACATGGGTGAAGTTCTTATGTCTTGTGACCATACAAAGTGCACTCTCATTGCAAACAAGAATAATATTTGAAAGGTCAGATCAGGTCAGTCCGGGCCAAATGGGACTTGGTCATCCTTGCGAAGTAAACTGCTGCCATATATTACAAGTTTCGAAGGACATGCGACCACCCATAAACATTCCGAGATTGTAAACCGATGAATTATCTTCGGTTGTAGGGCCACAAAGTCGGTGTTAAGCGTCACCTAATCCCCGATCACAGGTAAAGAGGTACAACAATGTGCAAAAGACGTGAAGACCACCAGGACGTATATTCAAGCTTCAGAACTGCTGCACCAGGCCCACAGTCTTAAGAGCAAACGTGAAAAAAAACGAAAGTTCAGCTGATCTAACATCAGAGACCCGGACATTTACGAAACATGCGAGATAGCAGAATGGTTTTATTTGTCATGCTCTACAAATGTGACAAGTTCCATGCATTTCAAGAATCGATGCATTTCATAAAACGTTGGGCCACTTTGACTTTCTGGAATACGGCTGTGTTTGAGCTGACCTAGGTGACTGACCTGAGGGGACCGTAGGCCCAATAATTTACATAAGGTGGAAAAATGATGCATGAAAAAGTACGCCAACTTTCATACGGAAACCCGGAGTGTGGGCTCTCATGAACTCACTCCCTGGCCAGGCGAAGGTGAGTAAGGCAAATATGGTTAACATGGTTGCATGGTTGAGGTTATTTTCCCCACGCAGTCACAATTTTTGCAAGAATGAAATAATGTAAACCTAAGTCAAGAAGTCAAACTAATGTCGTGGCATGACCTTTAGCTGTTTGTGTTTTTCTGGTGTAGAATCTCACGGGAAACTCAGACATGGCATTTGTTTCTCTGTACTTGCAACATTTTGGTCTTTAGAGCCATATTTGCCCCAGAAAATTAGCTAAACTAGCACCATGCGAAGGTGACACATGGCTGTCGACCTCGTTCAGGTCACACGCGACTTGTGCGTCAACATACTGGGCTATTTGCCATTCATGATTAACCTCTTTTAAGCCATGTCTCAGGGGAGACATGGATAAGTCTAAACAGTGTCCGGAAACCGCATCTATCTTCAGGTTATGATGTCATATAACCTGCCTAAGATAACCGAGTTGATTTGGGAGCAAAAATGCTCCCCTAAGTAACACGCGAGACAACGAACCATTATCACTCTTGCATACAATATCCGTGCGATTCATACACCTGATCGAGCTACATTGACACGTAGTCATGATCAGCAGCCGAACAGCAAAGTTGGTCGACAGGATAAAAATCATTTCAGGGGCTTTATCACGATATGTGTGGCAACAGCTATGGCAAAGAACATTTCTGCAAAGCTTAGCGGTATTAAAGCCTGCATTTCAGGGCCTTGATAAGAGAGCTAGAGCTTGTTGGACGGGGGCTTCTTCGCCATCTCCCGTCCTTCTCGTTCCCCTGTTACCTCGGGGACTCAACGCCTGATTTTGCTGCAAATTAGCTAGCTTGAATTTCTTGCCTGATCAATAGTTCTATTGGGTTTAAAATCTACAAGCATGTCAATGGCGGTATCAGGAATGACGAAAAGGGGTTCTGGAGAATTTTTATAACGCGCCACGATGGGGATAAATTTGATCCGCCTGCCGTTTTTCCAAAATGAGTCCAAATGGTGTGGCGCAACCGGACCAAATTTGGCATACCTATGCCAAATTGAACAGCAAATCTTCTTGTGTTAAGGTACTGTAAAGGGCTTTTAAGATCAATGAATTAGAGTGGGTAAGTCAGGTCATGATTGTCAGAAATGGTCATGTTTAGGGTAAAGTTCAAACTGCAGACTCCCAAACCCTGTATGAGTGTAAAGATAATTAAAGTAAGAAATACAAGAATGGTTTGACTGATCTGAGTCCGCATCAAGAGGTCAGACCAATGTCAGATGTCATAAATTATTTCCGAGCAAAGAAGTTCCGTTCTAATTATTTCAGCCAAACTAACGCAACATACATAAAAGACCACTTTAACGTCTACCCGTGTGCAAAGTTTCAAGCTGACATCAAGTCAGGCAACGGACAGATGATCAAAAATTTTATCGTGTTTACCCGTTTCTGTACAAGCCAAACAATGAAATTCCACCGGTTTCTTGTTCAATGCGTAATTCAATAGTACAATGGCATAAAACATTGACAGGGTGACCAAATACAGGTTCCTGTGGTTTTAACCTCTTCTAGGCCATCTAAAGTCGTCGACCTGAGATGACCTTAATTGGTTTTGGTGCATCTTTTTGGCAAAAACTTGGTTTCTTTGGTGTTTTTTTTTTTTTTTACTTTGGTTTCTAAGTCAGCACGAAAAAATTACCCTCATTTTTGCTTAGATGTTGGACGTTTGGACAAATACGTAAAGGGAGAATGGATCGCATAAGTGTTGTGCCTGCCGTTTAGCATTCTGTGCCATGGTAGCATATTATTCCGAGAAAGCACTTAAGGGACAAAGTATTGCAAAATATATATATCATCATCAAAATGGAATATCGGTGTAATGAAAATATAATATCATCAGAATATCACTTTGCTTACACCATTTGAAACAAATAGGGGAAAGGGTACGACACAATTAAGGTTTTATTTGCCACTGCCGAATACTTAATGTAGTCCTCAGATTGTGCCCCATGACTTTAGTTCGCTCTGTGAAACATATTGAGGTATTTTTTGGTGTCAAATTCTAATTCGACGCCATAATTTACCTCGGTAGGACATTAAAGAAGGCATGGGATACTTCATAAAATTATAGCCATATGGTTCACTTGAGCTGAAATAGTAATTTCAGCATAAATACTGAGCCATAGGTCACAAGTTGTATGCTATTTATTGCAGTTTTAGGTACCCCGCAAAATTGGGTTGTCCAAACATTTTAGAGTGGTGACAAAACAGGTTTCAAGGAAGAAGAAAAGCCTGGCGAGCCGCACCGAATGTGACCCTCTTTTACCCCATTTGGCCTTGAGCGACCACATTTTGGAAACATATCCATTTTACGTAAGGGAGATATTCTAGGACTGCATCTACCCTGCAAATCTGGTGGCTCCAACGCCATTTTTTGAGATCTTGCGGGGGTCAGATTGACTCGCACCGGAGCGCATCATGTGTGACCGGTCACCCATGCAAATGTTATTGGAATCACTTGCGTTGAATGCTGTCGGTCGAAAGTTACCAAAGGGAATGGAAATGAGACCGAGGTGTATAGCGTATGTATCTTCAAGGCCGACACATGTTCATATACCTATTAATGGCGCATGTAAGGACCATCACAGAGGTGATAATGTATGGCGATTTCTTGCGTGTACGGACTGTGGTGCTCAGAGGAGGTCCTTGCAGGGGAAAATAACAGTGTGCCGGTAGCCGTTTTGTTGTAAATGACAAAGGTGTGGTGTTAAGTGACAATGAAGGGGAATTTCGTTTCCTTCACATTGATCTGTCTTCTCGGAACTCGAAAGCATCGGTGAGTGGCGCCAGGGAATTCAGCTCGTAATCTTCGCCGTTCGGTCGTTCGGCGAGCCGCCGAATGTCGTCAGTCGGAAGGCATAGATCGTCTGACGCCCGACGCTTATGCTGTTCTCTTTGTACAACTGCATCCCCTCATTAAGCATTCATCAAGAACGATGCCCATCGACTGCGACGTAATTTAACCACTTGGAGTCCGAGGAAGCCCCATGACCTGAATGTTTCAGAACATGGCCTGAATGTTTCAGACTGCAGTGGCGAGGACTCTCCCTGGCACGTGAAAACAGAATCGTCCGTTGGCCGGCCGCCGGCAGACTGCCGTCCCGACTGACGACATTCGGCGGCTCGCCGAACGACCGAACGGCGAAGATTACGCGCTGAATTCCCTGACGCCACTCATCGATGCTTTCGACGCGCTGAAACGGTTTAGGGTGATTTTTGTAGAGAAATGCGACGCAAAAAGCAGTTCTTTGCTTTTCAGATGTATTAGCGCACAGCTTAGCAAAAATAGATAAAATATGGCAATAAAGAAAAATGATTCGTTCTTTTCCTTCGTCGGCGAGTTCTACGGTGGCGCCGCAACGGCGGCGGCTGGAGGTAGTGCTACGTCTCGCCTCACAGGGGCTCTGTCAGCTGCGAAATCGGTGACCAACAAACAGTTTCCAGGACGCTCTCCTGGGGTGCTGTATTACACTAGCGTTGGCTGAGGCGACTGAGGTGATTGCCTCTACGGCCGCCTCGCGCCTTATGCTTGCGGGGTCAGCAGGCGTGGGGATGCGGCGCGGAATGCTGCGTCTTTGCTGGCATGCTCCTTGCTATGTTGATGACTGGGGAACATAATGAGTACGTAATTATTCCAGTTGAATCATGCCTTCAAATCTGTAAACGGCGTTATTACACAAAGATTATGTACGATTTTAACCCAGCATTTTCCAATATCTTTAGTGAGGAACTGCTTCAGTTGCCTCTAATGGCGAGCCGCCACCGTTCCATATCCCTTCTCGTTCAGAGTGTCTTTTCTAAAGAATGAAAAAAAAAACAAATAAACATACACATTGCAAATCGGCATAGTTTCCGTTCACTCGATTTTGAAATGCCTACATCCAGGCAAGAACATTGCCAAAATATGTCACGGAGACAGCGTTTTTCAATAGTTAATTCAATAGTTTTATAGTTATATGCAGCATTCAGTAGTTAATAGTTAGTGAAGACAGTTAAATTCGATAGTATTAATTTTCCACTAATAATTAAGTATTTTGAATAGTCCAGAAGTTAAGTCAGGTATTAGCCCTGTCTAATATTACTGAGGTACACAATCACTTCGGAGGGGTGGGGGGGGCCAAATTGTCTTCTTAGAGGGGCTTTCCCCAAGGTCCATCTGGTAGCCATACGGGTCTGGGCACATCATACCTCCCCTTTATCGCATAATGCTCCTAGCTCGGCCTACAGTTTATTGCCCCTACATCGATTTGTACAGGAACACGATTCCTCACCAAAAGTTCCAGCACATTGACGGGTGACATGCGAACGTACGTTGGTTGGTACGCGCAACACATCAGTAGTACGAAGTTGGCCACTAGATGGCATACGTGATCTATTAACGTGGCCCTCAGTCGTGGACGGCCCGAAACTCCCGAGCCTCAGGGACGACAGCGCGAGAACGCAGGAATCCGAAGTGCCCTGACGGCAGCCGGTGAGGAGTGCTGTTTGCCCATTATCTGTCGGATAAACCTGCTGATAACAAGAGAGCCGGATCAAACTGTGCCAGTGCCAGCACGTGTAGACTGGGTGTTGGAGCGCTCTGCGCGCCGCCGAGCCGCCAAACCCGAGCGGAGTCGCCGGGTGTGGTGCTAGTGCCGTGTTCGCCGCACTGACGGTGCAGTCGCCCGGCCATCAGTCTGGCGCGGAGAGGATGAAAACTCCAGAGAACTGACTTCCCCGTCGAAACACGCAAAGATCGACGAGAGCTGAGGTGAGCGCAGCAATTCGCATAAGTTCCCGGCCGCGGTTGTCTGTTTTAGTCGCCTTGGTGACGTTTCATTGCGCGGATGCGCTCCTGGCCAGGAGAAAGTCGCCGCCCGCACAGGCGGCGGCCCCGCCCGGCGCGGCTGAAACGCCGGCCACGGCGGCGGCCGGCGATGGTCCTGGGCCGGTCGGGCGCAGCCAGGGCCCCGACCGCGCAGAGGCGCCCCGGGGTCCCGGCCGACCCCTGCCTGCCCGCTGTGACTGTCCGGCCGCGCGCGGCTGCGGCGGCAGGACGACAGAAAAAGGCGCCGCCGCCGCCGCCGCCGCCGCCGCCGGCTGGGCAGCCGTGTGCCGGTGTCGGCGGTCAGCCGGCTCCCCAGTCTGCGGCGTGATGCTGGGTTGGGGGCTGGTGACGTCAGCTCGGCGGTCGTCGGCTCGGTGTCGCTGGCAGGTGGACCCGGACTTAGGGCGGTGTTCGAGAGCAAACGGGACCAATGGAGAGGTTGTCTGTTTTTATTGAGATCCTCTGAACACGGCAGATAACCGTGATGAAGAGAGGCAGATTTTGGGATCACATGGGGTGTGGCATAATGCTGGTGCATTTCGTAATCACACATGATGTAAGCTATGTTCCCAGCACCGAATGTCGTAATTCTGCTGAAATGCTATTCTCCAACTGAAATATGATGTGAATGCTTGTAAGCTTCTGCAGTACCATATACATTTAAGTGAATTATGGGTTTCAAATGCAGAGTCTTGCAGAATGCTCGCGTTTGGCTTTTCGTAATTTCCTATCGGCATATTTCATGTGAAATGGAATGATGCTGTTAAAAACAATGGGACCAGGAAGTCTGCTATTTCTCAGAACGCCGCAAGCTCGAGTAATACCCAATCAGCGTGGACGAGTACGTGCCAAACTAGGTCAGTTCAGCCTGCCAAAACTGGTCGATGCGGCAAGCCACAAAACCGCTCCAGATGTCTCGGAGACCGCCCCCACGACAGATGACTGACACCTACACCGCGGGCCGTGGTTTCTCAAGTCAGTGAGCGCTGTATTCGGGCTGCCCATCGCTCATGTGCATGGTCCAGGCTGCCTGCTCTTCAGGCTGCCGTTCTCGGCTCCTCCTTCGGTCTCGGAAAACGGACCATGGAAGGCCAGCTGGTCTGGTCGTCTGATTGTCTTCGGCTGATTCTGAACCGCAGGGACGCCCAATTCCGAGCTGGAACAATGTTGAAGAGGTCCCTTCTGTCCCTGCCCTCAGGCGCAGCAAAGGGAGGGCCGGCGGTCGTCCCCCTGAGCCCGGATCTCTTGTGAAAACCGTTGCACATCGTCTTCCCGTTTGGCGTTTTCGCATGATTTCAGTTCACACTGAGCTCCCCCTTAAGAAAATCCTGGCTGCTCTCCTGTCCTTGCCTGTTTCGTTGGACAGCCCGGGCGGGGCTAAATTACTCGCGCGAGCTTTGCGTGCCTCGTTGTTGTTACTCGTCACGCAGCGAAGATTCCGATGACCACTGGAGAAGACTAGGCTGCTTCTTACTCCTGAAAGGACGTTCAGGGTCAGACGACAGTCGCTATAGGGATTGTCATTTTTTCGAGGAGGCTTTGGTGGGACGATGTTTGATAGGTGTTGTAGGTGTTACAAGACCCAACGAAACGAGTATAATAGCGTACTTATTAAAGTGGCGCAGCCTATGCCGAAAAGAAACGCCCACTCCCGAGTCGAAGGGGATTCATTAGGAACGCAAAAGATCGACAACCAACTCTGTCTGTCCAAAACGCATTGAGCTATTCAATTGTCTGTCAAGAGGGCTTTAAAAGCTTACTGCCCACCTGGTTTTTCAGACTGTTAAAATTTCAAAGTACGGTCCTGGGTGGGCCTTGATACGAATTATAGTTCATCTGCATTATTGAGGTCTGCCGGTCTGCAGAACGACCCCGATCTCCCTATCTTCAAAACGAGCCACTGAGCCAGAAGGTTTCAGCTCAAAAGGCCTGGTAACGAATCAAAGAAATCGTCTTTTTAAATCAAATTTGCCGACTAGCTGGGTTTTAAAAGGTCGTGGAGCTTCCAAAGGGACACCTGGTGTTTTAAAAATGTTCCTGGACGTCCAGAGGGGTCCCCAACTTCCAATGTCGTCTGCTGGTCAACAGACATTTTTTCGCGACACAGGCCTGATTTTACCGAAACAAAGCCGTTCTTGCCCAAAAAGACGATTTTTCCAAAAGCTGACACCTTTGCATCAGATAACTTGGTTCTTCTTGTCTGAAAGATGAGGCCGATTTCCTTAAAAGTGGGGTTTCCCGATAAGTAGATGTCTTTTCCCGAAAACTCGTCCATTTGACCCATCAGCTAATCGGTAGTTCCTTGATCCTTGAGTCCATAACCAAACACGCTAGGTACTACCCATGCATCCGACTGAACTACTGGCGTACTGATTTCCAGCATACTGACTAATGACATGCCGACTCCCACACGACCGAGTCTTTCTTGCTGGCATATTTTTTTCCTCCACAAATGGCTTGATGACACGAAATTTCCTTCCGTCACAAAACCAACCTCGAACCTCGCATTGAGTGATAGCGTAAACTGTCGAGCATGACTTTGTGTAATGCTGTCTGCTTAGCACGGAATCTGATCTCAAACATCAGCCTGTCGAGACATTCTGACAAATGCATATGTTCAGATATACTAGAGGTCTGACGCATGCAAAGTATTTATCATTCTGAAAATTCTGTTCCGGCTGGCGGTGGACGCTAGCGTCATAATTGGGATGTGCAGCTGTTTTACCAGCTCATTAGCTGCTTGGCAATGTTGTGCGAAAACCCCTTGTCCAGCCGTCCTAAGCACCTTTATTATGAGTCTGATAAACTGTGCGTCACACTGGCCAGGTTAGCGGAAAACAACATGGTTTATGTAGGCTCATGAGAATGCCATATCCCACCTCTCTTTCTCCCATGTACTGGTACATGCCTTTGCTTCCCCAGCTGTAAGTGCAGGTAAGGACGACCATTGCCCTGAACGCTGTTGATCGCTGCATGCCGTGGCGGATCCAGCGGATCCATTTTTTTGGGGGGGGGTAAGCAAACCAGCGTTTCCTGGGTATGGATGGTAGGTCAGTGAGTCAGCGATCGACGTGGGAAGGGGGGGGGGAAGACGATGGCCGTGGGTTGGGTTCGGAGCGTCCAGCGACTTCAAAATCTGGTTGTGTAGCAATAGCCATGTCTGGGGAGGGGGGGGGGAGTAAACGGTTGCCCCCTCTAATTGCCGTTGGGAGAGGCATGGCCGAGATGACACCCCTCCCCCGGATCCGCCGGTAGTTGCATGCAGTATCGTTTACCTATGTAAGCCAAAGGAACTAACTGGAATCTCTGTCTGAATGTCTGTGTTTCTCATCACTGTTTGCCTTGTCAGCACAAAGTTAAGCACGCAACGTTATTCGTGGGACACTGGGTGAAGGTGACCGACTTGTCCAAATTTGACTGATATCGTGCGTATGTCTCAGGCCCGTTTGAAAACCATAACGCCGGGACCGATGGGTGTCTCTGTCTGACCGGAGCCCATTGTGGTTTGGACCGGGACTAGTGGGTGTCTGTGGCGTCTGGTCATGGACCAATGGGTGTTGTCTGTGACATCAGAAACGGGATAGGTGTGTGGTGTCTGCAATGTCTGGACCGGGACCAGAGGATGTCTGTGACGTCCGGACCAAGGCCGGTGGGCGTCTGTGACGTCCGGACCAAGGCCGGTGGGCGTCTGTGACGTCTGGACCGGGATCAGTGGGTGTCTGTGAAGTCAGAACCGGTACCGGTGGGCGTCTGTGACGTCTGGACCGGGACCGGTGGGCGTCTGTGATGCCTGGACCGGGGCCGGTGGGCCGGACGTGGCCGCAGCTCTTCACAAGGTCGGCCATCCGTCTCCCCCCTCCCCGGCCGGCCGTCGGCCGCCGCCCCGGAGTCGTGCGCCGGGTGTGTCGACTGGCGGCGGCGGCGAGGCCGCAGCAGTCAGCTGACTGGCGCGGTCTGCCGTTATCGGCCGCTGTCGTCAGCGCCGGACAGATGTGGACAGACTCGCGGCGGCAGCAAACAGGCGATAGGTGGAATCGGTGACATCCAGTCTGTGTGCTTGTCAGAGGTCTGGCCTTGAATACACAGTTGGCGGCTTCTGGGCTTGTTCGTCATGTTGCACTGTGGATAGGGCTTTCAGACATTTGCACTGCATGTAACTTGTACAAAACGTGGCGTGAAAGCTGTACATTCTTCCAGACGCAGAATAAGTGCAGTTCTTATCAAAATGGCCGTTTGTCTGTGTGCTTCGTGTAGATAATTCTACTCCACTTCGTATGGGAAGCTGTACACCATTTAGACCCCATTCAGACCTTCTGAAAGACACGTACCGCAGACTCCGGCCGGTTCCCCGTCAGGGAGGACGCGCGTGAGCCCGGTGAGCGGGCGCCGTCCTCGCGGCACATCTGGGCGGCCACAAGGACAGCCGGCCGCTCACGCCTCGGCTGGGTGGAGCCGCGTTCCCGGCGCTGACCAATCCGCCGTGCCGACCGCACCGGAGCCGGGCAGGACGGCGTCTGCCAGCCCGCCGGAGACGTGCGCAGTTAGCCTCCGCAAACGTAAACATTTAAACCAGCATCGGCAAGAAAACTTAACAACGCAGAGACGCTTTGATATAGAAAATATAGAATAGAAATGTTCATATATAACATAG
The DNA here is from genome assembly GCA_030062745.1 of Capitulum mitella. Lineage (NCBI taxonomy): Eukaryota > Metazoa > Arthropoda > Thecostraca > Pollicipedomorpha > Pollicipedidae > Capitulum > Capitulum mitella. The sequence continues at coordinate 22,789,256 of CP099839.1, forward strand.
AAAACGTTCGTTTTGCGGTAAACGCAAAATGTAAAATTTTGCTTTGCTTCATTATCTTCGTCACACGCACTTCTTCAGGCAGCGCAGTTTATCTTGAATAACCTGAGTTCATCTGTCGTGCACCTGTCACCAGTTGAGCAACCTGAGAAAGAGCCATTGCTCGTGACGGGCGGCTACCACTTCTATGGCGCAGCATGTCGCCTAAGACTGATCTCAGGAACCCTGCAACCCTCTGAGAGATCGAAGTAGACAGTGCCATGGTGCATCATGCACGCTGTGAACGCGGGTCCATTCCGAGAATCTTTCTAAAACCAGGCTGTAAACGCCGGGCACATCCTGTTACTTCAAGTAAGCGCTTTGATCTGTTTGGAAGTTAGCTGGCTTGTCGGCAAACGAATTCTGCTGATTTTCGTCAGTCTGTGGCCTGGTAAGCATGTGGATGGTCAATATCACTGCATGACGTAACTTCAGTTAAGGAACGTTCAATGGCTAGAATGGCCTAAAGGCTCCGCCATATGTCACGAGTCATGAAAATTTTTCCTTCTTTGTCACGACACTGTCGTGTGATTTAGATTTGCAGTGCAGCACTGCAGGGCATCGTTCACGCTACACACGTGTGGCTTTTCAGAGAACTTTTTCAAAAGCCGTGCTGCAAACTGAAGGGATCCTGCCTCTGCACTTATGTTCTCATACTTGAAAATCTTCAGTTAACGGCAGATGCCGCACGCATGTTTTTTTTCGAACGCATTTTTGCAACATCTGCTGTTTGGGCACGCCAGGAGAAGTGTTAATGTGTCGGCAGAATGAAAAGGAAGTGAGGAACCAGTAGGGATTGTGCTGAAAAATTACCCATGGCAGGATTTTGAAAGACTGAGAAGTTGCACGGCAGACTTATGTGCACAATGTCATTTCAAATTTGACGCATTAAATGCTTTCGATAGCTCAGTGAGTCTGCTTCAGTCTATGTAACTTATGGGATGAAACATTCTACAGGAGCTGCATTGCAAAAGGTTGTGCCATTGGTGGGATGGTTGCATACAGGCCTGAAAGGCGCGGGATAGAAGTGCTGTGACATGACAAGGTTTGTGAACTGTTGCACTTGCACATGATCTTCTGTAATAATGCTTACCTAATGCGGTTTGGGAGAGGGCTTCCGCCGTCGCCTGTAAGGATAGGAGGAAATTCCGTCATTGTTATCACGTATCTTTCCATTCATTTTCTGTAGGCAAAAGCTAAACGGAACGGTTTAGGACAAGAATCGTCCCTTCAGTAACGCGGGCATTGTTTGGAATGCAGAAGATTGTCAATGATAAGCCTACCGCTCAGCTGAATATTAGCCGGATCAGCGTAGGTCATATTTTGATGCAAGTCAAGAGCAACGCGTCTGGCGGACTTAAGACAATAAGCTTGCTCGAAACTTAGACAGGGCCGGTAAAGTCGCACTTAAAACTGGGCGGCAACTCGGCTTTTATCACCCAATTCCACACCAAAATTTCGCTCTTCCGGTCGCCGGCGGACAAAATCGCTGTATGGAAGACTGCAGCGCCGCACAGAACGCTACCCGCCAGCTGGACGGCGACTGCAGCCGATCCAGCCTCACAGCAACATATCCGGCGGCCGACCGCATCTGGCCGATCGGCCGGCGCACAATAGGCATTGTTTTCCGGCGCGGCGGCGGCGCGCGGCGCGCTCTGCCCGCGCGCGGTTGCGCCAGGCCAACGGCCGTCACCGCCACCGCCGCCGCCGGCGACGACGCCGACGGCAGCGAGCTCGTCTGATATCGACGCGTTTGTCAGCGGCCTATCGACAGGCGCTATCAGTGTGACAAGCGCCCGGCCTCCGGCGGCGCGGCGGCGGGTGGCGCGCGGCCGGCCGGCCCGGCAGAGGGCAGCAGGCGGAGCGGCCGTATCCGGGTCACGGGGACCGACGCGCCGGCCGCGGCCGCCGCCGGGCCGGCCTTCTCACGCCGCCGCCGCCGGAGCGGCCGCTGGCGCGCCGCTCCAGTTCAGTGAGGCGTGGGTAAACGACGATCCGGCTGTCGACGGGCCGCGCCGGGCTGCATGGTGGGCCGGCTGCGGTCGGCAACCGCTCCCGGGAGCTGCTGCGAGAGGGTCGCGCCGCGTCCGTGTGATGACCTGACGTCGGCAGTGAACTTTTTCCACGCCCCAGTTGATGCCGGCGCGCGGGAAAGCAATTCCATTTCTTATCTCGCGCCCGACTGGCAGTCGTCGCCGATCATACCCGACTGGGAGGGGGAGGGGGCGGTTGACCGCCCCGCTTCTGACGCATGAACGGTTGGTTGCGCAATAAAAATAAACACGTCGTTGGAAAACTCGTGACAGTCAGAGGTCACAGCTGGCCTGATTTTTAGTTTATAATATGATAATATATAATATGTATATACATAATATATAATATGGATAATATGTAAGCCATTAACGTCCTATATATGTTTTCTCACAGCCGATGCATGAACCGAGAAGCGGCCTGGATCTCAAGGGCTGCGATTCATAAACTCTAGGTAAAGATTCCAACGAACAGGTGAAAGTCCGCAGATGCCGATAAACGTCCAATTTCTCTGATTTGCTTGATGTATACTCCGAAACGCTGAGTTAAAGACGCGGCAATTTTCGCGCCGACGTACAGCTGGCGCCTTAGCCGAATGCGGTATGAAATTCACGGAAACTAATTTTAACGTTTCTTTGTTGATTCTATTGGTTCCTGTGATAGTTTTTCATCCTTGAATTTTGGGCAAACTCATTAGTCATCATTGTACACAACTGACAGAGCTTTATTCGTGTGAGCCTATTTATTTCCAAAATATGCAATTTTTGAAACTGTCTGGACTTCCTGGTATTACTTCCGGCTGTGCGAGTCGGTTTTGCTATTTTCCGCCCGTTCTGAGAAATTCATCACCGATTTTGACGGCGGTACATTTTGTTTCATAACACTTTTTCGTGACCTGGCCTCAGGTCATTGGCTAGAAGCCATTGATACTTCATCCGTCGATAGCAACTGTATGTCTGCATCACCCCTCACTAAAAATGTCGTGAAAAGTCCCGTCAGTTTCCAAAGAAACGACAACATGTGTTGAAATGGGCTTGACCTTAGGTCAATGACCCGGGAAAATTCTGAGATAGCAGATTTGTTGCATGTATGAAAATTTATAATCCCTGAAAGGTTTATTGTGGTATCATGCTTCATGAAGAAGTTACAGGGAGGTAAACTTTTTTGGACATATGTCTGCTTGACCTGTCCTAGGCCAATCACCTGACCTTAACTGAGGTCAAATTTTGATACAAGGTGCAAAAATGATCAAGCAAAAGATACACGAAGTTTCGTTGCGCTGCATTCTTTCGTTCTCTCGCAATCTTGGAAAAACCTCAGGAGGGAGGGGGGCGGTCAACCACCCCTCTCCCTTTCTGAGGAGAGTTAGGCTACTAATTGCGCTCGAAAGCAGTTTGTGAAGGGTGACCAAAAACGATTAGTTTTGACCTTTTCATACTTGCTACCTGATAAATATTTGATCTAAAATCCCCCGGGAACAATGTTTGCTTCTTTCATGTAATGAAGGGGTATCAATAGATATTCTGCTGATAATGTCCAGTCTATTTCAAATTTGATTTTGAAACACTCTGTTGAGTTCCGCTTCCCTTTATGATTAGTAGCCCGTAGTCTTCACGAGCATAGTGGCGGGTTTCATACTTTATTCGGTAATTATTACAGATATATCCCGCAGTTCGATGTCCATCCCTCGCCTGCCATCGTCTAGTCTCCCTAGTTGGGTAGTGTGTTGAGCAATGTCCACTCTGCCGTTTCAAGTTTCCTTCACAACTCCCGTCTTTCAGTACAATCATGACGTGTCCTCTGGGGTGTAACCACAAGGGCCCGTCTCCAGCCACAACGACCAAACAACATTATGTTTCTCGTATCTTTTAACACCCCCTCTTGCTCCCCAAAGTGCATGGTTGGCTCTATGCGAAGAGCGGAACCGCCGACTAGCTCGTACGGTCATTGGAAAGAAGATGCTTCCATAGATTTCAGGTGCGAAGGCCCCCTCTAGTGCACAGTAAAATGGTGGCTTACGTTTGGACTGGACATCTGGGTACGCAAACTTTCAGGCGATGCAAATTCTCTTTTTTGGGCGGTTCTAGATCATACCACATACTGTGCCTCCAGCGAATGAACTGTGGGAAAGAGGTTGTCTTTGGCCAGATTGTGATGACTGATGATGCTCGTCAAAGCTTGCTGATGACGTGCCTCCGGTATAAACGCCAATAAAGAGTAATTTGAGTTACCGTGAATTGTTATGAATGGACTTATCTACCCGTCAGCCTCCACAGCTGGGAGGCGCCCGGCATGTGATTATGATTATGCAGAGTGTCGATAGGCTGTCATGTGACACTTTTCGCACTGAGGTGGAAGGCTGGCCTGCACGTTTATCTCAAGGACAAAAGAAATTACTTTGGGTGTTTTTCATTTTGGCTACGGACTGATCGACGTTTGCTTTATCATTTTAGTAAACGAGGGATCTGTACGTATTTCTACGCCGCAGTATTAGTCTTGTTTGCGTCTCGTATGCAGTGCACGGACCTCCCTTGCGGCGATTGCCTGATTACTCGGTTCGGCTGCCACCCGTGACGTGTTGCCGCCACTGCAGCCGGTTTACAAATGGCTCCCGGCAAGGCGAGTTTCCAACTGGTGGCGGTCGCGGCAGCTCTGAAGTTGTCTGAAGCCGGTTGTCTGGACTCCATCGGCAGTCTGCCTAGTTTTCCTTTGTCTCGGTGCATGGTGCGCCTGTTGTCTGCACTTGCCCAATGTTTTATGTCAGACATAAAACATTGGGCTAAGTGTGCATTGGGCTCGGCTAAGTGTGTCGGCTGTCTGCAGCTTGTCAGCTGTTTAGCCGATGTCCGCTCTCTGCAGCCATCGACTTGTGCCTTCTGGCTGAGGGTGGCGTAAACGGCATCGATTGTCTTTAGATTGTCGGCCGTTCAACCTGAGTCTGCTGTTCGCAGCCATCTGACTGGTAATTGCGGTCCGCGGCTGTCTGAAAAATGCCTGCTGTCTGCGAATGTCTGACCCGTATCCTCTGTCGGCAGTTCGGCGGCCGGCTACCCGCCGGAGATGCAGGGTCCGTACGGCGACGGCCGGCCCAGCAATGGTGTCCGCCGGGCAGGTGAGATCACACCTTCCCTGCTGGACGGTGCAGGAGACCACATTGACTTTCACAACGCTGCAAATACGGAAATACCATGAAGAAAGTGACATAGATTTTTACATATGTGTTTATCATTATATATTATTATACATGGATAAATTCCATTTATTATAATATAGATAAATTAGATATGAAAAATATAATATATTTATAATTACGTATTATATATGAATAAAATAAAAAGTATAAAAATGCCGCTGTTTTGCAATACTTCGTGGTTTGTTCTTTGGGCCAGGTCAATGACGGAACATGAACAAGTATTTTTGTTGATCTGAGGTCACTTTACGAGATCAGTTCGAGGTAAAAAGTCAAAATCTGGTTTAGCAGAAATATTTCTAACGCTCATTTTCAAAGTGCAAAGTCCGGGAGATATATGGCTCAGCAAAGCTCCCTCTACTTCTGTCCTAAGTTCCAGGTTTATATCAGGTCGGGCCACCAAGCTACGAAAAAAAAACTTTTGCGTACGATAAACAAGACGGCCATAAACATGACTTTTAGAAATATAGTCAATTTCAATGACTGGAAACGTTTTCAGATGCTACGAAATCAACTGAGGGTCATTCCATGGGACTCTTAGATCATTTGAGGTCATTTAAGACCAAGGATCGTAAGATGACCTGATGGACATGCGACGATGAGTTCCCCCTCTTTTTCATGTCCCTGGTGCATCCTATGCCAACATTACACAAACACAGTAATATGATTTGTACTTCTTTAGTATAACGTGAGAAGCAAAAATTCCAAAAATGTTCTTATGTGTTCAATTCATTCAGATTTAAGAAAGAATGATAATCCTCCAGCTTTCCAAGCCCTGTGAACGCCTACGATTTTTTGGAAATTCCAGAGGTATGAGACTCCTCATTTAGCCCTTGATTCATGCCATTTGCATCGAAATCGATCCATGAACAGCGGAGATATACATGTAAAAATATCCTTTTTGTGACTTTGCTGCCCTCCTGTGTCCACCCTTTTGACGATTTCAGAGCTTCTTTTTGTAAAGATATAGTTTACGTCATGGCAAATCGATTATCGTTTATTGCGATGAAATCGGAAGGGCAGTTCTCGAGATCTCAGGGGTGGGGGAGGGGAATAAGCCTCTCCCATACGGGAACGCGCGGTAGCGTTATGGGTACGGGAGTAGGATTAAACACTTTGCATTGTGCAGTATAAACCGGCCATTTCTTCCTGTATAACCAGGTTTTATTTCCTTCTTCCTCATGTAACTAGTATTAAGCATTTTAAGGTAGATTCACAACATACATTGTTGTTGTGAATGAATGAATGTCACAACAGCAGTGTCCATGATTTTCAGCCGTGGTTCTGGAAATAATCTGTAAAACCCTGGGAACAGAAAGGACAGGATCATCCAGACACTTTGGACGTCTTGAACAGTGATCGCAAGCTTGACTGGGGACGTTTTCCGTGAAACACGACTTCAAAATATATTCCATTTTTTGACTAGTCACATTTTTTTCGTTAATGGTTTGTCACCTGACTGATAGCCGTAGAATACACTGAAAAACTTAGAAAATCAGGTTATTTGTCGTCCGAGTCGCTCTTCGGCAGAGCCATTTTTGCAACATACTCTCATTGCATGCGAGTTCTTTGACGATCCATCGAGCGCCTAGACCCGTTACCCTGCCAGCGTTATTCCAGACGGCCTGCCGAGCTATGTGGCCCGTTTTGGTTCCCGCTGTCACTGTCTGCCCTCTGACCCGCGCTGGCACCTCCGGCAGAATCGCCGGACGAGCCGGCGCCCGTCTACCTGCTGGAGCACCTGGCCACGTTCACCGTGTCGCCCGAGATGGGCACGCTGGGGCCGCGGGACGGGATGCGCCGCCTGCTGCAAATGGAGAAGACCACCGGCATCTGGACGCAGAAGATGGAGCTGCGGCTGCGCAACCAGTCGGTCGTCATCGTCGACCACGAGAACGGGGTACGCCAGCAGCGTCCACGTCGACGGGGAGGGGCGTCCGGCAACAGCCAGGGGGTTTGTGCTGGGACGGATGGTTTCTAGTCGAGGACATACCCCGATATATGTTAACAATGACGGCTGCAATGAAAGGATTAGACTCTGAGTAACTGAGAAGAGTCTGTTGTCTGGAGTGAGGTATTAGCGTGGCACTCACCGCGACTGTCGTAAAACTTGTTTTTGAACCCGCCGCTGCGGCGGCTCCACAACGGTCACGCTAGAGTTACGCAGAGCAGACAGCTGCGTCTTCCTTTAGTTTGGAAAAGATGTGCATTATCTCCAGGGACGCAGGAAGCAGAGGGACCAGGGGGAGCAGCTGCCCCCCCCCATTTTTTGGCATTTAGCATTAACCCTAGGGGTGTTGACTGGAAAGAACTGACCCAAAATTTCTCTTTGCCTCCCCCACTCTGGAGGAGTTTCAGCGCCCCTGACTATCTTTGTGACGTCATGCTTGAAAAAAGCATAATAATGGTATTTGCTTCCCAGCTCTTAAAAAGTTCCGCCACTATTGGTCAGACCACGGCAGCGTTTTGCTGCATTTGGTAAGTCATAGTTTAAAAATTGGTTGAGCCTTTGCGCACATTTTGACGGCTGATTATCTATACATTATATCATAATCTACGGCACGATGTTCAACAGGTTTTAGGGCTTGGAAATCCATGTTTCCCGGCGTAATATGCCAAGTGTTGGCGTAATATGCCAAGAAACATGCAAAAACCATGCGGAGGATTCCAAACAGCGCTTGTGACATCCACATCATGTAACGGGAATGAGGAAGCAAGTATGATAGTATCGCATGGTTCTGGATAGTTTCTGCCGTTATGGGGAACGACGGCTGAGTGATATGTCTCGTAACTTTCCTAATTCTTTGAACAACGCCGGAAATTTGTATGTCCGTGCCTATTCCCAGGTTTTAGCATATCATCAACTAAATGTTGGTGAAATACATTGCCAAGAACATTGACATTAGTATTCTGACAGGCTCAATCCCAGGCAGACTGCGTAGGCATTCTCAACGGCATTGTTATGTCTTGTACGCAGTTGTCGAGGACTCTGCCGCCTGTCACGTGTTACCCAGATCCAGAGCAACATTTTCTTCCTGTAATACACCATTGGCACTCACGCACTTGGTTATAACAGCACATACAAGTAAATGCAGTCCGAGAAGAAACGGAATTATCAAGGTCATAACATTCTGAGTAGAAAAACAGTGGAAAATCGAGCGTTGAAACAAATGAGGCTCACAGTAGAAAGCTTTGCCCAGCAGAATTCCGGTCGCTTCAACGGAAATGATTCAAGGGCATCCTGCTCCCTGCCATATCTTGGCGCAGAATTCCTTTATCATGACACGTGCAGCCTGCGTCCTGTTCGAGGTACACCACCGATAGCGGTCATCCTACAGCCACCATGGCGCAAAAGCATCTTCCATAAAAACCGACGCTGTATCTTATCTGCCACGTCCGCGTTCGTCCTCGTAGTGTGCAGCCCGGCCGATACCTGCCCTGGGAGGGGAGGGGAGGAGCAGGGGCGGCGACGAGAACGGGCCTCTCTTGCTGAGATCAGAGATGCCGCCGTCCTGGGTAGATCTGGTACGTTTGGGTGGGTAGGACCTATCATGCTGACCTCTTCACTTCGCATCAAAGGTGCCGTGTGGCTGTGAAGAGATGGTGTTTCTCAGACATCTTATCAGGTGGCGCTGCGTCATATTTTTGCAGAGTAAAGCGCGGTGTGAAACCTCGCGTCACCCCGAATGATTGGCATGCCCTTCTGCCCCTCCCCACCACAAGTTCACTAGAGTGCGACCCACCGTTGCTTCGTCTACATCCGTTCGGAGAGGGGTGGTCCAGGGAGGAGGCAGATGGGGTCCGACCCCGCCCATGATGATTATGTTTGATTAGGTGTTTATTCCTTCGATTTTTGAGGAAGATGATGCCTCCGTTAGAACAACACGTTCATGTCATGCGTGATCGGGCGGCAAAATCAGTAATGCATAAGGAGGTATATGTAATGGTCTGAACGTTTGTCACATCCAAAAAAACCGAGAAGCCATTTGCAGCGTTCCCCAACCCTACCATGGATTGCGTCTTTGCGGCTCAACATATTGCAGTAAGCAAATTATTTTATTCCTTTTGGAAAAATTTGACAGCTTCAGCTTTGAGCTTAGGGTGTGTTTAAACGAAAAGACGAAACCAACTGTAGTCACACTGTAACAAAACATCCAAATATGCTGATTAATGTGCTTGGTGGTGTGCGTCATTTCGCATCATTGATTTTGTGAGTTATGTGTACTAATGGTGGATTGTTGTTCCAGGACCTTGTTGAGCGGTTTCCCATGCAGCTCATCCGCGAACCGACGGCGTTTACTTCAAATGATCCGAAAGAGTTGTACAACAACATCTTCATATTCATAATCACCGAGGATCCGAGCAGACATTCCATGAACCCGCCTGAAATGCATATTTTCCAGGTGAGCCGCTTATCATCATGGGCTTATGGCGTTCCGTCCCTGTTGCCAACATCTCCTTTTCGCTGCAGCATATTAGACACCATTTTGGAAGTGGTCATTAATGGAAAAAGGTTGTATTTTGCATTCGCCGTTATATTGCTCTGTTTCATTTTGCAAGATAATGAAAACGCCAGCTGCTTCTTCAATAATAAAGTTTTTGAGACTGCTGCCTCCTTTGTCATTTTCTCCAACTGTTATCATAAAAACACAACTGAGGCTGACAAAGGCGCCAAATCGCACGATGTCTCCGTCAATATGGCTCGGTGTTGCTCCAGGTGACCTGCACCCTGAGAGGTCTACCACACGCGATGTGGTCATTTCATTGTGTCCATTTGTCCATTTGTCCATTGCGGCCATTTGCCCGTTGCTCTCGCCAAGCCCAAATTCGCGGTTTTTCACTGTGCCCATTTCCGCCAAGCCCCAGACCTCAGTCATCTGCGGTGGGCCTGGGATAGCCGTTGGTGCGACCCCGTTCAGACCCGGGGCCGTGCTCCTGCCGACAGTGTCTGCGGGTGAGCGCCCAGCAGCTGGTGGAGGAGATGAAGGCGTACCTGTCCGGAAAGCTGGTCCGGCCGCAGCGCCTGCCGCCGCCGCCCAGCAGCCCGCCGCCGGAGCCGCCCAACGGCGTCGGCCGGCGCGAACAGATGGCACTGTTCAACGCCCAGTCGCGGCGTGAGTACAGCGGCGTCGGCCGGCCGGCCGGCTGACTCCGGGCGACCGTCAGTCCTCTCAGGACTGTGGGCCGCCGGCGAGTTTTTCGCGGGGTGCTCTGGCCCTGTCGGGATGTGGGGTGTTTTTCGCCCGGACGGTTGATGGTGCACGGTCGGTTGTTAGTGATGATGGATGTAAGTGGATTCGCAATTAGAGTCCCTCCTCCTTCAGCCACAAACAGACTGCGCTTTGTGAGTGCTATTGAACATTGCGCCGAAATAAGCTTGCTTCCAGTCACAGTCCGCAACGATACTGCCGTATCGCGCATTCCCACCTAAAAACGCCCTCTCACACCACGCCCCTTCACCCGACTGCCCTCTCGACCAGTGTTTCTCAACACACTAATAGATGGCGCTGATGTGAAGGTCCTCGGTGGACTAGCGCAATGATTCGGGAAGCTGGTGCATCACCGGAGACTGTCTCAGTCGCCTGGTAGTGGGTTCTTACTGTAAATTTAAGGCCTGGTGATTGGTGCGTCGCCATGGACCGTTCCTGTTGGCTGATGTGAAACCTCGCAGTGACGGACAGGGACTGGTGGATGATACATCACTAGGGACTCTTCCAGTCGGGCGGTAACGAGATTAATGACTAATAGGACAGTGAAGTCAATTATGATTTCACTGGGTGTTCTATGCTACTATTACTTATCCGACGAGAATGGCCTGACGAGAATGATGTGAACGTAAATAGTGAATACTGGGAACACCGTGGGTAACCTGGCACTGTAGCCATAGAAATTGTAAATGCGAGGGGACTACAGCCTTCCTCGAGTATTGAAATTTAATATAGTCTTTCCGCCAGGCACTTGTTCCGGAGCTCTTAGATATTTGCGTCTATCCTGGGGACTACATGCCACACCTGACATCGTCTATAATGGCCAACATTTTTATTTGCGCAATTCGATGTTTGAGTTTATGCAATCCCACTGTTGAGGCAGTAGCCCGCCAGACTGAACCAATTCGGCCTTGGATGGATTGCAGTTTTCTGATGGTTTGCCTTGGTTTTGGAAGCAGATTATCATCTGACAACTGTTATATTTTCATCGGCAGCTGATTTCGATCACTTGCGTCATGTGGAAAGTGTCCTGCTCACCAAGTTTACGATGTTTACGTATTTCGCGGATACGTTTCTTATGGCATATTCGGTTAATAGATGCCTTGGAATAATAAATCGATGAATTAAAGCCAAAATGATATTCATGAGTGCCTTATTCTGGGAAGCTAAATGTAAACGTACAGCTTGGGTATATAAAGATTCGATACTTTTATATGAATTTTGTTTCCTTCCATGCGTTGTTACTGGAGTTATCCATGCATATGTATTACACGCATCCGATAATCGAAATGCGTTATGAATGATAATTGCATGATACAAATAAATGCATCTGAGTACGATTCCTGCATGCATTAAAGTTCGAAGTGCGAAGTAATGCAATTTTTATGTTGGTTTTCTTGTGTTGGGATTGCGTATATCCGTCATGATATGCCAATGAGCTAAACGACAGTGCGTTCATGGGAACCTTTCTAAAAGCGCTATGTCGGACTATTTAAAAGACTTGCGACTATTCATAATGGTTCCAGAGTTAGAAAGGGAACTTGGTTCCCTGTTTTTAAACAACGAGCAGAAATTTTTAAAACGCAAAGTCACATTTGAGGGTAGTCGCTCCTTGGTTTGTACGCATTGGTAGTCCAGATGACACCCCGCCCCTGCTCGGAAATCCGGGTGAAAATTTCTTTGTCCTAAAATAACTCGTCTCCGACATTTAGAATCACAGTAAAGCCTTCTTGTAAAGGGCATTCCACATGTATAGCTAGAAGATATGGGAACGAACACTTTTCGGTCACTGAACTAAGGAAATACTTTTGTGTTGTTTGACTCGCAGTAGTGCTGTAATCTTAAACGCAAATGGCTCGAGCAGTAAAATGTAAGACACCGGTGATATTACGTCATTGTCTCGCGAAACATTCGACTATGGCTTTTTTACACAGTTACAGTCACAGCAGGTATGTCTCCCGTGAAATGTCTATTGTAATGCAGCAGCGCAGTGCATTAGGATGGCAGCGCCCGCCACAATTGGACGGTCCACGGTCCGGCTGCGGCGCCGCGGCGTGTTATCAGTGTGCCCTTGTCCCGGCCACCACCAGGTCACGGGCTGTGGCAGGCCGACTTATCTGGGGATCAGCTCGCCAGCTCTGACGCCTGCTGCTATCTGTATGGACACATGACACCACGTGCAAGAATCATACGGCGTTGCCCAGTGCGTCTAAACCTCATTATTGGCCTGACGTTGGTTATGAAGGCCTGGTCGTTGTTCCGCCTGTTGGAAATAGCGCTCGAGGGCAGCTGCGGTTTACCTATGGCGACCCTGTCCCCGTGTCAGATGCGTAGGGAAGATCCGCTGTGGCCGCCTGTTTCCCTGCTCAGCCCACCCATGACGACGTGGCGTGACGCAGTCCGGACGTCTTTGTCTGCGCGCCGCGCGCGTGTCGCCGAGACACGTCTCCGTTCCCATCCTTTCTCCGAGCCCGGCCTTGTCGCAGCCGGTCGTGGGAACCGGCCGGGCGCGGGTCTGACCCGCGGGTCGTCGTCGGCGGGCCCTGGATCCGCTGGCTCTCGCACGCGCGCGACCCACATTCCGGCGCGAGCCGGCTTTTATTGACGGAACCGCGCGACGCGACGGAAACCGGGGCCGTCGGCTCCCCTCCCCTCTCCCCCACGGCTTCGCTCGGACTGATTGAAACCTGGGGAACTCCGGAACGCGGTGGCAAACAGCCGAGCCCTCGGCGGCGAGCAAACAGAGGCCGGTCGGCGGCGGAGCTAGGATTTTCGCCCACGCCGCGGCGGCCGGCCGGCGGCGTTCGCGGCGCGCTGGAGGCCGCGCGGCGCGGCGCGTGCCGGCACGACCGGCACCATTGTGCGCCGGCCGGGAGCCGAGGGCCGGGGGCCGCGCGCGCCGCACAATGCGGATAATACGGGGTGTGCGGCGCGGCCGTGCGACCGCAGCGGGGCCGATGCCGGCCCGTTCACATGCAGATCGGCCGGCCTCGGCCGCGGCGCTGGCCGCCCCCGCCGCCGCCCCCGCCCGCCGGCGACGGCGCCGAGATGGAAAGCGTCCGCCGCCGTCACGGCGTGACGGCGCGCGTCTCGAGTCGGCCAATCACGGCCAATTACCGGCGATCGAGCCCGGCTGGACGCGGGAGCGCGCGCCGGCCGGCGGCCGCCACGCGCGCGGCGCTACCGAGCCGCGGCGCGCGCTCTCCCGGCCCGTGACGTCACCGCAGTCGGCTGGCGGCGGCGACGGCGGTGGCGCACCGGCAGGATTCAGTCGACCTCGTGGGGCTGAACGCGTGGGGTTCTCACTCGGTCACGTGCGCTCTCGGGGCGTGCAGGCAGCGGCGGTTCTGTCCCCTGGAGCGGGCGTAGCTGACTGGGGTAGCAGGTCTTCGTCCTACTGCTGGGTGGTGTCCCCGGTGAGGCCACCGTCACGGTCATGTCGGTCCTCACCGTCATGGCGCACCAGCTGCAGCGGGACAACTACTGGAGATGGCAGTACGATGGTAAGTCACACCCTGAACGACTCCGGGAGATGGCGTCGTGGCGGTTAGTCGCATTCGTGACCATTCAAAACGATGGTGAAGCTAGGGTTAAATCACGTTTGGAACGACTCCTTAAGTTGGCGGAGGTAATTCGCCGGAACGACTCCTGGGGATGTCATTGCAGTGGTACGCCACCTCGGAACGACTCCTGGAATGGTGGCTCTTCCTCCAGTCCCTTATATTCGTGAATGCCTACATTCCCGCTCAGCCGCTGGAGACGGCGACAACACAGAGTGAGACGAGTTAGTAGGATCAGCTGCTGGGGATGGCAGCAGCTACCAAACAGCTAGTATTTCACTGGGTTATATGCACACTGTGCGCTCCTACACTGCGCATTGCACAGTCCAGGAGCGTTTTCATTGCCGGGGGAGCCGTTGCCATTTGAGCTTGTTTCATTCCATACAGTACTACAGAGGGGATGTTGACATTATCGAGCGTTGGTAGGACCGTCATAAGGCAGCAGGGCAGCCTCCCTACATGCATAACTACACGCAAACGCGTAGCATACGTATGCGCCCCTCATACGTAACTACATGTCATGTTTCCCATGGACAGTTAGTGCCGGTGACGATGCATATTGCGTTGAAACCGGTGCCGGAGCGCCGGTGCGGCGATAATGTTTAGGTGGAACGGTCGTTTTGCCACACCGCCATGAAATCTCCCGCACATCTCGGGCCTCTAGGATCTCCCATTCTCAAGGTGGCGCCTGTACGGCTGGGATTTAATGCCCCTTAGACGAGCAAACCAGGTCGTGTACCCCCACTTTTCAGCATTTGTGTGCATAACGTTGGTGCGATGTAAAGGTACCCAGCAAACACTGATGCATGGTGTCACACTGTCTGATATCACTCTACCCGTAGAGGTGTTGCTGATTACGATTAAAAATAGGCGTAGAGGATTTGGGCACGATAGAGCCGGGCTCCGCGGATCTATCCCTGGGGCGCTGACGCCTTCCACGCCATTAAGTTGCTCAGATAACGGGGCCCCTGGTCCTCGATGTGGACCGGCTATTGGGCATTCCGTGCTGAGGTGTCGCTGGCATTACTCTGTCACCATTCGGCACGGATGGTTATTTTCTCCGATGTCTGCAGGCCCGTTACAGTGACGCATTTTTCGGGTCCGGGTCGTTAACTTTTGAATTAGTTGTCATGACGTACTTTTTCCCGGGAAACCTTGTCACTCTGCTTGTTCTGCATGCGTGCATGGCTGTGAATCTCGCATGTTGCTATACATGCTGCTGATGTCCTCGCCCTGTCGCCGACGGCTGGCAGCGTGTGCCGTGTGGGCGTCGCAGGGCGACGGCACGTGGACCGCCACCGATGTGGCCGAAGGTCGCCGTGTGATTCAGTCCTATTGATATCGACACATCCGCGAGAACACGCATCAGCGCGTGCTCTGTTTGCCAAAACACGTCGCTTGCCGTCGGAAAGTGGAAACAGTGGGTCGTTCTAGCAACTGGAGCGCGTGTGGACTGAGCGTAAATTGGCCACCTACCTGGGAGCGAAAGGCGATGATGATGACTGTCTCATCCGTGCAGTTGTGCAGCGTGCACGCGTCAGGCATGGCGACAAACGATGCAACGGCTCTGGTGACACTGCTTTTGTTGGCATACTACATGCTCGTATGTGAGCTTTCTGAGACGTATGACGTCGATGGTCTTCGATGGTCTTCGTAACGTTTTCAGTGCTTTAGCACAGTTGGAGCTTAAGGTAATTAAGGAGGGCCCGATCTTTCCAGAAGTGTTCAAGCAGCCTCATTGTTTTGGAGATTTGGCTTCAGGTCATGGAGATGTGCAATTATTTTGAGGCGTTTGAAGGCCAGAATCCCGCATCGGTCCATTCAGCATGCTCTTCAGTGTCTCTTAAAAACTACATCAATAATTGCTGGTACTGGCTAGAGCAGAACGTCAAGGTAAAATGGCAGGAAATTCGTAAAATGTGCATACAAGTAGTGCTGTCAAGGCCGCCTTTCTACAAGATGATCAGTAGATTTCAATGGCAGAAAATTACTTGTTTTGTTTGCTACCGCATTCGACCTATTCCGACAAGTTCCGCTAGTACGTCGTTCCGGCATCACTAGTTTTTATAACAGAAGTGATTAGGAAGTCGTTTTATTGGCACACTCACGCGCGACGTTTAATGTGAAAAACATTCCCGGCGGGTGGGCATTTCTTCCAGCTGACTGCGCTAACGCTTGAGCTCAGCTCCGGGGAGGCGTACCGATCCGGCACGGGTCCGTTGTAGCGGGGTCGGCAGAGGGGATGCGGCGATACTGACGGCGAAGCCGGGCGAGGGGAACAGGTCGACGCCAACAGGCAGACAGCCATGGTCGATCTCGGCGCCTGCTGTGCGAACGCCTGGAGCGGTCGAGGGACGGCCGCGCGATCGGACCGCCGGACCCGGCCTCGGGGGGCGCCAGAAGGCACCCTGACCCCGGCAGCGGTCGGGCGGCGGGGCGCCGACGCCCGCGGCGGTCCCGCCTGAGCGGCCGCCGCCCGGTCGCGGCCCGCGAAGCGTCGCCGGGTCACAGCCGGCTGGGCGGCTCGTAAATCAGCGGCCCGCCGGCCGGCCGATAACGGCCGAGCTGAGAGCGTTCCCGGGCCGACGGCGGCCCGCCGGGCCCCGGACGCACCCGTAATGAGCCGGGAACGCGCTTTGGTCGACGGCCTTGGTCGGCCGGCCGCGCCCGCCGCCGTCGCCGCCGGCGGCGCACCGCCGTCTCGCGGCACCGCCGACGACGCCGGCTTCCGGCGGCGCGAGCCGCGTGTGAGCGGGCAGAAACGTGCACGCCTCCGCCGAAAAACGTGGTAAAAGACGCCCGCGGTTGGCCATGTGGCTCCCTGTCCGGCATCCCACATCCGTGTGGGGAGTGCGCGCTGGCCTGGCCGGCGACGAGTCGGCGTGCGCAGCCCTCGCCGATCAGCGTTGCGTTTCTCCTTCATGGTGTTCGGTTTTGCTTTTTGCTGAATTTCTCACGACTTCGTGCAGTTGACACACTGAAGAACTTTTGGCATGCAGCAGGCCGAGTATTGAAGAAGCGTTACTAATTTATCGGTTTAAAGGCCTTGTATCAGATGTGTCTAAATGATTTGAAAATGCCACAGTGGTGGAGTTATTCGTGATCATTTCTTGATGTGATCTTCTATCATTTCTTCTAATTTTCTTCTTGTACTTTCTTGATCACGCGATTCGATTCGTAGAGCCCGTTTGCTATGTGAGAGTATCTTTTCCGAGGTAATCGGCGTTTCAAATAAACTTTTCTTCCCACTGGTCTCCAGATAACTGTTAATATTGTTACTGATCACGCCACAAGGCGCAAGATGGACGCTTCATCGATTTTGCTTTCGCTGTGGATAATTTTTCATCTGTTCATGGGATGCGAGATTAACACGCTTACACTTTTAGCGCTGTCTGAGCGTGTTGTGCCCAGACTGTTGACAAAGGCGCTGAACAGTTCAGTGTGAGCCTTCTTTGTCCTAAGACTTGGTATAACGATAGCACCTGTAAAGGATATTGCTTTGGTGCGCTGGCTGCGACAGTTCGCGTGCTGAACCATGGGGCCGGAGGAATTTAATCTGAATACTTACGAAGATCCTGCCGTGGATGCGTGCATGCCTCTCACCACGCGACGCAGGTGTTGGTAAAGATTACCACTGAATGACACGTTCCCACGCTTTACATGAATGCGCCAATTACGTGCACCATGATCCTCACCGCAGTCTGCGGTTACGTAAGGGAGAGCGTGAGAACGAGAGAGATGCCGTCGGCTCGGCCGGGCGGATGGCAGCCCGCTGAACGCCGGCTGGGAACACTCAGGAACGGGAAATGGCTGGAGTCTGCGCGTCACCTTTCATTTTATTTGAGTGAACGGTCTGGGACCGTCTCACGTCGTACCCGGCATTGTTTAGTCCCGCCTCAGGACCTCGGGCATGTTTAAACACGACATTGGAGTGCATGTTTTGAGCTGTTTATCGTAATGGCGCGAATGCAAACGAAAGAGCTCGAATAATCCGTGGATGATAACATCCTTCGGGTAGGTGAGTGACGTCTTTGTTGTAGTTCCTTGTCAGTCAGGAGATGTCCCGTGATGGCTTGTTATCGAACTTATGTACCCAACCCAGGGTGCGACCTCAGCATACGAGTATCATTCTGGTGACCAAATCTCAACAAGTCATCGTGTCTTTTAACGCCATTAATCCTGTTCTCGCACCCATGACGTTAGGGCGCATTCCCGAATGAGGATTTATTCGTCCCCCCGATCTGGAGCGAGAACTACCCGTTCGATTTCATCGCAACAAACGCCAATCGGTTCGTCGTGACCTGAGCTACGTTTTCACGAAATGGAGTTTCGTTTATTTTTTGATAGAGATGTTTTTTTAGCAGATGCAGAGTATGCTTTTACGAAATGGAGTTTCGAAAATCTTGACAAGGATGGATGCAGGAGGAAGAGTTAGTTTTAGTTTCGGAAAGGGGATAGCTTTGACGTGTTGTAGCTCCGCTGTGTAAGGGCCAAAGGGTCGAACGGCCGAACTCATGCAATTCTCATGAATAGAGAGCTAACTGATCAAGCTTTTCCCATTGACACGTACGTTTGGAAATTTGAGAACATCTGTAGTCGTTCACAGAACTTCAGAAACGGGAGGAACATTTTTTTTAATTGCATGAACATAACCGTTAGAAATATTTTTTAGCTTCTTTCAGTCATGTTATACCTCAGAAGTATGAATCGTATTTTATTATTTGTGTGCACAGTGTTGGCCTAGGCGGCGCCAGGGACATGGAAATAGGGAAATGACTTGGTCACATGTCCATCATGTCAGCTTTCGACCTTAGACCTTAAATGACGTCACATAGCTTTAGAGTCACATGAAATATTCTTGAATTAATTTCATACTGTTTGGATACGAGTGCAATAATCTCAGTTGATTATATTTCTAAAAGTTCTGTTTGTGACCATCTTGATATGACATACGCGCGCAGACATTTTAGGTCAAAGCCACTCGACCCAACCCGATGGCGATGTGAAACTAGAAACACAGGTAGACGACGATATGCTGAATTATGTATTTTCCTGGTTCCGAATTTTGAAAATTAGCGTCAAAAATATTTACATAAAAACAAAGTTCCGATTTTTGACCTTGACTTGACTTTGTGACAGCGGTTCAACAAAAGTACTGTGTGTTTTCCCGGCCATTTACCTATACACTCACGCAAAGTTTTACCTTCTATTTTAAGAACCCTTTTTTGACAGCCGTTTTTCCCTTACCTTCAGCAGTGCGAACAACGGCCTGAGATGCCCCCAAAGACATGATCTGGCTCTGCCCTTAGGCGAAATAAAATTACGAAAACTTGGCATAATACTTAGAAAGCATGGATAGGAAAGAGGACCATGGGAACAGCGGTCAGAAGACCAGAGCGTTCTTCTGAAACCTACCTCGTCCCTCCCCATACTGGAACAAGGTTAAATAAAAATTGATTTCCTTTAAAGCTTATTGATTTAACTTACTGAGTGCCCGGCTGTTCTGCTAGTGGTCGTTCTTTCCGATGGGTCAGGCAGAAGTCGCTTCAGACCTTACACAGCGGTTTCACATGCTCGTTCTGCCTGCAGATTTCGAGAGCTCGCGCCACAGCTCGCGCGAGCGAGAGCGGGCCGGCAGCGAGGGAGCCACCGACGACGTCTCGTCCACGTCGTCCGAGAAGTACGAGCGGGACGTGTCCGTGCTCAACCACTGCTTCGACGACATCGAGAAGTTCATCGCGCGCCTGCAGCACGCGGCGCTGGCGGCCCGCGAGCTCGAGAAGCGCCGCAAGTGAGTGAGACGCGCGCCGCCCCCCCCCCCGCCGCCGGCTGGGAATCCGAGCCGAAAACCCAGACGCTCCCGCGAGAAGCGGTCTCCGCCGGAGACGCCGTTGCCGGCCGCTCTCGGCCGGCAAATCGTGGGAAGAGGCCGCCGTTTAGGCACGGACCGATCGTCTCGGATCGGTCTCGGTGAGGGCCGTTCGGTTTGGAGCTTCTGAGCCGAGCGCTAGTTCCGGCTGACGGGACCGCGCGGCGGCGTGAGGCTCGCCTGCCGCGCCGGCCGTGCGTGATGGAGGCCGGCGCCGCATGACCCTCTGATTGCGCCGATTGTTGGCGGCGCCGGCGCCCGCGGCGCTCCGCTGGCCACTGCACGCCAAAACAGCGTAATGGACGCTGCTCCGGCTCAGCTGCGTGCTGAAATGGCGCCGACCGTCAGGGCCAGAGCCAAAACAGACTGCATTTCGGGTGGAAAAGCGTGCTGTAATGCAAAACGTATTTCGGGTGGGAAAGCGAGCTGTTTGTTAAAACAGAGCAGGAGGTTGTCATGGCAACTCCCACGCCCAGCAAAAAAGGCTACGCCAGTGCGAGCAGCGACAGTAAAACAGCCCATTGTCAGCAGACCCATCTTGGGGGATGTGCCGAAAAGCCGCGTTTCTGGAACGGAGTGTCGTCGCCCTGTACAATGGGTGTTGCGTGCTACCACGTGTAAACAGGATCCGACCGCGTGCGGGGCGCCCGCGTTGTAACACATCCCGAACAAGGCCGTCCGACTGGTGCCGAAACTGATGTCTATCAGCGGGCGGTCGAGGCGCGATTACGTTGGAAATGGTCGAAATACCCCGTCACTCTCAGCAAGCCGAAACCGGTAGTGGTTGGTCAGCACGGGCTGAGACAAGTGGATCCCGTGGGATCAGCGCGGGAATCACTTTCACAAATGCCGAGCGCCGGGAAGCTCTCTCGATTCGGCCGACTGGGGACGTCACGGCCTCGGCTGCCCTCTGCGACCACGGAGAAAGCGTGACGACTGTTTATGACTCCGATGTCTCGATGATGCAACGCAAGTACTTAGTTGAATTATTTCAATCGTTGCCGTTTTTTAACCATCGGACGGCTTTCGGCGCGTTTCCCTTATTAGTCGAGATGTCCAGGAAATCAAAGGCTTTTTGGTTATTGCGTTTGCCGCCCTCAGTTTTGAGCAAGCTAAGCAGATCTGCAGCAAGATTTCCGGTATTTGCGTGTCATGAAACACCTTTTGTTTATATATTTTTTGAGTCACCGAAATGTTATGGCCATTGCAAGTACCTGTATTTACAGCCCATACGGCGGGTAAGGCGGCGGCCGAACCAACGTGACAGCTATCTTGCCAACCTGAGATAATTTCACCGTTTGCTCTATGGCACTGTGTACATAGGAACTGCTTGAAAATGATTCTGACCCTAACGACGTTGATAACGCCCTTACAGTGATGAGTCTGAAGTCTGGTATGTTCTTTGGTGCTGGTCAAACGCGTGAGTTAAAAAAAACGGCATTTCGGGTGTTTTATTGCGTCTGCTTCCTCTGACTGGCGGGGTGCACGTGAAAACATGCATCTTGTGTCAAACGAGGCGTATTAGAGACTTACATAAAGAGCGCCATTTGTTTGGGCTGTTCACACTGATTTGGGTTCTTAAATTGCGGTGCAGGCACTCTGATGTAAGTATTGTAATTTGTCTACTCGGTACAGCTGTTGGAGTTTTTACGTCCCAGGTGCATCACGGTCTGTCAGTACAACATGGATTCATGTTACAGGACTCGCAAGATGAAAAAGAAAGAAATCGGGGAGGGCCTGTTGTCTATGAGGGCCAAGCCTCCACCTCGTAGGGATTTCATAGAAATCTTGCAGAAGTTCAAGCTTTCCTTCAACCTGCTGGTAAGTGTTGTAAAACAGAGGATTAAGCTATCTGCAACCCTGAGCTCCTCTCTGACGACTCCTGGATTCCACGTTACCCCAGCCAGGCAGGAGTTAGAATCTGGCATCTGTGTTGCTTTACATTCGAAATAGCCCGTGTGCCGGCTTACATTGCCGATCAGCGAGAGCCAGTGAAAGTTTCTCATCGGCGCAGAGTGCGCAGGCTGTCTCCTGAGGCTGAGGCGACTCTCGCCCCAGCGCGCATCTGCAGCTGCACGCCTCATTGGCCACGCGTCACCGAGTGGGCCGAGCGGGCCCCACGACTGTCCTCCTGACCCACCTCTGACCCGCACTTTTGGACTGTCACTCTGGCCGGCTGGCCGCATTTTGCCGAATCGTGGCGCCGGCCGGCCCCTGCGACTCGTCAGACTGGTCATCGCCTGTCTTTCGCCTTGGCTTCCCCCGCCTATTTGTTTTCCCGTCCCGTCGTTGCATCTTCAGACTCGTCATCGTGTGGACACCCCCCTGAAGCACGCCATTAAAGTAAGGTGTAGCCCGACGATGGTGCTCGCCCTGAAACCCGCCTGTATGTCTAGTGTTCACCCCTCAGCCCATTGCTCTGTCCATTTTCCGGACCGTCTTCCGCGCTACGCTATATGAGTCGAGCTTTTTGCGATACCGTCGGCGACTGTGAAGGTTCCAGGGAATGAGCGGCACGCTGCCGACCACTCCCGTCGCTTCGCGCTCCTAAAGGCAACTACTTTCCCCAGGACCGTTCAGCCGTGTAAACGCACGGAATCTTATCGCGTGAAAGGGCAGTCTGACCGACCGAAGCAGATAGCGGTAGCCACTAGGCCGTTATTCCGCAAGCGAATATGTGATGACGTTTGTGATGTGATGTGTTGACGAATGTGATGTGAAGATGTTTGCGAATCACCTAAACTTTTCCTTCGACAATGACATCTCGGGTTGCAAGGCAGGCAGGGTTACTCAGCTCTCCTATCGTCATGATATCGAAAGACTAGCATGAGAACAAAGACTGGTACAGTTCGAACATTACAACACTGGCTTCTACTGATTAACTCCGCACCTCTGATTGGCGCTGCTGATTAGTCTGGAGAGTCGCTGCTGATTAGTCTGGAGAGTTGCGGGTCCTCCCTGCCTCTAGTGCTTTTTGTGAGGATCAACTTTGCAGAAGAATTTCCAAACAGCCGCCGCTGTTGATCCGAGTCTCTCCCCCCTCCCCAGGAAGGTGACCAAAGCCCCCTTTCACGGTAAAATGACCCTCTCACTACATGGTCCGGTGATCCCAGGGAAAGTCGCCTCTTCGATGGACCATCGCTCACCGCGTGCCGCACCTCGCCTCCGCAGGCCAAGCTGAAGGCGCACATCCACGACCCGAACGCGCCGGAACTGGTGCACTTCCTGTTCACGCCGCTGGCGCTGATCGTGGACGCGTCGCGCGACTCCAACCACGGCGCCAACCTGCCGGCCGAGGTGGTGGCGCCGCTGCTCTCCCGCGACGCCATCGACCTGCTGGTGAACTGCCTGACCAGCAAGGAGTCGGAGCTGTGGCACTCGCTGGGCGAGGCCTGGTGCCGCCCCAGGTCGGTCCGCCGGCGGAAGAGTTTTCGTTGTTAGTGTACTCTGTGGTGGATGTGACAGTCGCGTTTGCGTGTATCGTGCTAATTATGTGGCACGCATTGCAGTGGTGTTCTGAAAAGGGTATCGCTGTTTGCTCCGACTTAAGAACACTCACGCAAACCACATATTGGCTGTGTATTGGCCCGACGGCACGCAATGGATCACGAGCGCCATCTGGATGCGTACCTGGGGAAGCATCGCTGCCGTGCTGATTTCACGCTTGGACGGGGTCAGGCCCAGCATAGTCCTGCTCAGATGGGCATGGGCAGCCCCTGATCCAGCGCCGTCGTCTGAAAACGTTCGGATGCTCACAAAAACGACCTGACTCTCCACCGCTTGCCGTAGACGCTGGCCATCACCAGCACTAACCGCCTGCGACCGGCCTCAGGGACCAGTGGGAGGGGCACCTGCCGACCTTCAACCCGGTGTTCCTGGACGGCTGGGCGCCGGACCTGCACGACGACAGAGAGAGGAGCGGCTCCGTGCTGCGCGCCGCCGCCGCCGGCGAGGCTCAGCGCCTCAGGGCAGACAAGATCCGCCGCGCCGACCAGGAGGTCAGTACGGCGGCACGGACCGCGCTGGGTGTTGCACGGCACCCACCTGGCCAATGGAATGGGCATTTTCTTACTCGGCAATGGTTACGCAATTAGGAGAGATAGATTTTCTCGCGCAGACGTGTGACTGCTGAGCGTCAGTGATGGTCGTCATGGATTGTGATCTTGGGGCATTGCGGATGCTGCCCCGTGAGTATTGCGTCACATGATATTTTTATGAAATCGAGCCGATCCAAAGAATGCAAAAATGCTCGTCATTCTACCTTTTGGCATGATCTGGGTGTCAGATTCAAGCTGACAACATTTCCACGTCCTGGGGTAGTCACGGTTTTGTGCAATCGTCAACGTGCAAACGTGCAATCGTCTTTTCATGTACCATACTTAGCCATTATATGGCCGTCCGATTTCACTTAAATACTATCACACACCTCCGAAGCTGGTGCGGCCGGCGCTGTCTGACACGGCCATGATTGCTGCGCACAGGCGGACCGGCGGGAGCACGCGTTCCGCGACGACCGCTACCACTCGGACCCGTACTACGACTCGGACCAGCCCAGCCTGCCGTCGCCGTCCAGTCGCGGCGGCTACCGGCGCCAGCAGAGGCACAGCCGGGACGAGAGGTGAGGCGCGGCGGCGTCACGCGCCTGACGGACGCCGGCGTCAGCGCGTGAGTCGGATTTCAAGCCCTGTCGTGGAGCTCTGACGCTTTGCTTTTTGGTCGGTTGTTGGGTTATTTAGCGACGTTCCCGACTGCGAGGGTCATTTGGTGTCGCAAGCTCTCACGCCGTGTGCCGTGGGGGCGGCGAAATGTCACTGTAACCCGGACTGGAATAGGAACCTTTTTGCCATAAGGCGAGCATCGTAGCCACTTCACCGCGCCTTCCCCCGTCCGCCTCCTGACGATCACAGGAGAAGGTGGCCGGTCAGGACAGTGTCCGATTGTGCAGGCGTCACTATGAGACGCCTGACGCGTCTGCCGTGTGCCCAGGGAGCGGACCCGCACACCCTCCTCGGAGCGCGGCGCCCAGGGGGCGCGCAGCGACGCCAGCGCCGAGTCGCTGGGCGCCAGCAGCTTCCTGCGCCAGCAGCGCATCTGGTTCGACGACCTCAAGATGCGCAACGCGCGCATCATCCAGGTCACGTACCCGCGCACGGCCAACAACGACAAGGAGCTGACGGTTACCCGCGGCGAGTACCTGGAGGTGAGCGGCGGGGCGGCGGCGGCCTGTGGGCCAGGACGGTGACGCGGGAGGTGCTCTGTTCGATTCTGCTGCGTGATAACTGTGGGTCGTTGCCTGAAATCGGCAGTACACACTGCTAGCTGTTGGTTTTCGCTGGACGGAAAAACATGTTTGCACGTGGATGGTGGATATTGGAAGCGGGGTAAGGGACTATGTGCCTAGTTTGGAAAATTCCGCATAATTTGGAAAAAATTGACATTAGGTCTACGGCTTGCATGGAGGGAAATGGCAAAGCAAACTTTCCCTACATTCTATGAAAACATTTCATTCTCATTGTATCGATGTGTTGTGCTAACCAAGAAAGAAACGTACAGTACGTGCCATTCCGTGCCATTCGCCTCGTACTCAAGGCCAAGAAAAAAATGAAAACGTGTCCTTGAGGACGTCTTTGTTGTGTCCGACTTAGCGCAACGCTCGTGGCAGACGGCCGCTCACTGCCGACCTGTTCCCGGCGAGAGAGACGTATGGTCCTGCGACCCCGACGGTGACCCCGTCTGAGCGAGGCTGACCTCTGACCCGCAGGTGATCGACGACAGCCGGAAATGGTGGCGGGCGCGTAACAGCCGCGGCCAGACGGCCCACGTGCCCCACACCATCGTCACGCTGGTGGGACCCGACGACTCGGTGGGTAACCCGAGCTAGGAATGGGAGAGAAAGAGAGCGAGAACGTCATTGTTTTTCTTCGTTGTTTCAAAATGGCTTCTTTCACGAGGGGACAACGCGCTACGCACGGCTCTGTTTCCCGCAGTGTTTTGGATCAGCAACTTCTTGCGTCGAGCGGTTGAGTACACAAACAGGCAAACAGTAAGACCGGCAAGCAGCAGAATCCAAACAGCGGTTGCATTAGCATGTTCCCGTGGGCGGAATGATTGCCTCAGGTGCCGCGAAAGTATCCGCAGCTTCATTTCAGTGCGCAGTTTTGCCAGATGACCTCCCTCGGCTGGATTTCCCGAATTTATACCGGGCGCATCGTTGCAGGACCCGGCCGCCTCGGCCGACTGGGTGAAGAAGGAGAAGCAGGGCAAGAAAGGTGAATTCCGGTACATGTAGATAGGCGGCCGCGCCCGTCCGGCCAGGCCGTGGGTGTGGCTTCTCACGGCCGGGCGGGCCGCACCGCGCCCAGCCCGCGCTGACGTCAGCGTGCTGCTTCGTGTGGTGACGTCAGTGTGTCCGCCGGGCAGTGCCGTGACGTCACACGCCCGGCGTGCCGGCCCGCGGGTCCGTGTGGCTGCGCTCGTGGTACGCTGGTGGTCCGTCCGTGGTCCGTCCGCTAGCTGTTTCCGCCCGCGTGAGGGAGAGAGTGCGGGGCCGGGCAGAGCGTGGGAGTCGGCGGCGCGGCGCAGATCGCGGACCGCCCCGGGGTCGGCCTGCCGAGGGTGACGGTGAGGCGTGGCAGTTGACTGATGGACCGTCATAACTGGCTTCTCTCACCCGCCTCCCCCGTCCGGCCCTACGCCGTCCACGTGGCACGAGCCCAACAAGAACCGTCTGCTCATCACTTCCCCGGGCTCTTGGCGGGGGACTGACTGGAGACGCTGCAATGCCTCCGGCGGTCCAATGGCGGCCATCGCACTGACGGAAGCCTCCGGGCTCAGCAGGGGTTCTGAGTTCCCGATGTTGGCCTCTTGGCTTGCGCCCCGCTGCCTCTATTTTTACGTTGCGGGTGTCGCCACCAGGCTGGCATCCGCCGACAGACGGGCCCGCTAATAACGTCGTGTACATGTGGTAGAATGACTGGGCGCGATGCAACGTGAATGATAATATTTAATTATTGACGTTCTGAAATGGAACGACGGATGACTTGCGTGACATGGCATGTTAACCTAACGGTTTAATTCCAGACATTCCCAGGCGTATACGTATAAAACATATAACGCGTTTTTTCCGGGGAGTAGTGGATTGCACATGTTAAGTACCCGCCGTTCAAATGGTGTGTAATCCGCTATATGAATGCGACGTCAGAAGCCTTGCCGGTCAGCTCGGGATCCTGTTTTCGTCTGTCCAGCGTTCTCTGTTAACTCGTTTGCTGACTCCACGTCGTCCATTGCTCTCTGGGGCAAATCGACCCGTTTGGTGCGCGAGTTGGCAGGCCACGACGTCCAAACGAAGAACAGTGACGAGCGATCGGCTCTGGATCATCCGCGATGTTTGACACTGGTGCTTTATTACGGGCCAGTTTAAGCATTTACTTTACCCCACGCCGCCATGACAGTACAGCAACGGCTCATTCCGAGCACAGAACTAGCATCCTTCCAATGGAGTCGTGATTAAGGAGTGTTTCTGGTGGGACGCTGCGCAGCTGGGCCTCCTGTGTATTTGTTGACTAGGATAAGGACGCCTTGTGTGCTGCTGGTCGTACGCTCGTACACTTGTTGGTTGTAATGCCTGGTGTATGTAAAACTCACCGTGCGCCAGCAAAATGTTTATAACAGATTATTTTACTGTATGCAGAATGCGGATGAGTGTCCAGGTTCGTTTCTGCTTGTGTGTCGCTTAATTCTAATGGCACGGCTTTGCAGGATCAAAAAAATAAAGGCTGACTTCTCGCAAAGAATTTCCCTGCGGTTGTCAACACGATGGCCGTGGAGATTGATCTGATACTTTTTGACCTTTGATCAGAAAACCTTCGGGTTATTTGGCATGCCTGATTTGTGGCTTTCGCACTCTTCATTTCCCGTGAACATTCCACAGCAATTCTTACTTGAAGCTCATACCTGGATTTGAGCTGGCTTTCCCCAGCACACGCCTCGTGTTTGTCCATGGCTTTGTAGAGCGCTTCAACGTGTTGGTCGCGTCACGTCCTGTGCACCTGGTGCACTAGTCAGGTAAGAGACAGAGGAAAACTATCATCACTCCTGTCCGTGGCTCGTGCTGCACAAGCTGCTTCGCTGATCGAGACGTCTGCTTACGGAATGTTTCCGGTGGCCGATATCTCATTGGCCAATGCTTTTGCACAGCTGCTCATTTGTGAGCTTGAATAGACCTGATGTCTTGATATCTGGCTGAAATGTGCATTGCGGCTACTGCGGCAGTCATTTCCTTGCTGTCCATTACTCAGCCATTTAAATCCGTCTTGGTTCTCCATTTACAACCACCATGAAGCCGAGTGTTACATAAGTTCTATGGCTCTTACATTCCCATTAAAACGCAAAGGACCTAATTTCCTGTACGGTCCTGGCTAACTGCTCATCTGAAACACCAATCAGATCCACTCTCCCCATTTTGCGCACTGAGTCCGTCACTACACCACTCGCTCCGTGCCGCGGCCCCCTGGCCACGTCGCTGGTACGGAAACACTGACCCAGTCTGGTCGCCTAGTCGAGGAAGAGCCGTACTCGCCCTACACCAGCGACGAGGAGCCGGCGCTGCCGAAGCCGCCGGCGCTGCCGCCACCACCGCCGCCGCCACCGCCGCCGCCGCCGCCGGCGCCGCCCGCGCCGCCGTCTGCCAGGACGGAGATCGTGCCGCTCAAGAAGGCAGGTCGACCCAAGCGCCAGCAGCGCCAAGGTAGGAGCAGTTGCTGCGCGGCGTCTGCTGCGTCGCCATGGGCCGACTGGCCGCGCGTCGGCGTGTCGGCTGCAGCGGCTGACCAACTGCGCAGGCTTGGCTTGTTTTCGTCACTCGCGGTGTTTCGGCTCTGGTCTCTAGGCGTGATGACGCTGACCCAGCCGTCGTCAGTGCGTAATGCTCTTCATGGACGGAGCGTCTGACTCGGTCCCCGGGCCGCCAGAGCGAAACGTGGCGTTCTTTGAATGTCCTTTGTTCTTTGGATGTTCTTTACGAAGGGCGCCTGACTCGTCCTCGGACCCCCAGAGCGGGACGTGGCTAGTGATTTCGACGAGGAGCTGCGCTCCGTGGTGGGCACTTGGAGGAAAAATCGCAGGCAGCTCGAGATCATGAAGACGCCGGACGCCGCCCTTTACCAACACTCCACGCCGTCAGAGGTTCAGGACTGGCTCAAAGTCAAGGGCTTCTCCGAGAGGTAAAAGGCAGCTCCGCTGGAACATGCAGCAAGTCCAAAACATAATCCTGGTCGTTTGTTCTTGATAAAGCAGTCATATCCGATGCCAAAAAGTTCTTATTGTTGGGTCCACCAGAGCCGTTAAATTCGAAATGTTCTGAAAGAAATATTTAAATATGTTGCAAATAAATATGGTGCGCAAATTAAAGTTAATCTTAATATTTGTGAAGAAAGAGCCCTGTTGTGCCCAGCAGACCCAAAACTTCTCGTGGTAAAGAAGAGCTTGGTTTTAACACATTCATAAAATCTTTTTATTATTTCTCAGACTGAAAACTACTCTCAAACGCTTAAAAAGTGACTTTCTGGTATACCATGCATTGTTCATGGTTGATTTTTTGCAAAAAAGAATGGTGTTAAAGAAGAGCTTGGTTTTAACACATTTATAAAATCTTTTTATTTATTTCTCAGACTGAAAATTATTCTCAAATGCCTAAAAAGTAACTTTCCGGTATACCACGCATCGCTCATGCAGGCTTGGCTCGTTTTCGTCAGTCGCGGTGTTTCGGCTCTGGTCTCCAGGCGTGATGACGCTGACCCAGCCGTCGTCAGTGCGTGATGCTCTTCATGGACGGAGCGTCTGACTCGGTCCCCGGGCCGCCAGAGCGAAACGTGGCATTCTTTGAATGTCCTTTGTTCTTTGGATGTTCTTTACGAAGGGCGCCTGACTCGTCCTCGGGCGCTATCTAAATCAACCATACGCATCGCTCATGGTTGATTTTTTTCAAAAAAAGAATAAATATGAATAGCTACGTACGCACAGGCCTCACTTAAATTTGTGTATGTTCTCAGAGTCACGTCGGCTTTCAAAAACTTCAGAGGAGAGAAGCTGTTCAAAGTGGAGAAGGCTAAGCTGCTGAAGCTGTTTGGTCAAGACGAAGGAACAAGACTCTACTCTCAGATAACTGTCCAGAAAAAGATGAACGGGGTAAGATTGTCAGGGACTAGGTCAAGAGAACCGCAAGTTTCCCTTTGATGTTGTCCATGTAAATGCCGTAAATACATAATTCCAGTTATTACTGAAATTAATTACATGAACATCTATTATTCCACGTGGGTGATATCATTTTTCGCGCAATGAGTGTCACGCTCCTCCTTATTGGGTGTTAGTGGCGTGGAAAAACCTCCGCCGCGTCGCCCACAGTTCAACACCACCAACTCGACCGAGCTGAAGAAAGTGCTGGCCAAGGCGCGCATGAAGGCGGACAGCTTTGAGCTCCCCGAGGATTTCGACTTTGACTTCGGAGGCGACGACTCGGACACGCCGCAGCCGTCGCCGTCGACGGTGCGGAGCGCGTCGGGCCGCAACAGCTCGTCGGTCGCGACGACCCCGCGTCCGAATCCGAGGCCGGCGCCGCAGGCAGCGCAGGAGGACGATGACGAGGAGCTGCCGCGGCCGAAGAAAAAGTCCTCCCGGGCTGGCAGGAAAGGCACTCCACCGCCATCGCGGAGGCAGTTGGACTCCGGTATGTGGGTGTGGAATGGGGACCAAGTCTGTGTCTTTGTGATCAATAGCAGGCTCCATTGTTCGAAAAGCGTGTACTACGTTTTGCGTAGGAGTTCTAAGGTCGATTCATATCGTTCATGCCTGTGTGTCACTGCGATTAATGACAAACTCCACTGTCGAAAGAGTCATTTAAATTTGTGGAAGTTCATCCTGCCCACTCATGGGTAGAAATGCGGGAGGGATAAAGATGGAGGTGGCCGTGGCCCTTTACCTTTTTGTGGGAAATGAAAGATGGAAGCTGTTCAATGGCCATACAGTGGTGGCAGCTCCAAAAATATGATACCGTACCCCGCGGGGAAATATGCTTTCCCGTTCATGATTATCATGCCAGCAATGAGACGTTACTGCATTTAAATGTAAACGCACAGGTTTATGATTAAAAGGTAGACACCCATTTTCATCTCTTGAGCTGATGGCATGTGGAACTTGATCGCGAAGGGATTTTTGCTTCCTCGCATATCTGTGACGCTTCGGACATTCCCATATTACTGACAGTGTGCTGTATTCTGGAATGTTCGTAAATGTGAAGAGTGTCCAAGATGGTTCCGTTCCATTGTTCTTTTCTTCCAGTTAGTTTATCGATATCTGCCACAAGGGTGTCGATTTGTATACTTTTGAGAGGGCCCCGACCCCCTTGTTGATTTGGGTCTCCCAATGCTGGTTCGAGTCCCCTAATATTTTCCGCCGGTTTTAAACAGAAATGGGCAATAGTAATGAAAAGAACGTCCGCAATAGACACGAGACGGGCCGAAAGCATTGTATAAAAAATAAAGTGATGCATCTATCTATGTTCTGTCTATAATATATATATATATATATATATATATATATATATATATATATATATATGTGTGTGTGTGTGTGTGTGTGTGTGTGTGCGTGTGCGTGTGCGTGTGCGTGTGCGTGTGCGTGTGCGTGTGTGTGTGTGTGTGTGTCACAATCCGGGAGGTTAGGTTTTCGGGCCCTCAGCCTAGCCCCTCAATCATTTACAGAAGTCGACAACCCTGATCTTCCACACGCATGTATTTATTTGCTGTTGCATGCTATGCCACGTATCTTACATGTAAGAAAGAGTTCAGATCCACGTGTTTTTTTAATCATGTATTGCCTGATAACATGATTTTTACAACCTGTGTTGCGCGAACATATAATTCGTTATTTTACGCATGCCAGTCACATTTCATTTATCCAGTCTGCGCTTAACCTCAGAGTGGAGCAAGTGGTTTACGCTTCGGGACCCCGTCTGCAAACTGTTTTTTTTTTCTGGAAGGTATTGTCTCCCGGCCCGTCCTGTTCAGTTACCTGCTTCCCCCACTGCCGCAGTATTCTCGAACGGCGCAAACGACTCTGACTCCGACTCGAACGGCTCGGCCGGCACGACGGGCACGCTGCGCGCCATGATGGAGATGCAGCGTCACCAGCTGGCCATGCGGGCCAACAAGACATTCCTGCCGGATCTGTAGCCGCCACCGCCGCCGCTAGCCCGTGCATGTCGTGTGGACAGGACCGGAACTGGGGCGGCCAGGGCAGCCTGCCTGTCCGCAACAGAGCAGACATGTTCAAAGGCGGCTGCGCGCTTTGTGACGCAATATCCGGGATTTAGTTTGTTGAGCTGATGGTGGAGCCCGGCTCGCCACCGGGGTGGAAATCTGCAATCAAAGTTAGACGGGGCGTCCACCAGTGATTTGACTGTGACTCGACGAGGAGACCCGCTTGCTGTTCGGGCGGAGCAAGTCTCATTTATGTTGATGCCAGATTACGTGGAGCAGACTCGTAGCCGTTACTGCGTACCGTACTTTGGACGCTGGGGTATGCCCCGAGTGCCAATGATATTTGCGCTTATGCTCCTGTTCGACCGTACTTTTTGTTATAGATCAGGAGGATCACGGATCACAAAGATCACGAACGTCCGGCGCGAAATAATGACGTTTCATCTACGCAGAGCGTTTGGAATATATCTAGATTACTGTTACGTGGCAATTGCTCTACATGATATTCTAATGCTTCGTGCCTGCGTCTGATTTGCGTTGATTTATTTGCTGATAACTGTTGGATTTTTACAAGAACCGAGTTAAGCAGAACTGAGCACGAGACTGGAGTTTACGTAATGGAGAGCGTGCGGTTTCTAATAAGGGAAGGTTTCTATGACCAGTAGACTGTACTGTGCATTCTGTTTATCACATGAACATAAATGAACCGCTTAAGTGAGTTTGTAGTAATAATTTCATGACTGAAGCGCCAGTGATATGCATGCCTGGATTGCAGGGAAACTTACAGCATGTTTGCCTTGCATGATAAAACGTACCGACGGCTCCCGCGACGTCCCTACGTGATAGCAATGTGAAATAGCGCACGCATGTACACTCCATGGCTGTAACATGATCCAAATCGGTTAATAAATCTACTGACCGACGTCCTGACGTAATCCGCAGACTTTTGTGTTCTCTCTCCATGCCATAAAGGCGACTTCAAGGAGGAGAGTTGGGCCCCATGCCCTCCAAGAAGTGGAAATATGGGTCTTTTCGTAGCATGCGGAAGAAAGCTGGAACCTTGAGTTCGATACTGGCCTGTGCCTACATTGGCAAAACCTTACCAGTATCACACTTACGCTTGTTATCATCAGGTTCAGCCTTGTGTGTATCTAGCCTTTTCATTCGTTTTAAATTTGTGAGCAGCATTTCATCTCTTTCAGGCGCATGCGGGCTCAGTCAGCTACAGTAAAGCAGGTGTTTTGATAGGCTGTTATATTTATTCGTGCTAATTTGTGCGATTTGCCGCGTTAATTTTAATTGTAGGCGTTTTCATACAAACTACATATATGTGCTAATAAAGTTTTTACCCTCACAGCTTAATGTGACGTTTTTCTTAACCAGATCCAAATTCAAAAGATGCCTACATGAGGTATGATTCGTGGCAAGCTTGAATCAACGGAAGACAAGAAAGACTTGAATGGAGACAAGTTCGAATAGTGTCATCTAGGAGACAGCAATGAAACTGTCCTTGTATTTCAAACGCTTGGTGGCAGCCTCAGATGGCTGCGCAGCACCCTTCGTGTTGGCAAAACGGGAAATATTGAACTAGGAAAACTAATGGGATTTAACACCAGGCAGAAAAACTTGGGTGACACTTAATTTCGCATGCATCAGTAGCTAATATGCTTTTTAGGAATAAACAGCAGAGTGCCTATCGTCAATATTAGAAAGGTCAGCAGAGTCAGGCCAACCATGGCAAACAAGAAGGCTAGCGCGAGTTTCCCACTTTGTTTTCGCAAGCGGCCCTGTCATTTCAGCTCAGACCACTCATCTTTTG
This sequence comes from Capitulum mitella, assembly GCA_030062745.1. Classification (NCBI taxonomy): domain Eukaryota; kingdom Metazoa; phylum Arthropoda; class Thecostraca; order Pollicipedomorpha; family Pollicipedidae; genus Capitulum; species Capitulum mitella. Next base: position 22,823,222 of record CP099839.1, read on the forward strand.
CGTAGCCAAGTTTGAAACCGCTTTACAGGCTGTGATATTTTGAGGTTACTATCGTGACAGGTCGCTGACCTCTTTCTCGAGGGAACGTCACAGGGCCGTTATTATAGGGCTAGAGTCATTATCGTATAGCAAACGTTGAAGTGTAGCAAACGTCTTACGGCGACCAGTAGTACTCAGTTTTATGCATGGGTATCAGCTATGGTGGTAACAACCTCCTCACTTGGGTCTTACCTGAGTTAACCCTCACCCGGCCGGGGGGAAGATCCGCCCCCAGGGTTTTCCGAACTTAGCGAAAAACGGTAGCGCGCAGCGCCGCGAAATGTTCAGTACTTTTTCTTATCCATTTTACACTTCATGTAAAGAATTTCAGGCTTAAAGCGGGTCAGATCACCGGCCGAGGTCAAGTCAAGGGGGTCAACCTCCAGAAAAAATGGAACCCTAATAACTTATTTTTTTCAGGGTTCGACGGATTTGTATGAAATTTTCTAGAATAACGGAATGTAATAAACGCAACTTGTCTGTTTCGGATTTCTCCGGAAGACTGAAGGTCAGTAACCCCGTCAGGTCACTTTTGGGCAGTTTTTGAGATGACGTTTAAGTTTCAGAGAATTTTCGCAGGGTTTTCATGCTCAAATACTGTCAAAAACATGGCCAATGACATATGCTACCATCATAATGCCATGGCGCGAGACTTTAGCTCCGGTCATGATCCCCGATATGGATATCTGGTGCCCGCAACACAACATCTCCATAAAACCAAAACTGTCTGCCTGGAAACAAAAATTTATTGTTTTCTAGGGCGCAAATAGACGATGAAATCAAATCCAGGAAAAAATAAGCCTATCTAAGATCAACGGAGGTCATAAAAGGTCAATGACCTCTGACGACCTCACCTGACCTGAGATGACCTTCATTACAGTGGCAAATGCTTATCAAGTGTTTTACTATGCTACGGGCATCGTTTGCAATCCAGCTCGTTACCAAAAGTGGGTAAGTCGTAGCGCGATGCATCATAATACCGTCACAGACATGCATGAAATTAGGTCGTGGCTTTACCTGACCTCTTTCATTAATGGGTAATTTGCGTTATGAATGTGTCGGACATATTAATAGTCATCGTATTATTCCTCCAAAACGAAAATCACAGCGTCCACTACCTTTTTGTTTCACTTCCACTTAAGCTCAGTTTCACCTGTCATGACCTTTGATGACCTCATTTTTAACCCAAATGAAAAACTGAAAAATAATCCAGACAAAAAAATTTTGTCATAAAAAATTGATGACAAAAAACACACAGAACTGACCTTTATGAGTTCTGTTTGGTGGTATTTTATTTTTTCAGTGCGACGCACCGAATCTGGGATCCTGGGGAGGGATATCTTCCCTCCTGCCGAGCGACGGGCATTTGGCGGCCCGGACGGGCACGTATTAAGATCATCTTCAGGTAAATTAAAAATGGAAACATCAACCGCTTTTACCCTTCAATTTGATTTACTTCAGAGTGGTCATGAAATGACTGCAAGTGCTGGCTTTGAGTCCCTCAAAGCGCCCCATAGGCATGGGTCTAATGATGAGGCAGCGCCTGCTAGGCAGTGGCGGTGCTCCATTTTGCGCCCGCCAGAAGCCGAGGCCGGGCGGCGAACTTGGGAGAGCGGCAGATAGTGCTGTTATCAGCAACAGTGTGACTGAGGCGATGATTGCAGCCTCACTGCGGATAGCACACTGAAAACCGCCATCAGGGCTGAACACGTCGTCCGCGGCGCTCGGCGCGATGGTATCTGAACGCCGGAAACGTTCCATTCAAGATCTCAAAAGCAGGATGACTGTTTTGCAAGGAAAGCGAGCTCGATACTACGTTCGTCGTAAGGGGACGGCGATGAAACGCCATGCCCGAGCCAATTTGTGGAAAGTATTGTCGCCCTATGTCATGGGGTCCAATGGAAACCAAAATCCACGTACATGATGTCCTTTGGGGTTTCCTGTAATGTTACTGTGACTAAGGGCAACGCTGCATGCCATCGATAGTCAAAAAACCAAGTCAAGCGCTCGTTTTTGTTTCAACGCTCTGTTAAGTCAAACTTCCCTTCGCGTCACGCCGTCACGTCACATCTTTACGTCGTCGCGTCCGCTGGGGGGCAGGAGCAGCACCAACATGTGTTGTTGAAGGTGGCCAAATCGTGATCATTGGTAAGGGTTAAGGGGCTTCAATCATGCTTTTTTAACGTGCATGGGCCTTTTCAAATGACCAACCGTGCTGAATTCACGTAGATATCGTGAGTCCCCCCCTTCCCGACAATTTACCATGAAATTCCTATGATCCCGTGGGGTGACGCAGTAACGTAAGGAGTCCAGTAGTAGCAACGCAGTAGCTGATCATCACATGGGTGGCATGTTGTATGTTTCGACCCCGAGAAATAAAAGTTAACACTCATGCATTGCATGGAAATAAAAAGTTCCTCCGTTTGAAAAAATGCCGAAAAACCCTTGCCAATATTACACGTATCTCCGAAACGGCACAACTTCAGATTCCTTCTATTTTGTTCTGATTCCACCTCGATGTTTTCCTCTATGTTCCCTGGATTTTCCCATTCGCGTCTTACTGGCTAACAAACGATCCGTTTCTTTTTTTGCCAGAAAGCACGACTGTAGAGTGCCAGCAATTGGGCGATTGTGTTTATGGCCGCAATGTCAGGCTCGCCAAATGCAAAAAAAACACGACCCAAACTGAAACCCATTCTAGCGTTCAGCAAAGGTATGATCTGGACATAATGTTTTTCAGCAAATATTTGTATCTTGCAGCAACAAGTGCAGTGTAAAAGTAAAATGTGAATTCACATCTAAGCAGTGAAGAAAACACACTGAAACAACACGAATTCCTTAGAAGATTCATGTACCTCCCTATGCGTACTCACGGCTTCAAAATGAAGCCTCCATCTTGCGCTATGGCCTGAAACCGCAGGCTGTGTCGCATTCCCGGCATTCACGACCGTCATCAGTCGGTGCAACGTTTATCCGACCGAAACGTTTAACACTGTTGAGCGTGATCAGTGGTAATACAGAATGCGGGACTTCTAGATTACAGACATAAATGCATAAGGGTTGTAGATATTGGTTGTATTAGCATCAGAGCAGAACCACAGCGCTAAAACTCTATCTTGTTTTGGCACTTCAAGGAACATTAGCCACTGCTGTGATTTTAACGCATGCGAGTTTTTTCCTCGGCGTATAAATCGAACCTTGACGAGTTATCACAGAGATAGTTTTACACCTCACTTCCATCGAGTGTGGCATACCCCAAGGCGTAGTAAATTCACCGCTGTTGACATGCTACGACTGTATTTTGGAAATTATCGCGTCCGGGGACGGGCAGCCTGCCGCACTAACATAATTCTGTTTTGTTTTCCATTTCAGTCTGATGCGCACGTTGCCAGAGAAAAACTCGGTTCTGAAGCATCACTGTGAAATATCTGGATCATATGGGAGCCCCTGATGCTTCCAATCACAAATACATCAGATTCGTAGGGTGAAAAATCTAGAATCCAGGAATCAGTGGGGTAGCCAGGATTTTTTCGGGAGGGGATCCTAGAGAATGAGGGAGCCCATCACTGAGGGGCAACTTGAACATTATGATGGTCCCGTAGCTAGCTCACTAGAACCAGCCCCTTTTTCCACAGTAACCAGCCTTTCTATAACAAACTGACCTGGACTATATCTACTGCTCTGGCCACAGGGACCAATTAACGGTAGAGCTCTTTCTTCTTCTCCAAACCAACCCACCATGCGCCAATTATCTGCCTACATTTCCATTTCATTGCACTGATGAGCGCCTGACTGCGCCACTACGCGGTTCGGCGCTGACATCCGGCAGTCTTTCCAGGGCAGAGATACCTTTCCTGCCAGGAGCTGCCCTTGCTTAACCGGCTCCTGACCTTTCCAGGCTAATGGACATTGGAGCTCTTTATGACATGCCAGGAACCCAGCCAAGGGGAATCCCTTACCATGTTAAGAATTTCTGGAGTCGGTATGATAAGACAACTAGGGCCCTTGGCTTAGGCTATGCCACTGCGGCTCCCGACACAGCAACCCTATTCCATGTCCGAAGGAACTTCCTTGGCTGGCGGCTCCATTGCAGAGGAGCATCCTTTCCGATCCTCGCACATGCCTTTTGATAGTTACATGCGCGGGGGGCCACTTACCTTTCCCGGTCATGGCGCGCCTCACTACTTGTCAAAGGGGTTTTCGCCTGGGGTCTTGGGTCCTTCATGGGTTTGCGTTTCCCAGCCAGGGGGTCCCTTTAGGCAAATGACAGGAGGGCCCCTTCGTGTGCAAAGAACTGGGGGTCCTAGGACCCCTCAGACCTCGCTGGTTACGCTAGTGTCAGACGTCGTTTTTTTAGCAATGTTTACGGGAAAATTGACTAAAACCGGCAGGTTCTTTAACCTGTTATTTTTGAATACCATATCGGAGAGACAAACAACATGGAACGCTTTTTCTTTTGCAAAAAGAAAAGGTTTTTCAGATCATAAAGTCTGAAAAATTTAATACAGTTCAAGAAAAAATGTGTGAGGCGTAAATTTATCGAAGATAAGTTGCACTGGCACTAACAAATTTTCCCACTGTATATGCAGTTATAAGAAAGTTGTAATTAAATAACACACATCTACTTATGGACGATACTAAAATACCAAAGTAACAAATATGACTGAAGCTGTCAAAAGCCAACATGAACTTTGCTGCAATCTATATGGGTGGTGACTCGTTTATCATTTCCATGCCGGTCATTTTATCCGTTTCATATTCATGAAGGCATAACATATTCATCCATACATTTCCTGATGTCAGTTATTGTTGGTCGCTGCCGACCAGGCGGAAAATAGTCGCGTGCGAGCAAAACGGTTGCCTCATCACGAAGTCATTTCTCCTGTGACATTTCAGATTATGATAAGAGGTGTATGGTCGGCACCAACTGATCGCGGCCGTGCCGCTGAAGTGCCGGGAATGCGGTACAACCAACGGTTTCAGGCCATAACACAAGATGGAGACTTTATTTTGATGCTGAGAATGCGCATAGGGGAGTGTACAAATTTCCTAAGAAATCCGTATTGTTTCAGTACGTTTTCTTCCACTCTTTACGTTCGAATTCACATTTTACTTACTTTACACTGTGTCTGTTGTCGTCAGACATCACTATTCGCTTAAATTATGTTCAGATCACGTCTTTGCTGAGCGTTAAAATGAGTTTCAATTTTGTTGGTGTTTTACTCTTGGCGACCCTGACATTGCGGCCATAAACACAATCAGCCCATTGCTGGCGCTCTACAGTCGTGCCTTCTGGCAAAAAACGGCCCGTTCGCTAGCCAGTGAGACGCGAATAGGAAAATCCGAGAAGCTATATTTCGTCCATTATTAATACTAGCATGATTAGTTTGGCCACGTCAATGGCCAACAACAGTCAGGGACGTAGCCAAGAGGGGGGCATGGGGGCCATGGCCCCCCTGAACCAAGCGGTCTACACTAGATACATGGCGATTTCGCATGAATGCATAATAGTAATCATGTATATCTTGCAAAAACAAACATTAGATGTTTTCCCGTGCATTAAATATGGAATAAATTGCCTGAAATTGCTGCCTCTTCTAGTAAATTTCGTCATATGCCTGTGGTATATGACAAAATTTGCTATTTAATGCCTATGGCCTTGTTTATCAAATAGGTCTAGGCCTATCTGACAAATATATGCTTGTGGCATTTGACACTTGCTTCCCCCCCCCCCCCTGAAGAAAATCCTGGCAACGTGCCTGACAGCAATAATCACGGGTTTGTGGCAAAGTGAGTCAGTCACACTTTGAAACTCTTTTGTTATTGCTGACCACTATTCACACTTCGAAATAGTCGAACGTATTTAAAATAGTCACTGACTCTAGAGAATTTGACGGCAATGGGCCTAGTGTAACAGTTATCATGAATCTCACTTGAACGGAACACTCGTTATAGTGCTTTAGAAATTAGAGTCAGATGTTTAGAAAAATATCATAGCTAGTGCTGTAACGAGCGTGCAAATAATCCGAACTCAGACACAAATTCAGACTGCCAAACTAGACGTGACATTATTAAGCCTCCTCATGGTGGCTTACCAGCCCTACGCCAGTTACAAAAGCAAACACCTATCTGATGATTAGCATGAACATGCAGCTGGGCCGTTCACAAAACTGAAAGCGGTGACGGCGGAAGGGTCATGAGCAAAGCTGGCACTATGCTTGAAAGTAAGTCCTCGACACCTTCACCGGCGTAGTGCGGGTTAGGTACACGAAGGAATGTATATCAGCCTTCTATAGGAGGGATGATGCTGGTGACGCCTGAACTGTCCTTCAGTCCGTTCCAGACGTTGATGGCACAGCTCGAAAACCGATGGCGAGCGGCCTCTGAGCACACCCTCTTCAGCTGCAACTCACTCCGCGTTCGCAGCGGCCACCGGTCCCGGAGGATATACGTCAGCTCAGGTCACAACGAGCAGCTCCTGCAAGCAGGACGGCGCGTCGCAGAGGCGCAGCAGTCCGTGCGTCGTGCAGGCATCAGGGCCGGGAATCAGTTGGTGAGCGTTGTGAGGCTGGGCCGCCAGAGAAGACGGTATGCGGTCGTAGCTCCGCAGACTGCTCACAGTCTTGGTCAAGATATGCATGATCTTCGGCATTCGTTGCACCTCCCCATGCAGTCGTACAGCATTTCATCCAGGGAAAGATAAGGGCTTCATCAAATATGCCAGTGGTTCCTCGCTTAAGGTGGGCGAAGAACTGCTTTTACAACCGGCGAACTGCCGGTGATCATTGCACGCAACACAGACATCTCGTCAGTGTCTCTTCGCGTATACCAGCTTAAATAAAACTTAATATAACCTTGGACTACAATAAACTTTGGTACAATAAAGACGTCAAATCCTTAGGAATTATGGTAGATTACGACCTTATCTGGGTATGTCAAATCAGTACAAAATTAAGTATCATCATTTCGTCGATGCTATGTGAAGAGGTACACACTTTCAAACGTACATGGAGTTAAAATGGCTTTCGAACGTAATTATGCCACTATTTTTTATTTGTTGTGCAGTTGTTTGTGGGAACAGCTGCATTTCTGGGGCCGATAAAATCCTGACTTTCCTGGCTCCGGTGTGCGCCTGAAATGATCGCTTTTCGATTTAGATAGCGCCAGCCAACTCCCAAGTCGCACCAAAAGACGTGCAACTCCAATACCGTCGTAAAATAGAAACAGTGTCGTAGAAATAGCCAAGATCCTATCGATCGGCAATCTGGCCGCTTTCAGCAGCCCGTTGGAAGAAACAGTATTGGAGGAGAGGAATTGTACATTTCAGGCAACGAACGAAACGCTGCATTTCGGAAGCAAGATGGCTTCTGGACGGGCACCTCGACAGAACAGACAGCGTGCCTTGCTGTATATTCTATGAACCGTTTGAAAAGAAGCCGGTGCTTAATCAAGTAATTACCTTATTAATTAAATTAATTAATTAAAAAAACTTAATTCTTAGAAAAGACGAATATGACCAATGCTTTCAACAGTATCAAATGAGCTTGCCATGCCAAACCTCCATGCATTTGTAACGCCTCGCAAGGTCTATCACGGTCCGATTTCTGCGTTGTGAACAGAAGCTATTCAACAGCACCGGGAGACAAATGTGGAAAACTGCGATGAGAAGTTTTTTTGGATCTGCATCTCATCGTTGTGAAAACTATTTCTACAAACTGACAAAAGCATGGGCTTCATTTTACGCTTGATGGGAAGCAGTGGCGTAGCTAAGGGGGGCCAAAGGGCCATGGCCCCTCCTGGAGGCCAAGCGGGGCCCCCTGGTGGCCGAGCGGGCCCCCCTGGGGCCGAAGGCCCCAGTTCTTTGGATAGCGTGGGGCGTCCGCAGGGCGTCCGCGCATACTGTCCGGAACAGACAATTTAAGCAAAATAGAAATATTTTAAGCACTAAAAAAGGCTTACGAATCTAAGGAAACGTACTCCGAATATACAAGAAGCCTTAGTGTGCCATGAAGAGAAGCCTGTGGTCTGAATGGGCGTTTGGGGATCCCTGCTAGCTTGTAGGGGAGTTCATTACTTGTCTGGGAAGAGGCCCCTGTCGGCCTATAAAGAGCCCCTGTCAGCCTCTGAAGGGACCTCCTTTTGGTCTGGAAAAAGGCCCCTGCCCCTGCCTCCAGAGCTCGTCGGGGCCTTTACAGGCGGAAAGGGTGCCCTCTACAGACAGGCAATGACCCTCCTGTCCAGGAGGGGCCCCTAAACGATCATTCAGGGGCCCCTGCTTTCCTGTAAAGACGTCCCTGCCAACCCGTAAGAAATACCTGTTAGGTCGGCAGGAACGTCTTTACAGGCGAGCACGGGCCCCCTTTCACTTCAGCGTGGCCCCTTTGCAAACCCGCAGTAGTTTTAACCACTTGGGGCCCAACTGATTACGAGGGCCAGGCGCGGATCCAAAGGGAAGCAATTGGGGCGATCGTCCCTCCCCCTGAGGCCTGAGAAGGGGCCCCTGAAAGACTTAAAGGAGCCCCGAAGGGGCCTCGTATGAGTTTCACGGGGTCTCTACGAGAACCTGAAGGGCTCTTGATGGAGTCAGGGAGACCTCCTAAAGGGTTAAATGATCTCTGAGACGCATAGAGGGTCCCTGAAGCTCCCAAAGGACCCCGAGACTTGAACATGGCCCCAACACGGCGGGGTTTCCCTGAGACCGCCAGATGGCTCATATGGCCCCTGAGACGGCCAAGATGAGGACTGAATCCCTAAGGGGCCCTTGTGAGTTAAAGCCTGAAGGTTCTTGATGTAGTCAGAAAGCCTCCGGGAGGGTCAATGAGATCCTGACACGGCAAGATGGCCCCTAAGATCGAAAGAAGGACGAAGTTGAAACTCTTCAAGGGCTCCTGGGACCGCAAGGGGCCTCAACACGGCAAAAGGCCCATGAGACCGCTAAACTTTCCGGAAAGGTACCTGAGACGGAAAGAACGTACGAGGGCGCCTAGCACGGCATAAGGAGACCTCCTTAGCCTGTAGCCAGCCAGAGGGGTTCCCTGAATGGTGGTTCGTCGGTAACCTTCTCAACCTCGAGAGAAATCACAAATGGGCTTCAATGGCTTTTTTGAAACCTTGAGGGCTTCTTGATGCTGTCAGGGACCCCCGGCAAGGTCAGGAGGTTCCTGACGACGGCAAGATGGGCCCGTACACCGCAGATGACCCCTGAGACCGCCGAAAAGGTCGCATGGCACTCGCGAGACAACGACGATAAGAGGGTCTCTGGGATGGTATTTGGGTTTTATGGGGCGCTGGACGGCCAGAGGATCCCCGAGTGTAATTAGCGGGCTCCTGGCACGGAGAAGATCCCCCTGAGACTGCCAGTGAGGCCCCTGAAGCGCCAACAAAATTCCCTGTTACAGCCAGAGGGGCCCTCAAAGATTGCCAGGCATACCTCATGTAACAGAGGAAGACCCCCGATACAGCCATGGGGACCACCGGAGACGTTCAGAGGGTCTGACACTGCACAGGGACCCTAAAGTTGCCAAAAGGTCTGTTGTATCTGCCAGAGGGCCCCTGAGATGGCAAAAATGTTTCCCAGAGACGATACGAGGGGTACCTAGAACCACAGGACGTCCACTGAGGTTGCTACAGACGGACCTTCGAGACTACCAACTAGAAGTCTCTAGCAACAGGGACCCCTGGGACGAGCAGAGGGGCTCTGAAACTACTAGACCTTGAGACGTCCAGACTGTTCCTGAAACGGCCAAAGAACCTAGAGGATTGCTAGAGGTTTCTGTGTCACGGCAGAGAGACTTATAGGGGGCCTTTTTAGTGCCCGGGGGGCTCCTTAGACGGCAGAAACGTCCCAGGGACGATAATAATCTCTGAGATGGCTTAATAAAATCCGAGATGGCTTAAGCGTCTCTGAAACTGCCAGATGGATCCCTGAGACTGTCGAGGGTCCCCTGAAACCGCCAAAGGAGCGCCTGGGACATCCCGTGGGTCACGTGAAACTGTAAAAGGAACCTGAGACCACTAGTGAGTCCTGGCACGGCAGACGGCCTGTAACCACCAAAAGTGCCCTGTGACTGGAAGAGGAAACCTAAACTAAGCTGACGAAAAATCCCCAGAAGCTACGGAATGGGGGACAGACGGGTTTCTGGACCAGGTACAGAAACGACATTTCAAATGGACAGAGGGACGGAACCACCTAAAATCTCGCCGTTTTTGTCAATATTTCGGCCACTTTGTTCGGAAGCAAAACGGAGAATTTCCTCAGATGAGGTGACGCGCTTAAATTTTTTCGATTATTTTAAAAATGGGGGTCCAGCGCCGAACATTCGCCTCCACCCCCGTCCTCTCGCCTCGGCGAAATCCTGGGTCCGCCCTTGGTGAGGGCCTCCATTGGTTACGAGGGCCCCTTAATCTGATTTGCCCCCCCGGCGGGATCCTGGCTACGCCCCTGAAGGGAAGGAAAAGTAGCCAGTGTTTGAATGAATGTTGCAACAGCAGCGAGCATATTTCCAAAGAGATTACGATGGATTCCGAACTGAAGGGAAATATTTTTCGTAAGTTCATGATCACAGGCACACATTAACATATTTGCCCAATGCTTACCGTAAAAAAGATAATGCAATTTAATTCTAATTAGGACTCAAAAGCATGATCGATAGGAGTGCAACTGAAAAGTTATGTCTATGACACAAGTGATACAGAAAGTGATGTACAGAGTTAAGGTGAATCATGACCGAAAATGATTGCGACATTGTATTCATATGTGTGAGTGCTGGAAAAAACAACATACTTGCCACAACAGCGATCACCTGATAATAGCCATTCATTTTATATTGACAGAAATTTGACTAGCTTTTTCTTAATAATGCCTTAGTTGCCTACTTTGTACTATGTCAAAACAAAATCAAAACCAAGGAAAAACTGGCATAAACCTAACGTGCCTAAGGCGAAGCTAGGGGAACTAAGTCAAAATACTATGGAAAACCAACGAAAAGCTATGTGATTAATATAAACCTGGGGGGGGGGGGTGGCGGGCAATAAGATAAAACCACAGCGACCAATCAAAAACTGCGGTAACCCCAGGCGAGGACCCAAGGGGGTAATGGGGGCGATTACTCCCCTGAGGTCTGAGAACAGGACCTTTCAGACTCGAAAACGTGACGGGTTCTTGCTGCAGTAAGGGGGGGGGGGGGCTCTGGGAGCGTTATATGGCCCCTGAGATGCATAGAAGGTTCCCAAAACTCCCAACCAATGGCAGATTGCCACTGACACCTCGAGAAGGGTCACAGGACCCCTGAGACGGCCAAGATGAGGACTCAGTCCCCAAGACGGAATAGGGGCTCCTGGAATGTCATAGGAGTCCCGAAGGGGTTTCACGGACCTGTGTAAAAAGCTGAAGGTTCCTGCTGCAGTCAGAGGGCCACCGGGAAGGTTAACGAGACCCTGAGACGGCGAAATGGCCTATAATATAGACAGAAAAGTCCCTGAAACTCTCCAAGCGCCCCTGGGACCGCAAGAGGGGCCTCAACACGACAAAAGATCCGTGAGACCGCTTAAGGTGCCAGAGAGGACCCTGAAATGGCAGGAACTTAAAAGGATGCCTAGCACGGCATAAGGAGACCCTGACCAGCCAGAGGAGCTCCCTGAACAGGGATTCATCAGTGACCTTCTCAACTTCGAGAGCGGCTCCAAATGGGTCACACTGGTCTTCCTGGAAGCCTGAGGGACTCTTGATGCAGTCAGGGGGCCTCGGAAGGTCAGGTGGGCCCTGAGAGTGTATCGCGGACCCCTGTACTGGAGATGGCCCCTAAGACCGCCAAGACGGCCGCAGGGCCCTTGCTAGGCAAAGACGATAAGAGGACCTCTGAAACGGTATGACAGCCCTGGACGGCCAGAGGGCCACCGAAATGCACCAGACGGGCTCCTGGAACAGAAAAAGTATGCCTGAGACTACCAGTGAGGCCCCTAAAGCGTTAACAAAGGCTCCTGATACGGTGAGAGGGGCCCCAAGATTGTGAGATATACCCCATGTAACACAGGAAGACCCCTGGTATGGCCATGAAGACTACTGGAGACATTCAGAGAGTCCATGACACTGCACAGTGGCCCTGAAATTGTCAAAAGGTGTTCTGTGACTGCCAGAGGGCCTCTGAGACGGCAAAAATGTTTCCCAGAGACGAAAAGGGGGACACCTGGGACAACAGAGGGTCCACTGAGACTGCTAGAGAGGGGCATTTGAGACTGCTTATTAGCAATCTCTAGCAATAGGGACCCCTGAGACGGCCAGAGGGGCCCCTGAAACTACGAAACCTTGAGGCGTACAGACAGATTCTGAAACAGCCAAAGCACCTAGAGGATTGCTTGAGGTGTCTCTGTCACGGCAGAAAAAGGCTTTTAGAGGGCCTGTCTAAGGGGATCCTTAGACGGCCGAAATTCACCAGGGACAACAAGAGGGAGCCCGAGATGGCTTAAGTGTCCTTGAAACTGCCAGATGAGTCCATACCACTGCCGGAGGTGTCCCTGAAACTTCCAAAGGAGCGCCTGAAACGTCTCGACGGAGACGTGAAACAGTAAAAGGTACCTGAGACCAGTGGAGGAAGCTGACACGGCAGACGGCTTGAGACCATCAAAAAACTCGCAAAGAAGTCTGCAGAAGCTTCGAGGGGCAGAGGAGCTCTTGGATCGGATGCAGACAAGGCATTTCAAACAGAAGGAGTGACGTAGACGCCTACAATCCCGCCGTTGTCATCCTATTTCGGCCGCTTTCTAGGGGGACAAAACGCAAAATCTTCTCAAACAAGGTGACGCACTTGAATTGTTTCGGTTACTTTTGGGCGATAACCCACCCCCGACTTGGGGGGGGCAGTTGACCGCCCCCCATGAGGTTTTTCTAGGACTGCGAGAGAACGAAGAAGCACAGAACCACAAAACTTCGTGTACCTTTGCTTCATCATTTTTACACATTGTGTCAAAGTTTTGACCTCAGGTCAGGTCAGGTGCCTGACCTAGGTCAGGTCAAACAAACCTATGTCCAAAAAAGTTTAGCGCCCTGTAACTTTTTCGCCAAACAAGACATCACAATGATACTTTTAGGGATAAGTGATGTTCATAGATGCAACAAATCTGCCATCTCAGATTTTTCAGAATTTTCCGGTTCATTCACCGAAGGTCAACCCCATTTTTAACACATGCCGTCGTTTTTTTCGGGAACTGACGGAATATTTCATAACATTTTTTACTGTGGAGTGAAGCAGACGTCTAGTTACCGTCATTGGGCAAAGTATCAATGACTTCCAGTCATTGACCTGAGGTCAGGTCACGAATAACTGTTGTGAGCCAAAATGTACCACCGTCAAAATCGACGATGAAGTACTCAGAATGGGTAGAAAATGGCAGAACTGGCTTGCACAGACGTAAGTAATACCAGGAACCTCAATTTTTTTTAGAAAATGGCATAGTTGAGAAATAAACAGGCTGTCGCGAATAAAGCTCCACCAATTGCGTAGATTAGTAACTAATGAATTTTTCCAAAATTTAATCATGAAACACCATCACAAAAATCACTAAGATCAATAAAACTTACATGGATAGTCTTTCTTTGCGAAAAGAAAGGAACGCTAAAATTAGTTCCCGTTAATTTCTTACTGCGTACGGCTGCGGCGCATGCCGACAACGTTTCGGCGTATGCACTGAACAAATCCGAGGAATTAGATGTGTATCGGCATTTGCAGACCTTTGCTTGTGCGCTGACCTTTTGCTATGAGTTATTAGTCACAGCCCTTGAGATTCACGCCGTTTCTCGGTCTCATGCAGTCGGCTATGAGAAAACATATATAGGACGTAAATTGCTTATATATTATCTAAAACTAAAAATGAGACCAGTTTCGAGCTCTACTCGCCACAAGCTTTCCAACGGTGTGCTTATTTTTTTTTATCGTGCGACCAACGGTTCGTGAGTTAGAGGGGGCGGCCAACTGCCCCCCCCCCCCAGTCGAGCGTGATCGTGGTCGACCGACGGTCGTGTGCGGGATAAAAAAAGCGTAAAACTGCATCAAATATTCAGCTTGGACCCGAGCAGACCAACGTTTTTTCATATCTGAAGAGCAAAAACGGAGGGAGCCGGCCGGGAGGGGGCACCGCGCTGCAGACATGTACCTGTAACGGAATGCAAGCTATCTCCATGTTGTATGCAACTCCTCGTTGACCTAGTCGGATCATTGCGTCATCTCGGAAATGTCGTGCCCCTCCGGAGGAAAACGATGCCGAGGTGACGCAACACTTACTCTGGCCAGCTTTGAATACGACGCAAAATCAGGATAACCTGCATTCCATCGGGGTCCCAGCCCACTTCCATTTCTGTTCATATACGGCAAACTAAGACTTGACTTTGGCAGACCTGAGATAAAAGCTACTTCAGATTCTTTCTTCTGTCAGTTGGAACACCGGTCTGACACGAACAACGTTCAGAAAATATATGTATTTTGAAACTCAACAGCGTGTTGTATGATTGCACAACTCGAGACTGTCGACCTTCTCGGACAGTCTTCAAGACGCCGGTGTGTTCTGAGCCTGCACGCAGTCTAACCATAATCCAGTGTCCCTGCGACTGTCACCATGTTAAAAGGCATTGACTGCCAGCGGTGGCTGCATTCTGATCACCGTCTAGAAGTGTACAGGTGACTGGTATAAGATACCCACCATTACTGAAAAATACGTTATCTGCACTTCAGAATGCCTTCTACTGCGCGGCTTATGTTACTGAACCGCAATGAGCACGAACAACGGCGGCACATCACAACGTTCCGTCTGGTCTTGTCATTCACCTCTCACCTGCATGGTCCAAGCTGGCTGGCAAGTGTCACAGTGAACGATGACGCTTCCATAATTATGCCGCGCCTTTGAATTATGTCCGATATTTCCTTCATCTTGGCACAAATGCTGCGTCGCTCCGCTCACAAGTCGCAGTACAGACTGCAGCATGCGGCATCGCACCGAGAACAGTGGCGCCGCGACACGCTGAGCATTGTTTCAGCTGACTACTCAAACAGCTGATTACTCTCCGCAAAAACCAACTCATTGACCATCGGAAGACCATAATACCATGGTCAGCAATGGTATCGACTTAGTTTTTCGTAGTAAGTTAACCTGGTAATGAGGTGGCTTTGCATTGGCTTAGGAAAACAGGAAATGCTCGGTGCGCTTCACTTTAAGTAATGACTGAATTTTTTTGTTAGTTCCGGGCTAGTTTTGCCTTACCTTGGTTATTTTTTCTATCAGTGCATCCGTTTTATGCCTGGTGCTGACGATAAAGTGGTACGAGGCAATTGTTTTGGAGTCCACAGAAATGCGTAATGGATAAATTGGATATCAGTTGTGTTTTTAAAAGAGTTGATCGACCAGTGAAAACAGGGACTCATGTAACACATGCTGATAATGTGGTGTGAGCACAAAGCGAGCGAAAATGATCAGTAATTTAGTTTTGCGCCTAAAAAGAATTATTGTTGAACATATTTGTATTAGTTTAGTTAATTTCTCGTTAACAAACTGTCGGGATTTAACTATAATTGCGAAATCTCCCTGTGTTTTTCTTCCTCGGACGAGTAATTTGCAGGAAAAGGCACGGACCTATTTCCTTTTAACGTACGATATCCGCCCGGATCCGGCACGCCGCGCGCACATCGTCACGGCGCTCCCCGACCAAACCAATCTGCAGTAGGTCGCCCGTTATCGCCGACACCAACGGCGCGCGGTCAGCACGCTCTTCAGGCTGCGGGTCTCCCGAGAGACGCGGAGGCGCGGTTCGGTCGATTCGCACACCGATCGTGGACCGCGGCCAGTGGCCAAGGTCGTGGTCGGGAGAGGCCGCTACCATGGCGACCAGCCGGAAGGCAGCCAGCGGCAATATTCCCGCCGTCGGTCATCGCAACAAAGCCGACCGCTCGGAAGCCCGGAATGGATGAGCGGCTGCCGGCAGTCGTTTCCGCAGACGATGCTGCGGCAGATGAGCATCGACCCGACAGTGTTTGCGGACGGGGTGGATGCAGCTTGCACGGGATCGGAATAGCGCTTTGCCTCGATGTTTTGCCTTGTTTGTGCCCCCAGAGCAACGGGTTTATTTCGTAATAAGATGGCATTCCAGGAAAGCACAGATTCTTTTAATCTTAATGACGTCCGCCATTCATCGCTCTTTAGTCTGCCGAACTCCATGACATCTTTTCTTTTTTTTTAGTTGGAATCTTGCTTTTCCAGCCCCTATCCAGCCCATTTCCATGCGGCGGATTGAAACCTATGTGACGGGCCGATTGAAATTCTCTGAGGCTTGCCAATCTACTGGACCAAGTTTTACGAGCCAGGACCAATGGGCTCTTGTGATGTGAACTGACGTTTCAGGTAGACGAGCAATGAAAAAAAGGTAGTGGCGACTTCAGATATGAAAAAAGTAAAACGGATGACTATGTCCTCTGGCATGTAGTGCTCCAGGCACATTCTTTGACTCTGCTACATATTAGAGTTAGATAACCTTGAGGTTTGTTTGAAAACCCTTTTCAAGCAGTGACAGATTCAGCGTCTCGAGCACAGGGGCAGTTATCTTCAGACTTTTGGGATACTTGCCACTCAGTTCTGCAGGACTGACCAGGTCATCTTTAAAGGCCTTATGTGAAGCTTTGGGCTGCTATTTCTATTGCAAATGTCCATGGCGGGCCCAGGAAACCGAAACAAGAAGGAATGAATTCATGTAAAGGTGATGAAGTCGTTTTGCATCGTCCCATCATCGCGGTTGACCGCGTCATAAAAAAATATAGGCCATTTTTTTATATATTTTTTGGACATCACGGAATTCTCCCTACGCCATGACCGAAGTCAGTGGAGCTTTTCTGGATCCTGGACTAAAGCGGAGCAAAGAAAAGACTAAGAAACATACACATACTCCACACATGCGCGAGATCAGAATAACAAAGATCGTGCTTATAAAACACGTTGTGTGGTCACTGATCGTCTCCATGAAACAGCTTTAACCCTATTCCCGGAGGGCTAGACGGTATGGCCGATTCCCGGCAGGGGGGGGGCGGATTCGGCCGCCCCTGAGATCTCGAGAACTACTTATCCGATTTCATCGCAACAAACGGCAATCGATTTGCCGTGACGTGAACTACATTTTTATAAAAAGAAATTTTCAAAATTTTGAAATTTGTGGATACAGGGAGGCAAAAATGTCAAAATCGGGGGTACTTTTGGGCTTCTTATAACTCCGTTGTTTATGGACCGATTTCGATGAAACTGGCATGAAACGAGAGATTATGGATAGGGCTTTTACCATGGGTATGCAAATTTGATATTTTGAGAAAGTTTCATGGGCGTTCACAGGGTTTCAAAAATAGGGGGATTAGTTTTCTAATAACGGAATGAACAAAAGAGGCCAAAACACTTTTTTAGCTTCTGCTAGTCATGTTATGCTAAAGAAGTACAAATCGCATTACAATGTTTGTATAATGTTAGCATAGGCGGTGCCAGGGACATAAAAAAGGGGGAACTGTCATGGTCACATGTTCTTCAGATCAACTTGTGACCTTTGACCTTAAATGACCTCCAGTGACCTTGGGGTCACCTGGAATGATGTCGTGTGCATTCAATATTATCTGTAAACGTTTTTAATCGATTGAGTTCACTCTATTCCAAAAAAATCATTTTTTGGCTTTTGCGATATAGGGTACGCGCACTGACATTTTAGGTCATATCTCCGTGACCCGACCTGATATCAAGCTGAAACTTGGTACACAAGTAGAAGGCGCCTTTCTACGTCATATATGTTCCGGGTTTGGCATTTGAAAAAACGGCGCCGAAATTATTGCGAAAAAACAAATTTGGATTTTTGACCTTGGCCTGATCTTGTAAAGTGACCTCAGATAAACAAAATTACATATGCACATTGCCCAACTATTTAGCTATACATTCATATAAAGTTTTAAGTTGTATCTTAAAAACTCTGTTTTTGGCAGACATTTTCCTTTTACCCTCAATATGGCCAAAAATGACCTGAGGTGCCTCCCAAAAACGTTGCCTGGCTCCGCCCCTGAGCAAAATAGAATTTCGAAATTTTGTCACGGCGCGTAGAAGGAATAGCTAGGAAAAGTGACCAAGTTTCGTGAAGCTGCATTAAAAAGCCTGGAATTGGCAAGCAAAAAACCCGAGGGGGGCGGATTCCGCCCCCCTGCCGGGAATAGGGTTAAGAGGTCCTCCCAAGCGTCTCTTAACCCGCGCACGACCGTCGGTCCGTCCCGAACACCGGCGACTGGGGGGGGGGGCAGTTGACTCCCCCCCCTCTAACTCACGAACGGTTAGTCGCACGACAAAAATAAGCATACCGTTGGAAAGCCCGTCACGAGTAGAGCTCGAAACTGGTCTCATTTTTAGTTTTAGATAATATGTAAGCCAATTTACGCCCTATATATGTTTTCTCATAGCCGACTGCATGAGACCGAGAAATGGCCTGAATCTCAAGGGCTGTAACTAATAACGCATAGGTAGAGGCACCAGCGCACAAGTAAATGTCCGCGGATGCCGATACACGTCTAATTTCCTCAGATTTGTTCAATATATACGCCGAAACGTTGAGTTAAAGACACCGTAATTCTCCCGTCAGGCGTCACTGTGCGCCGCTGCCGTATGCGGTACCAAATTGACGGGAACTAATTTTAGCGTTCCTTTATTTTCGCGAAAAAAGACGATCTATGTAAATTTTATTGATCTTTGTGGTTTTTGTGATGGTTTCTCATGCTTAAATTTTGGAGAAATTGATTACTTGCCAATCTACAAAGTTGGCGGAGCTTTATTCGCGAGAACCTGTTTATTTCCAAAAAATGCTACTTTTTCAAACTTTTTGAGGTTCCTGGTATTTCTTACGTCTGTGCAAGCTAGTTGTGCCATTTTCTACCCATTCTGAGTAATTCTTCGTCGATTTTGACGGTGGTACATTTTGGCCCACTTTAGTTATTTGTGACCTGACCTCAAGTCAATGGCTGGAGGTCACTGATATTTTGCCCAATGACGGTAACTAGATGTCTGCTTCACTCCACACTAAAAATGTGATGAAATATTTCGTCAATTTCAGAAAAAACGGCGATATGTCTTAAAAATGTGCTTGACCTTAGGTCAATGACCCTGAAAATTCCGAAAAATCCGAGATAGCAGATCTGTTGCATCTATCACGATCACTAATCTCTGAAAGTATTATTGAGATATCTTGTTTTGCGAAAAAGTTAGAGGGCGCTAAACTTTTTTGGACTTAGGTCTGTTTGACCTGGTCTAGGTCAGGCACCTGACCTGACCTGAGGTCAAAATTTTGACATGAGACGTAAAATGGATGGAGCAAAAGGTACACAAAGTTTCGTGACTCTGTGTTAGTTCGTTCTCTCGCAATCCCAGAAAAACCTCAGGGGGGCAGTCAACTGCCCCCCCCAGTCGGGGACGGGTTAAAATAGCGACGGAAGACGGAGACCGATGTGTCACGATATTCTGGCCGTAGGCAACTGTAAAGCGGTGCTGCACGATAGACAAATTGTCTCCTGCCGGAGGCTGAGCCAAGGATGTTAGATAGGCACAGCATTCACCGTGTTGCTCAGTGAGTAGCGAAAATGCAGAAACACTTGCACAAACACGCACAAATAAATTTGCCCGCTAGCCTGGTTTCGGTACCACATACCATGTACTTCGGCCCGGAACAGAACTGAAGGTCACAGCATCTTCACGATGAAACGCCCCGTCTTGGTCATGCGCCGTTTTCGAACTTTCGCCAGACTCACCAGACAGCAGACCAATGATCAGCAGATGTCGGCGACAGGCCCACCCGCCCATTTACAACCGCCGCATCAGGGTCTCGACAGCTGCTGTCGTGTTGAAGGTCACGCACGCCCTGGTATTGAGTGGTTCGGGGTCCTGGCCAGTGCGTTCGATAGGGAGTGGCGTTTCCGGCCCCGGCGGCAGCAGTCCACGTTGGATGCCTCAGGGGAGCAGCTTCAGTTCGAACGGCTGCTGGTGCTTCCTACGATGCACCCCAGGGGTTTCAGATCACTGGAATCTGTAGGGCGACGATTTCGCATTTTCTGAGCGTCAGTCGTTGACTTTATTCAAAGAAAATTGAACTGATCACTTCAAAATGGGCTTTGTTCCACTTTTAAAAGGCAGCAAGGTGGTCTAGATAAAAACAGATGAGCTGCGTATTTTATTGGTAACAAAATCCAAACAACCGCCATGTACGCACATGAACAGCAGTTTGCATCCCCCACTGAATGCAAAACTGTCATCCATGGCAACGGATAATATTTGTAGCACGTTGTATCGCATATCAAAACCATTGAGTTATGATGTTCAGTGATTAACTGTACTGTTCTGGAGCTACGGGCGCCAGTAAACATGGTGCAATGAACTTGTTAACGTGTACATAAGGCAAACAAATCTGAGTGTAGCGTAACGCTTCATACACGTTGCCACTATGGACCTCTGATGGCGGCTGAACGCGCTCGTACACATTAACCCGAACTTGACAGCACAAACGTGAGTCTGACGGGCAATACGAGACCGAGTATACGGCACCCGGCCACAGTAACGATTCAGTCACCACACTGCAGAGGCACGGCAGTGGACGCAGTCACATCGCCGATTTAAGGTCCGTGGTGCGTGTATATGCAAGTAGTTCGGTTTTGACAGGCCCGCAGCTCACTGAGCGACGTGACGACGGCAGCAGCACGACGGCGCGCCGCCGCCGGCGCCACAGCGTCGCGGGCGCCGCCGCTGGACACGCACCGTCGACGGCGCGAACCGAGCCCAGGTCACTCCGCGACCCCCCGCGACGTGACGCCGCCCGCGTCAGCGCCGCGTCATCGCCGCGGCACGGTGACGCCGCGGAGGGTCAGCGCCGCGCGCAGGCTCTGACGTCATGGTGCGCTCGACGGCTGGCTGTCGAACGGCCGGCCGACGATGGCGATCGGCGGCGTGGGCGGCTTCCGCCGCCGGATCCGGGCGTACACGATCAGGTTCAGGCAGCCGCCCAGGTTCGTGAACGTCGTGGTGAGCTGCACGAACCAGAACGGGGGCGGCGCGAACTTCTGCCAGATGGGCAGCAGTCCGACCGCCCACCACTGCCAGCAGAAGGGAGGTGCGGTTAAGACAGGCCACATCACATGCGTATGGTGATGCTTTGTCATGTCACGTCAGCACTTGCTTCAGAGGGTCAAAAGCAGCGTTGCGCAGCTATGAGCAAGCCGTGGAAGAGTTCAAGGCGCAACTGAATGTCTGAGTTACCTTTTCCTGTTCGTTTTTAATAAAAGGCAGCTAAATTTGATACTCGGACTGTATGATCGGCTACCATGGTGTGCGTTGCTAGCACGACAAAGCACACGGACGGGACGTAAAGAGGACACAAAATATGCAACTGCAGCCTCTCCTTGGAAAGGTGCTCCGAACGCGCCATTCTCCTCAATGCTCACGGTCATGATAGTATGCAAACTAGCAGCTAAAAATGTTCTGCAAACACAAAGCAAGCTGCTAAAGAATAAGACAAACATATTCAAACGTTTTGCAAGTGTCTGAATTTGCGAAGTGTATAAATTATTAATGCGTGACCTCAAGACAGATGAATTTATTAACATGAGTGAACGGTGTTAAAAAATAAAATCCTTAACATGTGTGCACGCCCGTGGTATAATTTTATTCCCCTTTGTGAGGCATATAAGATTACACAAACAGAACTGTACACCCACAAACATGGTCTGTGCACCCACAGACGAAAAACAGTGAATGAACCCAAGAATAATTGCTGAAGTCTTTCATAACACAAAAGAGGCACTTGTGTGTATAAAAAGCAGGCATGCATGCATTGATAGGGGAATATCGTCCCTACAAGACTAAAAATAACGCACTCCAGAAGTTCGTCCTTAGGCGCACCTAACAGGGTTCGAGCTCCTCAGGGTTCGATGTTTTTACATTTTCTGTCCAAAAAATAAAATCGGAATTTCCCAAATCAGAAAATAAACTAACTGTAATCCGAGATGTTTCTCTTTTTGTTTTTGAGGGCGTCAGGGTTGGCCAGACACTCTTACGAAAATCCTGACATCTGGGTGCGCACACAAAAACAAAAATTTGAATATCCCACTCCTAGCTTATGCCTATGATGCAGGCCTTTGATGCCTTTGCGGATTTTCATAACTACGCACCAGATTTTGTTCTCGCAAAGCAACATCTGATTTAACCAGAACGAACTCCCTAAAGCTATTGATTTATTCACCTTAAAAAGGTGCACCCGATATGTATGTACTTCCGTCGCTGACTGATGGTATGGGCAAGGGTTGAGAGCCGTTATGCGTTGCGAAATGTTGCCCTTGGTCACCTGATTGTTCTCATTAGTGTGGCAAGTTCTGAGATTAACCGAATTTCCTGTGGCGTGGTTCGAACTAACTTGATTGCCGCAATCACGGACCAGAGTACAATCTGGTCAGCAGCGAACCGTTCTTCGTCAGTGATACAGGAACTAGATAGCGTGAGCGAAAGGGTGGTGAGGAAATTGCGGGGATGCATCGAATAAGAAAAAGGTTTTATGCTACGGCGTCCTCGCAAATCGCAATAAGCCCCACGGCATTATTGTCATAGCCTTTCAGCCATTGCAACTGCCTGCAGTCTGCAAAACACGCCTGACATTTCACTTTGCATGATTCAGTTCCTTTCTCGAACTCCTCACGAAACGCTGCCAACGCGTCAGACTGCATCACGCACCCCGTCTATTCACGGCGGCCTGGTGCTGCTGACTGACCTTTAGCGCTGAGACCTCAACTATAACTAGTCTCTCGGCAGCCAGAGAATGTTACTTCGTCGCTGAATGTGCGGGAACGTATATCTCATCTCTCGTCAGTGATATGAGGACGCAGTTCCTTAGAGAGCCGCGTCGACTTTTGTCTGTGACGACCACATCATGGCCATGCGGCGAATGGTCCATTTCGCAATGGGCGGTCAGGTGCGATCCAACGCTTAGCGTGTTGATCGCATACGCAACACATCAACTGCAAATATTCAAGCGCGATCGGCGAGACTTCGGAACATCATATGATCATATTCAACGGCGCGCCCAGGCTGTTTTTGGCATTTATATTGTCACGTGCGCAGTTTTTGCAATCTTGTGTCAACGCTTAATGCTTCGGCCGCTTTTCCGTCACTGACATGAAAACTACAGGGAATGTTACACTCTTGCTCGTCCTCACGCACAAAATCTTGCCGGCAAATGCGATGTCACACCAGGGGCAGTGCACGGATTTTACCAAACGCGGGAGGAATTTCTCAGGGGAGCCAAAGCGATATTGTGGGGACGCCAAAATCGCGCAGAAAGGGCGCGAAAATCGCACCGAAAGGGCGCGAAAATCATACCGGAAGGCGCGAAATTCCATCGCAATCACGCATAAATGACGAACAACGTTCAGTTGTATGTGACGGGCGGCAAAACGACTAGCGATGACGTTCTGACTTGTACACGCTTGAAAGCGGCATGCCCGTATCATACATGGGAGTAGTGTATCATGTATATGCTATGGTATGGCTGCTTCCACGATGTTAAAAGGAAGCCTTTTTAACAGAAGTTGGCCCATGCCCTATCACACCGTCGCATCCTTGATAGAACAAGGACGTCTTTTCAACAACAGCGCAACCACACTCTGTCGCAGGAGCGGCTCCTTGGTGACGCAGGGAGGCCTTTTGATCGACAGGCTGATTATAAACTATCACAGGGCGCCCTCTTGATGTCGCATGGATCCTTGGAACGACAGGGAGCCCATACTCCAGCATGGAGGCGCCTTTTGACCAACAGAACACTCGCACGCCATCGCAAGGGCGTTTTCTTGGTGCCACAAGGTTGCCTTTTGAACGGCAGGGCATCCATGCACCATTCCTGAGGTATTTCTTTGGTGTCAGAAGGGAGTGTTTTAAATAACAGGGGATCCATACTCTATCACAGAGGCTCACTCACAGTGTCACAGGGACGCCTTTTGAACGACAGGGTGCCTACATTCTATCGCAGAGGCTCCTCCTAGGTGTCACAAGGGCGCCGTGAGAACGGCACGGGGTACATATACAAGAATATGATTTTTTTCTTATGTCACCGGGGCGCCCGTTCTTACGGCCGTGCAACATGCTTAATCACAGGGCCGTCTTTTGAATGCTGTGTCACCAAATGGGCAACTTTGTGATTGATTCTGTGGCTGATTCAAACGCCAATCGACAGCTCTGAGCTTTGCAGTCCTGTCACATATGCATTTGTTATTTGATAGTGACTGGTGATGCCAAAAATCCGGCCAAACACGAAAAAGTGACCATATGCCCTAGAAATGCCTAATCACACTGCGTGGCAATATGTTCCTCGCAGCTTGATCCCGTATTCTAAATGCCACGTGACCCAAGGTGATAAAAGATCAGGGTTATGGGCAGGGTCAAATTTGGCCTCCGTTATAATATGTCATGCAGCACCTGCTTCCTGGTCCATTTGTCATGGAAATTCTAAAAAAAAACGTTTTCAAAGAGCCTTGGTTGCAAAAAAAATCTTCAGGCTCTGCAACTAACGTGCTCTAAAATATTGCGCTCATGCAACATGCAACATCTTTTAGTTCCAAACTCGGAGCCCCACAAGGACGCTAGTAACCTCCATCTGTCATCTCTGGATGACCCTACAGGCCAGTTTGTCCCATGCTGCACATATCCACGGAATGTTGCACAGCATTGCAAAAATCGATATCTCTCGCCGGCCATCGTGAACGTCAAACGGACGACACCAGTTTACTCGCTGGACTGAAACCAGCATAAAACCAGCAAAGATCAAACTACAGAAAAATATTGTTTTGTTGCAAGACTGCTGTCAAGCTACGTGCATTTTATGCCAGAAAATTCGATTACCTATCTGGCGTTATCCAAAAGTTATTTTATTCAGTTCTCTTTCTGAGATGCATTTTCACTGAAACGGGAAAACAAAAAAAAAAAAATACACATTTGACTTAAGACGACCTAGCGTGAAGTCCGAGAAGATTAATATTGAACTATCAAGCCATGCTGATATGCATTGCAAGAGAAAGCCGCCACACATTTGAAAAGCACTGACATTTGGCGGTGACGTAAAACTGGGCGTCGAATCGCTGAACATGGTCTTCTTTATGGTGTCATTAAGACGTTACCTGAAATGATCTCGTCGCGGAATTTTTGTCAGTGCGTGCAAAATTGATGCAAAGAAAGGCAGCTTAAGTTTCGGGACGCTGCGTCTATTTGTTTTGGAGACCTCAGCAATGCGCCAGGGGGCGGGCGCATTAAACGCCTCCCCAGATGATGGCGGACTAATTGCACCCTTTTAATCCTGTTTCGTACAGGAGGCAGTCTCTGCCCCCATCCTCGGGTTTTTCGGCCACTTTTTCAAAACGATTTGTAACAGCGCCTTACAGTCCCGTGACTTTTCCTAGGAATTTTTTGCGTTTTATTAAAATTTTGGGCAAGTGACACAGCCAGAAACGGCTCCAGGGCTTGACTTTGGTAGGGACCTGGGATGAAGTCTGTTGACTGTCTGCAGATGTTTTTCGCTCCGTGATTATGGCCATTTCCTTGCGTGTACAAAAGTTGTTGGTAGCTGAAGTAAAAGAAATATGGGTTCAAGTTTGTGCTTACTGTCATGTGGAAAATTTTCGCAAACGCGGTTCCAGGGCAGGAAAAGATGAGGCTTTTCAAGCATTGTAAGTACTGCGGGCTGTATACACCGGTATATAACGGGTATGTTGGGATACTAATTGTAAAATGTGTCGTAACTGTTTGTATGTACACAAAATATCAAACATGGCGGTGGCATAGGCGAACTCAGGCACACCAAAAGAGGTTGACGGGCAATGGGCAAACCTATGTCTACTTTAGCCTCTTATACGATCATTGATGGCACAGGGAAAGTGTACGCATACATGAGGCGTGCAGGGGCATACATTTGACATATGTGTGCAGGGGCGTTTTTAGGATAGTGAGCGGGCTCAACAATCATCAGTTCACGGGCCACTGTGCAGCAGAATATGTCTCCATGCTTCAAATCTGCCGCGCGCATAGCCTCCCTCTTTTGTTTCCCTGCCTCCGCCTGTGGATTTGTTTGGGTAAAGGCGCACTGTTTCGGTGTTTCATTCATGCAAAATCTCCGTTATTCCTGTTGAATGGAATAAATACAAGAAATATATTTTCGAAAAGCTGCGGAAATCATCCCTTTTTGCTCTACCTGGTTATGCCGATGGATTCCGAATGTTCGTCTTCAACCATTATGTATAACCATTCAGTCACCACCTGTCGATTGACGGTAGCTCCGAGCGAATCAGGTCATAACCACGGCATAACCACGGCAGTAGCGTCTGCCCAGTAATATCCCCGCAGTGTCTGCATTTTTTACCCTCTGACCCTCTATTCAACATTTTTATTTTTTGCTGTTCAGAAACATAGATCACGTTATGACGAATCGAACGCCGTTTTTGTGCAACAATGGGACCAGCAATCCTCGAGATCTTAGTTCCCCCCTGCACGGCACGTTACCTCAAGGAATCACGTACGGGATAAAGTTAACTGAAGACGGGGGCCCATAAGCTAAACTATGATCGTTTCCCCGATGTAAGAAGAGCCTCCTTTTAATAAAACGCGTCCATTTTCCATCACAAGAGTACGCAATGTCATATGTGCGCTCTCTAACAACAGGGTGACTTTCACGCCATCCACGAACAACATTCGTTTGTGAATGGCTTACATGCTCTTGCCCGCCTACGGCGGCTTAGGACTTCGTATTTGGCGCCCTTACCCACCTTCGGCAGGTAAAGAACGACGGGGGAGGGCACGAAAAGATACTTCACCCTCTCTTGGAGCCCAAGGGAGAGGGCGGGTGCCTCGCCCGCTCCCTCTCCGCCTCGGATCAGGCTGTGTCATACCATCCGACACACAACTGTGAAATAATCTACGCTCGTCGGAAGAAGGCAGAGTGATCATGCCCGACCAGAAGTGAACATGGTGTTTTCCTGGTCACTGCACACGATATTTTCTGGCCAACGTCGAAGAGGCCTGAGCTAGGATCTGTAAAGTTTGCTGAAAAATGGTCTCTAACGTTCCAAAACACGGCCGTGGCTTGGCCTGGACACGGAGATACAAAAGAAACATTCCAGGGTCGTGAGCAAATATAATCCGAGGGACAAGACCACGTAATGTGTGGAACACGGGCTTGCTACTGGTTCGATAAGACCCGCAGTGGAGGGACTCTCACCACGCACCAGTCTGCTGATGGTAACTTGCGACATAGCACCTGAAGTCGGACGACGCGACGGATAGTGCGATCACATAGCTGCTGGGGATTGCATCCTGCGCAGTGTACGCGCCTGTCGTGGTTCACACCACCCACCACGCCAAATGAATATACCTTCTCTACGCAAGGGCAGTATCTGGTGGTGAATAACAGTAGTTCCTGAGGTTAATCACACCCGTATGCAGTCGCATGATAATTGGAAAATGGATCTAACATTTACACTAGTCTTACTTACTGTCGGAGTCATCGCCGCTACGGGAAATCATTGGTATCTGTCTTACGTTATTTATCTATCAATGTGAACATGGGCTCACGTCATATACAGCCGATCATTAAAAAAAAGACACAAGATTTCAGTTGGAAAATAAATGCAACAGCTATGATGAAAAATGGCATGGAAAGAAGGCAATATATGACAGTAAAATGACACGGAAACGAGACAAAGTTAGTCAAATGAATCGACTCCACAGACTGTATGATAGCACTCCAAGAGCAAGTTTGAACAAGGCAATGGTCTTCTGGCTGACTAAGACAAGGCAGAAGTTATGGGGGAGATATTATCCCTGTCAGTCACTCTTGGCCTGAATCGCGTTGTTCGGATACTCCTGGCGACCATTTCTGCTTGTACTGAAACCGAGAAAAGAATTCCGAAAATCTTAAAAGATGGGCTGTGTGCATATGGCATCATTTTTGGGCATTCCTGGTGGCTTTTGAGCCGACGATATCTTACATTCACTCCTTTGTTGTTAGCAACAATCCTTCATGTCCTGCTAACGGAGGGGCTTCCAAAGAACGTCCAATGGAAAGGATTGACAAAGACTTGTGCAGAATCACTCCTAAGGTCTTTTGTTTTTTTTTCTCAACGCATGCAAGAAATGAGCAGTGTTCGGTCGATGCGCTGCGAACGTTTTGCTGCACTCCACCAAGGACCTACGTCACCAGTTTCCTCAAAATTCTAGTCTATATACCAGGGAATTTTAGTTGCTTTCCAGCTTTCAGTTCTTGTTTTCAGCTGAAACAACAAAACATACATTGAAAATGCATGAATATCTCTAACGCATGGTGAATAAGAAAACAGTGATTTTATCCAGCACAGCTTTTAAATCCAGCTAAAAATCAATAGCCTTTACCTAGTGATTGCGGTCCTGGCGCTCTTGATTCGAGACTGACTCGACTCCCCATTTACCGTAATCGCCTTTGTTTTCGTTAGCTTAGTGGACAGAGGTTCGGACTCATAATCGGTGACACGTGTGGATTGGACACCGGCCACTTGAGCCCAAGTGGCTTTGCGCCCTAACCCAAACCAACTAATCAACCGTAAAGACCTTGGACAACTGACGCCCGACGAGGCACAAGACTTGACTCGAGACACGGACGCTTGGGCCCAAGAGGCTGTGCATCCTACCCCACAACAAACAAACAAACCGTAAAGACCAGTGTGACTATTGCGTGCCTTTCCGATGAGGGGTTGCTTTGGCGTGTGTCAGTTGTGCTGAATGTAACTGGTGATAATACGTTCCCAATCTCGTTATTTTAAAGTGTTTTTCATCATCTGTTCAATCTGAATGCGCCCGTGGTTTTGATTTCATTCCTAAGTGGTTGGAATTATTCTGTCAGATCCGATTCTTTTAGGAATGTTATGTATAAGCACTTGGTAGATGACTGAGCACATTGTCATTTAGTAAATTTGGGAAATTTCATGGTTCGTGGAATGTTTGAAGCAGGTTTTTAATGATAAAGGTGTACTAATTAATTGGATAATCATCCGGTCTGGTGGGTTATTATATACACAATATATTAGTGTTATCATATGGTGCTCAGGTCTGTTGATAAGGTGCACTTTGACAATATCTTGCTGGTGTGTCTGATATCTCAAACGCCCATTTTGAAATGCTATCGTGTAAAATTTCCATCCCAGGTCCAGATGAAGCATGCCAGATGCACAATTGTCATATCAGGAGAAGAAGTGCAGTTTTGGGGTGCGCGTAAATTGTACGCTTGGAGTACACTTAACTGCACTACACCTTGGCTGACTCCTAGGTGCACCTTTTGCTTGCCCAAGTGCACATCACGCTGGCTACGGTATTTAACGCAGCGGACAGTCTGAATATGCGTATATCATGCAACAAGTGTTAGTACATTTTCAGGAGGACCACCTGGAGTGTTTGGCCTACAGTCACATATGTCTCACTGCCTAAAGTTTTGTGGAGCTTTGTGTTATTGCACATGGAGCTCCAAGTAACCTCCGTGCAGAGATTGGGTTGTTATGCTGATTTGCATATGAATGAAGGTCGGGAAACTATTGGTGCTTCTGAGAGCTGAATAACACCTGACGCCAATTACACCTCTGAGCACAAGCATGCTAACTGACTTTATTTTGTCCCACAAAGATACATTGTTGAAAAACCCCAAGAGAAGACTGCGTACTGCTTAGTGTCTGAGTGCACCAGTGGAAATCATAATGTCATGCAAGACCCAATGTGATGAAGCACCAACTTCCAAAAGATGATGGGACAGCAGGCTCCTGTTTCGTTTTATCTTTACCACACTGCAGGTGACTAAATTGTCCACATTTAAGGGTCAGGTCGGTGTTCCATTCGCTTTTCCTTCTCCGGTTTTCATCTCCTGATTTTTTTGCCAAGAAGTCGCGATGGAATGAAATGGTACTTACCCCTATTCACGGAAAAGGGAGAGGGAGCTGAACCCGTCCCATTCCAGTTTTTTTGCTTGGCAATTCCAGGGTTTTTGAAGCAGCTTTACAAAACTTAGTGACTTTTATGCCTATTTTGTCCACGTGCTATGACAAATTTTCGAAACTTAATTTGCCTCAGGGGCGGAGCTTCACCAAGTTTTTGGGAGGCACCTTAGGCGATTTTTGGCACTGTTGAAAGTGAAAAAAATGGCTGACAAAAAAGTTTTTTAGGAAGAATTTAAGGCTTTATATGGCTGTATGGTTCACTGACTGCGGAAATACACAAAAGCTGTTGATCTGGGGTAAGTTTACGAGGTCAGGCTAAAACCTCGGTTTTGCGTTAGTATTTTTTACGCCTAGTTTCAGAATGCAAATCCACAACAAATATGACTTAGAAAAGTTCTGTGTATTAAATTTCAGGTGGATATTAGGTTGGATCACGGAGCTATGGCCTAAAATTCTGTGCGCATGCTCTTTGTTCGTGAGTATGCTATATGTCACGGCGGCCATGAATAGAAATTTTGGAAAAAGCAGTGGATTCAAATGATTGGAGACATACTTTCAAATACCATTAAGTGAACTCAAAGTCATTACACGTGACTCCTAGGTCATTTGGGGTCAAATGAATGTCAAAGGTCGTAGACTGACCTTATGAACATGTGGCCATGACAATTCGCCCCCTTTGGCATGTTCCTAGCACCGCCTGTGCCAGCATTATGTAATCAGGGTAATGCGCCTTGTACTTCATGGCAAGTAAAAATAAAAAAAATGTTTCAGCCTTTTAGGTAAGGAAAGCAAAAAAGATATTCCACTGATTTTTGAAACCATGTGAACGCCTATGAATTTTACCGGAATTCTAGACTTATGGGCCAACGGTAAAAGTCCCATCGGTAAGCTCTAAATTAGTGCCCATTACATAAAAGTCGGTCCGTGAACAGTGGAGTCGTAAGAAGTAAATAATATTTCCCATTTTGACTTTATCAGCGTCTGTATCCAGCCCTTTGAAGATTTTAAAGCTTTTTAGATAAAATGTAGTTAACGTGACGTCAGATAGATCGTCGTGTGCTGCGAAAAGTCTAGGTAAAGGCGAGAATAAACAGGTAAAAGTCCGCAGACGCTGATACACGCATAATCTCTCTCATTTGCTCAATACATACGCAGAAACGTTGAGTTGGAAAAACGGTGATTTTCGCGCCGACTGCCGGCGGGCGCCCTAGCCGAACGCAGTATGAAATTAACGGGAACTAATTCTTAAGTTTCGCAATATAGGCCTTTCTATGCAATATTTCTTAATCCTAGTGGTTCTTGTGGTGGTTTCTCATGCTAAGATTCTGGAATATTCAGTAGTTATCAATCTACCCAAATGGCGGAGCTTTATTCACGACAGACTGCTTATTTTCAAAATACAAAATTTTTCGAAATTTTTAACTTATTGGTATTACTCGCAACTGTGCAAGCCAGCTCTGCCATTTTCTACCGGTTCTGAGTAATTCATCGCCGATTTTGACGAAAGTGCATTTTGGCCCATATCAGTTATTCGTTACCTGACCTCAGGTCAATGGCTGTAAAGCATTGTTACTTCGTCCACTGACGGTAAGTGGTTGTCTGCATCACCCCACACTAGAAATGTTATAAAAAAAATCCCGTCAAATTCCGAGAAAATGACGACATGTCTTGAAAATGGGGTTAACCTTAGGTCAATGACCCGGACAATTCCAAAGGACCTGAGATAGCAGATATGTTGCATCAATCAGAATCTCGACTTCCAGAAAGTTTTACTGTGATATCATGTTTCCCGAAAACGTTACAGGGCGCTAAATATTTTTGGACATAGGTCCACTTGACCTGACCTAGGTCAGACACCTGACTTCACCTGAGGTCAAAACTTTGGTGTCGGATGTAAAAATGATGAAGCAAAAAGTACAAGACGTTTCGTAGCGCTGCATTCGTTCGTTCTCCCGCAATCTCGGAAAAACTTCAAATTGGACGGTCAACCGCGCCACCTCCCCTGAAGTCGGGAGCGGGTCAAGAGAGCGAAAATTCAAGTCAGATGAATGCTGGCTTGTCGTACTGGATGGCATTGCTTGATCCGCATTTAAGCTATGATGTATGTATGGTGTTGTATGCCATTATTCTGTTGGGATGTCCTGTTGATGATGTGCGCTGGTAATCCTCTGTTGCCGTGCGCCAGCCATTATCGAATGCCGAGCGCGGTCGCTCAGGTGCCGGGCGCCAGCCATCATCTGCTGGTGCGCGCCGTGCATCAGCCGTACTGGTGCGACACATTTGCGCGGTGCCGCACGCCGGCCGCCCGCTGAGCGACGCTGCATTCCCGAGTAGTTTTTGTGCTGTGAGTCAAGGGGGATCTTCAACAGCGGCTGCCTCGCCTCGCCCGTGTACCTAGTAATATGCTCTACACGGGCCCTCAAACATCCGACCTGAGCCGGCACTATGCAATACAAATTATGTTTTTAAACCCGCGACCGTCTTCGGGGTGCCAAAAGAGGCACCGCCTGCTGTCTCAGGATCTAACCGTCGGATCTGAACCGGTCTACCACTGATCGATAGCCCTGAGTCTTACGATTCGGAAAATACTATGCAAATCCTGGTCACGTGACTGACATGTCACAGATCACGCAAAACGCATAACAGGACGTCGAAAAAACTGACACCGGTTCGTACAACGTATCATCGGCAATACTGGTCTTAGAGCCGTCAGCTGCATATCAAACGAAAGGTAACGATCTCCCACATCAGACGCATGACAAAATGAAATAAAAATGTCAGTTAAAGGTCAGCCTAGGCCTGATGAAACATTGGTCCTACTTTACATGTCAAAGGTCGGTACTAACTTGCAGCTGTTTTGATCCATGTGACAAAAAGGATAGAAATGGAACCTTCTGATGATCACTTTTCCATTATCTGCTTTTCATCCGGTCAAGATCATTATAGGTCAGGTCAGATAAGCTGCATTTCTCCCCCTGACAAAGAGCAATAATTACTCGCTGGGATTTTGGACTACGCAAGTACAGAACTGAAATGACATCTTGTGATAATTAAATCTGTTTAGTCTGCTCCTTATCGGGTCAAGGTCAAGCTAATTCAGCACAGGAAGATTTTTTTCTTTTTCTGACTAGGAACAATAGTTGTTCATTGCTGCTACTGAACGATTTTCCACGGACAGCGATGTATTTCATTCGTTTTGATATCAGCCTAAGACGTGACCTGAAATGACCTCACGTTTGCATTTAGTGGGCCTTGCTAAGAGGTGCAAACATTTGCTTGTCTGGCTTGAACGGCGGGGAAGGTCAGAGGCAATCACTTTTACCACCCACGATGCAAATCAGTCCAATTGTCATCATGCCTGTGACCTAGCATGACCTCTAACGTTGACGCGCCACGGTTGTGTGTCCTTTCGGGGACCGTGTTCTATGTAAATCTAAATAATCTGCGAGTTATATTCCAAAATATTATAAAAAACTAAACATATTCACGCTACCGCCCTAAGAGGCGAGAACATGCATGAAAGGGTCTTATGACGTTATATCTCTATGACTTGACCTAGCACGGAAATGACTTTGATGTCGAAATATGTTGAATGGTATGATTAACAACTACTGAAGCTTTGGTTGGGCTGGCTTTACTGGTTAAGACATTAGTCACGAAACACCGAGGGGAGTGCCCTATCTGACACCCTCCCCCCAGGCGGTGCCGAGTTAAGAAGGGCGATAATGTCTCGCTGTTGTTGGGAGTTGTACTGAAAATAACCCTTATTCCAGGATATGTAAGGTTCCAGAAAACACTGCTGTGACCGAACATTAAGCGTTCCTTTGTCAAATAGATCCCAGATTTGAAAAGAACATTCTTCTAGCATCATATTGGAATGTTTTTTATCGACCGAAATGATAAAAAATGCCTGAACTCGCGATCCAAAAATCGCACATTTTCCCATTTTCCTCCATGTTATTTGATATTCGAGGCGGCGCGCTAATAATAATAATAATATCCAATATATCGAGAATAATAATATCCAGTAACATGTCCTCCATGTCACTGGATATTAGTCCTCCATATCAGAGGCGGCGTGCCGCCGCACTGATGACGTCACGCTCGAGGAGTTGCCAGGAACTTTGACGGGGGCTGCACTCCACTACACTGATATGGAGGAATTTGGGCGAAATCACGGACGATGTAGTAAAATAGCCACTTTTAGTAAGACAAATTTTGACGAACGCAGAAAATGCAGATGTATAACTAGGAATACACCGGATATTCGGTCCGACCGGATATCTTGCGGATATTAAGGATTATCCAGTATCTGTGATCCGGCCGGATATTGCCGGAGGTTTATCCTCTCAGTGAACGATCAAAACGCTGTTTTAATGACGACATCCAAAACCATTTCAGGAACAACGCACCTTGATCTAATAGAGTGTCGATGTAACTGGCAGTTCTAAGGTCTGTCGTAAGCAGCATTTTTCAGTCTTAATTCGGGAGGGTTGAGATGCATTTCGTAAGAATGGGACTCAGGCTCAAAGCTGTGAAACAATAGCCATCATGTGCTCACCAGTCCATGCTGTGGTTCATTATCTTTCTATTTTCCAAACATTTTTCGCCTTTCTAAAATTCTCCGCTACAGGTGTATTAAGGGACAATATATTCAATATATTTCAAGAGACATACCTCAGTAATGGTAAAGAACGATTATCAAGCCAGGTATTCCAGCTCCATGAAATTGCTATCATGGCATTCTGCGTATTCTGGAGCCTTTTCTCACGGCTGTAGTCTCCAAGGGGGAGCTGGGAACATGTCCCCTGCAGTTTTCCAGAAGTAGAGATTTGTCCCCCTAATTTTTATGGTATCGAATAGGTAGTTCCCATTGGCACAATTTGTTGAACTTTGAAATTCAACAAAAGGACTTTCAACCGTACGTTTCCATGCAACACCCAAAGGGTGATTTTTACCTCTTACCCTGCTTGCTCTTGGTGGACTGCAGCCAGCTTGTCCCCTCCCCCCAATTTTTGAACCGTGGCTACACCCATACCTTTGCCTGCAGTTAGAGATGGTGGACTCCGGTATGGTTGCTGTGTTCTTTTTTATCTACTTATTACAAGGAAACCTAGGAAACCATGAAAACCCCACAATAAGTGTATGCACTAGGGGGATGATTCCCAACCCGCTGACATTTTCTTTTTAATATGTTTCAGTTTGTCATATCTTTCTTTTTCATTCAGTCTTTTCCGTTCCATTCTTTCAGTAAGATAGTAAATGAAAATAGGTAAGCATAATATCCAGCACCCGGCTGGATATCAGGCACTCCGACCCGGTGTATCCAGTATCGGGCCGGATCGCAAAAATCCCGATCCGGTGCATCCCTATGCGTAACATCATCCTCTCTTACTTCTTGTTTTCTTGGCCACATTCCGGTGTGGTTCCCCTACGGTTGTTTGCCCGCAATTTCCAGGGTTTTTGGAGTAATTTCACGAAACTTAGTCACGTGTCCAATGTACTCCGCCACGCCTTTCATAATCAAAAGAGGTAAAAGCATGCTTTGCACGGTTTAAGCGAGTGACATTCCATATATGGCGGTCGCTCGGGAAAGTTCAGATCGAGATGTTTGTGTGTGTGTATACGTGAGTTCAAGCTTCGGAGCCTTTAGCGTCCAAACGCGCCAGCCGACCATTACACAAGTGGCCATGTCGGGAGCGCCGACCCGGCGGTCAGACTGCGGTGTAGGTTTCGAAACGATTCGTGGTGTGTGGCACGTGCCCGTGGCGTGAGCCGGATGTCTACATAATTCAGTTGATCACGGGTGCAGGTGAAATGGCGGGTGCTATTGACTCACGACTACGTGACAGCATGAATCCTACTTGCAGGTGCTCGCTTTTATGATCGGCAGTCACGTGCAATGCACGTGGCGATCCACAGACACGTGTTTCGATTTGGACTCCTGGACTTCCCAGTGCCAGAAGCAGTGACCCAAGCGGCTGAAATTTGGTGGGTGGATAGCCAAGAACTCTATCCTACGGTAACCCATATCATGGACAGAGTGCAACGTGTCACGAACAGCGCGCGCGCACCTCTTTTACATCGGTGTTTTTTTATTGGCCAATTGCCTGGACGCAAACGGCGGAGTTAAGTGCGATCATAGCTTGAAGAGGCGTACAGGTAGCTGGGTGATTAATGTCGGCGGATTCAGGCCGATACGGTGGTGTAGCTTGCACGTGAAGCGCGAGGTGCCCGAGCGATTAGCACACCTCCTTCACTACTATAAATTGCTTTCGCTGGTATGCTGAATACTGGCGGGCAAGATGGCGTGATTCGTGGCAGTCGATTCTTTCTGTTTATTTGTTTTTTGTTCTTTTTGCTTTTTTGTTTCAGTTTCGATTTTGACCCCACACTAACCGTGTAACGTGTTGGTTTAATTCTAGTATATCAAATTTCCATATTTTTTGGGCAAGGGTGGAGTCAGGCCAAGTTTTTGGGAGGCATCCCGTGCCATTTTTAGGACTGCTGAAAATAAAGGAAAATGGCTGCCAAAAACAGTGTTTAACCCGTCCCGACTGGGGGGGCAGTTGACTGCCCCCCCCTAAGGTTTTTCTGAAATTGCGAGAGAACCAACAAACACAGAGACACGAAACTTTGTGTACCTTTTGCTCCATCAATTTTACGTCTCGTGTCAAAATTTCGACTTCAGGTCACGCCAGGTGCCTGACCTAGGTCAGGTCAAACAGACCTATGTCCAAAAAAGTTTAGCGCCCTCTAACTTTTTTGCAAAACAAGATATCTCAATAATACTTTCAGGGATTAGTGATCGTGATAGATGCAACAAATCTGCTATCTCAGATTTTTCCGAATTTTTCGGGTCATTGACCTAAGGTCAAGCGCATTTTTAAGACATATCGCCGTTTTTTTCGGAAATTGACGGAATATTCCATAACATTTTTAGTGTGCAGTGAAGCAGACATCTGGTTACCGTAATTGGGCAAAGTAGCAGCGACTTCCAGCCATTGACCTGAGGTCAGGTCACGAATAACTGTAGTGAGCCAAAATGTACCACCGTCAAAATCAACGATGAATTACTCAGAATGGATAGAAAATGGCAGAACTAGCTTGCACAGACGTAATTAATACCAGGAACCTCAAAAAGTTTGAAAAAGTAGCATATTTTGGAAATAAACAGGCTCTCGCGAATAAAGCTCTGCCAACTTTGTAGATTGGCAACTAATCAATTTTTCCAAAATTTAAGCATGAGAAACCATCACAAGAACCACAAAGATCCATAAAACTGACAGAGATCGTCTTTTTTCGCGAAAATAGAGGAACGCTAAAATTAGTTCCCGTCAATTTGGTACCGCATACGGCCGCGGCGCACACTGACTGCTGACGGGAGAATTACTGTGTCTTTAACTCAACGTTTCGACGTATATATTGAACAAATCTGGGGAAATTAGACGTGTATCGGCATCCGTGGACATTTACTTGTGCGCTGGTGCCTTTACCTATGCGTTATTAGTCACAGCCCTTGAGATTCAGACCATTTCTCGGTCTCATGCAGTCGGCTATGAGAAAACATATATAGGGCGTAAATTGGCTTAAATATTATCTAAAACTAAAAATGAGACCAGTTTCGAGCTCTACTCGTCACAGGCTTTCCAACGGTATGTTTATTTTTATCGTGCGACCAACCGTTCGCGAGTTAGAGGGGGGGCAGGCAACTGCCCCCCCCAGTCGCCGATGTTCGGGACGGACCGACGGTCGTGCGCGGGTTAAGTTAGAACCTAACAACTGATATGAGAGCATAGTTAAATAACTGGAAAAAGTGAAAAATATTTTTGATGACCTGAGGTTACTTTACACGGTCAGGTCAACCTCAGAAGCCACGTTCTGAATTTATATTAATATTTGTGACATGTATTTTCCGAAAAGAGAACCCGACAGACGTTTAACTCGGCTCGGTGTTCTCTGCTCCTTGTCCACAGTGTTGGTTTTCAGGTTGATATGAGACCAGAGGGTTACAGAGCTATGGCCTAAAATGTCTGCGCGTGTTTACCCTACATCATGACGGTCACAAACAGGACTTTAAAAACATGGCCAGGTCAAATGACTGAAAAGGTTTGCAAATATTGTGAAATGAATTAAAGTGAAGGGCTATTCCATGCGACTATAAGTTCGTTTGAGGTCACTTAAGGTCAAAGCTCGCAGGCTGACCTGATGAACATGCGAGCATGACAGTTTCTCTTTTTTCTAAAGCTAGAAAAGAAATATTTACAACGTTTATGTCAATTAAGTTCTCAAAAATTACTTCTTCCGTTTTCAAATGTGGTCAACGGCTATGAATATCCTGAAAGTTCTTAATGTATGAGCGAATGAAAAAGCCACAAAAATTATGTCTCGATTCATCCCAAATACATCGAAATGGGACCATAACCATCGGAGTTACGAGAAAAAATACCGCCTTTTTGGGTTTTCCCTGTCTTCCTCTACCTTTTTAACACTTTCAGAACTTCATGTTATCAGAACGTATTTCACGTCTTGGCAAATCGATTACCGTTTGTTGAGATCCAATCGGACAAGTAGTTCTCGAGATCTCGGGGGAGGGGCAAATAAACTCCCTTTCCCATACGGGGATGCTCCCTTCATAGTTTTTTTTTCATAAAGTAGTACTAGCTGATAGCTGTGGCGTAAAAATGATACAAACTGGGGCCACCGACTTCACTTTATATTACTTTCGCTGCAGTCTCGTGCGTCTCAAAGATTTCAGTTCACAAAAAAGAAAGGAACGGATTGAGCCACAATCGAGATAAACTGACGTCGATGGCTGCTAATGAAAACCGCAACTTATCTTGTGAATTCTTATGTGTCTTTACGGTAAGAAATATTAACTTGATTTTGCATGAATGCAGAAGCCCTTGCTGAGTACTAATGGAGTATGGGGAACAATGCATTTTACAGAAAAACGTCAACTCGTTCTTACAGTGTCCGACCAGCCCCACGTGCGCATTGCAAGTCCTTCCCATTGGGAAATCCGAGGATCTGCCCGGTCACCAAAATTCATATCTCTGGCGACGCCCCGGCGCCCTTCGCTGAATTATGAGGCAGCGCCCGTACCGACCGCAATGTATCTGCGACCCGCAATGCTCTGTCTGGGTCGCTGCGGACACGCTGCGGTCAGAGGGCGTGGGCCTGGCAAATGCCTCCCGATATCGGAGAGAGGCAGTTTTCAGTTTCCGCCGGACGGAGAGCGCGACAGAGTGGATTGGATAGTTTCCGCATCGAGGCCAGAAGGGAACGTGCTGCGTCCCAGGTCCGACACGGGACTGCACTCACGTGCTGCGAGAGAGACGGTAAGCCGTGGCTCTCTCCCCGAGAGAGAAATTCACTCCCACCCAGCGGTGGGCCGAAAGCTACGAGGTTGGACTCGCCGCGCCCCTTCCTCTCCCTTCCTTCAAAGGCACCCGTCAATTCTAGTGCGTTTTAGATCAATGGGAGGCGCAAATGAATGATAATGCTTCTGAAAACTAGGCGTCACACTTAATCGAATATGCTACGTGAGGCATGTTTCATCTCCCGCAAACCTGAAGGGTCCTTCAATTGAAATGCTTGTAGAATTAGAGACATGAGTGATCACGAATGAATCTTCAGTTATGCGGGGATGGCGATTAGTATTAAGCGATGTAAGTGTCAGTAATCCACAACTCGGCTCAACTCAACAGAACACACAAATTAGGGTTGCCTGAAGCGCCCATTACTATCCACCGACCGGTCACAGCCCACTGGCCGGCCGCAGTCTGCCGGCCTGTCACAGTCTGTAGTCACAGTCCACCAGCTGGCCATAGTCTGCTGACTAGTCACAGTCCACCGGCCCGTTACAGTCCAACGGCAGAGCACAGTCCACAGACCAGCATAGTCTGCTGAAATGTCAAAATCCACCGCCGGCTGCTCGCAGACTGCCGACTGCCGACTGTCGTTACAATCGCCAACAGTCCTCGCCAAGCTGCGACCTAGCACTGCCCACAGCTGGCCACCGATATCGCCGGCGGCCCGGAAACGATGAACGAGAGCCGATGCGTCTGAGCATCGGACGCTCCGGCGATGGAGCACCGCCGCCAGCGCCCGCCGGAGGCACTGGTGCGTTTCTCCAGACGGATGGGGCGTCGGTAACAGACAGCCGTTCTGATGAGCAGGATTCGCGAATAGGATGACTCGACGAGTGTGAGGTGGAGGTCCGTTCGATGTTGAGAGAGATGGGGGGGGGGAGAAAAAGGAAGGGGAGAGGTTGTAAATGCTGCTGTGCCCTTGACGGGGTAAAAAATATATTGAACAGGCACGCAAGTAACGATGGAATACGCTTTCTTTTTAAAACACTGCTTGAGACTTAAGGATGCAAACATTTCCCAACATGACCAATAAACAGCAATTACAACGCTTACCACTAATACGAGCTCATTTTCGCGTAGCCCTTGAAGCCGTCATGATTTTCAGGACGCGAATTACAACTTTACCGGAAACTAGACATAGCAGTGATATGACTGACAAATAACAGTTAGAAATCTTCAAGGATCAGATGTTGCGGCAAGGAACATTTGCTACGAGTGCTTAATGAATACTGGTAACATATTAGAGAACTCAGGGCACAGTAGTCCTGACGCACGACGGATGCCACATTGCATGATATGCACTTCCCTGATATTGCAATGACTACAAACAGTGCATATGAATTGCTACCTTGACTGCCTTAAGTGCCGGCAACAGGCAACCAAGCACGGACAATTTATCGATGTGAAAGATAAAGCAGATGTCCAGGGGAACTGCTTCGTGTATAGTTCTGAAACAGCCAACCAACCGTCGATGATCGGGATAAGACATCCGTAAGCACTGAAGCAAACCTAATCACTGAGACCAAAAACAAATTTACCGGCATTAACCATAATATCAACGATCCAACAACTGATCCAGCATCACCAGACCTCAACGCTCAGTTCGCACATCCGACAGCTGAGTAAACTCAATTTGACCGTACCATATTTGTTTTGTTAGTTTTGCTTCGGTCTGTATCCTGGATTTTCAAAACGTTATCAGCTCCATCTCCCACACATCCCATCATCACGCAGCCGTCGTCACGGTGATGGGGATAGGTGCCTCCAGTCTCCTATCCCATGGGAAGTAGAGACCTCCCATCACAACAGCGCAGCCCGACGGGCCTGACCTGCATCACGAAGGCGATGACGAAGAGCATGCAGTTCTTGGCTGCCACGTGCGAGGCCGCCACCAGCTGAGACCGGCCAACGCTCAGCTGGATGGAGCACGCCTCGGAGTGAATCCGCCGCCAGGTGAGCACGTAGAGCACCGAGTTCACCACGAACACAGCCAGCAGCAGCACCGTGTTGAAGCCCAGGTACACGGCCGGGTGGGCGAGCACCATGTCGAAGAAGCAGCTGTCGACAAGGCGAGCTGTCAGTGTCCGTAAGTGGTTTTTCACTCCCGTTTCACGGGGTGAAATGCCGTGGCACGGACGACCGCGGGAGACCGCCGGAAACAGACCCGAAGACAGATTGCGGCAAACCAGTGGGAATCAAGTCAGATTTGGTGTTTTTAATAGACCAAACAGACCATGTTTACGTACACGTATAGGCTACAAGAACATAGATATATGCATACACAGACCGTACACGGGCTCAAAGGATACAATGTTTTTTCTAACCTTCATCCAAGATTCATCCAAGACAACCGGGAGTGCCTCTCCTTCAGCCCAGCAACGCACAAAATCATACGTTAACGCCAAAGAACATGTAAAGCAAGTCACTGCAGTTCCTGCTTAGAAATGGAAACGAACGTAAACAATTTTATA
This sequence comes from Capitulum mitella, assembly GCA_030062745.1. Classification (NCBI taxonomy): domain Eukaryota; kingdom Metazoa; phylum Arthropoda; class Thecostraca; order Pollicipedomorpha; family Pollicipedidae; genus Capitulum; species Capitulum mitella. The sequence goes on from CP099839.1 coordinate 22,865,126, forward strand.
TGTAAATAAAAAATCAACAAACAAACAAGGCACCTGATGGATACGTTAATTAGCCGCCAGCCACCCGTCCATCCCGGCGTGATGACATCCTGAATGGTAGACGGCGGATGCAGACTATGAATCGGGAGACATAGAATGGAGACTTGATGACAGAGGTGTGCTCTCAGAGGGACGCTAGGAGGCGAAGGATATTGGACATCGCGAAATGGTTGGAAAGGGCGGACGCCGAACACTCTTAATTTGCCGTGTCTAATGCACCTGGCAACCTTCCAGGAACGGCCCTGGCTCGGGTGAGACCGAACACAACAGCTTCCTGTTCCAACTGGACCCAGCCGTTTTAAAGAAGATCGTAAAGCGTAAACGAGAGAAGCAGCATAAACAAGAGACAGACCCAGAGGGAACGAAGGATAAGGTGGTTCTGTGCGAAAAACATGTTTTTTCTGGATCCGTCGACTACCCTGTACTATACTACCGATTTAAATACCAACGGCATAAGCCCACCACTCGTTTTAGCTAGTTGATGGCTCGATGTGTCCGCAGATATTTTTGCGATTACCGACAGGCAATCGTTACAGACATGTGAGCCAGCAGGAACATTGGCTTCTAAAACACAAATGCGGTAGGTATCATAAAACACGAAGTGCTTCTAACAAGAGCTGCCAAAAGGCATGCCATTTCATTCATTCGAATTTTCCTTGGTTTTAACCATGACTGCATAGTGAAAACATTCTTTGGTAATGTGATGCTCAGATGACCCGGCTTCAACAGAAATTACTTTAAATGCGCATTAATCTTCAAATTCCAACTCAGATAGTAAATGTGATCGTGCCAGAGTACTAAAGTACATACAGACGCGCAAACGCACCGCCATATCTGCTGCAGAAATTTTAAAGTACTAGAGTACATACAGAGGCGCGAACGCGCCGCCGTATCTGCTGCAGAAATTGGGGCTTGAATCTGTGGCACGTGTCTGTGTCTGTCAACAAAGATAATGAACTTCCTCTCCTCACTGCTCAAACAGTAGCTGGTTCCCTCGCGAAGTTTAATTCCAGAATACTGCGTTTGACCACGGCCACGTGGGCACACAAACAGCCTCGAGGAAACCAACACCAGCGAGCAGCTGTCTCTGTTCAGCCGTAACTCCAAACTTCGCTCGAACCTCTCCGGGACGGGAGTCGATCGTAACCTGGCGACGGACACCTGGCACAGATCAATGGCGCGCGCCGCCGCCGCCGCGGTGAACGCGGCCGACTGCTCGCGGCCGGCGCGGCGCTCGGACGTGGGCCGCAGGCGATCGTTCGTCTTGTCTCGGCCGGTCGGAGTCCGGCGCCGAGGGAGGCGCCGGCTCGGCCGGAACCGACGACGCCGGAAGTTCGACTGCGCCCGTTGCCGGGCGGCGCTGGCGCGCCCCGCTCCGCGGCCCGCTCGGCCTGCTCTCTTGGGACGGCGCTCGCCGGAGAAGAGCTTCCGCCAGGTCACGGGACGCGGCTCTCGGAGCCGGCGTGGGCTTCCGTCTCGGCGCGGCAGACGGTTCGGCTGCACTGAAGTGAGGTCCGTGGAGCGGATCCCAGCACCAGTCTCGGCACGGCGGCCGTGCATCGATCGAGGACGTCCCGGCGCCGGCGGAACTGTGCGGTGAAAGTCGCTGGTCTGGCGGCCTTTGCGCCTGGCGATGAATCTTCGACGGCTCTGTGATCAATGCTCAGACTTTGACAGCTAGCGCGAACAATGCCATGCTAAGTGACAATCTGAATGCATCGTTAAGGGGAATATTTCAGCTCCTGCCTTCGCCGACACGGTCTCGAAATGCATAAGGTCCCTGATTTCACATTGTTTTTACAATAAAGGCAAAGAAAAATTCTCAATAAGTACTTTCAATGACGTTTTGGCCATGTAGATATATTTAGGTTACAATATGTCTAATATGGATTAAAAGATCAACATGGAGACGACAGCAGGAGAGAGAGAGAGAGAGAGAGAGAGAGAGAGAGAGAGAGAGAGAGAGAGAGAGAAACAAAAAATACGGTCGTTAAGGTAGTACTGTACAGTCCATGAACGCTTTCTGCCAGCTGAACTTCCGCGGGGCGAACTGACAGCTGAGTGCTGGGAGCGAAAGGAAAACGCATATTGGAGGCGTTTTACTGGCGGAAACGAAACAACTCGTTAGTTAAAAAAGTGCAGCCGGAACTGCAAGCTCATCTATGGTATTTCCCAGAAGTCAAGGGTGGTGGTTGTGCACTTACGTTAAGGATACGACTAAGAGGCGGCTTTCCGCAGCTCGCCGACTGGATGTAATCGTTGCGTTGTGTTACATTTTTTCAACGTTTTATATCAATTTGTATTGCTTCATTTTGCGTAGGGGCGAAACCAAGCCACGTTTCAGGGAGGCACCTGGAGTCATTTTTAGCACTGCTGAAGGTAAAAGAAAAATGGGTGCCAAAAGCAGAGTTTTTAAGACAGAACCTAACAATTTATATCAGTGGATATTAAAATAACCAGGAAAACAGAACGAAAATGTTCTTCCTATTCTCAAAGCCCTGTTAGCGTCCATCGATTTTACCAACATTCTAAACTTGTGGGTCATAGGGAAAAATCCCATCGATAAACTCTCGATTCATCCCAATTGTATCAAAATCGGTCCTCAAAATTGGAACTGGGGGAATTGCCCAATGAGCGTCATCTTGCCTTATTGCGCCCTCCCCCACACATTATCTCCCAGTTGAGAAACTGATTGTCAAATCAAGGATATGTTCTGAGAGGGACGGCATGGCCACAAATCTGATCTCCTCCTCTTCCTCTCTGGCAACGGTACAGCCACGGGATGGACCCCTGAAGTTTTAGTGCAAGTTTGAAATAATTTCCTGGCTTGTGTTACCCGTCTATAACTGGCTTATCAATTCTGTGAAGCAAAATTGATCCTACACAGTGCCTCCGTCGTGGAATTACGCTTCCTTGTTAACCCAAATAGAGTTGAACGAGCGCACGTTTTTTTATCCACGGCTAATTTTATTATGGTAGAACCACTGCCCTTTTTTGCGTCACCATGTGTCGGACTTTCTTGTGGCAGTAGCACAGTCGAGGCAGGACTAGGTAACGGTGTGCTGATGGTTGTTCCAGTGTATCGTACGTGTCTGGGACCCATTTAAAGAGAGAATCAGGGGAGTGAAGGGATTCCGGCTGCAGAGGGGACGCACTGGGAATGAGGCAGAAGCGCCGCTGGAGACTCCTTGGGAGGGCTGCACCCCTCAGTCCTTCCCCCCACGAAGCTGTCCAGCCCCCGTTGCCCATGTGGGCCGCGGAAATAAATGCAAAACATCATTTTTTCCTCACTCGTTATGTAATCAACCCCAAGTCTCGCAGGCAGCCCTAGGCCGAGAATCATGGCGACACGCTTGGAACAAGGAGTTCCTGTAAGTCTTGTGGATGAGTGTGTTTTGGCATTTTGGCATGCCTCCGATGCAGAAGATTGTGGCCTTTCGAGTGATATCCCGTTGAAGGCCCTAAGACCAGTATTGCTGATGATATAATGTGCGAACAGGTGTCAGTTTTTACGATGTCGTTTTATGCGTTTTACGTGACCTGTGATGTCATCAGTCATATGACCAGGGCTTATATAGTATTTTTTGAATCGCAAGACCAAGGCCCATTGATTAACAGTAGACCGGTTCATATCCGACAGTTAGATCTTAAGAACCCTCTCTGACATCCCCCAATAACGTCAGGGTTAAGGCACGCAGTAGTCAGCATGTAATAATACATATTAAAATGCCCTGTTGTAATTAACCTCCGCATTACCACACTGCCATCTTCATATGTCACCGTTTCATCAGCTCCGCTCGACGCCTGTTGAGGTATATGTAATCTTCGCCACCGGGCCCAAAACTTTCCCGTTATCCATCCCTTACGAAATTTTCAAACTTTCTAACACCAAATCGTCACGGCGAATCGATTGCGGTTTGCTGCGAACAAATCGAACACGTGGTTCTTGAGATCTCGAGGGAGGGAACAAGCCCCCATATGGGCATGCGTTCTAGCGTACGGCTACGGAAACAGTGTTAATGCACAAAATAATGCGCCATAATCCAAACTTAAATGCATTGTTGTAATTAAGGTCAGCATTGCCACGTGGTTCTCTTGATATATCACGGCTCTATCACCTCCGTTTGACGCCCGTTGAGGCATGATCCTCGCCGAGACACGACACCGCGTCCGTTATCGTCCGCTTGGCGCCAGCAGCACTTTTCAGACCAGCGACGACCTGCCAGAATCAACGGCGTAACAGGACAGCGGCGACGGTGAGCAGCCGGCATCTGGCGCCTGGCGCCAGCCAACCGGGCCGTGGCTCGACGCCAGGCCGGCCTGCATCACCAGCCCGCATACCGGAGCTGCTCGTCATCAGAGCCAGCCAGTCTTGCGCCAGGCCGGCCTGCATCACCAGCCCGCATAACGGAACCGCTCAGCATCAGAACCAACCAGTCCTGTGCCAGGCCGGCCTGCATCACCTGTCCGGACAACGGAGCCGCTCGTCACCAGAAACGGCCAGTCCTGCGCCAGACCGGCCTGCACCACCAGCTGGCATACCGGATCCCCTCGCCGCCAGAACCGGCCAGTCTGGAGCCGAGAATTCCGATTCGGGTGATTCGGATATTCGGCGGAATATCCGGATCCAGTGGATGTTCGGAACTTGATTTCAAGATTCCAATGTTCCCCCGAATATGCGGATTCAGCGAATGTTCGAAGCTCGATTTTAAGATCCGTATATTTTTCAGGTATTTTACTGGCAATTTCTACGAGTATCAGAATATCCACCAAGCATTCGAATATGTTTATTGATTTTGTCACATTCTGCAAACCATACAGGACACTAAATGCGACACTGACTGGCGTTTTGAGGCTTCTGCACTTCAGCATGGTTGAGAACAATAGGCGGCAGTGCCACCTCATTACCTAACTCATATATATAAAAATATAAATATATAAATATATATTTTTATATATATATAAAAATCCCCCTTAAAACCTCCCTTTTAATCCTTGTTCCGTGTCCGGTCATTACCGGCAAAATCATGCCGGAATGCCAGCCTGCTTTCATCTTCACTTGTGCACATTACTGTTAATCATGGAGACGAATATAGCGAAACGGCCGACCTCGTAATGCATTAACTGACGTGTGCGTGTGCGTGCAATAAGGTTTTGGGCTCGTGCTGATTCTCAATGCCAAAAATATTTTGCGTCGAAACCATATAAGTGAATACATAAAAACATATCTACGAATCACTTCGAAACCCTACACCATAATCTACGGCCGAATCCGCGCACCCGACTAAGGCCACCCGTGTCGCGATCGGCTGGCGATTTCCGGCGCAGACTTGAAAACACCCACAAAGACCCCACTCTGAACTTTTCCAAACGACCGTCATGTATGTAATCTCACTCGCAAAGAGCGTGCAAAGCACAATTTCGTCTCCTTCGATTTTGGACTAGATACAAATCACTGCGCTTGAGCAATGATTTGTGGTCAAAATCGAACTTTCGTACATTCCTTTTTTCTGTTGTTTGTCACAAAGGGATACCGATTCTCGTCCGTCATGACCGTTTCCTCGTCGTGCAGGCAGAAATGGATTGTGCACCTTCGCGCAGTCGGACGATCGCAGGTCCCACAAGTTGCACAGTTACATGGGTGGCATCTTGCCACTGATAACCTGAATCCTGTCTGTCCTGGATAGCGTTTGCGACTTACAGCTCGCCACAAAATTTTGCACCTCCAGCATCAAGGATTGTCAAACCAAAGGCCTGAATGGCAAAGGGGTACACCTCGGCATGTGCGTCTCGCAAATAGCAGGATGAAACTAATGGCATGCAAAACAGCCGCATATACTGACTACCACGTATCACGTGCTCCTGTCCGCCAATTTTCAACATTTCCGCGGTAGCGATCTTGCGTCATGCAAGCAGAAATGACTCGTGGACATTCCTGCAATCGAAGGATCCCAAGTCCAGCAAACTGCACGTTCACATGGGTGGCATCTTGCCATTAATACCCCAAATCTGCCTTGTCCTGGATGGCATTTGTCACTGTAGTCAGCCACAAAATTTGGCGCTTCCAGCATGTACGGTTACCAAACCAAAGGCTTGAATGGCCAAAAAGTACATCTCAGCACGTGTGACACGCACATACCAGACCAAAGCCATTGACATGCAAAACAGCCACATATATCGACTGCCACATGTGACGTGTTCCTGCCGTCCCCCCAGTTTTCAGCATCCCAGCGATAGCAGTTTTGCGGCAATGGAGCAACAATGAAGATGCAAAACACGTTTTCGGTTCCTTTGGTTTGGAATTAGGTTAATTCAAGCAGTTCCCGCTTGCTTCATGGCCCAAAGGTACGACGCTGTTGGCGTCGGTGACGGCTTCTCTCGTTGTAGGCTGTTTAAATGCATCTTCAACAGAATTTGTTTGCCACATTCAAAACTCTCAAAAATCAAAGCTGAAGCCCATACCTCCCTAGGCCCAATTACGGTCCATTCCACGAAAACCGTTTTTCAGAATTCTGACCTGGACCTCCTAAACTTACTTATAATTTAGGTGCTTTATAATTTGGGACCAACATTTTTTTTTACCTGTGAAAACCACTCACGTTTGATATACATAAAGGCTAGGAAAGAGACCTATTACCAATTAAGCTTAGTTAAATGCGTGGGGTCGGCGGGATGACAATGCGCAACTCTAATGCGCGTTCTGTTTGACACCTATGCATCACTCGGACTCCGTTTCGTCGTAAGTTATGTCAGTGCAAATTCTTCTGACTTAAATGAAATCTCCCGGGTTATTGGCGTAAATGATCCATTTCCTGAAATCTGAGGATGCCAAGTCTATCGTTGTCCGAGTTATTGCTATGTATATTTTTCAGGACCTGGCAAAATGCCATTGGTTTCCCCATTGATAAAAGTCGGCAAACATGCCCTCCGCCCCCCCCCTCTTCTCACGCATGCTGTGACTGACATCGGCGTCGGACCGGCATGAATTTACACCGTGGATCGTGACGAAGGCTGAACCTGTCGCATGTACAAACTTCGCCGCAATCCGTGCAGCCGTCTGTGATGTACATCTGGGTAAAGATCCGAGCACATGCACACACAAGCACGCTAGAAATTTATTCGGTTAATATGAATACAGTGTTGAATGTGAGTGCATCCATTCAGGTCGAACATTCTTCTTTATTGAGTTCAATCCAGCGTTTCGCTAGAAAAGACGCTGACCATTATGTACACCCGAATACACAATTTTACTTAAACGGCATCATACTGTGGTGAAAGTTTAACGTGCCGAGATGAACAACACGGTCACGCCATAACCAGTGCACCCCTCTAAAGATCAGTAAATAGCTCGGAAATAATTTCCTATTTTCGTAACGAACAGTTTCGAAGGACGATGACGAATCAAGTCCCTCTAATATTTGCTTTGGATGCACAGACACAGAGCAAAAGGAGATAACTCTACCGATTTCAAGATTGTTGTGCTCCCATTGTCGACTTACTTCATTTCATTCCTTCTTTTCATTTTTTTCGTTCCGAAACCCAAAGCACTGCCATCGTAAGAGTTTGATCGGTGTGCATACGAACTGCACAGCGGCGTGACTGCCAATCAGAGCGGCCTCTGCCGCTGACGTCATGTTCCGCCATCTCTTCGGTGGGGTCCGGCCGCCGTGCTCCCATGGTCGACACCGGCCGAAACTTTGAAATTTTATAACATTTTTTTCATGAAATCGTGGATCAGTCCGATTTTTGCACATTGTTCCGATTGCACCTTTTCGGATTAAATGATAGCAGCTTCGAAAGATGAGAATATTCGATCTGAATATTTGAACGTACCCATTCGAATATTCGAATCCAAAAATCCATCTGAATCCTCAGATTTATAGCCACCCGGCCGGGAAGCGGTCGGTGTAAGGCACCGCTGCAGAGATCCCCGGCCTGCGGACATCCGTGCCGTTCTCCGGAGACCGGCGTCCAATGTTTCCCGGATTTGGCCGGGCGCGGGCGCCGCGGCTCCAGCCTGATGAGGGTGCTCGGTCGACGCCCGGCTCGGAATGGTGGAGGGCGGCGCCTCAGGGCGGAGTCGCGCCGCAGCCGCGGCGCGGCCTCCGTATCGTCCCGGTCGATGTCGTAAATCGTCCGGCGTCTCGCGCTGGCCGGGGGCCGGCCGAACGGACATCGGCCCCGGGCAGGCGGCGGACGGCGGACGGAGCTTCGAAGCTCGCCAATTCCGGCCGGCGGTCGCCATCCGGAGGCAATCAGGCTCGGGCCCGGCATGGGGTTCCGGTGGCCTTCGGGGACGACTGGAGATCTGACGTGTTGGGCTCTGCGCCCCGCCACAGCGCCTCATTTTCAGGGGCGCATACAACGGCGGATACAACGTTTTCAGACTTGGACGAGCGTAGTTCATACTGTTGTGATGCGTTGCTGCTTCCGCCATACTGCTTGTTGAACAGATCCCTGGATATGCAAACACGCTATGTGACATGCTCATACTCTGTTGTGACCTGCTGCATGTTGTTTGCTTATACTCAACTCTCACTGATATAGGTATTGTCCTTTTAAATTATAACGGCAACGTCCCAGTTGCCAAACAGGATCGCCAACCAGTGTTTCTCACCTCGCCACCTCACCTCGAATAAAAAAATCATTGTCTCCATGCAACGCTTGATTAATGGTGACACAGACCGACTGCTGCCCGCCATCAGATCGGCGAGACTTGCGTCATCGGCTGGTGAGTGCTGGATTTATCTGGTGTGGGGCACCATTAATTTGCTGGATGGTGTATTTCATTGATGTGAGACGATTTTGAGGTGCGACAAGTGGAAACAGCTCGAGACAGTAAATAAGGTGTTTTTTGATTTATGTGCGACCTTTATATTACATTACAAATAATCATATATATACATATTACAACCAGTATTGTTTTATTCCTATGAAACACAACTATATGATTACGGTCAGGCTATATCTCTAGGTATAGCCTGTATAACCATATTATATAACCATATTATAACCATATATATATTACAACCAGTATTGTTTTATTCCTATGAAACACAACTATACGATTACGGTCAGGCTTTATCTCTAGGTAACTACATTGTAAAACCATTTTGACGATGCTAAGCTTTTTAACCACGAGCCATTGTTAAAAATGCAAACATATGGCTTGTTAGCACATGAATAACTATTAAAGAGACAACTCAGATACTTGCCATAATCGCCATCGCCCTCTTTTGTGTAGGTAAAATGAACAAGGAATAAGGAATCCATCGTAAAAATAGTAATGGTTCTTCATCGTAAGCGTACAAGTTAAACATTTGTTGGCGCACAAGGGACGCCTGGGTGTTCGTCATTACCGCAAAATACGTGAGCTCGTTGACCGGTGGCGAAAGCAATGTCCATATGGAGTTCGCATTCCTCGTCATGAAAAAGACAAGTCTGAGCAGCGTTCACAGCTTCCCGCCAAAATTCAAGCGCGATTTTCTGAGACGCCATTTTATAAACAAACAGATATTCAGTGTTTCCGCTGGTGCGTTGCCAGCGTTCGGAGATGGTAACTGGTCGGCATATCTTGTGATGTTTTTGTGTTCGGATGTACTGTGAGATGCACATACATATTCTGATGGACTTTACCAATGTCAAATTGTATTCTGGCTATCAATATCAAATTGTATCACGATGTACAAGATGTGATGGTCATTGGGAGTGGAATGCAGCTGTGAATCATCTTAGAGCAAGGTTCCGCGCGGCGTTTGTGACGCACTTAACTGTCGATTGGTTACTGGGGCTTAGGGGCGCACCGACTACAAGGTCATTCGGCGCCCAGCACTTAACTGTCGCTCCCCAATAAGGCAAGTACAGGTGAGTGCAAATTCACAGAAAGCTGGGTAAATGCAGGTGACAGACATGATGCACAACGATGATCGTGGGTTTGTTGCCCAAGAATTACATATGACACGGAATAGGTAGTTTGTGTATACGTAAACTTACCTACTAAAAAAGTCTGCCATAGGTTGATAAATGAAGGTCTTTGTGGAAAAGCTTTTTCCAGTATGTTGTATACCTCTCACCCATAAATGCACGTTAATTTTGGTTTGCTGATTAATGCCCTTCTTTTGGAAATGCTTGCAAAATCTAACTTACCTTAACCTAACATAACCCGAGGGAATATCAAGACGATGTATTGCAGAGGAACTGTTCTGCTTTCCGTGCACTTTTTGGCTGGGAAACGAAGCTAAACACTGGTATCTTGCATGCCGATACCCACCACAAGCAACCTATGGCAGGCACTACCATGCTATTTTTTTTCAGAACAAACAATGACAAAATTCATTAAAATTGTCCAGGTTATCCATTTTTTGTCGTATGAAGCAGGGATTTTGCAACCAAACAGCATTGGTTGGAATGTATACCCAAATTTTGGCACGCGTGTGCCGGCGTGTGGCGTGTGCATCACATTTGATCATGTAATGCAATGTATGACATATTTCGCTGCAGGTAACTGTGGTTGTATGGGATTTCTGGGACGCAAAAGTTCTTTCACATACCCAAAATTCCATGTATCCGAACCTCCTAATACATATTTTGACTTCTCGGGACTGGCAAATTCACTTTTATGTGTCAGGAATTTCATATAGTCAGCTTCCATACATGAAAACTTCTCTGAATTTAATTATTTAATTCAATTTAAACCACTGCCTTTTCTGGTAGCTGGCTTACAGGATACAAAAAGAACTGAATAAATCTAGTACCATGTATGATTCATCCAAATACCATGAATTTAACCTGGATTAGCGCGGTCATGCCGCGTCCCCGCGGCAGTGTTGAGTATGCCTTTGGTTTTTAATTAAGAAAAGAATTTCGAAAATCGGAAAATAATGAAATAACATATACATGTTAATTAATATGACAACTTTAGCCGGATACATAGGCGCGGGAGTCATGGGGCTAAAAGGCGACGTGAAATGACCCTGGCAGTCGAAAACTTCGTTAAATAACCCAGAAGCCAACCAAGCATGGGGGCCCCAGCCCCCTCCCCAATTTCTTTAAATGAAACATTGACGCTATGGGCCTTGTCTGGAAAGAACAGACTCAAAACTGATCCCCCTCCCTCCAATTCAAGAAAAGTTCCTGTGCTTCTGGTCAGGACCATTGCCACTCACCACTGGAGGGGCCTCCGTCGGCACTCTCACTCTCCTCACACGACCCAGACCTCGGCGCTGTCGCGGCATCGCTACTTGCACTGCGAGCTGCGGCTGTGTCCATGCGTGATGGCTAAGACTCTAAAGTGACCAAGCAACGTCATTTATACTGTTATGTCTGAAATTCCAGCCGACCATTTCCCGTGTGGCAAAACCGCCCTCGGACAGCCCGACACCACCTTCTGTCAGTCGACTTTTGAAATGGTCACTGCACTTTTCCGCAAGAAAACCACCCGAATTCCACGCACAATTGAACGGTGAACATTATCAAAGCACATCGGATGCCATTGCACGCGACACTAACGGCGAAAAATCACTTGTCTTTCGGAGCCACTTTCCACCGCGCTAAATAGGGGACGCCATGCTACCGCCGAGGCGATAGTCAGCTGACACCTACGGTCACGTGACAACACGATTGGCCGAAACTTTTTCGGCAATTTTCAGGCATTTTCAGGCGTTTTTCGGCATTTTTAAGCAGTTTTGCAGTGTGCTTCGATCGACACCAAATTTGTTCGTGACTCGTTGGCGGTTTGGCCGCGCGGCCACCTGCGGGCGATGTGGCCAGTGATATGGCCCTGGCGAAACCGTAGTTTTTTGTTTGTCGAATTTGAAAGAATCTGGAAACCTCCGAAAAACGCGACATGGCCTACGCCACGCTCCCGATTGCGCAGTTTCTACTGGTGCAATTGGCTTGTCTGCAGACCCACTGAGAGCTGAGCATTATGTACCTAAAAATGGTGTGTCATCAGACATCATAAAACTATTATCACGATAACTTTCCCACAATATAAGTACTAGGCCACAACCTTACCGTAGACTGAACTTTGAGTTGATTTTGTATATTTTAGGGTGGCTCTAAACTTTGCGACATATTCTAGAATCCTGGGGAAGTTCCGTGAAAGTAAAGGTTTTCTGGGACTGCATATCCCAGAACTGCTGCTGCACATTTGGGCGTACCTTGTTCAAGAATATGTTCTGAGAACATATTCTGATTTGGTTGCCACCTAGGATGTCTGTCATACCTGAACCATTGTTTGCAGACTGGGATTTAGGTAAACTGTCACACGACAGTGTAGACATTGGCTATCGCCAGCCAGCTAATGCAGTAATAGCCGCGCTTTATTAACCTTCTGTACAACTTTCCACGCATTTAAAGCAAAAAAGGGAGGGAGAGAATAACCAACAACAAAACAACACACAGCATCACAAGGAATTTAATTTTGTCTCATTTGCCGCAGTCAAGCGCCATTAAAGAAATCAATTTAAACCACTGCCTTCCTTATACTGCGACTGCTAAATTCAAACGCATCATATCTTATTCCCAAAGACGCTTGAATTCTAAAATTTCAATCGTTTTGCTAGAAAGTTAGGAACCACAAAGAGTAGACAAACGTACACACATCCTAATTTCTCCTTGTCTGCATATATATATATATATATATATATATATATATATATATATATATATATATATATATATATACGGGGTGTCGATTTCTGTGAATGACTGGGGGGCCGAGCCGAGGGTCCGACTACCCCGCCTACCCCAAATGTGGGTTTCTCAACGGATTTACGCCACTTTATTTTGACGAACAGAAATTTATAGTTTTCTTTTGTTGCTATTTATCAAATCGAAATTTATTTTATTGCCATCCAAAAAACTTGATACATTGCTTTAGACCTTATTCTTTACTTTCTGACTATCTCTTGTCTATTGCGACCGTTCTTTTCGTTATTGTTATTCATTTTCCTTTAAAACCGGCAGAAAATATGGGGGCGGCCAAACCAGCATTGGGTGGGCCGAAATCAACAGAGGGTGGGCCAGTGCCTTCTCAAAAGAACACTGATCGACACCCCTGTATTGCAACCAATTTTGAGAAGTACTGGAATGCAGAATAAGACAACTGTCCACACTTCAGTGCGTCACTTACGTACAAAATAACCGCAAGATTTTTCTCAGGTGAGGCCATTTTTTGCATAAGCTACTCTACCCAATATTTTTCCGAATTGCCAAATTTATAGGTATGTATATAGCCAGTATATAGGTGTCAATATTAGAGAATGTCCGGGACCGGGGACAAACCATACCACCAGGAGGCCCGGTCTAGGTCCAATTTTTTTAGGGGCTGTCAATGGAAAATTAAAGGAATATGGGCAAATTCCCCACAAGCGTCTGGTTTGGTCCCGGACAGGCCCAAACAGGGCTTATGGCTAGGCCAGCCCGGCCCTGGTTTTGGCACCACTGTGGTAGACTGTAGCCCACTTGACTTAGGGGAGTGACTACGTACCTTTCCTTATTCTATATATGGTTAGGAGGCAGTGGTGTCAAAACAAGGGCCCGGCAGGTCCAACCAAAAGCCCGGTTTGGGCCCGACCGGCCCCAAGCCGGGCAGCTTGTGGAAAATTTGCCCGTAGCGTTTCATTTTTCCACTGGCGCCCTTCAGAAAGCTGCGCCTGGACCGGAACTTGTGGTGGGATGGTTGGTGCCCGGTCCGCAATGGTCCCGGAAATCCTCTAAGACTGACACCTCTGTGGCAGGCTCCCACAGTTCAGTTGTCTCTCACCGACTGAGAACTTGGCGAAGACCAGGCAGCTTGTACGGCAGCAGTTTAACCCTATTGATAAGTCCGGCGCAAATGGTACGAAACAACTGGGATGCGCCCTGGATCAAAGGTATTTTGTCGGTGACGACGGCGTCCTAGCTGAATCAGAGCTACCACTGACCACTGGTGACCGTGCTTCAGCCGAACGAAAATACATGGGGGACCGTCAGTTGTGCTATACGCCCAATTTTTTGCAAAAAAATCGTTCATAGTGTTGGACATGAGGCGTTTGACCAATGTTCCTTCGTTCAGCAGCCAGGTATAAAGGGGACCGTGAGCTGTGTTATAAAGATATACTTAAATAATAAAAAAAATAATAAGAAGTTCACGGAGAGTTGATGTCCGATGCCATGTCGGTTTTGTGGAATGGACTTCTGACCGTTTTTATCGTGTTTTTGAACGCATGAAGCAGCAGACTGCCGAAAACCCCTACAGCTGTACAAAGCTACGATGCAAAGGAATCCCCCGTAGCACACATCGATGTTGTGCCTTGTAATCATTTACATGTATGGGATGTACCGCGTAAGCGGCCTTACCTTTACATGAGTGTTCCATGGTTTTCAAAAACGAACGCAATGGATCACGTTGTAAGGATTATACAGGTACATGGATGTCACTGATAATGGCATTTTTATCACATGGTAAACTGTCGTGGATATTACGATGGCAAAGCAGTCAGCCCTTCGTAAATCACTCGACAAAGGACGAGGGATTGAGTAGTCGAAATGCAGGACATTCGTAATACAACGACCCAAAGATTGTGTTCGAACGAGGCAAAGGGTACGCAATTTTGCGGTAACCTCGTATTGTCGTAAATCTTACAAGCGCTTGTCGAAATGAGTTTACAGCGTACAAAAGGAATCACTTGAACAGTCCAGGCAGCTGCATTCTTCTGACATCCTTCACGCAGCTATAACTGATAGAATACTCTGAAAATGGGCTCTGAACACGTCACGTCACACATACACTTACAAGCCTTGATTTCCCGGCGCATTGCATCTGGGGCAAAGTCTGCGCGCTAGAATCTCCACCACCACCGCCGGAGACCACTTTGCTCGCCTGCTACGTCGCCGACTCCTTTGGCAGCACTGCAGATAGATTAACACCCGTCCCGCGGGCTGGTCCCAGGTGGCTGGTGTTCCGCGAGGCTATCAACTACGCCGCCGTGACCCCTCACGACAGCCTGGCTCTGCTGCGCTCCTCAGATCTGGGAAGTCCAGGCATCTCCCGAACTTAAACTTTAGTGGAAAACTAAACATATGACTGCATGTAGTGCTCGGTGTTTGATCACGAATCGGTTGTTACATAAGACAGATAAAAGAGCAATCTTAAAGAGTGCCAACATATCGTGACTGGATCACTTTGTCCAGCAGCACCATCACTTACTAATTCGACCGAAGATTAGAGATGATGAGCATCAGAGACGGTCCGCATTTAGGTTACGAGCTGCAGCTAATTTCTAAACACAAATTAATGTTTGGAAGAACGTAAATATTGGATGGGCGTTAGCGCGCGTTTGTAAGACCTAAAACAACATGTTGCATTTGCATGTCTTACTTCTCGGGCCTGTATAATGCGCAATGAAGCCACACTATGTTATATCCTCTTGCAGTCATATCCCTAGGTGGAAAAACGTCCTTGAAATGGTAGCGCTCGTCACGGGGGTTACGAAACATAATTCTGAGTGTCATGATGGGAGACGCGAACAGCACGAAACCAAGCTTCAGGCCGAACGTCCAGTTATTAACCCTATTCCCGGAGGGCTAGACGGTATGGCCGATTCCCGGCAGGGGGGGGCGGATTCGGCCCCCCCCTGAGATCTCGAGAACTACTTATCCGATTTCTTCGCAACAAACGGCAATCGATTTGCCGTGACGTGAACTACATTTTTATAAAAAGAAATTTTCAAAATTTTGAAATTTGTGGATACAGGGGGGCAAAAATGTCAAAATGGGGGGTACTTTTTGACTTCTTATAACTCCGTTGTTTATGGACCGATTTCGATGAAACTGGCATCAATCGAGAGATTATGAATAGGGCTTTTACCATGAGTATGCAAATTTGAAATTTTGAGAAAATTCATGGGCGTTCACAGGGTTTCAAAAATAGGGGGATTAGTTTTCTAATAACGGAATGAACAAAAGAGGCCAAAACACTTTTTTAGCTTCTGCTAGTCATGTTATGCTAAAGAAGTACAAATCGCATTACAATGTTTGTATAATGTTAGCATAGGCGGTGCCAGGGACATAAAAAAGGGGGAAATGTCACGGTCACACGTTCTTCAGATCAACTTGTGACCTTTGACCTTAATTGACCTCCAGTGACCTTGGGGTCACCTGGAATAATGTCGTGTGCATTCAGTATTATCTGTAAACGTCTTTAATCGATTAAATTCACTCTATTCCAAAAAATTCATTTTTTGGCTTTTGCGATATAGGGTACGTGCACTGACATTTTAGGTCATAGCTCCGTGACCCGACCTGATATCAAGTTGAAACTTGGTACACAAGTAGAGGGCATCTTTCTACGTCATATATATTCCGGGTTTTGCATTTGAAAAAACGGCGCCGAAATTATTTTGAAAAAAACAAATTTTGACTTTTGACCTTGACCTGACCTTGTAAAGTGACCTCAGATAAACAAAATCACATATGCACATTGTCCAGCTATTTAGCTATATATTCATATAAAGTTTTAAGTTTTATCTTTAAAACTCTGTTTTTGGCAGACATTTTCTTTTTACCCTCAACATGGCCAAAAATGACCTGAGGTGCCTCCTAAAAACGTTGCCTGGCTCCGCCCCTGAGCAAAATAGAATTTCGAAATTTTGTCACGGCGCGTAGAAGGAATAGCTAGGAAAAGTCACCAAGTTTCGTGAAGCTGCGTTAAAAAGTCTGGAATCGGCAAGCAAAAAACCCGAGGGGGGGGCGGATTCCGCCCCCCCCTGCCGGGAATAGGGTTAATGGACTGTTGGGATAGTCAGTGGCGTGCAGACTAAGAAGAGCTTCCGTACCTTTTGTTCGTGAGCAACGCCATGAATAATGCACCGTCATGATTACGAGAGGCGGACAGCCATTGACCATCGCCGTGAGCGACTGGTGATGAGGCTTCTGCGCTTGTCAGGAATGATAAAACAGCACTGCTGTTGGTAGTTTGACGGCTCTCTGAATGCCCCACAAACTGAAAAAGCTACGCCGATTAGCCAGAGTGGTGTCTCTTTTGGCGATGCAGCCACAAGTCGTTCGAACTTTCCCACCCGCTGTCGACGAAAGACGGATGCTCCTACATACGGAACATACTTTGCCATCCTGCAGATGAGATTGCCGAAGCGCTGCAGTTTGTTTTTTTTTCTCGAAATTTGGAGTGAATCTGTTCCAGTCAGCGAGGTAGCTGGCGCCGTGGGACCTAAAGAGCGTTGTCCAATTCCAAGACGTCGACACCAAGCGACCGTACACGTCTCCCACCGATCAAATGACGTCCATTCTGTCACTCGGGATAAGTGGCTGTCACACAGCGGACTCGGTTGTCCGGCTTCTTATTCGTCTGGTCCCGGTGGCGGGAACAGCCCGGTTCTGCGACGGACGACATGGCTGGCGGACTTTGATGTTGCGGCACCAATGCGAAGAGATCGCACACATGACAATGTATGAGCATATGTGACGCTGACTAAAGTCGTGGTAACGGACGTAGCGTGGGTCGAATCATGTCATCCCCTGATACGCTGAAAGGAGTACGTAACACGCAGTGAGGAAATACCCAAGGTATCTTTTTAAATCGCGTGCCTGTCTCTGAACAGCTTTAGAAATGTCACAATGATTTTCATGCAATAGCACAGGCTGCAGAGCGAAAGTAACTTCACTATAGCACGTAGCAAAATTGCTACAGCTTGCTGATCTGCGTGAGTCACGAGTCGCTAGAATTTTGCGTTCTGCCTTGGCGCACATTTTAAATAGCACTCGTTTCATAATATAGCTGAAAGCCCTCCAGGATGAAAACTCCGAGACTCCAAGTAAGCTTGTAGAATGAGATTTTGATACTTTTCCTGGAAGATCAACGTAGTCAGATAAAAAAATGTTAAATAAGTAAATGGAGGCGGGTCCTACCTTGCCAGCGCAACCAATGAGCGTCAGTTTTAACACCCAACCATTAAGGATTTTAGCGAGATTTGGTGTGATGAGTTTCCTGTAATTCTAAACACGATTCCGAGAACATTAGATTCATTGGAATCGCTGTTTGGAAGTTATAAGCGATTTCTCACTTCTCAAATTTTGAAAAGGTTTAATCTGAAACGACTGTATCTCATGAATTTTTCATCATCGGCTCACAATTGAAACACAGTGGGATAGACCGTAAGCTCAGCTATAATTATACACTTAGTTTGCTAAAAATAGGTACACCCTTCATATATGCAACAGCAAATGAGATTTTCAATTTTGATTTGCGAAAAACATGACTACACGGAATTCAAAATAAACATCATATCTGGATTATGCGTACATTTTACTATCACATTCAGTGGGAAACATGGTGGGCCTTTCCATATCAGCTTTGCCAACGCGCCTCGAATTGTGTCTCATGAGCGCCACGGCCAGCCACCGCTTTCCCAGTCAGCCCCTCCACCTCGCATCAGGTGTCGGAGGCGGCGCGGATGGGGAGAGGCAGTCCTTGGGTCACTGAAGGGGAGGACGTCTGCATTTGAGATAAGGCACACCCTAGGTGTGATATCCGCACAACGAACGAAGCGTTACGACCGTTGAAGCAGAACAACATGCCAAAGCAATGGAGCGTCCTTCGCTGATTCCACTCCATCTGCCACACTGGAAGGCGCTCGTGCACTAGTCAGTGCCCACAAGGAGACATTGGGAAGTGGTCAACGTGGAACGATACTTTAAGGGGACACAGCGCTTGCCATCAAAGAAAATTCACATGGCAGCGTATTGTGAAACAAGTAAAGGACCAAGTGGTCCTGCCATTTGGTCCTGCGCACGAAGGGTAGTGGCAAAATGATAGGGCTTTAGTGTCAGTGAGATATAAGCAATACGTCCACATAACGAGCAGGAACTTTTCTCAAGTACAAGAAAGCCATGAGCTTTATTGTAACTGTGCAAAAGTGCCAAACCGTTCAACGGACGGCATCAAAGGGAAAGAAAGGTTGTCAAAATGTGTACGCCGATTTCATCCAAAAACACCACCTGCACAAAATTTTGAAAGAAGGGGAAGCACCACGGACGTCTTGCAGGAAGCAAGCTGCGAATAGACTTCCTCAGTTCGGGCAGTACGCAAAGAAGCCAACGGACTATGCCAAGCTGTCGATCAGCTCAGCACATGCTGCGTACTCAGAGCCAAATGAGAGCAGCAGCATCGTCTCCGATGCCTCGCCGCGGGCCACCACCAGCACCTCTTCGTCGTACAACGGGGCATCCTTGCTGTTTGAGCAAAACCCAGAGAAGAGCGACACAGCAACTGGCCGACATCATCACGACCCTCGGTGAGGCGCCGGTGAATAGACGTAAGTCAACGGCGATGGATTAATACTCGGGAAGATGATGCTTTTAAGATGAGCTGTCTTATTTGATGTAAAACAAGACAACCGACTTCGGAGCCGCTAAATGCATGTATATGCTATTTGCACATAACTATTAGGATTTTTTCAAAAAGACGGCACGCTGAAACGGTGCAATGGGAAAGGGTAGAAGGCCTTAAGAAAAAGCCTGTGGGTTACCAAAAATGGCCAGATCTATGCCATGATGTTATCGTATCAAACAAATATCTTTTATCACGCACAAACCCCGAACTTTGGTAATTTTTCTTCATGGTATTTGTGGTGGGCGTTCCAGGCACAGGAAGTTCTACAAGAATCCAGAGAACTTTGAAACTAGCGATATTTTCATATTTTTCTGTTCCAGGCTCTTTATCTTAAGTCAGCAGCGTCAGAAAAAGCACGGGGGAACTGCAGTCAGCCACCCGAGGCTTGGAAAGGCGGGCAACGTCAACACACGGCGTTGAAAAAGAAGATTCTGTGGAGGCTGAACCAAACATAGCGCACAATGAGCGCTATGAAGCACTGATGACGGAAATTGTCGAAAAATTCAACAGCCCGAACACGTCCCATTGCGCACAAATGCAAATTCTGACTTGGTCTCCTTTCACCCTCCAACAAACAGAGGACAAATTCGGCGCTATCTTACACATGGCCTAATCGAGCCAGAAAACCGCAGGTGGATCTGATTCTCGCAGCACCCCAGAATAAATTGTTCTGTCAGAAGAGGGAGAAGAGGCCGTTCAAAAGTTTTTCGAAAGAGACGATGTCAGTACCGGGCAGTTATCGTATCATATTAGTTACCGGGCAGTAAAAAGCCGCAGCAGAAACGTCTGCCTCTACCTGACCTCCGACAACTATTTCACGCTTACAAATATGAAACCGCTGGTCTCGTTTTTCACATTTGCCAATTCCCGCCCGCCATGGTGTGTGCTGGCCGGGAACGCACTCGATGTAGATCTGCGTTTACTATCAGAATCCCAAACTGATGCTGCGGGCCGTCGCTAGTGAACTCACTTTGGAGTGTCTGATGTCGAAAACAGTCTGCGCCCTCACAAATGAGGCATGCGCATTGAGATGCCGTAAAACTTGCCCCGGAGCAGGAGCACTCCAGCCCTTTCTAGCAGACCTGCTAAATTTAAGAGGCGCCGACCAAGTGAAATATAAACAGTAAATAAACACAGACCTTACCACACTGATGATGCTGCGTCAAACCACCGAGGAATACATGGAGATGAATTCGGGAGGTATGACACTGACAAGCCATTACTTCGCCGCAAAACAACAAAACGCGTAACTGAGAGGCTCGAAGATGTGTCTGAAGGAGGACGCGGTCAATGTGTGCAGATTTCTCGGAAAACTACTCATTTTTATTTCCAGATGCCGTCAAGGTTTTCACTGGGACATATCGCAAACAACAGTGCAACGTTACAACAGTGCATCTTTGCAAACTTGAGGACGAAAGAGGGCGACGTGGCAACGAAAATCTTTTGCGAGATGAGGCACTGCACGCGACGTAAGACGGGGACGGTATACACCTTCCAGAAGACGGTAACTGGACCGTTAATAAAAGAAAACAACGCAGTCCAGAAAATCCGTTTTTTCACCGACGGTTCAACTGCCCAACAAAAAAATAAATACAGCTGTCGGAACATGCACCTCCATGAACGCAATTTTTAACGGTACTGTGCGTGACCTTATTTTGCGACATACCACAGAAAAGGTTCTTGTGACGGGATTGGTGGTAAAGTGAAACACACACAGCGCGAGCCATTCTTCAAAGGCCGACGACCAGCCAAATCCTGGCTCCAAACGACATGTTCGACTTCTGCTCTGCCTCTATAAAGGGTTGGCGAGAAGGGTTTTGCTTGATGATACTGAAGTGCTTGAGTGTAACGGTATGTTGAAACTTTTAGCGTACTTACAAGAATTTCACATTGTCGTTATTTTCTTTTCACTTGGCATCATGTTGCAAGATCAAGCATAAAAAAGTTTAAGTCTATACCACATTTTCAGTTCTCTGTATTATTTACGTAACATCTGAGGAAGTAGACGAGATACCAGATCTGCTAATCAGCACCTTTGCGGAGTTGTGCTCCATCAAAGGAAGCAGAGGATTCCACCTGTTCAAGTCCATTAGAGAAACAGGGGTGGAAATGTACAATACTTCATCCAGTCCATCATTCAAAATGCTTTGAGCTTGTAAATAAACGTCATGGTAGAAGTGTTCAATGATGCTGCGCATAACGGTGTCATCGATGTGCAAAAGTATTTTTTGACTGTTTAATATGTTTGGCGGTCAATATTGTTGTTCAACAGAGTACTAGCTGCTGTTCTGCTACCACAACCCTTACCAACGACTGGCCCACCCTCTTCTGAGCCGCCTCCGACACCTGACGCGAGGGGAGCGGGCGACTGGGGAAGGCCGGCCGCGGCGCTCGGGAGGCAAAACTCTAGGCGCGTTGGCAGAGTTGGTGCGGAAAGGCCCACCATGTTTCGCAATGAATCTGATGGCAAAATATCTGCGGAATCAAAATATGGTGTTTATGTTTAATTTATGTTTTTTTTTTTATGTTTCGTTATGTCAGTTATATTTTATGATTATTTTAAGCTCCATATTTAATTTATATATAATGTTATATAATATATCATGTACAATATTATTATTACATAATCTACCTTTTGTTATGATATCATATCTTACAATATGTAATATTACATATAATATAATATTTTATGTCTATTTTAAGCTCAGAATTAGAAATGTCGTTTGATATCGTGCATATCAAAAGTATTTATATTTCTAGCAAACTAAGAGCACAATTAAAGCTGAGCTTACGGTGTATCCGACTGTATTTAGATCGTGCGCCTATGATGAACAATTTATCAGATACAAATGTTTCAAATTTGCCTTTTTCAACACTTTCAGAGCTACAGGAAACCCCCTTGATAACGTTTCAGCAAAATCCCTCATGGTCAGGTGTTATCAATTGGTTGAGCTGACATGGAATGGCCCAGCCAAAGGTAACTGAACTTCCCAAGGTTGGAATGTTGCATGCTTTCGGAATGCTGCACAAAAAAAGGAAAGGGCGCACAATAGCTTTTTTTCTGAAGGTCCTTTAGATCTTCTTCAACAAAGGCGGCTTTCAAGGGTAGGAAAACTAAACATTGTTTACCCGCTGGATGACCATGTTTTTTAGCGAGCATTTTCACCGCAGAAACAATATTAGTAGAGATAACAGTGACATCAAATCCGGAGGAAACTTCCTTTAAATTTGTCTTTATATATTACTTTCTTATGTAAAAACCATATAATGGGAGAAGAAACGCTGTTTTATCTTGTTTACTTCGCAGAATAGAAGACCAATTATACTGCCAGTTTCCTCTGTGTTGAAAAATGTTTAGTTTGCAACAAGTTTCATAATGAAGCTTGAACACTGTTTATGTGAGTTCACTCTTATCAGTGGTGGATACATAATCAAAAAACTTTAATAGACAGTATTGGCTATTTACATGCTTAAATACTTGTTACATATATAAAGATATCTATCTTTATATAGATAGGTATATATTAGTGAGCATTCGCAAAACCTTTCCATTAACACGTGTTGCTAAAGACTAAGCCATATTTCGTTTTCGCCAGTTTCTTGGAACATTGTTTGAGTTTCTGGATGACCTTTTTGCATGATCCGTCAAAAAGTAAATTAAATGGACTATAGATACGTATTAGTGTTAAGCGTTTCGCATATCATAATCCATCGTCAGAATAAGAATGTCACAAGCGACCCCCACCGAAACTAGTTGGCAGCACAAGCTCTCCATGACGTTCTTTTCCGACTAGCCCATAGGGTTTGCATGTTAAATGCCCCATTTTCGCCGAGCTTTTCTCAGCTCCCCATCGGTACATTGCAGTCATTGTCACACCGTATGATAGTTCGTTTCATTGCCTTTTGGCGATCTGAATAACTTTTTCGCCACATGAGCCAAACTCCTATCGCGTACCGGGGGAAAACATGCCTGGACCAGATTCACCGGTTTTCTGAGGTTTGCCGTATAACTGATCGGCCACGTTAGCGCAGTCGATTAGTGCTTAGACTTCGGAGCGTAAGGCAGTGGGACTGAATCCCAGAGAAGTCGCCCTTTTTGGACTGCGTATGAGGCATCTTTTCATTAATTTCGGTGTTTGTCAACCCAACTGTGCATTCCTTTCTACATTTCCTTTAGAGTGCAATGTAATTGCAACTGCGTGGCATGTTGCCAGGACGATAATGAGGATCCTTCAGACGAAGTTTTCGGACAATGAGCATTGTTTAGCCGCATACTGATTTACAACGGTCTTTCACGCCATTCAAAATGAGCTTTTTCAAACACAATCCTTTGCCATGTACGAGACTTCTCATGATTAAATTTCAATTTTCTTGTTTCAGGGCATGATAATGCATGAAGGGATGCTGGTATTCGTTACCTGTCTAAACACCGTTTTTGTGTCTGAGGGATTGTTTAAAAGAACTATAAAGTGAAAGTGACTGAAGTTTATTGTTCAGCATCTGTTTTTTGGTCTGCGTGTTGGCCAGTTTTGTAATAATAGCATATCACAGCAACATATATAATTTAATCTATGCTACATTGGATATATATAATGTGATATAATACAACATAGTTATAGCAGAAACAATGACAATCACAACAAGGTAACAACGGCAGTCACAGATGAGAAATGAAGTAAAAAAGTGGGAAACATTTATCATGTGGTTAGTATCAAATATACCGCGGCTAAAAGTTCCTCCATAATCGAAACATCTGCGTCATCTTCCCTTGAAAGGAGACGCAAAATTCTAAATGAAACTATGAGTTGTACTAGCAAAGAGGCGATTTGGTACATTTCTGGTCCTATACCAAAATTTTAAGACTAATTTTTGTTTTGTCTACATTTTGTCTAGTACCCCGGTCACAAGCAGAGGCAACAATGCTTTCGAAAAAAGAATATCACGCGATACGCACATGTGATTAGTGAAGAGCTGTAACTTTCGGTATGGAAACGTAGAAAGCAAAGGAAACTGTAGCTGAGCAAAAAGTTTTAAAACGGTCACAGAAGTCTGCTGTGGATTTAGATCTGGGCTTTGGTCCCTGATGAACATGGTCTCGAAAATCATCAGCCTTCTGGTTTCTGTACAGTGTTTTATGATAGAAGTGCTGTCCACGAGAAAGTGTCGCCGAAGTCTTAAAGGAAGTCTGTTTCGGTGTGAATTTTTGGTACCCCTTCCCGAAGATGCATAGAGATACGACGCGATAACGCTCTTGTTACACCAATATAAGTCCCATTGCTTACGAAGCCTGCAGTATTTGTTTTGACACTGAAATTTGTAGATTATATTGGTTCTTTTCAGTTTGTCACACTTAGCAGATAAGTTATTTTTCATTACGAAGTTATTAACTTTTGATTTACTGTAATAAATATTCAGACGAATTTTGCTATCTTGTTCTACACATTTAATGTTACTATTTATTATGTCCTTTTAACAGGGGCGTCAATGTCTGCAAATGATTGGGTGGGCCGAGCCGTGGGCCCCACAACCCATCCTCCACCAAATGTGGGTTTCTCAGTGGATTTAGTCTATTTTATTTTGATCAGTGGTTTGATATTTTGATTTATTGTTTTCATTACTATTTTTCAAATAAAAAATTGCATATATCACAAGTACATAGGTATACATGTACGTATATGCATATATATACAAGAAAGAAATATAGATACATACATTACTTGATGTCTTATTCTATACTTTCTGCCTATCTTTTATTTATTGCGCCCGTTTCTTTCGTTTTTTGCCCAATTCCCTTTAAAACTGGCAGAAAGTATTGGAAAGACCCAAACTAATATTGGAGGGGTCCAAATCAACATTGGGTGGGCAAGGGCCCCCTCGAGAGAATACAAATCGATACCCCTGCCTTTAAAACACGCTCAACTATCCTGTAGATAGGGGTTATTTCGTTCTCGTAGTAAATTTTGATGTCCCTTTGGTTACATTTGTGGTCATTTCTTCATTTCTCTGAGTTGTTTCTCGCGTTACTCTTTACCTGATTATGTAAAAAAAGGCCACCCGAAAACCCAAACAATATTCCAAGAAACTGGTGAACACGATATATACATATATATACTATAATCGCCCAGATAGCTAAAGTTGGAACAAACATTCTGCAGCAGAACGGGCAAACGAAGACTTTGACAAAGATGACGCTTGTAAAGAAATTTATCTGACACAGAAACCCTCGCAGGTTTGTGAAACACGTGGCTTCCATGAGTTTTGGATATTATTCCTGACGATGCAAGATTGACATAAAGTAAGCCAGTGAGTTTTTGAACGGAGTAAGCCATTAAACGGTAGTTAGTTTGGCCAAAGTTTACATGGCGGAGACGAAAGCAACTGCTAAGTTCTAAAATTAACGAAGCCCGTTATAAGTACAGTGACTGATGGATTAGAGTTAACGTTATCATTTAGCTTCTGTTTATTTTAGCAGTGTTCTTATCTTTACCTGTAATAGTGTATACATTTAGCATCGCAATATCACTTATAGCTATAAAAGTCTGCGCACTTGCGGGTGTGCCGAATGAGGGAGTTTTTCACTAAGGTCGCTTGGTGAATAGCTTTTATTTGGTGTTGCAGCAAATTTCGAACTGCCTGGGTGATAGTTTGACTATCGGTGACCCCGTTTGCGTCAGTCTTTTCTATCGTCTCGATTCTTGCAGCCTTTACCGTTAGTCAGTCATTCGGCACCGAAGAGACGAACATACGTTCCTCACTAACACTATATTATCTTCTTTCACCCACTGGCACTAAATGCACGACCGCTTTCGCACTGACACTATGTACACCGTCACTCCTCACACTAGCACCACGAACACCACCACAGTCTTCCACGCAGAGAATCACTGAGCCTGAGCTTGAGCCTTAACATACTGAGCAAAAACCGGCGCTGTTTATTTATTACCTACAAACGGAAATGATGAAAGGGGATGGTGCAATTATGATATCATATACAGCCAATCAGGAGACGTATTGCAATCCGAATATTCTGGAAAGACTGGGCTTTAGTCAATAAATGAGCGCGAGAACGCACAGAATTCAAACAACTGGTTGATGTAAGACGGATGCAAGAGCTCAGAAGTTTCCGCTGGTGTAGGCAGTTTTAAGATTAGAAAAAGGAAGTATCGTTTAACATTACGGATATGATTCACCCAGCGGCACTGCGGCGTGATTGATCTACTTCAGGCGTTAATGTGCTCTCAGACGTCTTTGTCTGATTCCCTTTGGTGCCGACTGTGGGAACTAGAGCTTGAGGGTATCTGGTAGCCTTAGGCAGTCTTCGCAAACAAAAGGCTTTTGAAGGGAAACCTCCACGATTTAGAAGAAATAAAAAAACATTGGAATCTGAAGGTTTTCTGATACGGGAACTTTAAAGCCTTGACGCGAACTCTGTTGCAGGTGCGTTGGTTGGTGACCTGTGAATTAAATGCACATTAACACCAATTTTGTTGCCATGGCTACCGAAATCCGTGAAAAGTCGTGGTGAAAACCGATTCAAATGGATCAGTCAAAAAGTTGGGCGGCATGTCATATACGGTGTTCCGAGAAGTAATAAAAACAATAGAACACTGTTTAGGGAGGGAATGTAATCGCAAAAGAGTGCGTGAGTTTTTTACCTATTTCCAAGACTCCAGCGCCTTATCTTTTCCTCAATTCCAAACTAGAGTAGACAGGGGTAGTTGTTTTGATTGTTTTGTTTCACTTCCTATCAGTTTTGATCAAATTTCAGAATGGTGACTTTTTTTTTTTTTTTATTCAAAAACACTTTGCAACTGTAATATTTTTATTTTTTTTTTTTTTTTTTTTTTCTGACTTAAAAAACTTCGAAGAACACTAAAAGAGTTGACAATCTTTAACAGGTTTTTTCCGGCTGAAATGAAAATTTATCAGTTTGCAAACGCCATGAAACCACTACTATGATTATTTTCCCTCGAAGTAAGCGCTCGGTCAAAATCTTACTGTTGACCCCATCGCCTTATCTGTTCCTCAGCGCAAACTGAAGACTAGTTGTTTTGTCACCTCTTTGACAAAAGAGGTGACAAAACAACTAAATGAGATGACTAAAAAACTAAACACTAAAAGAGTCGACTCAACAACTTTGGCCGTGCCGCAAGTACGCCGTGCCCGGACGAAAAAAAACGGCAGAGTGGCAAATCGTGACAGTGAGAAATATGACTATCACATCATATATCAGAGTATCAAAATATATCACAGAATGCATCATATCAAAAAGTGTGAAAAACATGACACAAAAAGAAACTTTGTCACAAAATATTACACAAATGACAATGTATTTAACAGTTCCTATGCCCACCTCCGTTTAATGGAATATCATTGCATGTTAATTTCCTTGCGGATTGGTTCTTTTTGGGAAAGTGGAAAGTTTGGCGCAATAGCACGAAATAACGCAAGGTGTGTAATGAAGGAAATCATGAAATTGTTTCATGAAATAAAATATCCATACGAAACGAGAGCAAAAGATTTCAGAAAATCGAAATGGTATATCTTATACATAGCACGATGCGTCACCGTTCCGCTCATTTTTCCTTACCATTCATTCATACGTCACAGAGAAATACGTAATAAATGGCAGTCGCATGAGTGGTTCTGCCAGAGGCCATTGTATCACGTCTGGCGCCGCCGCCCACAGCATCAATCTTCCCACATAAATGGCCAACCAGATGGGGGGCCATGGGATAAAGCAAACTTCTAACACACTTCTGTTATTCTGAGCACGGAATGCACGGCTGCCTCTTACATAAATTAGTGGCTGAAATGGACTGGAAAAGACGTAATGCTCAAAATCTACATAGATAGAAAGAAAGGTCTGCATATATTGCGATGTAAAATGCAGCACACGAAACCCTCGCGACATCCTTTTGTTACACGCTCCGTCGTAGGTTGAATAAGTCTTACTTCAGCTGCAGCATAAAAAAAATAAATTGATCGGTCGGCCCGACCATAATGTTTTCTACACGTAAATAGCTTCACAACAACTGGGCACCGAATCAAAGGCATTTCCTCCCGTTTGATTCTTGTAAGGCTTTGTATTTACGTTCGCAATGCATTAGTTTGCAAACTGCTTTGTTCCGCATAACATTCAGTATTTACGGAGGAGCTCCTGTATGTTTTCGCTTTCCAAGTTTTCAAAGGACATTTTTAACTTCTCAGTAGTAACATCAAAGAATGTCAGGGTTTTGACGCTTCAACTTGCAATTTCGGAAGCAAAAAACACCCAAAAGGTCGACAGATATTCATGTGTAATGCGAAATGCGTCGTAGAAAAACCCGCGCCGCACAACATCCTAAAGCGTGCTTCCAGCTCCGAAGAGAAACACAGAAGACCAAGCTCGCCATGCGAACCACAACGTCATGTTTTACTCATGTAACCAGAATGTTTGAAGTTGCATGGATGGAAGCAAATAAATGAGCGACTTTTTCCAGTTTATTTCTACCCCGCATATGACAAGTAAGGTTAAATCACTTCTCTCCAACTTGAAAGCATCTTTTTGATATCCTCTGGCGTATCCATTTTCCGGACTGTAAACTGCAATACATTGTTATATTGATCGGTCTATTTCATTATATTAGGTAAGAAATTTGTCAGCAGAACCTACATGCAAGCCTATATGGCAGGGCCTATTTTAACATGTTAACTGGGGGGGCAAATGCCCCCCCAGTCGGACACTTTGCCCCCCCAGTCAAGATCCTTTGCCCATGCAAAGAAAAAACAGCCAGGTGTACTAGCGTACCCAGGAAGGTATTCCATAAAGCGCTGCGCTCGCAAAGCAGCATCTTATCAACGAAGGATGTGTTGAATCACTGAGTAATGTGAGAGCACACTTAGAAGCATCACTTTATAATACGTAATGCAGGCACACCTAGTGACCGCTGGCGAACGTGTTTCGTAATTAGTACGTCGGCACCCGATGCCGCGATTGTCTGGTGAGCGGCCAAGGCGTTTCATTGCATCGTAAGCACGTTAAAAATGATGATAACCATCTTTGATGTGTTCAAGCGCAAGAAAACTGAAGGGCGAGCTGGTGCGCAGGGCGGTTTCGCTATGGTGAGATAAGGTTTATATGAATGCGGTAACAGTCCAGCAGTGCTGTAGTTATCACCAATCATCCTGATCTGAAAACCCTACTAAAATCCCAGTACCTGATTGGTAGAACTTCATTGAACTAGGCGGTTAAACCCGAGTTTTACGCGAGGAAAACGGAAACTTAATCAGTCATTATTAAAACCGCCAATCTTGCTGCTCCTAGTGCATGGGTTTGAGCATCCCATGAGCATGCTTCATCTGCTTAACGAACATGGCATGGCCCAGACTGCAGATAATGACAAATGTTGATGATATCTCACTGAGGCGGGCCTAAGGCGAATGTTTCAATCTGAGGTGACTTTTTTATTTTGGGGCCGATAACCTGGAAATGGAGAAGTTTGTTCTGCCTGTGTTGGATTTTACACTTCTGCGCAGTGTTGAAAAACATATGACCAAAATTCGGTGAGAAAATGTATTTTGGGGATAGATTAGATCAACAGAAACTATCCCGGACAGGCAACCTACTGTCTCATTTAGGGAAGAATCAAACCTGCCGCAACATCTCGCCAATATTCTGGCCATCGTTTGCAGACTGTGACTTATATATTTGAAGTACCACGCCTTGCCATGCCACGGTAACCCACGGTGCCGGTCTGGCAATTTCCCGCGCGTTCTTAGACGTCAGGATGTTTAAGGACCACCTGCGTCAATGCAGAAAGTACCTTTTATAACGGAAGTCTGTGCCACTATGGCTGCACCACGAGAAAAAAAACGAATTTTGGTTGACCGGTGCTCAGAACTGCCTTCGCGGGGAGAAGTGCAGCAGCAATATTTTCAGTCCCACCGTGTGGATAGGCTTACCCAGAGGTAGGTCAAAACACAGATCGTCCGCGAAATGATGAAGGTGTGAAACAAAGCCGGTATTCTCACTGCACTGGCGCGGAACGTGATAAAGAAGCTCAACAGGAAGCTTGACCAGTACCAAAGGCAAATTCTGGAGGTTCACCCCGGAAATTGACAAGAAGAATGGATTTAGGGACAACCTTAACCCTATTCCCGGAGGGCTAGACGGTATGGCCGATTCCCGGCAGGGGGGGCGGATTCGGCCCCCCCCTGAGATCTCGAGAACTACTTATCCGATTTCATCGCAACAAACGGCAATCGATTTGCCGTGACGTGACCTACATTTTTATAAAAAGAAATTTTCAAAATTTCGAAATTTGTGGATACAGGGGGACAAAAAGGTCAAAATGGGGGATACTTTTGACTTCTTATAACTCCGTTGTTTATAGACCGATTTCGATGAAACTGGCATGAATCGAGAGATTATGGATAGGGCTTTTACCATGGGTATGCAAATTTGAAATTTTGAAAAAAATTCATGGGCGTTCACAGGGTTTTAAAAATAGGGGGATTAGTTTTCTAATAACTGAATGAACAAAAGAGGCCAAAACACTTTTTTAGCTTCTGCTAGTCATGTTATGCTAAAAAAGTACAAACCGCATTACAATGTTTGTATAATGTTAGCATAGGCGGTGCCAGGGACATAAAAAAGGGGGAACTGTCATGGTCACACGTTCTTCAGATCAACTTGTGACCTTTGACCTTAAATGACCTCCAGTGACCTTGAGGTCACCTGGAATGATGTCGTGTGCATTCAAGATTATCTGTAAACGTTTTTAATCGATTGAATTCACTCTATTCCAAAAAATTTATTTTTTGGCTTTTGCGATATAGGGTACGCGCACTGACATTTTAGATCATAGCTCCGTGACCCGACCTGATATCGAGCTGAAACTTGGTACACAAGTAGAGGGCACCCTTCTACGTCACATTTGTTCCGGGTTTGGCATTTGAGAAAACGGCGCCGAAATTATTGCAAGAAAACAAATTTTAACTTTTGACCTTAACCTGACCCTGTAAATTGACGTCAGATAAACAAAATTACATATGCACATTGCCCAACTATTTAGCTATACATTCATATAAAGTTTTAAGTTCTATCTTAAAAACTCTGTTTTTGGCAGGCATTTTCCTTTTACCCTCAACATGGCCAAAAATGGCATGAGGTGCCTCCCAAAAACGTTGCCTGGCTCCGCCCCTGAGCGAAATAGAATTTCGAAATTTTGTCACGGCGCGTAGAAGGAATAGCTAGGAAAAGTCACCAAGTTTCGTGAAGCTGCGTTAAAAAGCCTGGAATCGGCAAGCAAAAAACCCGAGGGGGGGCGGATTCCGCCCCCCCCCCCCTGCCGGGAATAGGGTTAACAATCTTTTTGACCTTGCCCTTGTCGGCACCATTAAGATCATCAAAACCAAGAGGATAAACACATTCTCTAGGCCCAAGGGGAGCCAGGTCGCCGAGGCGTCATGGTGGTATTCGATAAGTTCCCTTCTGAGAAGGAGGAGCGAGCTCTTCAACGACAACAGTGGGCCGAAGCTTTAAAGGGCCCACCGTTAGATTAAACAGCAGACCGAGCATGAGGCAACTGCCCAGCTGGAATACTCGCCTACCGACAACACACAACTGACAGATCAGGATGACCCGCAGCCCATGGCCATGCCTTCGAAGCGGTCCTGCAGGAGAGCCAAGAACATCGCGACTCCTGGTCAGGCAGCAGCCCTCGATCGGACCAAGCTCAATGATCGCTCTGCAATTCACTTCCTATCGGCGACGGCTTCGGTTCTCGGCCACGACTCCTCTGAACTGGCGATCGCAGAAGCTCGGGCAGGCGCGCACGTAGATCGCAGAGGAAAGCCATTGCGGACGAAATCTAGCATTCTTTCTCCGCGCCACCCAACCTGGTGGTCCACTGGGACGGCAAACTGTTACTGACGATGGAAAGGAAAAGGTGGATCGACTCTGTCATTGTAACCGGTCCAAGAAGTGCCGCCAAGCTCTTCGGTGTTTGGAAGTTGCAAGTAGAGCCGGAGCAACGCCAGTCAACGTTGTCGCGCTTTGTCTGGAAGACTGAGAGGTTTCGGACAACGTCGTCGGCATGAGCTTCGACACCACCTCCAGCTGGTTGGTTGGTTGGTTATTGGGGCTTAGGGGCGCACCGACTGCAGGGTCATTCGGCGCCCAACCACCTCCAGCAATACTGGACAAGTTGTGGGAGCAAACACGCTTCTTCAGCAGAGGCTTGAGTGACGGCCTTTTCACTTTGCTTGTCGTCATCATATCGTCGAACTGGTGGCAGAGGCGGCTTTCTCCACGCGCTTCGGTCCGTCCTCGGGACCGCGATCTCCTTGTTCAAGAGCTTCGAGAAGAGATGGAGGCTCATTGATTGGAACAAGTTTGAACCTATGGTGTATGAAGACCTGGAGCCAGCAGTGGCCGAGACGTTTTTCTCTTCCAATGATCGTTTCGTCGCCTTCTGCCGTGAGAAGCTCGCCGAAATCCAGCCTAGCGATGATTATCGTCGTTCTTTGAGGTCTCGATTATCCCCTTTGGTCAACAGCCTCCACGGGGAATCAAGTTCCCCAGCCAGGTGCTCTCCAACGTGCCAGATAGATGGTTCCATCGCGCCAGATGGATGGGGCGCATAATCTGCGGGATCAAGATCTTCTTGCTTTGCCATCAGTTCTCCGTGACTCTCAGTGATTTGGGAGCACTCAAACGCTTCGTCTCTTTCATGGTTGTTTTGTACGTCAGTGCATGGTTCTGCTCTTCATCGGCGGTCAGCGCTTCCGTGCACGACCTGACCGTTCTGCAAAGCCTGATGTGAATGCTGAAATTTCGAAGGGGATCTCCAAGGAGTTTGCCGATCACCTATTATCTATTATGACATTATAGTCGACATATGATTTATCATAACAATCACCTATTATGGTGCCCCAGCGAAGAACTGGCTGGTGTGTCGTTCTTCGACGAAGGCGTGCCGTGTGAGATGAAGACGAGGATGATCGCGGCACTCCAGGAACAGGGATCGGAGAGTCCTCCCAGCGAGCGCAGGTGGATCTCGCAGAAAAGAAGGTTCTCGTCCCAGGAAGATCATCGTCGACTTCATTACCGCAAAGTCGGTGGGCAACCTGAAAGCCTACGGCATCAACATGGACTTCTTTGCCGCCGATCCCGCTGATTGGGAGACAGCACCTGGCTTCACGAACGCTAAGGAAGTCCTGTGCGGGATCGCAGTAGTTAGCGACTTCGCCGAACGAGCTGCGGCTCTTATCCAAGTATACAACAAGGTACTGACGAAGGATGAAGGGCAAAAGCAGTACCTGCTGCAAGTCGTCGAACAGCATCGTCGTCAGAACCCCGAGATCACTAAGAGGACTGAAGTATCATTCCCACCTAAGCCACACTGCTGCCGACAGGGTCAGTGACCTATGACCTGAGACAGAATGCGAAGTGTCTTTCGATCCAGTGTGTCAAAAGGAGTACTATGATGTGCATTTTATGCATATCGTGCGCTTGGTTTAAAAAACTGAAACACAAAACACGTTTGGGGGCATTTCAGACACATCTCTCCCTGAACGAATCTCCCAGGGATCACAAGTCCATGGAGAATGAGTTCTTACTGGCGATAAATGAAATGGTGTTCTTTGAATTTAATGGGCTCGGAATGCACAAAAGCCGGCGCGAATTTCATTGAAATAAAATAAAATCCAGCACAAACGACATACAGTCTTCGTGTGAAAGTGCTTAAGAGTGCTGGACCAAGGCCATATTTTGCACACATGATTTCCTCCAGAGACATATCAGTTAATGACAGAGCGCTGTGGAATTGTTCATCGTAATTCGCCCTTATATATATATATATATATATGCCTTCCTTAGGAAAACATTTATATATATATATATGTCCTTTCCTTAAGAATATATATATATATATATATATATATATATGTATATATATGAAGTGGACAGAATTCATTAACACAAATGCCCGGGGGGGGGGGTGGTCTCAGCCAATGCGTCTCGTTCGCAGAATTGCCCCCGCAGTCATTTTTCCTTAAAATAGGCCCTGCTATATGGGCGCTTTTTGTTTGTTTTTCGTCAGTTAGAACGCAGAACCATGCAGGCCCCGGCGTCCACGTCTTCAGCCTAGTCTTTTGTTCCGTCGGGCATCATTCCGTCGTTTCTATCCCCGTCTTCTTTCTCATTGCATCAGCCAGGCTTGCCTATTAGCGTCTTGGTCCTGTGCCAAGTTCCGTGTTTCATCAGGCGTCAGGCGTCTACCGTCATTCCGCCGTTCATTGGTTGGTTCAGGGCCCACACGTGTCACCGATCGAGAACTAGCGGCGTCGGGATTTGAGCCCACAGCCTTGCGATTATGAGTCCGATCCTCTATCCACTAAGCTAACGAAGAGGACAATCGGTATGTCGTGGCTGGAAGGGTGCTGTCATACCGGCCGGTATCTTGCCCGCCACGACAGGTCCGGGCCGGCCCGACGTGCCGCAGGCGGACCAGCAGCCCCTGGTGGCTGGCTGCGCCGCAATGCATCGTGGGTGTGCGTGCAGTGCCCCGCCGTAGTTCGGAATACAATCATACAACTGACGCCGATGCCGATGCCGATGCCGACGCAAGGCAAGACGTGACTTAGGACACGGACATCTGAGCCCATGCGTCCAACTCACAACAAACAACCATCGGAATACGGTCGGACTCCACAAGGCCATCATCGACCCAGACGTGTCACCGATCGAGAGCTAGCGGCGTCGGGATATAAACCAACAGCCTTGCGATTATGAGTCCGATTCTCCATCCACTAAGCTAACAAGGAGAATCAATACGTCGTGGCTGCAAGGGTGCTGCCGTGCCATCATGACATCGTAGAAGCATAAGTGTAAGCATCATATATCGCTGACACTTCACATTACTATATTTCAGCAGTGTCTGCGGCGCAGTATCGTTGCTGGTCGCTCTTGCACACAATTATGTATCCGTGCTCGCCACAGAACACGACATTACGTCACATGCTTCCACGCGTGCTTTTTTCTGAAACAACATCGTTAAATGGCGGAAACAGCTCACATCACTGTTGATGGCTTCAGGTGTTTAACGCAGAAATCTTGGAATGCTCAGAATCAATCCCCCATAAGAATCGTAGCAATCCATTTGCGACATTTGAATGAAAAAGGGAACCAGCTGTAACAGCTTTAGCAGAAGATTAAACTTCCATTACTGGGGCTAAAGTTGAAGGGTAATTTCAAAGTTGCAAGGGTACCAAAATATAGAGGCAAGAGATCTAACTCAAACTTGATGAATGACTGCTCCATATATTCCCCAGATCACTAAACCATCAGTCACGTATTCTGAGCTGGCGAGCAACATCGCCTGGTTTAATCTGGCATTTCGGATAATGTCTGTGGCCGTGGTGGCAGAAATCCTGGGTGGCTCAGGGGCCCATGTTGATGATCAGATGACACGAGCGTGCTGGGTGTCCAGACCAGTCACATCAAAACCATCCTACGTAGTACCAGGGTGCCTCCCGTTTCCTAAACGCCAGTCTCGAGACGCAACGGCGACATGAAATGATCACATTTCATCCAGGCAATCGTCGCTGAAGCCCGTGCCGGCTCGCATTAATCCCATAACGAGACCGGCTGCGGGCGCTCCGCATGCCCCTTCCTGTGAGCCGGGATCCTTGATTGCCGACAGCTGGTGGGCGTTTGCCAGATCGGTTCGCCGCTTCACGGCTAAGCTCGGCAAACAGGAGCGATCGGAACGATCTGCCGCGGACCCCCTGTGTGGGCGGCGGCGAGGCCAGCCGGAACCCTCCGCTCCCAAGCGCGGCATCGACGTCGGTGGCGTAAGGTCAAGGCTAAACGGCGCGGCCCGCGGTCGAGCCAAGCCCCCCCCCCCCCCAGGCGTTGGGTCGGGCTTGGTCCACGCGCGATGCCGGTCGGCCGCCGGTCACGAGGGAGGCCGGTCGATACCCCCGACCGGGCTTCAGAACGACCGACTGCCCACCGTTCAGCGGCGCGCCTGTTTTGAGGCAGTCTTGCCCGGCCTGACGCGACAACAGACTGACAGCTGCCGCCGACAGCTGCATCAATGGCGACAAGCAATGAGAAGCCGAAGAGAGGCCCGAGCGTGCGGGAGCGACAGCGGCAGAATGGGAGAACCGGCCGGGGCGGCGTACCGCCCGGAGCGGCACAATGCTGACGCCATTGGCTGAATCCCCGCCCGGCCAATGCCGCGCTGACGCCATGGGCAGGACCCCCGGCGGCGGTGACGAACGGGCGACTGGCAGCGAGCGACGGACCGGCAAAAAGACGTCAGAGCCGCCAGACGTTCGCCCGGCGTGGCTGGCTCCGGCAGGCCAGCGGCGGCTACTCACAAGGCTCCGCTGGGTCCCAGCTGGCCGGCGGCCGCCAGGCAGCAAGCCAGCACCGACGGCACGCCGTACACGTACACCAGCAGCCGGCGGTCGCGCACGCCGAAGTCGAGCGCGCGCCGCCGGTACACCAGCGTGAAGGCGTTGATGGCGGTGATGTTGACCAGCAGGATCTGGCGGCAAAACGGACGATTCCGCGTCATCGGCAGGCGGGGCGGGGCCCGCGCAGGGGGCGATACCCTTCCCGGGCCCGACCATACGTACTGGGGCCCATCGTGGTCCGCATGGTGGCAGGAGACC
Source organism: Capitulum mitella (assembly GCA_030062745.1). Classification (NCBI taxonomy): domain Eukaryota; kingdom Metazoa; phylum Arthropoda; class Thecostraca; order Pollicipedomorpha; family Pollicipedidae; genus Capitulum; species Capitulum mitella. Next base: position 22,902,225 of record CP099839.1, read on the forward strand.
ACGTACCGCGCTCACGAGCGAAATCCACATCGCGAAATACGCATCCTTCGAGCCTGGAACAACACCTATAGAAACGTCCTTTGTATGAGTCTCCACTTGAAAGAGGTTAAGGTGCGCCTGGGCCATTCCTCGTTCTGGGAGTAAAAAGGCTAATGATCCCGGCGCATTTGTGTAGAATGAAAAAGGTTTACGAAGGAGAATACTTTTGACTCGTTTTGATTTTACGGGCTCGGCTTTACTCTGCATAGGCAAGGCCGCATCGCTTGATGACGAAATGCAACAAAAATGCAGACCACTCGCCCGTTATAACCATTAACATATCCTAGGATGCACAACATACCGTTTCAAAGGCAAAAATATTCTGGAATGCGCACAAATATTTTCCCTGTTGCATGAAGAGTATCTCATAGCGTGAATCAATAAAGCATGACGCGCCAAGTCGTAACCGTTGTTGCTCCTGCCAATCAAGAGCAATAATCCTGCAAATGTGCAGGATGGTGTGTTAAATCCCGTGCCGAAATGACTCGTATGCATCCAATCAACTCTGCACTGGGGAGCAAATGCAGAACAGCAACTGCACTTACTCTCGCCGGACGGGAGGGATTTTCATTCGCACCGATGACGGGGAGAGGGAAGTGCTAGGTCACCCCACACCATTTCGCCCCCAATGGGTCTAACGCCACGGGTCGAAGAGCAGTCGACAGCTGTGTGCCCAGGGAATCCAACGGTACCCGGTTCGACTTCGTCAGGTCAACCAGCGACCTTCTAGGTCATGTCCAGTTTTATGATTGGGAACTACAAGCCGATTCTCCGGAATTAAAACGACATGGGCCAAATAGGCCTGTAGTCGTCCCCTTTATCAAACTCAGCACCAGATTAGGATAGGGACGTTCAAAGGTCAAAACGATCATCTTACATCAATGAACTCGTTTGGCCTCAAAACGTCATTGACCTATTTAAAGTGACCTGGTCGTGTGTAGGCTGCCATTGTGAATCGGTTTCATACCCGTCATCTGCCGTTTATGCATACCTTTTGCCCTAAAACAATGAAAGCCCAAAATCTGGCGACGAACACGGCTTAGGAAGATGGCATCCACCCCCTTGTCCAACGAGGGTGAGTCACGGAGGGGCGGGAGATAGTGGAATTAATCATTATTAGACTAAATGGTCCGCAGTGAATATGTTAGCGCGATGAAGAGTACATAGTCATTTGTTAGAGGAAACAGTCCATTGTGCTTGTGCGGATAAACATAGTAAGCCTTTTGGAGAAACACATCCCGTATACTGTACAAGTGGTTGCAAAGCGGCAGTCAGCCAACTACAAGACCACCAGGTACAAATTAAAATGACAAGGGTTCAAGGGGCCATAGGCTCATAGGCTGAAGAAAGGAGAAAAACAAAATATGAAAAAGGCAAAAAAGACAAAAAAATCCGCAAACCGACCAATGCAAGCAAAAGCAAGGGCCGCGTTCTCCCAGGTCAATCCTTTCCTACCGATCAGTAGCGACGGAGCCTCTCTGGAGACCGTCGTTATCGCTGAAATGCACCATTGTTCTGGAACCTGCGCGGTTTATTACACACAAAATATCTTGTGTTCTTTTTCTCTGCTTGAGTATATTCCGGTTCGTAGCTGTCAAACCGAAACACCAAACTCGTCATTGTGATTCCTGACTACTGACGTCTCCTTTTCTGGAGCCGCCGCCGGGGGGCAAACGTCATCCTTACCTCGTTGCTTTCCATGCACCGCCATAGGGTTGATGTTAAATGTTGCTTAAAGTTGGAGGAGGGGCAGCCAACCCCCTGCTCCCCGGTTCCTACGCCCCTGCTACCGATATTCCTCTCGGTATGTTTCTGTATCCGCTCATTGTGGGTCACAAGTCACAGACCAATGAATTCAAAGGTCATGATATGTGATTAATGACTAAATGCTTAAACTTATTCCGTGTTCCTGCACGCTACGTACGATTCCGTGTTCGGGGCAATTCTGCCTCCTGCCCCGCGATCCCGAAAACTGTTGGCCCGATTTCCCAAAGGAAAACGGCCTTTAGCGAGGCCCAGATTTCTAATACCAAATCATGAAAATTTTCAAAAGGAGGGGTAGGGATTAAAATGGGGTATAGCCAGTGGTTTACTTAAACCAACTTCTATGGCCGGTTTTGTTCTAATTCACGTCATTCTACAGACAATTGGTAGATCTATCACATATGTTACGAAGAAGTCAATTTCCACAATTCATAGATGTATTCAAGGCATACAAAAAGGGCACACGTTTTTGGAAAGTACTGACTCATTCTACGCCATATATTGAGTCTGGTGAGCTTCTTTGTGTTAAGAAAACATTTCCATATGGGTCACATGCCGTATTGTGTGCACATGACAAACGCCCAATGGCAGGTCTAGCTACCAGAAAAAATGGGGTAACGTTCTCCACGGCAAATTGGTTTATAGTTTCTCAGGAACAAGGAGAAATAAAATACCTTTTTGCAAATAAAATACCTTGGGCACGCCTCTGATCTTTTCACTGAAATATATGGCATTTGGTCGTACACAGATCCAGATGCCCACTGCTGTTCACCCTAAAACCGATGCATGGAGACGCCCCTGGAAGCATATATAAGTGAACGATATGTGCAAATTAGGATAGATTTGTCCATGTCACACGTTACCTTTGTTTCATTCACAAAGCAAATCATGTGATCTTAAAATAAGAAAATGCGAATGTTCCTTTTACACGTCCCTGGATCCACCATTGATCGACATTTTTCTGAAAAATTGTTAAAAATGTGCAGATAACAAACATTTCGATCATTTTTACTGTCCGCGACATTACAAGGATATTAAAATAGTACATCGCCTCGCCGAAGTGTGCGATCTCCAGAAAGCGCGATATTTCTCAAACATGCCTATCTGAAAGGTGGCTTGGAACCGACTCTGAAGGAGGAATATTTTTAAATACTCACAACATGTTAAATCATCTAGGAGGAGTCACAAAGTTTCATAAAGAAGCTCCGAAAACCCCGAGAACGGCGAGCGAAAAACAGGAGGGAGGCAGAATCTGTTCCCCCCAGCACGGAAACGGGTTAAGCTTCACATGCGCTCTTGACTACTACCAGTGAACAGATCCAAGTGTTAACAGTTTCTTCGAAACAGAAAATGCAAGAAGCTTTTAAAATATATTGCGTTAGTTCAGTAACATTCCCGCCATTCATTCCATGAGGACTTACGTTTTCCATTTATTGGAGCTTTACACAGTCCCAAATCGGGTCGCGCGTTTCCTGTTTCGCGACCCTGGCATACATTGTGGGGAACAAATGCCGCCAGCTGACCGCCGGCCGTATACGACATTATACTGCTAACCAGTATGCAGCCGGTCGCCAGCACTGTAAGGCGTTCCTGACACAAGTGGATCGCATGGTTGTCAGATGTGCGGCCCGGAAAATTCTCGAGATCTCCAGACAAATGTCTTCATGTTTCGATGGAGTTTCATCAAAATCTGCAAAATGTGAGAAATTGGTAACGTTTTCGAGGAACGTAGGAAACTGATGAAGGTTTTGCATGGATTTTATCACTGAGAACTTTTATTCATCAAGTCGTGCATGTTCTCAATTTCACAGGGTCATAACATACAACCCATGCGGTTTTCTGGCAACTACATGAATCACTAGTAATGCTTACTGTGCTAGTCCTCACGAACAGAAGCTGTTCCACGAAAAAGAACACATTCACCATGAGTTCTGAACTAAAATAGCCAAGCTGCATACTGAAGGTCGAAATATATTCGAAATATTTATCACGTTAGAGAATTATGTGCCACGACGTTTAACACGATTTCCCGTGGTCTATGTGACAAGCGATTTATACCTGCCAATTTGCGCCTGACTTACAGCTGCTAGATGACAACCAAATGGCGTTCGTAGACACACAAAACATCAGACGAATGACCATTACACATGGTGCAATCGGAAGAGTAGTCATCGCACATTATCATTACAAATTGCGAAAAACATACATCTACTAATAAAAATTAACTCCATCCAAGACCCTTCACACAAACGTCTTTGGTCTTACCTGAATTATTTTCAAAGTTCTAGAACGACACGGGATTTTATGTTTGTCCATTAAAGGATTTTTCACTGAAAAACATTTGACGGAAAACCTTCAGTGAACAGATCAAATACTGTCTCCCTCTAGAAATTTGGAAACAGGTTAATTAAGACGGTTGTGTGGGAAAGGGCTTAAATGATAGTACTTTTTATTAGCAAGCGCATGTTTTTTTCTTGCAATGTGTAACGTTAGGGTGGATGGTTACTCCTGCAATCGTACCTGCATGCTGAGTGCTCACCAATATCCAGTGCCTTAACTCATTAAAACATCGCAGCAAATGTTTCGAATTCACCGTAAGGACTCAGTACTCGAAGGTAAACTCGTTGCTGCTGTCGGCAACTAGCATTGCGTCATTACCAATGACTTCGTTATCTTTCACGTAGATTAGTACTTTTTATTAATTGCATTTATTTTTGAATATATGAAGTTTGCAGCATACTACCTATATTACTGTTGTACATAGACGCATACGCGCCATATATGTATATATACATATATATGTACAAGTAGGTACATAATTATGGGAACATTTCCGGGCAAGGCTTTATTTAGCACGTCTTAGAATGACAGCATAACCGCATTAACCCTATTCCCGGCAGGGGGGCTGAATCCGCTCTCCTCGGGTTTTTTGCTTCCCAATTCCAGGCTTTTTAATGCAGCTTCACGAAACTTGGTCACTTTTCCTAGCTATTCTTTCTACGTGTCGTGACAAAATTTCAAAATTCTATTTTGCACAGGAACGGAGCCAGGCAACGTTTTTGGGAGGCACCTCATGCCATTTTTGGCCATGTTGAGGGTAAAAGGAAAATGTCTGCCAAAAACAGAGTTTTAAAGATAAAACTTAAAACTTTATATGGATGTATAGCTAAATAGTTGGGCAATGTGCAGATGTAGTTTTGTTTATCTGAGGTCATTTTACAAGGTCAGGTCAAGGTCAAAAGTTAAAATTTGTTTTTTCCGCAATAATTTCGGCGGCCGTTTTTTCAAATGCCAAACCCGAAAAATACATGACGTAGAACGGTACTCTCTATTTGTGTACTAAGTTTCAGCTTGATATCAGGTCGGGTCACGGAGCTATGACGTAAAATGTCAGTGGGCGTACCCTATATCGCAATAGCCATAAAATGAAATTTTCGAAATAGAGTGAATTCAAATGACGGAAAACGTTTACAGATAACATTAAATGCACACAAGATCATTCCAAGTGCCCCCAGGGTCACTGGAGGTCATTTAAGGTCAAAGGTCACAAGTTGATCTGAGAAACGTTTGACCATGACAGTTCCCCTTTTTCATGTCCCTGACACCGCCTATGCTAACATTATGCAAACATTGTAATGCGATTTGTACTTCTTTAGTATAACATGACTAACAGAAGCCAAAAAAGGTGTTTGCGTCTTTTGTTCATTCAGTTGTCAGAAAACTAATCCTTCTATTTTTGAAACCCTGTGAACGCCCATGAATTTCCCCAAAATTTCAGATTTGCGGACCCATGGTAAAAGCCCTATCCATGATATCTCGATTCATGCCATTTTCATCGAAATCGGTTGATAAACAACGGAGTTATAAGAAGTCCAAAAGTATCCCCCGTTTTGACATTTTGCCCCCCTGTATCCACAAATTTCAAAATTTCGAAAATTTCTTTTTATAAAAATGTAGTTCACGTGACGGCAAATCGATTGCCGTTTGTTGCGATGAAATCGGACAAGTAGTTCTCGAGATCTCAGGGGGGCCGAATCCCCCCCTGCCGGGAATCGACCATACCGTCTAGCCCTCCGGGAATAGGGTTAATAAGTTTTCTGTACAGTTGTCCTGAAGAGCGGATGCATTTTTTATTTTGCCTGGTATGTTGGAGCAGAATGTTACCGAAAGCAATCACAAATTATTACATGGTTATATTGACGTTTCAGTCTTCTTTGGCGAGTTTCAAATATTGACAGCTGCAACATTTATCAACGCTGACAAATACCATTCGCCGCAAAGATCACATTCTGTTATCATGCCAAAATATTAAGCATACATTCCACTAGAACGTCGTCATACACATCGTTTACATACGTCTATCCACCTTGTCGTCAGTATTTTGTCAAGGAGAGGTAGCTGTGTGACTAGTTTTGTTTGTATGTTGATGATTGGTTTTGTGTCCGTAACGTATATTGTTTCTAATGTCGGTCGGCGGCGGTCATGGCAACTTGCGAGGATGGTGGTGTTATTTACGAGGGTTTCGCAGTTGATTTTGGTGTGTATGACCGGCTCCTAGTAAGACGTATGTTATACATTACTGTATGAAAACAGAACGTGATTTTTGCGGTGTATGGTTCCTGTCAACGTTGATAAATGTTGCAGCTGTCAGTGTTTAAAAATGGTCAAAGAAGACTGAAACGTCAATATAACTAAGTGCCAATTTATGACTTCTTTTGGTAACATATTACGCAAACATACGGAAGAAGATAAAAAATGCATCCGCCGTTTATAACAACTCAACAAAATCCTGATTAATGTAGATTATGCTGTTGTTTTCAAGAAGGCACGCACATATATATATATATATATATATATATGTATGTATGTATGTGTGTGTGTGTATTTTTCAGTAACGTTATTCAAACATACGAAACAAGATAAAAAAATGCATTTGCCCTTTGCAGCAACTCAGCAAAAAACTCATTAATGCGGATTATGCTGCCGTTTTCAAATAAGACGTATACATAAATATCAATATATATAAATGGATATATATATATATAATAATCATCATAAACACCGTCAGTCTACCATCAGCAAAGGTAACAAGATGAATTTCTAGGAGTTTCCAGATGTAACCTCGCTCGACGCATTGTTCGCGAGAACATATCATCCTTGAAACAGATGGACGAAATGCCAAACCGCCGCGAGTAAAAGTAAACAAATCGCCAGAGTGTGTTTCTCGGCCTTTGGAAACACTAATATCGAGTGCAGCGTATATTGGGCGTCTTCTGGGTAACATTATGCAGATACC